>CM055122.1:1210239302-1210839302 GCA_029206835.1 Rana muscosa
GTTGGAGACAAGTGCCACTCTGAAGATCTACTCTGTGCTCTAACCGCATGTTGAAGTTGCAGATATTGGAAGAACATTGAGGACGGCAGGCCAAACTCCGCCTGCAGATCCGCAAATGTCCTAAGAATACCGTTCTTAAAAACGTGCCTAACATGGGTAATCCCGTGTGCTATCCATCTAGCCCCTCCCTGCAACTTAGCCAGTTCCGTATAAGTCTCGTTATGCCAAAGAGGGCTATATTCAGTATACCCCTCGGCCTGTTGTACATACTTGCACTTATTCCACACTTTTTGTATAAGATTGTATGTAGGATACTTCTTATTCGGCCTGGCAAATGCCAGGGCCTCCAGTGCCAGAGGAATGGGACCTGCATCTATTGTGTGGAGCATGAGTGCCCGGGAAGAGCCAGCCGGCTCAGTCCCAAAGCACCCCACCAGGTGCTGTAACTGGGCGGCCAGGTAGTACAACCACGGGTTGGGCAGTGCCAGCCCGCCATCGTCCTTAGGCCTTTGAAGATGTTCTAATTTTATCCTCAGGGGTTTATTATTCCATATTAAAGTACAAAAGATGGAATTAACCATTCTAAAAAATTTTAAAGGGACCACAACCGGGGCATTGTGAAGACAGTAGAGTAATTGAGGCATAAGAATCATCTTTACCAAATTTACCTTGCCCGCCACTGACATGTGAAGGCCGTTCCACGTCCTAACTCTCTCCCTAAACCCCTGAAGCAGGGGCAAGATATTTAGTCGGCTAAAATACCTCGGGTTAGAAGTGATCTGAATCCCCAAGTATTTAAAGGAAGTAGTGACTGGGATGGGGCACAAAGGAGCTATCGTCTGTGTGGCATCCCCGTCTAATAGTAACAGGGCATATTTTGACCAGTTAATTTGTAAGCCCGAGTATACCCCAAATTTTGTAATAGTTGCCATGGCCTCCCGCAGGGACTCGTCAGTATCTCCCAGCATAAGCAGGGTGTCATCTGCGTATAGCATTATCTTCTCCTGCAGGGGACCATAGCAAAATCCCACAATGCGCTCATTAGCCCTTATCTCCATGGCCAGGGGTTCAATAGCCAATGCAAAGAGCAGAGGGGACAGCGGGCATCCTTGCCTCGTCCCCCTCCTCAATGCAAAATCCTGTGACAGGAAACCGAAGGCCCGAATAGCAGCCTCAGGTCCGCTGTACAGGAGGCGCACCCACGCTATATACGTTTCGCCGAATCCGAAGCGCTCCAGTACCGCCCACAAGTACGTCCAATCAATACTGTCAAATGCCTTAGTGGCATCCAAGGACAGCAGGGCCCTGCATCCCGGATTGTCGACGTCCGATTGCATATTCAAAAATAACCGCCGCAGGTTAATGGCCGTGGATTTATTTGGCATAAACCCTGCCTGATCATCATGTACGAGGGAGGCTATAATCTTATTAAGTCGCATTGCTAGCACTTTCGCAAGAATTTTAATATCGCATTGTAACAAAGAGATTGGCCTGTATGACCCAGGTTCAACCGGGTCCTTACCTGGTTTAAGGAGCAATACAATATTGGCTTTCGCCATAGAAGGTGGAAGGACTCCCACCTCCAAGGCAGCGTTAAACACCCTCAATAAGCGCGGTAACAATACTTCCGCATGCTGCTTGTATACTTCCATGGGAATCCCATCCTCCCCCGGTGCCTTACAATTAGGGAACATGCCTACTGCCTCCTGCATTTCCTCCACCGTAAGAGGCGCATCTAACTCCTCCCTCTGTCCCGCATTAAGCCTAGGGAAGTTCAACTCAGTTAAGTACCGGTCCAGATCCGCCCGATCATAGGCTGCTCCGGGGCGGTACAACTCCTCATAAAACCTTGCCAACTCCTGCATGATAAGTTCCGGGGATCTGACCAGCGGCCCAGCCTTGGACTTAATAGCCCCTATAGTTGGAGGCCTCTGCTGGGCATTCGCTATTCTAGCCAGTAAGCGCCCCGTTTTCTCCCCCTCCTCAAAGAAGGCCTGTTTGGTAAAAAAAAACGTTTATCGGCAGTTGAGGAGAGCACCCGCTCATAAGCTGACTGAGCGGCCTGCCACTCCTCCCGTGCCGAGTCAGAGGGGTCCATGACAAAGCGTCGCTCAAGTTCCTTCACTCTATTCTCCAGTTCCACCACAAAGGCAGAGGATTCTCTTTTTACTGTAGTCATTTCAATGGTCAAAAATGCCTTAAAGGCCTCCCACTGCAGCATACAGGGACCCTCAGGGTCCTGAGCAATGAAAAACCCACACATGCTCTCCTCTATAATTTCAGGGGATTTAAATAGTTTCAGCCAGAAGGCATTGAATTTCCACGGCGCCCTTGGGAGCGCCACCGGTTGAGAAACCACCAGGTGCACTATCAATGGGGAATGGTTCGACACACTACGGGGCCTGTATTCCATAGCGTCTACATATTGGAGCATGTGTACGTTTCCCACCACCAAGTCAATCCTAGACAGACTGCCATGAGCTTTGGAAAAACATGAATACTGTCTTACCCCCGGGTGACGGTGTCGCCAAACATCCACCCAGCCCACCTCTTGCAACAACCGCGCCAGGGGGGTACCCCTGGAGAGGGCAGAGGCTCTTACGGCCGGGTGTCTATCCAGCGAGAGGTCCAAACAGCTATTAAAGTCTCCGATCACTAGCAGCGGTACCTCTGGCCTATCATCCAAGTAGGATATCAAGGCCCTCAGCACCACCGCCGTGAAAGGGGGGGGGGGACATATACTCCAGCAATTACACACATTAAGGCACCCAATCTGCAATGTAGAAACACAAATCGACCCTCAGGATCAATTAAACTGTCCATCTCTTGGTAGTCCAAGGAGCCGTGAATCAAAACACTGACCCCTCTAGAGTACAAGGTGTGAGTGGAGTGGTAAGCTTTAGTCACCCAATTATACTGTATACAGCCCACTGTCTCAGGCGTCAAATGTGTTTCTTGGAAGCAGAATATCCCAGGCTGAAACTTTTTAAGACACATGCGCACCATAGTTCTCTTGAGGGGGGAATGCAGTCCCCTCACATTCCACGATACTATAGGAATCCCTGCCATTTGACAAAGTTAAACAAAGGAACAAGCATGGAAAATGTCACCAGGCTCAGAAGTCTGGCAGCTCTGGAGTAAATTATCAGGTCATGAAGAAGTGTATATGGATCAGTCATAGTGCCCACCTGAGAAGCATTGACGTCATGCCGCTCATCAAAAAAAAGTGAAAAGGAAAAAGAAAAAAAGAAAAGCAGGGGAGGCAACAAGCAACCCCCTTCAGTAACTGATAACCATGTCCTGTCGACAGGGCAGGACAACCGTGCTCCCCCGGAAAACGCACTCGGGGGGTCTTTCAAGTGCTCAATTTGTAAATCCACGTTGACGATGTCTGAAGCTCTTGTCTTGATATGATGCAAGATAATGTCCCTCAGCCAGGGTTTATCCGGAAAAGATCAGAACAAAGTCTCCCCACCAGATCAGATCGCCCCAGGAACTGTGGGAAGATCCAGCATCTTTTACGGGACAGCCCACCTTCATCATTCCTCCTCTCCATTCTGGTCACGCCGCCTTAAGGCTTGTTCGTTACGGTCCAGCCAGTTAACTGCCTCCTTAGCAGACTCAAAAAACTGCGCCTGGCCACGGACTATCACTCGTAGCTTAGCCGGGTACAACATAGCATAAGGGAGCTGCATCTGTCGGAGCCTGCGCTTTATATCAAAAAACTTTGCCCAGCGTTTCTGCACCTCAGCCGAAAAGTCAGGATAAAAGGACACTCTGGTTCCATTATGTTGTATGTTGGCCCGTTCCCGTGCGAGTCGGAGCACTGTTTCCCTGTAATGTAGCAGTCTTGCTAGTATTGACCTGGGGGGCCCCCCAGGTTGAGTGGGGCGAGATGGCACCCTGTGAGCACGCTCCACTGCAAACAGAGGGGAGAAGGCATTCTTTCCAAAAATGTCCAGTAACCAGCCCTCCACGTATGCTGTGGGATCCCTACCCTCCGCCTTTTCAGGGAGCCCCACAATGCAAATGTTATTCCTCCTGAGGCGGTTCTCAAAATCTTCTGCTCTGTCAATAGCCTCCCTCGCAAGTTGATAAGCGGCCTTGGCATCTCTCTCAATGGGGGGTAAACAATCCTCAATTCCCGCATTTTTTGCATATCTTGTCGCAACAGCTACAGTTCTTCTCTCATGGTGGCTACCGATGCATTGCCAATGTTAACTGCCCTGAGGATGTCTGCCAGTGTAGGCTGAGCAGTCCCAGAAGTGTCCTGTTCACCATTCTCAGAGGCCCCAGAATCAGAGTGATCATTCTCATCTTGCTCACTTTGTGCAGCCAAGATGGCTGCCCCAGCCTGCGTGTCCTGTGAAGCATGCTCTATGTGCTATGAGTGTCCAGCCTCCTCTGTCCCCATCAGCCCATTCATTTTCTGGGTGTAATACACCATATCTCTAGGTGCATCCCTACCCTGACTCCTGGGCTGCCTCTGTTTGTTGCCATTATCTGATGTGGTGAGGGTGCCTCAAGTACCTCTGCAGTCCCCTTTAAAACCAACTCCACCCCAAGCACGCTCACAAAAGGAATTTCCGACTACAGCTGTTCTGATGGATAAAGAAGATGAGGAATTTGGGGAAGACTATGTGTTTCCACAAGTTCCTAGTGCTGTGTCCTCACCAGGAAATAGGAGGATTGAAAGGGAGCAAGAGGAGGAGGATATAGTGACTGTGCCTTATGGCTTATGTGGTTATGGCTTGCAGAAAATGACCCAGAGTTTAGCCTTTTGAAGGAGAAGGAGAAAGGAGAGGTAGCTACCAAAGTGTTACCAAGACAGCCAATCGAAACAACTATATAAAACAAAACAGTGTTGCACTTCCTAAATTCAAAATAACTCCCCATAAATCCTTAAATGAGAATAAGTGATTAAATTGCAATATAGCAAGATACTGAGTGCACAATCAAATATTCGTGTTCCCTGACTGGGAATAGTAAACCAAAAATGAAAAATAGGTGTTCCGGTCAGGCCTAGGGCGCCTGGGCCAGAATCCGGAAACGCCCGCACCCAGGCCTAAGGTGCCTGGGCGCGTGAAGAAGATCCTCCTGAAGACCTTGTGGTTAGGGCGTCTCCCCCTTTTATCTCCTCCCATCGACACCACGGCAGGTTCCCCGCCCTCGCCGTACCATCTCCGGAAAGGGACAAAAAGGGTAGCACTGTGACGGCCAATCTACCTTGAGCCTCCAGGTACCCCGCCACCCAGAGGCCAAGGAGATTATTACACCGTCCAATCCTCCACAAAACACAAATGGTCCACTATTCCCATACTTACACACCTGAGTGTCCCACCTAAATTTAGAGACCCCGCTACAACTGAATGGGAATAGTGAACAACAAACAAAACAATAAAGTCCACACACTAAAAAGAAATTAAGAGTCCAAATGCACAGGTATAGTCCTCAGAGTCTTCTGCATAAAAACGCACAACACACCACTAGTGCCTGAATGTTGAAAATGCAAGTGCTCTCCTCCACCTCTATATCCTAGCCGCTCACCTCACGTTCTGACCCCTGTTTCACCAGAAGGTCAGAAAAAGCAGGTTCCCTCTCAGGTAGGGTGACCAGACATCCCCTGTTTCAGGGGACAGTCCCCGGATTGAGGACACTGTCTCCGGACCAAGTCTGTCCCCGGTTTTGTCCCCGGATTGGATTTGAACAGAGGCTGGGGCAATTTCAAAGACAGTCAGTGCAGAATAATAAAAAAAAAAAAATTCTTAATTACACCCCCCCCCGCTCCTACTAGCTTAGGGGGGTGTATTTTTTTCCATTATCTGTGCCCCTTTCCGATGATCATGTGTTGGTCGGAGCGGAGGGAATATTTCTTCAGTTTCGGGTGCATGTCCATTAGGCTCCGCTCGCATGTTCTTCTGCCTTGGCTCAAGTCCCGGCCAGCCGCCTGCATGCTTATCGCCTTGCCTTCCTTGGCGGAGTGATCTTCCTCCGCTGCCAACCCAGTAGTAGCCGGGGTCCGGAGAGTAATGCCTCGTACACACGACCTGTTTTCCCGACGAGAAAACTGCCATTTTTTAGATTGGTCGGGAAAACCGGTCATGTGTATGCTCCATAGCAGTTTTCCCAATGAGAAAAATGCCCGCAAAAAAATAATTAGAACCTGCTCTATTTTTTCCAGTCGTGTTTCCCGTCAGTCTTTTTCTCGTTGCGAAAACCACTCGTGTGTATGCTTTTCTGAGGGGAAAAACAAGGCACATGCTCAGAATCAAGTATGACGTTCTGGTAAAACTAGCGTTCGTAATGGAGATAACACATTCGTCACGCTGTAACGGACTGAAAAGCACGAGGCTGAAAGCGCAAATCGTCTCTCAAACTTTTACTAACACGAGGATCAGCAAAAGCAGCCCAAAGGGTGGCGCCATTTGAATGGAACTTCCCCTTTATAGAGCCGTCGTACGTGTTGTACGTCACCACGCTTTGGTCAAGCGTTTTTTTTCCTGAACGTGTGTATGCAAGGCAGGCTTAAGAGGAATCACGTTGGGGAAAAACATCGGTTTTTGGCATGTCGGGAAAATTGGTCGTGTGTATGAGGTATTAGACTTGATAGGCTGTGAGGCGGGCGGCGGTGGTGACAAGCCTTACACCTGCCACACGCAAATAAACCAGTAAAGATGCCAAAACAAGATGTGGATGCTTTTTTGGGGGATCTATCACCCCTGATGCTAATAGATCCGTCAAGGTAGGTGCTTTTCGATAAATAAACCCTGGAAGGACTGGTAATTTGGGTCCTAGCAGCCTATCTTTCCTTAGAATACCCCAATGTTTTTTTAGTATTTTTTCCACCTGTCTGAATTGCACATTAAAATCGAGAATGAGATTGAACTCACGACACAAGGACTCATGTGATTTCCTATCTGATAATAGTTGGTCTCTCTCCATATTTAGTACCTTCATTTTATCTTCCTCAGCTCTCTCAAGGTCATATCCTTTTTCCTTAAACCTACTGGTCAGTATTTCGGATTGAACCAAAAAGTCTTCCTTTTTGGTGCCATTTCTACGAATCCTCATATACTGGCCCTTTGGTATATTCACCAACCAACAGCTGTCCACCGACCGAAGTGCTGCGTTTGTGAGTAACGTTTTAAAGTTTTAATGAGAAAATAAACCGTTTTGATATTCAGAGAGCACTAGATTTTGCATTTTCTATTCCTATGTGCACCGGACCCCATTGAAGGAATCTGTACTGGCTAGTATCCATCTAATCAGCCGGAGGCAGCACGAAAGGAATAGGAGCTCCATGACCAGTTGATCCGTTTATATCCCTGAGAGGGAACCTGCTTTTTCTGACCTTCTGGTGAAACAGGGGTCAGAACGTGAGGTGAGCGGCTAGGATATAGAAGTGGAGGAGAGCACTTGCATTTTCAACATTCAGGCACTAGTGGTGTGTTGTGCGTTTTTATGCAGAAGACTCTGAGGACTATACCTGTGCATTTGGACTCTTAATTTCTTTTTAGTGTGTGGACTTTGTTTTGTTTATTGTTCACTATTCCCATTCAGTTGTAGCGGGGTCTCTAAATTTAGGTGGGACACTCAGGTGTGTAAGTATGGGAATAGTGGACCATTTGTGTTTGTGGAGGATTGGACGGTGTAATAATCTCCTTGGCCTCTGGGTGGCGGGGTACCTGGAGGCTCAAGGTAGATTGGCCGTCACAGTGCTACCCTTTTTGTCCCTTTCCGGAGATGGTACGGCGAGGGCGGGGAACCTGCCGTGGTGTCGATGGGAGGAGATAAAAGGGGGAGACGCCCTAACCACGAGGTCTTCAGGAGGATCTTCTTCACGCGCCCAGGCACCTTAGGCCTGGGTGCGGGCGGTTCCGGATTCCGGCCCAGGCGCCCTAGGCCTGACCGGAATGGAGTTGGAGTCCATCCCAGGCACCTTCAGCCTGGGGTGAGGTACTAAACTAGGAGGCCTGGGGTCCAGTGACTTCGACTGGGTCCCGCGAGGGTGGAGAAGTCCGAGGGTCCCTGAGGTGGATGGGGCCCATGTCTGAGGTGAGGAGGCCGGGGAGGTTACCCATTCTGGAGCAGCATTAACCCAGTGACGGATGGGCCTCTGGTAACTCCCTTGGAGGGACATCTTCCCCTGACAGGGGCCACAACGCAGCGAAGGTACTCCTATTGATGAACTGTTTCACCAGAGTTGCTGGTAGAGACTCTCAAGTTCTAAATCCTTTCTAGCTAATGCTATAGTAACCGCTGGCAAGATCGCAGTGGTTTAGCTGATAATCAGGATAGTGCCTCGACCTGCTCATTCCCCGTATCAAAATGTTATCAAGTCGCAACCAGTTGGCTACTGAAGCACTGTTTATTGTGAGATATACAATAAAACAAGATTTGGACTGTGATCGGTGTGTGGAACTCTGGTTAATGGGAGCAGAGGGAAGTGTTGACACAGCGGGACTTGATTCTAGACAAAAGCACATAGGCCCGAGGAAATATCTGGTACTGGCCTTCACCTCACCCACAGCTATGGGGAGGACATGGGCCGTAGCGCATCTCACCCTGTTGTGTGACATACCCCTAGACAAAGGAGATGGGGTGAGGCCGCTACACAGTGAACACCTATTTTTCATTTTTGGTTTACTATTCCCAGTCAGGGAACATGAATATTTGATTGTGCACTCAGTATCTTGCTATATTGCAAATTAATCACTTATTCTCATTTAAGGATTTATGGGGAGTTATTTTGTATTTAGGAAGCGCAACACTGTTTTGTTTTATATATTCTACATGTGAAGTGAACGCATTTTCTGTGTGTGCAGCAGCCAGGTGGGGGGGTATTTTTTACATTTTTTCACTTCTTGGTTTTTTAGTGGGATTTTGCTAAATCACCCACTACACATATCACTATTTAGTGAATAAGGACATTATTTTTTGGACTGATAGAAATTTGTTTTATTAATCGAAACAACTAGGATGGTACGCCAGTCTCTTGGACTGGAATTGGAGAAACTGCCACCCTTCAAGGGAATTGACGGAATTAAAACTGAAAGAGTTACCCTTGAGCAAGAAACTAGGGATTTAAAAGGGGTTGTAAAGGTTTGTTTTCTATTTTCTAAATAGGTTCCTTTAAGCTAGTGCATTGTTGGTTCACTTACCTTTTCCTTTGATTTCCCTTCTAAATGTTTTTTTTTCCTTTGTCTGAATTTCTCACTTCCTGTTTCTCCTCAGTAAACTTCACACCATCATCTGAGCGGTGTTTAGTCAGCCAGAAAAACTTACTGAACAGCTTACTGAGGAGGAACAGGAAGTGAGAAATTCAGACAAAGAAAAAATTTTTTTAGAAGGGAAATCGAAGGAAAAGGTAAGTGAACCAACAATGCACTAGCTTAACCCCTTGCTTACTGGGCACATAAACCCCCTTCCTGCCCAGGCGAAATTTCAGCTTTCGGCACTGCGTCGCTTTGAATGACAATTGCGCGGTCATGCGACGTGGCTCGCAAACAAAATTTACGTCCTTTTTTTCCCCACAAATAGAGCTTTCTTTTGGTGGTATTTGATCACCTCTGCGGTTTTTATTTTTTGCGCTATAAACCAAAAAAGAGCGACAATTTTTTTTTAAAAAACACAATATTTTTGGATTTTTGCTATAATAAATATCCCAATTTTTTTTCAAAAAAAACTTTTCTCCTCAGTTTAGACCGATATGTATTCTTCTACATATTTTTGGTTAAAAAAAATCCCAATAAGCGTATAGTGATTGGTTTGCGCAAAAGTTATAGCGCCTACAAAATAGGGGATAGAATTCTGACATTTTTTTTATTATTTCAATTTTTTACTAGTAATGGCGGCGATCTGCAATTTTTGTCAGGACTGCAATATTGCGTCGGACACATCGGACACTTTTGACACATTTTTGGGACCATTCACATTTATACAGCGATTAGTGCTATAAAACTGCACTGATTACTGTATAATTGTGACTGGCAGGGAAGGGGTTAACACTAGGGGGCGAGGAAGGGGTTAAAGATGTTCCCTAGGAGTGATTGCTACTGTGGGGGGAGGGGACTGACTGGGGGAGGAGACCGATCTGTGTCCCTATGTACAAGGGACACAGCATCGGTCTCCTCTCTCCCTGACAGGACATGGATCTGTGTGTTTACACACACAGATCCATGTCCTTGTCTGTGTACCGGCCGATCGCGGGTACTTGGCGGACATCGCGGCCGCCAGGCACGCGCATCGGCATCTCAGTGATGCGCCGGGCACGCGCGCCGGCGGCGGCGCTCGCACGCCCCCCAGTGGCCGGAGGAGCGGAGGCCGTATAATGTCGGCCTCCCGGCATTATAGAACCACTTTGCGGCCGTCATTAGTCGTATGACGGGCGCAAAGTGGTTAAAAGGAACCTATTTAGAAAACAAAAAACGAACCTTTACAACCCCTTTAATAGCCTTTTCTGGTGAACCATTACCAGCTCCTGAAACAAGCTGCTCTATTGAAGTAGAAGGCCTCAGTTCAGAAGGGGAGAAGGTAGATCGCCAAGAGGACCTCTCTATTCCTCTGGAAGGGGATTATGTTCCATGTCCCACATTAAGCCCTGAACCTGTAAGTGAGGATTCATCAACGAGTTGGATGTGCAAAACAATGCCAATAAAACGGACCAAGATTCAACACAGACGGCTGAGACGAAATGTGCATCCTCCTAAGAGACTCACTTATGACACATTGGGAGAGAGCTCTGAAAAACATATTCATACCATTCGAAGATCAGCTCCTGATACTACACCCCCTACTATTAATTGGGTGGGGGGCGACTCTGCTCTAACCTCTGACACCAATGGATGGGACACGGCAATTGCCCTGGCCTGTTCAAAGACTGAATTTGAATGAACTTAAAATGTGTATAGATGGTTCCAAAGGAATCCAGAAGTGTGTCAATATTTGTTAAACCTAGATTGTGGTTGATGTTATGAAGATCACTAATAGTGATGAGCCGAACACCCCCGGGTTCGGTTCGCACCAGAACCCGCGAACGGACCGAAAGTTCGTACGAACATTAGAACCCTATTAAATACAATGGATGCGAACGTTCGAATTCTAAAGTGCTAATTATAACAACTATTATGCATGTTATTGTCCTAAAAAGGGTTTGGGAACCCGGGTTCTGCACCAGGGGACATGTACCAATGCAAAAAGAAGTTTTAAAAACGGTCGTTTTTCGGGAGCAGTCATTTTAATGATGCATAAAGTGAAAAAAAAAAAGTCAAATATTCCTTTAAATATCGTACCTGGGGGGTGTCTAAAGTATGCCTGTGAAGTGCCACGTGTTTCCCGTGTTTAGAACTGTCCCTGCACAAAATGACACTTCTAAAGGAAAAAAAAGCCATTTAAAACTGCTTGCGGCTTTAATGTAATGTCTGGTCCCGGTAATATGGATGAAAATCTTTAAGAAAAATGGCATAGCTACCCCATGACCCCCCCCCCCCTACCCCAGCCCATTACCAGCCCCTTTGGGTCTTGTATGGATATTAAGGGGAACCCCGCACATAAAATAAAAAAGGCCCTATATACTCTGAACAGCCGTATACAGGCGGTGCATACAAGACAGGGACTGTAGGTTTGTTCTTATGTAGAATCTGTTTGTAATTTTGAACAGGTACATTGTTGAAGTGTAGCTCCAGCCCAAAAATCTATTTTTAAACTTTTTGGAAAACATAGGTAAGGGTTATCACCCCTGTAACATTTGTTTTGCTGTCTGTGCCCCTGTTCAGAACATTTCACCTCACTTTCCGTCCCAATGACAACTGTTTTTGAAATGTGGTGTTTTTCTTGAAACAAGGATTGCTGATAAAGCATCAGTACAGAGGAGACACCTTTCTCCCATATTTATTCTTACAGGAGAGAATTTTCCTTCCTAGGGGTAGATTTCCTCTCACTTCCTGTTGTCTTCTTGCGTTTGCAAGTAGGAGTCGTTTGTAAGTTGGATGTTTGAAAGTAGGGACCTGCCGTATATACTCTGCAGAAATAGGCCCCTTAATTGTTGGTGTTGGCACAACACTGTAAGCACTCACAGTTACTCTTGGTTGGTGCTGGAACGCCCTGCTGTCAACTATTATATCAGGAATTTTAAATTACATATAATTGTTGAACAGTGGTAGTAAAAATTGGGGCTTTGATGGTGGTGCTGGTGCCACAACACTGTAAGCCCTGACAGTTACTCTTGGTGGGTGCAGCAATGGGCCCTGCTGTGAATTATTAGATCAAGAATTGTAATTGCATGCCCCTGTTGAACAGGGGCTGAAAAATTGGGCCTTTCGTGGTGGTGGTGCTGGTGGTGGTGTTGCCACAACACTGTAAGCCCTCAGAGTTACTCTTGGTGGGTGCAGGAATGGGCCCTGCTGTGAATTATTAGATCAAGAATTGTAATTACATGCCCCTTTTGAACAGGGGCTGAAAAATTGGGCCTTTCGTGGTGGTGGTGGTGGTGGCGTTGCCACAACACTGTAAGCCCTCAGACTTACTCTTGGTGGGTGCAGGAATGGGCCCTGCTGTGAATTATTAGATCAAGAATTGTAATTACATGCCCCTTTTGAACAGGGGCTGAAAAATTGGGCCTTTCGTGGTGGTGGTGGTGGTGGTGGCGTTGCCACAACACTGTAAGCCCTCAGACTTACTCTTGGTGGGTGCAGGAATGGGCCCTGCTGTGAATTATTAGATCAAGAATTGTAATTACATGCCCCTTTTGAACAGGGGCTGAAAAATTGGGCCTTTCGTGGTGGTGGTGGTGGTGGCGTTGCCACAACACTGTAAGCCCTCAGACTTACTCTTGGTGGGTGCAGCAATGGGCCCTGCTGTGAATTATTAGATCAAGAATTGTAATTACATGCCCCTTTTGAACAGGGGCTGAAAAATTGGGCCTTTCGTGGTGGTGGTGGTGGTGGCGTTGCCACAACACTGTAAGCCCTCAGAGTTACTCTTGGTGGGTGCAGCAATGGGCCCTGCTGTGAATTATTACATCAAGAATTGTAATTGCATGCCCCTGTTGAACAGGGGCTGAAAAATTGGGCCTTAGGCACTGGTGGCACAACACTACAACCCCTCACAGATACTGTACTTGGAGCACAGCAATGAGCCCTGTTGCAAAGTATTGCTTCAAAAATTGTAATGACACGCCCCTGTTAAACAGGGGCTGAAAAATTGGGCCTTAGGCACTGGTGGCACAACACTACAACCCCTCACAGATACTGTACTTGGAGCACAGCAATGAGCCCTGTTGCAAAGTATTGCTTCAAAAATTGTAATGACACGCCCCTGTAAAACAGGGGCTGAAAAATTGGGCCTTAGCCACTGGTGGCGGCACCCATAAACAAAAATGATCTTCCAAGCTATCATCATCAATCGTATCATTGAGGACTCGGAGGAGGAGGATAGCCAGTCAACATAACAGCACAGGCACTCAGCATCAGCATCAGTCTTGAAGGGATGTGACATGTTAAAATCAATTAGTCTGTTATATCAGCATCAGGTGTGTGGTAGCTGGTGGTGATCCAAGACTGGTTCATCTTGATGAAAGTCAGTCGATCAACCGAGTCGGTGGACAGGCGCACCCTGTGATCCGTGACAAATCCTCCAGCAGCACTGAATGTGCGTTCCGAAAGAACGCTGGATGCAGGACAGGCCAGTAGCTCAATTGCATACTGTGCAAGCTCTGGCCAGTGATCCATCCTCAAGACCCAGTAAGCCAGAGGATTTTCGGTGGGGAAGGTGTCCAAGTCTGACCTTGCCCCTAGATATTCCTGCACCATGTTTATCAGACGCTGGCAATGGTTGCTGGAACCGATCATACTTTGGGGCTGCGGACTAAAGAATTGTCTGAACGCATCGGTCAGACGGCCACCTTCCCCACCGCTCCTTCTTTGACTGGCCGAAGCCTCAGCAACTCGTTGTCCAGGACCAGGAGTTTGTAACCTCCCAGTCTCTGGGAACGCGTTGCACAGACCTTTCTGCAAGGCCTCCCGGAGTTGTCTCATCCTCTGCTCCCTCTGCGACGGTAACATAAGGTCCGCAACCTTACCCTTGTACCGTGGATCAAGGAGAGTGGCCAGCCAGTAATGGTCCCTCTCCTTGATCCGAAGAATACGAGGATCCTTCCGCAGACTTTGCAGGATCAGGGAGGCCATGCAGCGTAGGTTTGCTGAGGCATTCGCTCCGGAGTCCTCTGGGTCACTAAGGACGACATGATCCGCAGTCACCTCCTCCCAGCCACGTACAAGTCCACTGGTTTCTTGGGACTGTAAATCATCCCTAAAAGACTGCTGCTGATGATGCTGAGTGCCAGCCTCCACCTCCATGCTGACACAATCCTCCTCCTCCTCCTCCTCCTCTTCCTGTGCGATGGGTGGGACAGAAGGAACACTGTCTGGGTAAAGGGGGCCTTGAGAGGCAAGGAAGTCCTCCTCTTCCTGCCTCTGTTCTGCCTCAAGTGCCCTGTCCATTATTCCACGCAGCGTGTGCTCCAACAGGTGGACAAGAGGTACAGTGTCACTGATGCATGCACTGTCACAGCTCACCATCCTCGTGGCCTCCTCAAATGGTGCCAGGACAGTGCATGCATCCCTGATCATGCCCCACTGGCGTGGAGAAAAAAAACCAAGCTCCCCTGACCCTTTCCTGGTGCCGTAGTCGCACAGGTACTCATTGATGGCCCTCTGCTGCGTGTGCAGCCGCTGCAGCATGGCCAACGTTGAGTTCCACCTGGTGGGCATGTCACATATAAGGCGGTTCTTGGGCAGGTTCAACTCCTTTTGCAGCTCAGCCAGGCGAGCACTGGCATTATAAGATCTGCGGAAATGCACACAGACTTTCCTGGCCTGCCTCAGGACATCCTGTAAGCCCGGGTACCTGCCCAAGAACCGCTGCACCACCAGGTTAAGGACGTGAGCCACACAGGGCACATGGGTCAGTTGTCCCTGTCGAAGGGCGGAGAGGAGGTTGGTGCCATTGTCGCAAACCACCATTCCTGGCTTAAGCTGGCGTGGCGTCAACCACCTCTCGGCCTGGCCCTGCAGAGCAGACAGGACCTCTGCCCCAGTGTGGCTTCTGTCCCCCAAACACACCAGCGCAAGCACGGCATGGCATCTTTTTGCCTGCGTACTTGCGTAGCCCCGTGAACGGCTACGGAGCACCGCTGGTTCATAGGACAAACCACAGGAAGAGGCCATGGAGGAAGAAGAAGAGGAGGGGGTGGAGGAGAGAGGTGTGTCACAACCAGTAGTAGCATTTTGGAGGCGTGGCGGTGGGACAACCTCCAACACTACTGCACCTTGTCCTGCATCCTTCCCAGCTGCCAAAAGAGTGACCCAATGGGCCGTGAAAGAAAGGTAACGTCCCTGTCCATGCCTGCTGGACCATGAGTCAGCGGTAATATGCACCTTACCGCTGACCGCCCTGTCCAGCGAGGCCAAGACATTGCCTTCCACATGCCGGTAGAGAGCCGGAATAGCCTTCCGTGAGAAAAAGTGGCGTTTGGGAACCTGCCACTGAGGAACCGCACATTGCACAAACTCACGGAAGGGGGCCGAGTCTACCAACTGAAAAGGCAGCAGTTGAAGCGCTAGCAATTTAGCCAAGCTAGCATTCAACCGCTGGGCATGTGGATGGCTGGGAGTGAACTTCTTTCGACGGTCCAGCAGCTGGGGCAGGGAAATTTGCCTGCTAGAATCGGACGTCGGTGTACTGCTAGCAGAGTGGCCGCAAGTACTTGGCTGTGACACACCTAATTCTACACCTTCATTCCTCTCAGTGCATGTTTCAGAGAGGACTGAAGTTATAGTGGGGTTGGAGATCCCAGCTGATGCGGTGCAAGGAGAGGTCCGCTTTGTTCTTTGGTGTGGGTCTTTGAGGTAGGCTTGCCAACGAGCTGCATGGCAGGTCAACATATGTCTGGTCAGGCATGTAGTACCCAAGCGGCTGATGTTTTGGCCACGCGATATACGCTTGAGACATATGTTGCAAACAGCAGCTGTGCGATCTGATGCACTAGCCTCAAAAAAGGCCCACACCAAGGAACTTTTTGAATGACGGGCAGAGGCAGCGCCCTGCACAGGCGGAGCTCTGCGGTGTGATTCCGTCGGTGTACTGCCCTTACGCTGGCCACCAAAGGGCATCCTGCCTCGTTGGAGATGTGCCTCCTCCTCATCCTCCTCCTCCTCCTCTCTCCTATTAGGCACCCACGTGGAGTCAGTGACCTCATCATCCCCTCCCTCCTCATCACTGGAGCCAATCTGGCAGTATGCTGCAGCTGCTGGAACATGACTGCCAGATTGGTGTCCTTCTTGAGCATCCCCTCTGTCTGCTCTCACCCTACTGCCTTCCTGTAGCTGGGTTTCATCAGACCCTTCGAAACGCTGGGCATCCTCCTGGAGCATGTACCCAACACTGTGCTCAAACAGTTCGGGGGACTCCTCAGGAGGAGGACATGGTGGGTCTAGGGAAGGAGTGACTGATGATGAGTCTGACATTGATACCAGGGAAGAGGACGCTTTGGCAGCTGCTTTGCCAGTACCCTGAGCCTGGGTGAGAGAGGATGAGGAGGAGGAGGAGGGCTTGGTCATCCACTCTACCAAGTCTTCGGCATGATGTGGCTCAACATGTCCAGCTGCCGAAAAGAAGGACAAGCGTGTCCCATGGCCATGTGCTGATGACAATGCACCGCGTCCACGACCAGCACTGTTGCCCCCAGACACAGAGCCTGCTTGCCCTCTTTTATTGCCTCCTGACTGTCTGCCTCTCCTTGTTTGCCTTCCAGACATTCTAATAGATGGCTTGCAGGGAGATGGGAAAAAAGCAATAAGGGCTACCTTCAGGTGTCCTTCTCTGTCCCTTTACTTAAGGATTTCTAAATATGGTTGAGGATGATTGCTTTTGCACAGAATAGCACAACGACAATTTCCCTGACTGTCCAAAAAACAAGGATTTCAAAGATGGTTGATGAGGAATGCTTTAGCACACTATAGCACAAGGAGAATTCCCCTCACTTTCCTTCTTTGTCCCTAGAAACAAGGACTTGCACAGTGAAAGAAACTGACACTCTCCCTACCTAGAGTTTTCTGTCCCTAGAAAAAATGTTTTTTTAAAGCACACTATAGCACAAGGAGAATTCACTCACTGTCCTTCCCTGTCCCTAGAAACAAGGACTTGCACAGTGAAAGAAACTGACACTCTCCCTACCTAGAGTTTTCTGTCCCTAGAAAAAATGTTTTTTTAAAGCACACTATAGCACAAGCACAAAACACACTGACACTCTCCCTACCTATCCTTCTCTTTCCCTAAACTAAAGGAATCCAGGTTAAGCAAGAAAGAAATAAATGTCACTGTCCCTGCCTATGCTGCTCTTTCCCTGCTCCGGAACACACTACACTAGGCTGCCGTGCTGGCGGCCTTTTATAGTGTGGGGCGTGTACTAAACACCCTCAGCAATAATTGGCCACAGGCATCCTGCCTGTGGCCAATCATTGCTCTCCTCGCTGCCGGCGCTGTGATTGGCCAAGCATGCGGGGTCACAGTGCATGCTTGGCCAATCACAGCGCCTGGATGACACTGCGATGGCGTAGTGCATTGTGGGCCGTTCGCGTCACTCAAATTTGGCGCGAACGGCCCAAATCGTTCGATCTTCGTCGAACGATCGAACAGCCGATGTTCGAGTCGAACGTATGTTCGACTCGAACACGAAGCTCATCCCTAATCACTAATGATTCCTTTCTTCCTTCCCACTAAGTTTAAATGGATTTCTCTGTGTCTTTGGGGACCAAAAAGTTCAAGTGGGGGGGGGGGGAGTGTGTAGCCAAGGGGTGTTACTATAGTTATTATTAAGAAATGGTTTATTGTTTTCATGTATGGGTTTGGCTCCCCGTAGTGCATGCTGGACTCTGTCAGAGTTTTTTCCTCCTTAAGAGCGAACAGAGCAATGCATTATGGGACATGCAGTCTGAATGAGGGAGTGACACTGTTGGCCGGGCCAGCTCTGGACCACAGGACACACAATGCAAAGCATGCTGGGGGGGGAGAAATAAAAAAGGCAGAAGCGGCCTGTTTTCAGCCTCTCTCGATGCCATTCTGAACCTGCCAGCAGGAGGTTTGCGTGACAGGGAGTGAGAGTCTACGGCCTACACAGCGGAGAGCCAGGTCTCCAGCCTCAGAGGAGAGCACCGCTATTACAGCAAGGGGACCGGCCTGTGCTCCAGAGCTTCTGGGAACACCTGCACTCCAGTCTACCGGGAGTAGCAGCGCGGTGTGGCAGCGCCATTTCACCGGACGGAGACACCAGGGGGGATTCCAGCTGGAGCCCTTCATCTAACTGGAGTCCATTGTGGTGAGAGGGCACAGTCCATCCAAATAGTGATAACAGCATTGCTGAGTTTTTTTTACAGACTGGCTGGTGAGACTTGTAGTAGTTCCACGGATGTGAATCTACTTCTTCACAGGCCTTATACAGCAATCGTTTGTGGCCTATTCTTCCCCACTGTCCTGTAAAGTCAGTACTGTATTCAACTCATTAACCACTTTGAGCCTGCGCTATAGACGAATATCGTCTACAGCTCGGCGCTCAATTTCCGGGAGGGCACGCTTCGGGGAAAATCTGTGTTGGCCGTGTCCCTTGGACACAGCCAATCACAGATCGTGCAAAATGGCCAATCACAGCGGCCATTTAGCGCTCGATCTTTGTGTCCAATGACAGATGATCTCAAATATAAACATATGAGATCATCTCTCATTGCCGGCTCTCCCTCCACACACAGACCGTGTGAGGAGGGAGAGCTTCTGTGCTGCAGCTTTAGTGATTGTGAGTAAAAAAAAACACACAGTACACAGTGCCCACAGCACATATCAGTGCCACCTGTCAGTGCCATCTGCCATCAGTGCCACGTGCCATCTGTTAGTGTCACCAGTGCCACGTATCAGTGTCACGTGTCATCAGTGCCACATATCAGTGTCACGTGTCATCAGTGCCACATATCAGTGTCAGTGCCACTTATTAGTGCCATCTATCATCAGTGCCACCTGTCACCAGTACCACCTGTCAGTGCCACCTGTCATCAGTGCCATCTGTCAGTGCCATCTGTCATCAGTGCAACATGTCAGTACCATCTGCCATCAGTGCCACCTGTCAGTGCCACGTGCCATCTGTTATCAGTGTCACCAGTGCCACGTATCAGTGTCATCAGTGACACGTATCAGTTTCATCAGTGTCACGTGTGCCTTCTGTCATCACCAACAATGGCTAGAAGATTATTTTCAGCCGAGGAGACGTACAATATTCTTGCGGCCGACGGGAGCAATGGGGAGCTCTACGCTTCGGATTCCTCTGCAAATTCTGATTCTGAGTCTGACATTGACTACGAGCCTGTCCTAAGCAGTGGAACACTGACAGCCTCAGAGGAGAAGGAGGAGAGCCCGCCCGCCAGACTAAGGCATTCCGGTGAGGAGGCAGTGCCATCCACCAGCACCGAAGTGCCATCCACCAGCACCGCAGTACCTTGGCAAGCAAGGCCACGTACCAATGGGGTGTCACCTCAGTCCCAAAGGGTTAGGTTTCATGCCAGCCTTCCCTATTACCTTCAGAACCCCTTGTGGCTTCCTCCTAATTCAGGAGAAGCTAACATTCCCCCTTTCACTGCCCAGCCAAAATTTTTCCCAGATATACATTTTGTATTAAAATTTTTTTTTTTTTTTTTTTTTTTTTTTTAAATTGTTTATTGGTTTTAACAGGATTACAGAAAATACAGAAAATACATAACATTGACATTAACTTGTGTCAGTATCAGGAATGTAGGAAAGCATCCTGGCAAGTCATAGATAGTCAACAGAGTCAAGTGAACCACAGAACAACAGATAAGATGTAGTGTTGATTTAATCATGACTCTAGTAAAGAATAAGATATGGTGGTCCTCTGGGTCCGACCACATTCTTGAGGCTTAGGGAACGGGTGAAGAGCGTATAATGGGGTTATACAAGTGTTATAACTAGAGGGGAGAGGGGGCTTCTCAGAGGTATTATCCCTGTGAATGTATGTCTAATACCAGTGATGATCCTCAGCCCTCGTCCAACTCACCCCCTAACGGGATCTAGCTGTGAGTGGGCGGGGGCTGCATTGCTGTTAACGGAGTCTGTGGTTCTGATTGGTATAGTGAGGTAAATAGGGTTTAGCTAATAGGGGTAGGAGTATCTTTCCAGCCAGCGGGGGAGGGGGTCCTATTGTTTAGACTGAGGAATTCATGTACTCAAACAGGCTCGGGTCAGTTGATGGGTGTATACTTGAGAGTCGACTTATGTGGGATCATTTTGGGTATAATAACAGGAGGGAAAGGGGGTGAGGGGGAGCAGTAGGGGGGGGTGGGGGGATGATGTGATTTCTGGACAGAGGTGCTAGGGGGGTGAACCGTCATGTGGGATTGGGGGAGGTCGTGCGGTGGTTTCCCTGTAATGTGTCCAACAGGCCCATGTGTTTGTGAAACATGTAGGGGTGTCACGGGCTTGAAATATGAGTCGTTCCATGTCCGCTATTCTGTCTGTCCTGCGGTGCCACTCTTCAATCGTAGGGGGGGTGGTGCTTCTCCAGTGAGCGGGTATGCATGCGTTGGCTGCGTTTATGAGGTGTAAGGTTAGAGATTTTTTGTAACTAGCGAAGGGTGTGGGAGAGTGATGCAGTCGAAATTGGGCGGGGGTGAAGTCCGGTGTGAATGTGGTGATCTGGGAAATACGGCGGTGGACGTCGGTCCAGAAGGGTTGGATGAGGGGGCATTCCCACCATATGTGGAGTAGTGAACCAGGGCCTGCGTTGCATCTCCAGCAGGTCGGAGGGATGTGGGGGTAGCACTTATGAAGTCTGTCTGGGGTCCTATACCACTTGGAAAAGATTTTGTATCTATTTTCCTGAGTGGATACGTTAAGAGATCCTTTGTGCATGTGTGTAAAAATTTGTTCCCAGTCCGAGTCGGTGAGTTGTAGTGACAGGTCTGATTCCCATTGTCGGGTCAGTTTATCGGTGTTGGAAGTGTGTGTGGGGAAAAGAAGGGCATATAAGGTGGAGATAAGGTGGCGTTGGGGGTTCGCCGTTGTTGCATATACTTTCAAGAGGCGTGAGGGGTCTCGTCCAGGTTTCGGGTGATCTAGCGGAATTGAAATAATGTCTGATCTGCAGGTGTTTGAAGAAAGTGATGCGATGTTCTGGGAGTAGTTCAGACATCTCCAGGCAAGACAGAAGGTTGCCATTGCGGAAGAGAGTGTGTGCTCTGAGTGGGGTAGCTGCGGGGACGGTGGTGGGGTCACGAGGGGGTAGGCCAGGGGAGAAATCGGGGTTGTAGTTCAGTGGGGTCATTGGTCCCGGGTAGTGATGAGCCGAACACCCCCGGGTTCGGTTCGCACCAGAACCCGCGAACGGACCGAAAGTTCGAACGAACATTAGAACCCTATTAAATACAATGGATGCGAACGTTCGAATTCTAAAGTGCTAATTATAACAACTATTATGCATGTTATTGTCATAAATAGGGTTTGGGAACCCAGGTTCTGCACCAGGGGACATGTATCAATGCAAAAAGAAGTTTTAAAAACGGTCGTTTTTCGGGAGCAGTCATTTTAATGATGCATAAAGTGAAAAAAAAAAAGTCAAATATTCCTTTAAATATCGTACCTGGGGGGTGTCTAAAGTATGCCTGTGAAGTGCCACGTGTTTCCCGTGTTTAGAACTGTCCCTGCACAAAATGACACTTCTAAAGGAAAAAAAAGCCATTTAAAACTGCTTGCGGCTTTAATGTAATGTCTGGTCCCGGTAATATGGATGAAATTCTTTAAGAAAAATGGCATAGCTACCCCATGACCCCCCCCCTACCCCAGCCCATTACCAGCCCCTTTGGGTCTTGTATGGATATTAAGGGGAACCCCGCACATAAAATAAAAAAGGCCCTATATACTCTGAACAGCCGTATACAGGCGGTGCATACAAGACAGGGACTGTAGGTTTGTTCTTATGTAGAATCTGTTTGTAATTTTGAACAGGTACATTGTTGAAGTGTAGCTCCAGCCCAAAAATCTATTTTTAAACTTTTTGGGAAACATAGGTAAGGGTTATCACCCCTGTAACATTTGTTTTGCTGTCTGTGCCCCTGTTCAGAACATTTCACCTCACTTTCCGTCCCAATGACAACTGTTTTTGAAATGTGGTGTTTTTCTTGAAACAAGGATTGCTGATAAAGCATCAGTACAGATGAGACCCCTTTCTCCCATATTTATTCTTACAGGAGAGAATTTTCCTTTCTAGGGGTAGATTTCCTCTCACTTCCTGTTGTCTTCTTTCGTTTGCAAGTAGGAGTCGTTTGTAAGTTGGATGTTTGAAAGTAGGGACCTGCCGTATATACTCTGCAGAAATAGGCCCCTTAGTTGTTGGTGTTGGCACAACACTGTAAGCACTCAGTTACTCTTGGTTGGTGCTGGAACGCCCTGCTGTCAACTATTATATCAGGAATTTTAATTACATATAATTGTTGAACAGTGGTAGTAAAAATTGGGGCTTTGATGGTGGTGCTGGTGCCACAACACTGTAAGCCCTGACAGTTACTCTTGGTGGGTGCAGCAATGGGCCCTGCTGTGAATTATTAGATCAAGAATTGTAATTACATGCCCCTTTTGAACAGGGGCTGAAAAATTGGGCCTTTCGTGGTGGTGGTGGTGGTGGCGTTGCCACAAGACTGTAAGCCCTCAGAGTTACTCTTGGTGGGTGCAGCAATGGACCCTGCTGTGAATTATTAGATCAAGAATTGTAATTGCATGCCCCTGTTGAACAGGGGCTGAAAAATTGGGCCTTAGGCACTGGTGGCACAACACTACAACCCCTCACAGATACTGTACTTGGAGCACAGCAATGAGCCCTGTTGCAAAGTATTGCTTCAAAAATTGTAATGACACGCCCCTGTTAAACAGGGGCTGAAAAATTGGGCCTTAGGCACTGGTGCCACAACACTCCAACCCCTCACAGATACTGTACTTGGAGCACAGCAATGAGCCCTATGGCAAATTATTGCTAAAAAAATTGTAATTACACGCCCCTGTAAAACAGGGGCTGAAAAATTGGGCCTTAGCCACTGGTGGCGGCACCCATAAACAAAAATGATCTTCCAAGCTATCATCATCAATCGTATCATTGAGGACTCGGAGGAGGAGGATAGCCAGTCAACATAACAGCACAGGCACTCAGCATCAGCATCAGTCTTGAAGGGATGTGACATGTTAAAATCAATTAGTCTGTTATATCAGCATCAGGTGTGTGGTAGCTGGTGGTGATCCAAGACTGGTTCATCTTGATGAAAGTCAGTCGATCAACCGAGTCGGTGGACAGGCGCACCCTGTGATCCGTGACAAATCCTCCAGCAGCACTGAATGTGCGTTCCGAAAGAACGCTGGATGCAGGACAGGCCAGTAGCTCAATTGCATACTGTGCAAGCTCTGGCCAGTGATCCATCCTCAAGACCCAGTAAGCCAGAGGATTTTCGGTGGGGAAGGTGTCCAAGTCTGACCTTGCCCCTAGATATTCCTGCACCATGTTTATCAGACGCTGGCGATGGTTGCTGGAACCGATCATACTTTGGGGCTGCAGACTAAAGAATTGTCTGAACGCATCGGTCAGACGGCCACCTTCCCCACCGCTCCTTCTTTGACTGGCCGAAGCCTCAGCAACTCGTTGTCCAGGACCAGGAGTTTGTAACCTCCCAGTCTCTGGGAACGCGTTGCACAGACCTTTCTGCAAGGCCTCCCGGAGTTGTCTCATCCTCTGCTCCCTCTGCGACGGTAACATAAGGTCCGCAACCTTACCCTTGTACCGTGGATCAAGGAGAGTGGCCAGCCAGTAATGGTCCCTCTCCTTGATCCGAAGAATACGAGGATCCTTCCGCAGACTTTGCAGGATCAGGGAGGCCATGCAGCGTAGGTTTGCTGAGGCATTCGCTCCGGAGTCCTCTGGGTCACTAAGGACGACATGATCCGCAGCCACCTCCTCCCAGCCACGTACAAGTCCACTGGTTTCTTGGGACTGTAAATCATCCCTAAAAGACTGCTGCTGATGATGCTGAGTGCCAGCCTCCACCTCCATGCTGACACAATCCTCCTCCTCCTCCTCCTCCTCCTCCTCCTCCTCCTCTTCCTGTGCGATGGGTGGGACAGAAGGAACACTGTCTGGGTAAAGGGGGCCTTGAGAGGCAAGGAAGTCCTCCTCTTCCTGCCTCTGTTCTGCCTCAAGTGCCCTGTCCATTATTCCACGCAGCGTGTGCTCCAACAGGTGGACAAGAGGTACAGTGTCACTGATGCATGCACTGTCACTGCTCACCATCCTCGTGGCCTCCTCAAATGGTGCCAGGACAGTGCATGCATCCCTGATCATGCCCCACTGGCGTGGAGAAAAAAAACCAAGCTCCCCTGACCCTGTCCTGGTGCCGTAGTCGCACAGGTACTCATTGATGGCCCTCTGCTGCGTGTGCAGCCGCTGCAGCATGGCCAACGTTGAGTTCCACCTGGTGGGCATGTCACATATAAGGCGGTTCTTGGGCAGGTTCAACTCCTTTTGCAGCTCAGCCAGGCGAGCACTGGCATTATAAGATCTGCGGAAATGCACACAGACTTTCCTGGCCTGCCTCAGGACATCCTGTAAGCCCGGGTACCTGCCCAAGAACCGCTGCACCACCAGGTTAAGGACGTGAGCCACACAGGGCACATGGGTCAGTTGTCCCTGTCGGAGGGCGGAGAGGAGGTTGGTGCCATTGTCGCAAACCACCATTCCTGGCTTAAGCTGGCGTGGCGTCAACCACCTCTCGGCCTGGCCCTGCAGAGCAGACAGGACCTCTGCCCCAGTGTGGCTTCTGTCCCCCAAACACACCAGCGCAAGCACGGCATGGCATCTTTTTGCCTGCGTACTTGCGTAGCCCCGTGAACGGCTACGGAGCACCGCTGGTTCATAGGACAAACCACAGGAAGAGGCCATGGAGGAAGAAGAAGAGGAGGGGGTGGAGGAGAGAGGTGTGTCACAACCAGTAGTAGCATTTTGGAGGCGTGGCGGTGGGACAACCTCCAACACTACTGCACCTTGTCCTGCATCCTTCCCAGCTGCCAAAAGAGTGACCCAATGGGCCGTGAAAGAAAGGTAACGTCCCTGTCCATGCCTGCTGGACCATGAGTCAGCGGTAATATGCACCTTACCGCTGACCGCCCTGTCCAGCGAGGCCAAGACATTGCCTTCCACATGCCGGTAGAGAGCCGGAATAGCCTTCCGTGAGAAAAAGTGGCGTTTGGGAACCTGCCACTGAGGAACCGCACATTGCACAAACTCACGGAAGGGGGCCGAGTCTACCAACTGAAAAGGCAGCAGTTGAAGCGCTAGCAATTTAGCCAAGCTAGCATTCAACCGCTGGGCATGTGGATGGCTGGGAGTGAACTTCTTTCGACGGTCCAGCAGCTGGGGCAGGGAAATTTGCCTGCTAGAATCGGACGTCGGTGTACTGCTAGCAGAGTGGCCGCAAGTACTTGGCTGTGACACACCTAATTCTACACCTTCATTCCTCTCAGTGCATGTTTCAGAGAGGACTGAAGTTATAGTGGGGTTGGAGATCCCAGCTGATGCGGTGCAAGGAGAGGTCCGCTTTGTTCTTTGGTGTGGGTCTTTGAGGTAGGCTTGCCAACGAGCTGCATGGCAGGTCAACATATGTCTGGTCAGGCATGTGGTACCCAAGCGGCTGATGTTTTGGCCACGCGATATACGCTTGAGACATATGTTGCAAACAGCAGCTGTGCGATCTGATGCACTAGCCTCAAAAAAGGCCCACACCAAAGAACTTTTTGAATGACGGGCAGAGGCAGCGCCCTGCACAGGCGGAGCTCTGCGGTGTGATTCCGTCGGTGTACTGCCCTTACGCTGGCCACCAAAGGGCATCCTGCCTCGTTGGAGATGTGCCTCCTCCTCATCCTCCTCCTCTCTCCTATTAGGCACCCACGTGGAGTCAGTGACCTCATCATCACCTCCCTCCTCATCACTGGAGCCAATCTGGCAGTATGCTGCAGCTGCTGGAACATGACTGCCAGATTGGTGTCCTTCTTGAGCATCCCCTCTGTCTGCTCTCAGGCTACTGCCTTCCTCTAGCTGGGTTTCATCATCAGACCCTTCGAAACGCTGGGCATCCTCCTGGAGCATGTACCCAACACTGTGCTGAAACAGTTCGGGGGACTCCTCAGGAGGAGGACATGGTGGGTCTAGGGAAGGAGTGACTGATGATGAGTCTGACATTGATACCAGGGAAGAGGACGCTTTGGCAGCTGCTTTTCCAGTACCCTGAGCCTGGGTGAGAGAGGATGAGGAGGAGGAGGAGGGCTTGGTCATCCACTCTACCAAGTCTTCGGCATGATGTGGCTCAACATGTCCAGCTGCCGAAAAGAAGGACAAGCGTGTCCCATGGCCATGTGCTGATGACAATGCACCGCGTCCACGACCAGCACTGTTGCCCCCAGACACAGAGCCTGCTTGCCCTCTTTTATTGCCTCCTGACTGTCTGCCTCTCCTTGTTTGCCTTCCAGACATTCTAATAGATGGCCTGCAGGGAGATGGGAAAAAAGCAATAAGGGCTACCTTCAGGTGTCCTTCTCTGTCCCTTGAAACAAGGACTTTGACAGTGAAAGAAACTGACACACTCTCCCTACCTACAGTTTTCTGTCCCTAGAAAAAATGTTTTTTTTAAGCACAATTTAGCACAAGGAGAATTCACTCACTGTCCTTCCAGGTCCCTGGAAACAAGGACTTTGACAGTGAAAGAAACTGACACACTCTCCCTACCTACAGTTTTCTGTCCCTAGAAAAAATGTTTTTTTTAAGCACAATTTAGCACAAGGAGAATTCACTCACTGTCCTTCCAGGTCCCTGGAAACAAGGACTTTGACAGTGAAAGAAACTGACACACTCTCCCTACCTACAGTTTTCTGTCCCTAGAAAAAATGTTTTTTTTAAGCACAATTTAGCACAAGGAGAATTCACTCACTGTCCTTCCAGGTCCCTGGAAACAAGGACTTTGACAGTGAAAGAAACTGACACACTCTCCCTACCTACAGTTTTCTGTCCCTAGAAAAAATGTTTTTTTTAAGCACAATTTAGCACAAGGAGAATTCACTCACTGTCCTTCCAGGTCCCTGGAAACAAGGACTTTGACAGTGAAAGAAACTGACACACTCTCCCTACCTACAGTTTTCTGTCCCTAGAAAAAATGTTTTTTTTAAGCACAATTTAGCACAAGGAGAATTCACTCACTGTCCTTCCAGGTCCCTGGAAACAAGGACTTTGACAGTGAAAGAAACTGACACACTCTCCCTACCTACAGCTTTCTGTCCCTAGAAAAAATGTTTTTTTTAAGCACAATTTAGCACAAGGAGAATTCACTCACTGTCCTTCCAGGTCCCTGGAAACAAGGACTTTGACAGTGAAAGAAACTGACACACTCTCCCTACCTACAGTTTTCTGTCCCTAGAAAAAATGTTTTTTTTTTAAGCACAATATAGCACAAGCACAAAACACACTGACACTCTCCCTACCTATCCTTCTCTTTCCCTAAACTAAAGGAATCCAGGTTAAGCAAGAAAGAAATAAAAGTCACTGTCCCTGCCTATGCTGCTCTATCCCTGCTCCGGAACACACTACACTAGGCCGCCGTGCTGGCGGCCTTTTATAGTGTGGGGCGTGTACTAAACACCCTCAGCAATAATTGGCCACAGGCATCCTGCCTGTGGCCAATCATTGCTCTCCTCGCTGCCGGCGCTGTGATTGGCCAAGCATGCGGGGTCACAGTGCATGCTTGGCCAATCACAGCGCCTGGATGACACTGCGATGGCGTAGTGCATTGTGGGCCGTTCGCGTCACTCGAATTTGGCGCGAACGGCCCAAATCGTTCGATCTTCGTCGAACGATCGAACAGCCGATGTTCGAGTCGAACGTATGTTCGACTCGAACACGAAGCTCATCCCTAGTCCCGGGGCAGGAGCGACCTTTAAGTGACCGCATGTTTTAGCGAAACATGACAGAGAGGCTCCAATGAGGGGGTGTTTAGAGCCGATAGCGAGGTTAGATGTATGTTCAATCCAGGGGAGATGTGATAACAGAGTTTTTGTGGCCGCGTTCTCTACTGCTATCCACGCCTTTGTGTGAGAGTGGACGTGCCAGTCTACGATCCTATTTAAGTGACTTGCCCAGTGATATTTTTGTATATCGGGGAGACCAAGGCCCCCCGATAATTTGGGGAGTGTTAATCTGTCCCAACTCAGTCTAGGGGGTTTCGATGCCCAAATGAATGTTCTGCACATTCGCTTGTACGCCGTAAAGAACGAGGGCGGAAGTTTAATGGGGACAGCTTGGAGAAGGTATAAGAGCCTGGGCAGGACATTCATTTTTAATATGGCTATTCGACCCATCCAGGAAAAGGAGCCGAAGTGCCATTTGTGTAAATCTTCTTGAATTGCGCAGAGGGTAGGAAGGACGTTTTGTGCGTAAAGGTCAGACAGATTCGTAGGGATTTTGACACCCAGGTATGTGAGTGCATGTGGTTCCCAACGGAAGGGGAAGTTGAGTTTGCATTGTGAAACCAAGGCCGGGGGTAGGGTGACGTTTAAAGCTTTTGATTTATTAAAATTTATTTGCAGATTGGACAGTGATTTAAATAGTGAGAAATCCGCAAGGAGATTCGGGATCGTGGTTATGGGTTCTCTCAAGAACAGGAGGACATCGTCTGCATATGCGGCTATTTTGTAATGGGTGTTTTGGATATCGATGCCTTTAACGTTTGGGTTGTCTCTTAATTTTCGGAGCAGTGGCTCCATGGTGAGGATAAAAATTATGGGGGACAGTGGGCATCCCTGACGAGTACCATTTGTGACGGAGAAGGCGTCCGACAGGCGGCCATTAACTCGAATTTTGGCAGATGGGTCAGCATAAAGAGCCATTATCATTTGAATAAAGCGGGGGGGGAAAACCCACCATCCGGAGTGTAGTCTCCATGTAGTCCCAGGCCACTCTGTCGAACGCCTTCTCGGCATCCAAAGACAGGAAACACCCTTGGGTTGATGACTTGGACAGCCAGAGATGTATATCCAGCGCCTTGATGGTGTTATCCCTGGCCTCCCTACCAGGGACAAAACCAACCTGATCTAATGAAATCAGCTTGTTAAGCAGGGGGAGAATACGGTTTGCTATGGATTTAGCGTACAATTTTAGATCCACGTTGAGGAGAGAAATTGGGCGATAATTTGCAACAAGGGTATGATCCCTGCCCGGTTTGGGGATTAATGTGATGTGTGCTTCAAGGAACTCCTTGCTGGTGGTGGAGTGCGGTAGCAGAGTGTTAAAAGCTTTGACAAGATGAGGTAACAGGACGTCTGGGAAAGCTTTGTAGTAGCTGACTGTCAAACCGTCCGGGCCGGGGCTTTTGCCAGGTTTCATTTGCTTTAAGGCTGTCATTATTTCATCTGTGGAGAGCGGAAGATCTAAAGTGACGGAATCTTCCGATGTGATAGGGGATGGGCTGTATTGTGCCAAGAAGGTGGATAATGCTGAGTTTCTGTCAGGGAGAGCTTCAGTGGAACGGTCAGGAGGGAGGTTATATAGGTCTGTGAAGTAGTTGACGAATTGATCGGAGATGTCTTTAGGTTTGACAAGGGAGGTCCCGGAAGGGGTTGTTATGTTGTGGATGGTGTGGGTCGCCTTTTTGGCTTGAAGGGCCCTAGCTAGGAGTTTGCCGGATTTATTACCAAACTCGTAGAAAAGTTTATGGGACAAAGCGAACTTACGTTTCAGTACGTTATTAAGTTCTCCTAGGAGTTCCTCTCTAGCTTGCATTAGTTCTGTTAGGGTGTTTATGGCTAGAGACGCCTTATGCGTCTGTTCTAGCTTGCGTATGTGAGCTGTAAGTTCATTAATTCGGTCTTTTTTAAGTCTGGATCGTTTAGATGCGAGAGAGAGAAAGTTTCCGCGGATGACACATTTATGTGCAGCCCATAGTGTGGAGGGGGGTATGTCTTCTGTGGCATTGTCAGCAAAGTAGTTGGATAGGCAAAGTGAGGTAGTTTGAATGTTTTCGGGGTCAGTGAGGAGGGAGCTGTCCAGTCTCCAGATACCGGATCTTGTAAATGTCTGCGGGAGGGATAGAGTCATCGAGATCGGATTGTGGTCCGATAGTGTCATTGGTTCAATCGTGGCTGAGGACAGGTGTGTAAGGTCATTTTGGGAAAGAAATAGGTAGTCCAGTCTTGTGTATTTAGTATGTGGGGAAGAGAAGTAAGTAAAGTCCTTCACTGAGGGATTAAGCGTGCGCCATGAATCGTGGAGCAAGAGGTTGCTGAGTTGAATTTTTATTGCCCGAAGGGCTTTGTATGCAAGGGAGGATGTACCGGTGGAAACGTCCATGGCCGGTGTCAGAGCTACGTTAAAGTCTCCGCCTACGAGTAGGGTGCCTGATTGAAAGCTGGTTAATTGGGCAAACGTATTTCTGAAGAAGGCCACTTGTTGGGTGTTCGGGGCGTATATATTCGCAATTGTGATGGTTCTGTGGTGTAAAGTCCCTCTAATGAAGAGGAACCTACCCTGTGGGTCTCTCTGGACTTCAGATACTTGGAATGGGCAGTTCTTTGAAATGAGGATAGAGACACCCTTGGACTTAGATTCTGTGTTGGAAGTGTGGAATACAGTGGGGAAGTGGTGGTCGGTCAATTTGGGGATGTTGGTGGTTTTGAAATGAGTTTCCTGTACAAGGGCTATGTGTGCTTTGGATCGTAGCAGAGAGAGCAGTAACTGTGACCGCTTTTCAGGAGTATTGAGTCCTCGTATATTGACCGAGTATAGTTTGAGTGCGTAGGGATGTGGCTGTAGCTGTGAGTTTGGAGCTGAGGTTCGGGGGGCAGAGTTTTGCGACATGATGGTGGGAGGGGATATGGGGGGGAAGGGGTGAGGGGGGGGAGAGTCAAAGTCTGATAGAACAGCTGATTGGGGGAAAAACTGATACAGAGGCAAAACCGATGAGGCCGTGTGGAACTAGCCCAGTAGTCTCGGAGACACTATGATCGGTGAGTTTCGGTGTCGGAACAGAGCGTGTCACTCTGAAGGAGAGACAAGACTCTGATCTTCAACCGTGTGGGGGTTGACGATGCGAAGTTGGGAAGATGTACTATTTGACAGAACAGGGTCGGGTCTGCCACCACGGATGGACAGGAGGAGGGATAGGAGGTGAAATCTTGTGTGTATAGTTAGAGGGGGACTGTTCGGTGGTGAGTCGGCCTGCCTGTACTAGGAGGCATTAGTAAGTGTCAGGCCATGAACTAAAAGCTAATAAGTAAAAACTATCTGGGACGGGGGAGACCAGCACAGACTAGATGAGTCATCTGTGGTCAGATCATTAGCGTACCTATGAGCAGCTCATGGCCACATTACTAGAGGGTGGGCATGATCCCCCCAGGAATGCCTCCTCACTAGAGTGAGGTTTGGCGAGGGGGGGGGGGCTGTTTGTGGCTTTGAGCTGTGGGTAAGAGGAACCACAGGGTGAGTAGCGGCAAAAAAATACAGTTCTGTCTTATAGGAGTCCGGTAAGTGAATGGAGGGTAGGTGCAATACCAAAGACATATACTTGCTTGGCGGTATTCCCTTGGCGCTGTCCCTTTAGGGGTTGTTGTTGTGGGGGCCCATTGGCAATGGCAGCATCAGAAGCCGGGCCGCTGAGGGATGTGCGTGTAGAGGAGGTTCGAGCGGGTGTCCGGGAGGCGGAAGAGCCTGTGATGGATGAGCAACGGGAGCACAGGAGTTCCGGTGCGGCTTGAGAGTCGGAGGGGCGAGACGCCGCAGGTCACATGGGAGGGATGGTTCGCGTGACGTCAGCACGCCTGTGCGTCAGCAGGGTCGCCGCGTTGTCTTATGGGTGATGTAGTTTTAGCTGGGTTTGTTCAACCTCTGGGCGTCAACGTATGTTCCAAGGACCGACGTGCGCTCCAAACAGCAGAGATGGAAAAAAAAAAAAAAGAAAAGTTCAGTTCAGTCTTTCAGTCTTTCGCACTCCTGAAAGAAGTGTATGGGCGGCAATAAAGTTGATAATAATAATAAAAAGGCAGGGAGCTATGATGTGGGGTCAGTCCACTTTGTGTCTTAAGGTGCTGCGCTTTGGGCCGGGGAGCAGAAGGAGTTTAGGAGGTATTAATTCAGCGAACTCGAATAACAGTTAGGGGCCAGAACATGGCCAACTCAGGTAACGGTAGGTTATAGTATGACCGAGTGAGGCGGACTGACTGGTGTCAGTAATCCCGGCGGGTTCTTCTGGCCTTAGGATGGTTGAGGGGGCTCGTGTCCCGCCGTGAGTAGTGGGATGAATGACGACGGCCGATAGGAGTAGGAGAGCGTCTCCGTCTGCCACCGCTGTCTTGGGTCTCCATAGGATCGGGCTGCTGCATGACTTTCTTCGGTAGGAGAGGTTTGAAGTCTGCATACCAGTCTGGGACTGCAACTGGATGAATGCCCAGAATTTCACAAAAGTGAGGTAAATCTTCAGGTACCTTAAGCAGAGCTGTGCGGCCCTGTGTGGAGGCAGAAAGGCAGAATGGGAACTTCCACTTGTAAGGTATGTTCCTTGAGCGGAGGGCCTCTAGAAGGGGCTTCAGGTCCCGGCGGTGCTGGAGCGTTATGGCAGATAAATCCTGGTAAACTTGTATAGCACGACCCTCATAGAGAATTTGATTTCTGCTCCTTGCGCCTCTCATGATGTCCTCCTTGAGAGTGAAATCGACTATGTGGCAGATAACATCTCTCGGGGGATCATTTTCCCGGCCTTTTGGCCTCAAGGCACGGTGTAGCCTGTCGATTTTTATAGCAGCTTGGGGAGGCCGACCTAGTAAGTCGTTCAGGATGCTCACTATTGTGGGGGTGAGCTGGTCACCCTCGATCGATTCGGGGACATTCCGAATTCGGACGTTGTGGCGCCGATTTCGATTCTCGAGGTCCTCGAGGTGCCGGTGCATATCTCTCATCTGTTTGGTATGCGTGTCGATGCGTGAGGTGACTTTGCCGATGGTCGCTTCATGGCGGCTGGTTGTTTTTTCCACGGCCTGGACTCGATCATTCAGCGAGCGGATCTCCAGCTTTAAGTCAGCGATGGCCGCTGACAGGGTGTCCTTTATGTCCGTGGCTACCGACCGCAGATCTTGTAGGTTAAGCTGGGGTTGAGGTGAGAGCTCTATCCCCGGTGGGTCGTGGTTTGTGGCCGGTGGTAGTGATGGGGGGGGAGTCAGTCAGATCTGAGGTTTGTGTGCGGCCCCGGCGGGAAGGTGCCCCGTTCCCTCGGGGTGCCCGGAACATTTCAGGGATATTCTGGCTTAATCCGGCGGGGTGCTCTCTCGGAGATCGGGATCGGGAAGTGGACGATGATCTGGAAGCAGTCCCCATACTTAGTGCGAGTTCTGAGGGTTAGTGGACCTCCTCACAGGCTCGTTTTGTTCCGTGGTGGTCAGAGCGAGAGGATTAGGCGTCCATCTTCATGTCTCCGCAGGCCACGCCCCCTTGTATTAAATTTTTACTAAGGACATGCTTGCGTCAATTGTGGCCCAGTGCAACCTGTATGCTCAACAATTCATAGCAAGTAACCCAACGTCCTCTTATGCCCGTCCCTACAAGTGGAGAGCTCTAACAGTGCAAGAGTTTAAAAAAAAAAAAAATTGGGCCTCACCTTCTGTATGGGACTTAACAGAAAAAATTAATTGCGTTCATATTGGTCATCCCGCCCCATCTACCACATGCCCATCTTTTCCTCAGTAATGCCCAGAACCAGATATCTCATGATTATGAGATTCCTTACACTATAACGATAATACCCAGTGCCCTCCCCGAAATGACCCAAATTTTGATAAGCTTTATAAAATGTGGCCGCTACTAAATTATTTTTCTGAAATCCTCCCCCAGTTGTTTACCCCAGACCAACACATACAGTATGCGTGGATGAGTCCCTTATCAAATTTTCTGGCAGGCTGGGCTTAAAACAATTTATTCCCACCAAAAGGGCCCGCTATGGAGAGGCTTTATAAATTGTGTGACCGAGCCACGGGGTACACATATGCCTTCATGGTATACGAAGGGAAGGACACCTAGCTGCATCCCTCTAATTGCCCAGACTACATGGGATCAAGCGGGAAAGTCGTTTGGGGACTCATAAACTCACTCCTGGAGAAAGGCTACCATTTATACGTAGATAACTTTTATACAAGTTTGCCCCTTACAACCTTCACAGAAAGAACACTCCAGCATGCGGCACCGTAAGGACGAACCGGAAGGGGTTTCCTCAAAGCCTCGTCAACAAGAAGTTAAGAAGAGGGGAGGCGGCGAATTTACGGAATGAGGAAATTCTGGCTGTGAAGTAGAGGGACAAAAGGGATGTCTACATGCTTTCTTCGATCCACAACAATACATTCGTTGAGATCACCAGGAGGAATGGCCCAATCCAAAAACCAACATGTATCCACGAATACAATATGTTCATGGGGGGTGTCGACTTCAACGACTAAATGCTCGAACCCTACCTTTCCACAAGACGAACATACCAGTGGTATAAAAAAGTTTCAATTTATTTGTTTAATTTGGCCATATACAACACCTATGTAATCTATCAGAACTCCACTGAAAGACCCAAATCCTTCCTTTTCTACCAGGAGGAAATCACTGCCCTTATATACCCGAACGGCCCACCAGAAATTATTTGATCCGATGTGATTAGCAGACTCTACGAATGCCAATTTCCTGATAAAATCCCTCCCAGACCAACAGGCCAAAAACGCCAGAAAAAATGCCGGGTGTGCACCAAAGGAGGAGTGAGAAGAGACACCACTTATCATTGTGCCCAATGTCCTTCCCAACCAGGCCTCTGCATAGTTGACTGTTTCCGCCGTTACCATACTTCACTAAATTATTAGTGAAGTATGGTAAACATAACCCTCACTTCCTGCCATTTACCTTCACACCCCTTATGCCTCTGCTTGCTCTGTAACTGACCCTGGACTGTTATTCGACCACGCTTCTGCCTACCGATTCTGTACATACCTCTGCCTGATCTGGGACTGACCCTAGACTGTTTGACCATGCTTTTTGCCTGCCTCTTGGACTGATCTTGTACCCTGCCAGTGGACTAGTGGGATTCATAACACAGGGGTCTCACATATGTGAGGGGATCCAGAATTGTTTTTCTGGATGAAGAAAACAATTGTGTAACGGGTGGGCCCGTGGAACCCAGAAGTTCTTAGAAAGTATGAGCCAGGAAATAATGGACATTGAGAATATGTGTTGGATTGCTTTAAAATGGGTCTGTAATATTATTCCACAATATTTCCCAGGATATCTGTAAATAACTATTTTTGTTGATCCTGAACTCAACAGGTTAATTGAAAAGGGCTGATGTTCTCTAAAGATCCTTTCATTGTGAATAGAGATAATTAACTCTGTACTTGTGTGTATATAAAGGTCAGGCCTAGTCATTTAAACTGAAAAGGGATTAGCGAACGAACCCACCTATTGTCTCTTAAGAGATGTCAAAATAATGTGTATTGTAGGAGACAGTAAGGCTAGCCTAAAGGTTATGTGTCTGAGTCATCAGCTGTAGTTAATTAGCTCATGTAAATTAGGGCTGGTCAAAAATGCTTTGTGAGAGGAAAGTAAGAAACTCCTCTCTGTGTGTATAAAACTTGCAGTGTTTCAATAAAAAGAGTCAGTCCAGTTGGAAAGATACAGAGCGTTTGTCTCGTATGTCTGGAAGGGTTAATCCTATGGGAAGCGGTCGCCTGACTGTGGAGGATCGGCAGTGGATGTGTGTCCAGAGAGGGAATATCCTAAACGGCGTTAACCCCCTTTCATACTTGGGGTGCCGTTACATTGGTTGGCAGCGGTGGGATTTTCCCTCCAGTTACTGGGACACTCCAAACCACCACAGTGAATGACCAGCTATGCAGCCTGCAGGAAAGCCACGCTGAAAGACTTACTTGAGAGCCGTGGAGGGACCGGTGGGACAAAGAACAAGGCCACCTTGATCAGGGAGCTAGCCAAGATGGATCAGAGGGATGGTGATGCAGGACCCCGGTCAGTTGAAGACTTGTTTCAGCAACGAGTTCGAGAGCGGTTGGCATTATAAGGGGCTAACCCATCAGAAACCGCCATACAGAAAGCCATTAGAGACATCCAGCTGCAGGATGAGCGACAAGAGAGAGAACTGGAGCGACAAGAGAGAGAACTAGAGCGGCAACATGAGCGGAGAATGGCAGAAATACGGCAATCGGAGACAACACCTAAAGATGCAGCGCCTGTCCGTAAGTTGCCCTTACGGGCGTTCAAACTATTTAAGGAAGGAGGAGGAGGAAATTGAAGCGTTCCTGCAGGACTTTGAGAGACTATGCCAGATACATGAAGTACTGCCCCAAGACTGGGTCGCCTTACTGGCAAGTAATTTAACTGGCAGAGCGGCGGATGCGTATCGGGCCCTGGAAGATGAGGACGCTAAAGACTATGACCGGGTAAAAGAAGCTCTGCTAGCCCGATTTGTCATTACACCCGAAGCCAGCCGGATTAAGTTTTGAGAATCCCGGAAAAAAAAAAAAAAAAAACACATAACATACGTGGAGTGGGCACATCGTCTGCAGCGAAACCTTAAGGGCTGGTTCCAGGGAAGCCACGCTCATACCATAGAGGACATCACCCAGCTAGTACTCTTAGAACAGTTCTTTAACCACACCCCTCTGGTATTACGGGATTGGGTGCGAGATAAGCGACCACGGACTGTACAGCAAGCGGCTACTTTGGCCGATGAATATCTGCACTCTCGAAGGTCAGGCGGAAGCGAGCGCTATCCACTATCTCGGCCCAGTTTACCAGCCGCTAACCCAACTTCAGCACCACCTCCAGCAGCCACTTATCCTCAGCAGCCCAGGTTCAACTCCCAGGACTACTCACAACCCATCAGGTGTTTCGGATGTAAACAGCTAGGGCACAAAAAGCCAGACTGTCCGTTGAATCCAGCCAGGCAGTCCCAGTCATGGAGACAGCCAGCAGGGGGGAACCCACGCACATCCATGCCTGCGACCCACTGCTTTGAGGAGGAAGAACATTGGGACGTCCTGCACGAGGCTAATCCAATACAAGCAGCTAACCGGGACAACCGGCAGCAACACAGGCAGACTGTATGGGTCAATGGAAAGGTAGCCAATGGCCTACGTGATAGTGGCGCTACCATGACCCTACTACAGAAGAACCTCATCCCAGAGAGCCAACACACCGGAGACACTGTAGCCGTAAGAGTAGCCGGAGGTACCATCTTCCGGCTACCCGTTGTCCGTGTTCACCTGGATTGGGGGGGGTTGGTTCGGGACACGTGAATGTGGGGGTGATGAAGGATTTGCCAGCGGATGTACTACTGGGGAATGATTTGACCCCCTTGTTTCTGCTTACGCCCCGATGGGCCCCGCTGAAGCCAACCCAGTGACTACCTGTGCCCGGACCCATGCTGCTGGAACTGGCCCGCTTGCGGTTGAGAACTGGGTAAGACTATCTCCCCCAACATGTACCTTAGATCAGTCAAAATATCAGTCTAGAAGTGGAATGTGACAAGTTGGCCAGGGAGAAATCGGAGATGCAACGACACTACGTCATGTATTATGAAATGTCCCATGGCTTGAAAATTGAAATGCACAAACAGGCTGAAATTGTCAAAAGGTTAAATGGGATTTGCGCCCAGGTTTTGCCGTACCTTTCCCAAGAGCATCAGCAACAAGTTTTGGGAGCCATTGAGAGAGCAGAGCAAGTGACTGTTCCAGAACTGAATTCCATTATTCGCCCTGCAACCTTACAACGTCACCATCAGCTACTGACCCGGTAAGCAAAATGGCCATGCTGATGGGTTGTCCAGGCATTAGAGGAACGGAACTATGGACTAACTTTGGAATCAACCAGTCTGGGGTCTCCTCCTGTGTTAGTCTCCTACCGAAAGGGGAGAGATGTAACGGGTGGGCCCGTGGAACCCAGAAGTTCTTAGAAAGTATGAGCCAGGAAATAATGGACATTGAGAGTATGTGTTGGATTGCTTTAAAATGGGTCTGTAATATTATTCCACAATATTTCCCAGGATATCTGTAAATAACTATTTTTGTTGATCCTGAACTCAACAGGTTAATTGAAAAGGGCTGATGTGTTCTAAAGATCCTTTCATTGTGAATAGTGATAATTAACTCTGTACTTGTGTGTATATAAAGGTCAGGCCTAGTCATTTAAACTGAAAAGGGATTAGCTAACGAACCCACCTATTGTCTCTTAAGAGATGTCAAAATAATGTGTATTGTAGGAGACAGTAAGGCTAGCCTAAAGGTCATGTGTCTGAGTCATCAGCTGTAGTTAATTAGCTCATGTAAATTTGGGCTTGGTCAAAAATGCTTTGTGAGAGGAAAGTAAGAAACTCCTCTCTGTGTGTATAAAACTTGCAGTGTTTCAATAAAAAGAGTCAGTCCAGTTGGAAAGATACAGAGCGTTTGTCTCGTATGTCTGGAAGGGTTAATCCTATGGAAAGTGGTCGCCTGACTGTGGAGGATCGGCAGTGGATGTGTGTCCAGAGAGGGAATATCCTAAACGGCGTTAACCCCTTTCATACTTGGGGTGCCGTTACAAATTGTTTTTGTTTTCTCATTCCTAGATTAGGGTCTGGAGACTCGGAGGCTTCAAAGAGATTTGGGTGGGAGAAGCCTCTACCCCTGTCCCCATTCTGTCCTGAACGAGGCCCTACTTCTGCCTGTTGCCTGTAGGCCCTATGCCATCATGCCTCTGCCTGACGCATGAACTGACCACACCACATGGACCTGCCTACTACCAGGACCAATATTTTGGCACTGCTGACAATCTCTGCCTGCACTGACTCTGGACTGTATATGTAAAGGGTGACGGACCTGGCCGGGACAGGGGCTTTTGGAGGGGACTGAATGCAAGCCTCTTGCCCTGCGACCGTGGGCCCTGGCATTTGGGGGAACGGTGCTCTTTGTGAGCTGTATGCCTGGGGACCCTTGAGGGGGTGTTGCTTTGGATTCAGGTCCATGTCCCCCCCAAGACACACAGACTCTGGGGACCCTGTATATGCCATATTAGAGTGACTAAGTCATACTGTTGGGACGTTCACACCTTCACACTAAGGATATGCGAATACAATCACCTCCAGCCATCTGTCTGTCCTCTGTGCTAAAATGTGTGATGTTTACACTTATGATAATGGGTATTGTATAGCAGGTGAAGACCGGAGACGGGATGTCTACCCTGAACGGTCATATCTATGAGTCACCTTGGCTGGCTAAAGGATTTAGTTAATTAGCTCATGTTAATTTATGTTCTGGTTACTCCCTCTGTTACTGTATATAAGACTTGATTTTGGTGCTAATAAACTCTCTCTTGGTTGAACTTACATACAGCCTGCCTGGTGTTTGTTCTGACCGACCACAAATGGATTCGAATGGCACATAGCGGTAGTTTGAATCCTGGAGCACCGGATGATCCAATAGAGCAGAGGAGTGTCGGGAGAGTGGAGCCGAGCGAGCAAAGGGGCTCGTTACAGAAAGTATCCCTGCCTGCTGCCTGTACTGACTATGGACAGTATTCCTGCCTGTTGCCTGAACAAATGCATTCGCTTTTGCTGACCAAGTCCCTGCCTGCTGCCTGGACCAGTGCTATCCTCCTGTGGACAACTGCACTACTAAAACCACAGGTAATCTTTTGTTTACCCTTTGCTCAGCAGAATATATTTTGGGGTGTAATTCTTGGTATGTGCATGCTATGTGTCCCTAGAACACCTGATGGTGTTCCTTGCATGTTGGGCCTCTGTATGTGGCCAGGCTGTGCAAAAGTCTCACACATGTGGTATCGCCATACTCAGGAGGAGTAGCAGAATGTATTTTGGGGCGTAATTTTTGCTATTTACATGCTACGTGTTGGAAATATCTTATAAATGGACAACTTTGTGTAAAAAAAAAAAATGTTTTTTCATTTTTTTTTCCACATTTTCCCAAAACTTCTGTTAAAAAATGAACCATTCAAAAGACTCACTATGCTTTATAGATTATACGTTGGGATGTTAGCTTTCCAAAATGGGGTCATTTTGTGGGCGTTTCCATTGTCCTGGTTCTCCAGGGCCTTCAAAATTGTAATAGATGGTTGAGAAATGAGATGTGTAATTTATGCTCTTAGAATGCCTGAAGGTGCTATTTCAATATTGGGCCTCTGCATGTGGCCAGGCTGTGTAAAAGTCCCACGCATGTGGTATCGCCATACTCAGGAGGAGTAGCAGAATGTATTTTGGGGCAGCATTTGTGGTATACACATGCCATGTGAGAGAAATAACCTATTACAATGACAATTTTGTGGAAAAAAAAAATCTTAATTTTGCAAAAAATTGTGGGAAAAAAAATGACATTAATACCTTGGAATGTCTACTTTCAAAAAAGGGGTCATTTGGGGGGTATTTGTACTTTCCTGGCTTGTTCGGGTCGCAAGAAATGACATAGGCCACCAGTAAATCAGGTGTGATCAATTTTTTATGATTTGCCCCACAGCTTGTAGACTAACTTTCACAAAGACCAAATAATATCCATTAATTTGGGTTATTTTTACCAAAGATATGTAGTAGTATAAATGGTGGCCAAAATTTATGAAGAAAAATTTTAAATTTGCAAAACTTTATCAGAAACTAAGAAAAATGTGTTTGTTTTTTCAAAATTTTCCGTCTTTTTTCATTTATAGCGCAAAAAATTAAAAACCCAGAGGTGATCAAATACCACCAAGCTCTATTTGTATGAAAAAAGGACAACAAATTCATTTGGGTACAGTGTTGCATGACTGAGTGATTGTCATTCAAAGTGTGAGAGCACTGAAAGCTGAAAATTGGTCTGGGCAGGAGGGGGGGTTTAAGTGCCCAGTAGGCAAATGGTTAACATAATTAAAGAGGAACATACATGTGATAATACTTCTTCAGTTCATCTTTGCTCTTCAGTTCTTGTCTATTACCTACCTGGATTACAAATTACACTGCACTATAAACAACAGGCTAGCTGAAGACATCCGGAATTGAAAGAACATTTATCATTCTCTTTGTTATGCTTTTCTGCTCTGCATTCTAATGCTAAATCATTGAATTACAACCCAGGGGGAGACATTTTGTGGGACATTATCCCATTTACATTGTGGTTACTGTATATATATGCTGCAGTGTACACGGTTTGCTGGTTTGTGTGCTGAGGTTTCAGAGGAAAGGTATCCAATACATGTGTTAAAGGTGTTGGATATTTGTCTGTGTACCTGTTCACATAGATCTTTTGGAGGTTAAAAGGTACACACCTTTGTATACCAGTGTCAAGTGATATTTTCTGTCAAACATAAGCTGTGTTTTACTTATACCATTTCTTGTGTTCATTCTTGATCTCAGAAAACATATCTGAGTGGTTCAGTGGGGTATAGAGTCTATCAGCAGCCCCCACGGAGGTACCGCTACATAAGTATGCAGTGGGGGAGGTGAGGGTTGGCAGCTGTATGGTGGTTCTGTCTCTGAATGTATACAGTGGAGAGGGGAGGGGCCTCTGACCCGGCCATGTATCGCTTCACTCTTCAGTGAGCCGCTCTGCTTCTACACTCTTGCTGATACATGCCAGGGTCAGAGGCCCCTCCCCTCTACACTGTATACATTCAGAAAGAGAACTACAAGCCTCAGGGATATCCCGCCGCCCGTGGACACAATACAGCTGCCGATCGCCGCCTCCCACATCCCCCCAGGTGGGGGGTACAGAGATGTGCTGGGGGTTGGAGGTTCACAGGCAGCGTAGACCAGCCAGGTACAGAGGGAACCTCTAAAAGGGGGGGGGGGTGGCTGTCTGGAGACCCTGATGTAAGGAAGGGGTCGTCTGGGGACCCTGATGTAATGAAGGGGTGCTCTCTGGGGACCCTGATGTAATGAAGGGGTGCTCTCTGGGGACCCTGATGTAATGAAGGGGTGCTCTCTGGGGACCCTAATGAAACGGGGGGCTCTCTGGGGACCCTGATGTAAGGGGGGCTCTCTGGGGACCCTGATGTAAGGGGGGGCTCTCTGGGGACCCTGATGTAAGGGGGGGCTCTCTGGGGACCCTGATGTAGTTTTTTTTTGGGGGACCCTGATGTAAGGGGGGCTCTCTGGGGACCCTGATGTAAAGGAGAAGCTCTCTGGGGACCCTGATGTAAGGGGGAGGCTCTGGGGACCCTGATGTAAGGGGGAGGCTCTCTGAGGACCCTGATGTAGGGGGGCTCTCTGAGGACCCTGATGTAAGATAGGGGCTGTCTGGGGACCCTGAAGTAAGGGGGGCCCTCTGGGGACCCTGATGTAAGGGGGGCCCTCTGGGGACCCTGATGTAAGGGGGGCCCTCTGGGGACCCTGATGTAAGGAAGGGGCTGTCTGGGGACCCTGATGTAAGGAAGGGGCTGTCTGGGGACACTAAAGTAAGGGGGGCTCTCTGAGGACCCTGATGTAAGGGGAGGCTCTTTGGGGACCCTGATGTAAAGGGGAGCTCTCTGAGGACCCTGGTGTAAAGGGGGGGCTCTGGGGACCCTGATGTAATGAGGGGGGCTCTGGGGACACTGATGTAAATGGGAGTCTCTCTGGGGACCCGCTCTGGGGAACCTGATGTAAGGGGGGCTCTCTGGGGAGCCTGATGTAAGGGGGCTCTCTGGGGAGCCTGATGTAAGGGGGGCCCTCTGGGGAGCCTGATGTAAGGGGGGCCCTCTGGGGAGCCTGATGTATGGAGGGGAGGCTCTCTGGGGACCCTGTTGTAAGGGGGGGATCTGGGCACCCTGATGTAATGAGGGGGGCTTTGGGGATCCTAATCTAAGTAGGGAGGCTCTCTGGGGACCCTGATGTAAATGGGAGGCTCTCTGAGGACCCTGATGTGAGGGGGGGGCTCTGAGGACCCTGATGTGAGGGGGGGCTCTCTGAGGACCCTGATGTGAGGGGGGGCTCTCTGAGGACCCTGATGTGAGGGGGGGCTCTCTGAGGACCCTAATGTAAGGAAGGGGTTGTTGTGGAGATTTTTATGAAGATGTATTTAATATGTATTGTCATAGTGTCACCCAGTGTTAGTACTTCCGCAGCCCGCTCCTAAAGAGCTGACTGGGGTAGTCTGAGGCTGGTTGAATCCCGTCTGGTAGGGGAAAACGTCTTGAGGTTGGAGTGTGATGTTTGCAGGGTGCGGATATGTCCACCGACGGGGGCCCTCTGTGCCTTAGCACGGACGATCGTTGGAGGGGATATACTCGCTCTGCAACGACATCATTGGTTATAGGCAGATGCGTGCTCTTGTCTCTGCTGTGTCTGATCAACATTGATTGGGATTCGTAGCACGCGTCTGCAGATAGCCTCCCTCCCCCATTCAATAATAGTATAATCTGAATATGCGTTATTCTATGGAATAGCGCAGAATAAGGATTCTTATCAGCGGTAATATGAGAGCTTATGATCGTTTCATAGTCGGGGAGAACGTCCATGTTTTAAAGCAATATGGCTGCGTTTGCTGGGAGCATGCGCGCTTTCCCTGCCTGGACACGCCCAAAAGACTTTAGCCATCATTCATTGTATTATTGTATTGAATTGTATATGTATTCATGTACTGCATTCCCTGTTGGAAGGGATGTCCTTGTATGGTCATTCTCCTGTGTGGAGGGGACATCCGGGGATGTCCCCTCCCATGGGGGAGGTGATTGGTTGCTGCAGCCAATCACCTCCTCTCTGTGAGATCTTTGGAGTCAAATAAAAGTCTTTGAGTAGGCGTCGGCTGGACAGTCTGCTCTGGGATGGCCGACGTTGAGACCTAGGTGATGGTGCTGCTTTCTTTTGAGTGAATGATGTAATGAACGGTGAGTGGATTTAAGCAAACTTAAAGATAGCATTATTGCAAAAAGATGAATCTAAAGTGTGTGCATGTTTAGCACAGGAAATATAGGCTGTGTGCTCTGTACACAAGCTATAATTCCACGACAGGGTTCTCTGAGGACCCTGTGTAAGGGGGGGCTCTCTGGGGACCATGATGTAAGGGGGGGCGCTCTGAGGACCCTGTTGTAAGGAGGGGCTCTCTGGGGACCCTGATGTGAGGAGGTGCTCTCGGGGGACCCTGATGTGAGGAGGTGCTCTCGGGGGACCCTGATGTGAGGAGGTGCTCTCGGGGGACCCTGATGTGAGGAGGTGCTCTCGGGGGACCCTGATGTGAGGAGGTGCTCTCGGGGGACCCTGATGTGAGGAGGTGCTCTCGGGGGACCCTGATGTAAGGAGGTGCTCTCGGGGGACCCTGATGTAAGGAGGGGCTCTCGGGGGACCCTGATTTAAGGAGGGGCTCTCGGGGGACCCTGATTTAAGGAAGGGGCTGACTCGGGACCCTAAAGTAAGGGGGGCCTGTAACGAGCCCCTTTGCTCGCTCGGCTCCACTCTCCCGACACTCCTCTGCTCTATTGGATCATCCTGTGCTCCAGGATTCAAACTACAGCTATGTGCCATTCGAATCCATTTGTGATCGGTCAGAACAAACACCAGGCAAGCTGTATGTAAGTTCCAACAAGAGAGACTTTTATTATGACCAAAATCAAGTCTTATATACAGAAACAGAGGGGGTAACCAGAACATAAATTAACATGCTAATTAACTAAGTTCTTTAGACAGCCCAGGTGACTCCTAGATATGACCTTTTCAGAGTAGACATCCCGTCTCCGGTCTCACCTGCTAATACACATTCCTAAGTGTAAACATCACACATTTTAACAGGATCAAATTAGCACAGAGGACAGACAGATGGCTGGAGGTGATTGCATTTGCATATCCTTAGAGTGAAGGTGTGAAAATCCCAACAGTATGAATCAGGCCTGGTTCACACTGGGGCGACAAACGCTCCGACATTGGGAGCTCATGTCGCATGACGTGTGAAAATCAATGTTTCCCTATGGGAGCCGTCTTAACTGGTCCGACACATGTCGGTCCGACTTTGAGAATGCTCCCTGTACTACTTTGGTCCGACTTCAGCCCATTGACTATCATTGAAGTCGGATCAAAGTCGGACCGCAGTCTTGCATGATCTGACTTTGGCATGTGACTTGTGCTGTACTGCTCTTGAGGGGGAACTCCAGGCCAAATTTTAAATAAAAAACCGGCATGGGTTCCCCCTCCAGGAGCATACCAGGCCCTTGGGTCTGGTCTGGATTTGAACGGGCACAAAATCCAAACCAGACCCTTATCCGAGCACACAACCTGGCAGGCCGCAGGGGAAGAGGGGGGGGACGAGAGAGCGGCCCCCCTCCCTCCTGAACCGTACCAGGCCGCATGCCCTCAACATGGGGGTTTTGGTGCTCTGGGGCAGGGGGGCGACCTGCGGCCCCCCCACCCCAGAGCGCCCTGCCCCCATGTTGATGAGGACAGGGCCTCTTCCCGACAACCTCGGCCCGGTCTTCTGCGTCGTCTCGTCCGGCTCTCCGTTGTCCTTCTGCCGGCCCCTCCACTAACTTCTTGGTAGCTCTTTCGCTAGTGGAGGGGCGCGGTCTTCCCGTCGTCGCCGTCTTCTTCCCTCTTCTCCTCCTCGATGTTGACGCGTCGCTTCCTTCCGCTGTAATACTGGCTCTCCGCTCCGCTACACATTAATATAGGCTTCCCGTGATGTCACAGTCACATGTTCCCATGACGTCACAGTCACATGCTCCGGGGCCATGTGCCCCGGTACATGTTACTGTGACGTCATGAGAAGCCTATATTAATGCGGAGCGGAGAGCCAGTATTACAGCGGGAGGAAGCGACGTGTCAACATCGAGAAGGAGAAGAGAGAAGAAGGCGACGACGGGAAGACCGCGCCCCTCCACTAGCGAAAGAGCTACCAAGAAGTTAGTGGAGGGGCCGGCAGAAGGACAACGGAGAGCCGGACGAGACGACGGAGAAGACCGGGCCTCCGTTAGCAAAAGAGCTAAAAAGAAGTTAGCGGAGGCCCGGCGGAAGAAAGAACCGGAGAGCGCGGCGACGACACCGGAGACCCCCGAAGTCGGAAGAAGACCCCCGGAGCTGTGCAATAAAATACTTTAAAAAGCTGTGTGGTTTTTTTATTGCAATTTTTTCCACCAGGTGAATGGGTAGGGGTACGATGTACCCCATACTCATTTCACATAGGGTGGTGGGCCGGGATCCGGGGGCTCCCATATTGAAGGGGGCTCCCGGATTCCGATAAGCCCCCCGTCCGCAGACCCCGACAACCAATGGCCAGGGTTGTCGGGAAGAGGCCCTGTCCTCATCAACATGGGGGCAGGGTGCTCTGGGGTGGGGGGGCCGCAGGTCGCCCCCCTGCCCCAGAGCACCAAACCCCCCATGTTGAGGGCATGCGGCCTGGTATGGTTCAGGAGGGAGGGGGGGCCGCTCTCTCGTCCCCCCCTCTTCCCCTGCGGTCTGCCAGGTTGCGTGCTCGGATAAGGGTCTGGTTTGGATTTTGGGGGGACCCCCACGTCGTTTTTTCGGCGTAGGGGCGCACCTTCAAATCCAGACCAGACCCAAGGGCCTGGTATGCTCCTGGAGGGGGAACCCACGCAGTTTTTTTTTTTTTTATTTAAAATTTGGCCCTCAAGATTCATACCAAACACAGTGCCTGATATTGGCGGGGATCCAAGTCGGATCCCCGTTCATTGAAAGTCGGACATATGTCGGCTTCATGTCGCAGGGCAAAGTCGGATCCAAAGTAGGACAGATGTCGTGTCGCACTAGTGTGAACCCAGCCTCAGTCACTCTAATATGGCATATACAGGGTCCCCAGAGTCTGTGTGTCTTGGGGGGACATGGACCTGAATCCAAAGTAACACCCCCCCCCCAAGGGTCCCCAGGCATACAGCTCACAAAGAGCACCGTTCCCCCAAATGCCAGGGCCCATGGTCGCAGGGCAAGAGGCTTGCATTCAGTCCCCTCCAAAAGCCCCTGTCCCGGCCAGGTCCGTCACAGGGCCCTCTGAGGACCCTGATGTAAGGGGGTGCTCTTTGGGGACCCTGATGTGAGGAGGGGCTCTCTGGGAACCCTGATGTGAGGAGGGGCTCTCTGGGAACCCTGATGTGAGGAAGGGGCTCTCTGGGAACCCTGATGTGAGGAAGGGGCTCTCTGGGAACCCTGATGTGAGGAAGGGGCTCTCTGGGAACCCTGATGTGAGGAAGGGGCTCTCTGGGGACCCTAATGTAAGGGGGTCTTTTTGGGGACTCGGATGTAAAATGGAGGCTCTCTGGGCACCCTGATGTAAGGGGGGGGCTCTCTGGGGACCCTGATGTAAAGGGGGGCTCTCTGGGGACCCTGATGTAAAGGTGTGGCTCTCTGGGGACCCTGATGTAAAGTGGAGACTCTCTGGGGACCCTGATTTAAGTGGGAGGCTCTGGGAACCCTGATGTAAGGGGGGCTCCCTGGGGACCCTGATGTAAGGGGGGGCTCTCTGTGGACCATGATGTGAGCAGGGGATCTCTGGGGACCCTGATGTAAGGAGGCGATCTCTGGGGACCCTGATGTGAGCAGGGGGATCTCTGGGGACCCTGATGTAAGGGGGTCTTTTTGGGGACTCGGATGTAAAATGGAGGCTCTCTGGGGACCCTGATGCAAGGGGAGGGCTCTCTGGGGACCCTGATGCAAGGGGAGGGCTCTCTGGGGACCCTGATGCAAGGGGAGGGCTCTCTGGGGACCCTGATGCAAGGGGAGGGCTCTCTGGGGACCCTGATGCAAGGGGAGGGCTCTCTGGGGACCCTGATGCAAGGGGAGGGCTCTCTGGGGACCCTGATGCAAGGGGAGGGCTCTCTGGGGACCCTGATGCAAGGGGAGGGGCTCTCTGGGCACCCTGATGCAAGGGGAGGGGCTCTCTGGGCACCCTGATGCAAGGGGAGGGGCTCTCTGGGCACCCTGATGCAAGGGGAGGGGCTCTCTGGGCACCCTGATGCAAGGGGAGGGGCTCTCTGGGCACCCTGATGCAAGGGGAGGGGCTCTCTGGGCACCCTGATGCAAGGGGAGGGGCTCTCTGGGCACCCTGATGCAAGGGGAGGGGCTCTCTGGGCACCCTGATGCAAGGGGAGGGGCTCTCTGGGCACCCTGATGCAAGGGGAGGGGCTCTCTGGGCACCCTGATGCAAGGGGAGGGGCTCTCTGGGCACCCTGATGCAAGGGGAGGGGCTCTCTGGGCACCCTGATGTAAGGGGAGGGGCTCTCTGGGCACCCTGATGTAAGGGGAGGGCTCTCTGGGCACCCTGATGTAAGGGGAGGGCTCTCTGGGCACCCTGATGTAAGGGGAGGGCTCTCTGGGCACCCTGATGTAAGGGGAGGGCTCTCTGGGCACCCTGATGTAAGGGGAGGGCTCTCTGGGGACCCTGATGTAAGGGGAGGGCTCTCTGGGGACCCTGATGCAAGGGGAGGGCTCTCTGGGGACCCTGATGCAAGGGGAGGGGCTCTCTGGGCACCCTGATGCAAGGGGAGGGGCTCTCTGGGCACCCTGATGCAAGGGGAGGGGCTCTCTGGGCACCCTGATGCAAGGGGAGGGGCTCTCTGGGCACCCTGATGCAAGGGGAGGGGCTCTCTGGGCACCCTGATGCAAGGGGAGGGGCTCTCTGGGCACCCTGATGCAAGGGGAGGGGCTCTCTGGGCACCCTGATGCAAGGGGAGGGGCTCTCTGGGCACCCTGATGCAAGGGGAGGGGCTCTCTGGGCACCCTGATGTAAGGGGAGGGGCTCTCTGGGCACCCTGATGTAAGGGGAGGGGCTCTCTGGGCACCCTGATGCAAGGGGAGGGGCTCTCTGGGCACCCTGATGCAAGGGGAGGGGCTCTCTGGGCACCCTGATGTAAGGGGAGGGGCTCTCTGGGCACCCTGATGTAAGGGGAGGGCTCTCTGGGCACCCTGATGTAAGGGGAGGGCTCTCTGGGCACCCTGATGTAAGGGGAGGGCTCTCTGGGCACCCTGATGTAAGGGGAGGGCTCTCTGGGCACCCTGATGTAAGGGGAGGGCTCTCTGGGCACCCTGATGTAAGGGGAGGGCTCTCTGGGCACCCTGATGTAAGGGGAGGGCTCTCTGGGGACCCTGATGTAAGGGAAGGGCTCTCTGGGGACCCTGATGTAAGGGGAAGGGCTCTCTGGGGACCCTGATGTAAGGGGAAGGGCTCTCTGGGGACCCTGATGTAAGGGGGAGGGCTCTCTGGGGACCCTGATGTAAGGGGGAGGGCTCTCTGGGGACCCTGATGTAAGGGGGAGGGCTCTCTGGGGACCCTGATGTAAGGGGAGGGCTCTCTGGGGACCCTGATGTAAGGGGGAGGGCTCTCTGGGGACCCTGATGTAAGGGGGAGGCTCTCTGGGGACCCTGATGTAAGGGGGAGGCTCTCTGGGGACCCTGATGTAAGGGGGAGGCTCTCTGGGGACACTGTTGTAAGGCGGGCCTCTGGGCACCCTGATGTAATGAGGGGGGCTTTGGGGATCCTAATCTAAGTAAGGAGGCTCTCTGAGGACCCTGACGTAATGAGGGGTGTCATGAACCTTGGAATACTGAAGTATTTCTCCTTTGAATCTATTACACAGTGGGGGGTCTTCTGCCCTGTCTTAAGGCTAACCCCCCCCCCTCCAGACGGCTCCATGGTCTAGAAGAAAAGCATTGTTCTGTGTTTGACTGTTTGTTTATGTACTTTAATTACCCCCTGGGGCTTCTGTGTCAATACACATCTCAGTTCTCCTATTCAAGCTATCGGACCAATCCCTGCTTGCTGACCCTGTTTCAAGTCCTTATTTGCATGGCCAAGAGAAGCTAATTGAGAACTACAATGTACTTTACAATTGTCCAATAGGAAAGGGGTTGTTGGGGGCAGGGTGTTCAAACTGCTGTATAAAAGTGTGTGTATGCATCCAATAAATTGAGATTCCTGTTTGAACTTACATACAGCCTGCCTGGTGTTTGTTCTGAACTATCACAAATGGATTAGAATGTCACATAGCTGTAGTTTAAATCCTGGAGCATCGGATGGCCAAACCATCAGACGTTGCGATCTGCAATATGATCCAATAGTAGCAGAGGAGTGTCGGGAGAGTGGAACCGAGCGAGCAAGGGGCTCGTTACAAGGGGGGCTCTGGGGACCCTGATGTAAGGGGGCCTCTCTGAGGACCCTGATGTAAGGGGGGGCTCTCTGAGGACCCTGATGTAAGGGGGGGGCTCTCTGAGGACCCTGATGTAAGGGGGGGGCTCTCTGAGGACCCTGATGTAAGGGGGGGGCTCTCTGAGGACCCTGATGTAAGGGGGGGGCTCTCTGAGGACCCTGATGTAAGGGGGGGCTCTCTGGGGACCCTGATGTAAGGGGGGGCTCTCTGGGGACCCTGATGTAAGGGGGGGCTCTCTGGGGACCCTGATGTAAGGGGGGCTCTCTGGGGACCCTGATGTAAAGGGGGGCTCTCTGGGGACCCTGATGTAAAGGGGGGCTCTCTGGGGACCCTGATGTAAAGGGGGGGCTCTCTGGGGACCCTGATGTAAAGGGGGGGCTCTCTGGGGACCCTGATGTAAGAGGGGGCTTTCTGTGGACCCTGATGTAAGAGGGGGCTTTCTGTGGACCCTGATGTAAGAGGGGGGCTCTCTGGGGACCCTGATGTAAGGGGGAGGCTCTCTGGGGACCCTGATGTAAGGGGGAGGCTCTCTGGGGACCCTGATGTAAGGGGGAGGCTCTCTGGGGACCCTGATGTAAGGGGGAGGCTCTCTGGGGACCCTGATGTAAGGGGGAGGCTCTCTGGGGACCCTGATGTAAGGGGGAGGCTCTCTGGGGACCCTGATGTAAGAGGGGGCTTTCTGTGGACCCTGATGTAAGGGGGAGGCTCTCTGGGGACCCTGATGTAAGGGGGGGCTTTCTGTGGACCCTGATGTAAGGGGGAGGCTCTCTGGGGACCCTGATGTAAGAGGGGGCTTTCTGTGGACCCTGATGTAAGGGGGGCTCTCTGGGGACCCTGTAGTAATGAGGGGGGCTTTGGGGATCCTGATCTAAGTAGGGAGGCTCTCTGAGGACCCTAACGTAATGAGGGGGGCTCTGGGGACCCTGATGTAAGGGGGGCTTGTCATGAACCTTTGAATACTGAAGTATTTCTCCTTTGAATCTATTACATTATCTTCTGCCCTGTCTTAAGGCTAACCCCCCCCCCTCCAGACGGCTCCATGGTCTAGAAGAAAAGCATTGTTCTGTGTTTGACCGTTTTTTTTTTTTTATGTACTTTAATTACCCCCTGGGGCTTCTGTGTCAATACACGTCTCAGTTCTCCTATTCAAGCGTTCAGACCAATAGGAAAGTGGTTGTTGGGGGCAGGGTGTTCAAACTGCTGTATAAGAGTGTGTGTGAGTGTGAGTGTGAGTGTGAGTGTGAGTGTGAGTGTGAGAGTGTGTGAGTGTGAGTGTGAGTGTGAGTGTGAGAGTGTGTGAGTGTGTGTGTGAGTGTGTGTGTGAGTGTGTGTGTGAGTGTGTGTGTGAGTGTGTGTGTGAGTGTGTGTGTGAGTGTGTGTGTGAGTGTGTGTGTGAGTGCTTCCAAAAAAAGAAGTCCTGTTGAACTTACAAACAGCTAGTTGTACCCCAGAAATACAGACGGGAGCTATTGCGCCTGGCGCACGACATCCCCTTGGCGGGACATTTAGGGATAGCCAAGACCCGGAGTCTGTTGTCTCATGCTTTCTTCTGGCCCAGGTTACATGTCGAGGTGCGAGAATACTGCCGTACCTGTGAGACCTGTCAGAAAGTAGGGAAGACAGGGGATCACCCAAAAGCCTCGCTGCAACCCCTGCCGATTATTAGAGAACCATTTAGCCGCATAGCGGTAGATATTATAGGCCCACTGGCCCGCCCCAGTGCCACCGGGAAGAAGTATATTCTTACGGTGGTGGATTACGCCACCGGCTACCCGAAGGCCATTCCCTTATCAAATATCCAGGCTGATACAGTAGCAGATGCCTTGCTGCGGGTATTTACTAGGGTAGGGTTTCCCCAGGAGATATTGTCCGATCAGGGTACCCAGTTCACAGCTGAGCTGACGCAGCAGCTCTGGCGTCTCTGTGGGATTAAACCCCTCCAGAGCGCCCCCTACCATCCTCAGACTAATGGGTTGTGTGAGAGATTTAACGGGACCCTGAAGCAGCTGCTTCGGGCCTTTGTGGAGAGTAGGAAGGATTGGGAGAAATATCTTCCCCATCTACTGTTTGCCTATAGAGAGGTACCCCAGGAGTCCACTGGGTTTTCCCCATTTGAGCTGTTATATGGGCGAAGGGTTAGGGGACCCTTAGACTTAGTGAGGGCCCAGTGGGAGGGGGTAGAGGATCCGGAAGGCCTCCCCATCCTTAGTTATGTCTTGGAACTCAGGGAGCGACTGCGGGAACTTACCGATCTAGTCCATGAGAATATGCAATCGGCCCAGACTCAGCAGAAGGTTTGGTATGATCGGTCTGCGAGGAATCGCACCTTTGATATCGGACAGAAAGTCCTGGTACTAAAACCCCTGAAGCAAAATAAATTACAGGCCTCCTGGCAGGGCCCCTATCAGGTGGTAAAACAGCTGTGCGATACAACCTACATGGTTGCCAGCTGTGCAGACACAAAAATTAAGAGGACATTCCACATTAATATGATGAAGGCCTATCATGAGAGGGCTGAGGCAGTAGCCGCCATATGCGCTCCTGCCACCGGGGACTCTGAATATCTACCGATGCTGGAGCTCCCCGAAATCAGTAACTGTTCCGGGGGTGTGGAGGATATACGGCTAGGAGATAGATTAGGATCCCAAGAACGAGAACAGGTCAGAGAATTACTCCAAGACCGTCAGGAGATGTTCTCGGCACTCCCTGGGTACACTCACATAGCTGTGCACAAGGTAGAGACCCCCAGGCAGAAGCCCCTGAGACAACCAGCCTATAGGATTCCTGGAGCAGTGCAAGAAGGGATGAGAGCGGAGATTAGGGAGATGCTCGAGTTAGGGGTGATCGAGCCATCAGCAAGCCCCTGGGCTTCCCCTGTAGTATTAGTCCCAAAACTGGATGGCACGACCAGATTTTGCGTGGACTATAGGCGACTGAATGACTGTACTGTGACAGATGCCTACCCTATGCCCCGAGTGGACGAATTGCTGGACAAAATAGCTCAGGGACATTATCTGACGACTATTAACTTGTGTAAGGGCTACTGGCAGATTCCCTTGGAAGCGGAAGCAATTCCGAAGTCTGCCTTCATCACCCCGTTCGGCCTTTACCAGTTTCGGGTAATGCCATTCGGGATGAAGAATGCGCCGGCTACCTTCCAGCGGATGATAGATGAACTCCTTGATGGTCTGCAAGATTTTGCATGCGCATATCTTGACGACATCACAATCTATAGCCAGACCTGGGAGGAACATCTTAGACACCTGGGAATAGTGCTAGATAAGATCCGAGCCGCAGACCTGACCCTGAAGCCAGACAAATGTAATATCGGGATGTCTGAGGTACAATATCTGGGACATAGAGTAGGATGTGGGAAGCAGAGGCCAGAACCTGCAAAAATAGAGGCCGTCCCAAACTGGCCGGTTCCCAGAGCCAAGACCCAGGTACTTGCATTTTTAGGGACAGCAGGGTACTACAGGAAGTTTGTACCCCACTATAGTGACATAGCCAAACCCCTGACGAACCTGACCAAAAAGACTCTCCCTAGACAGGTCCTGTGGTCCCCGGAGTGCGAGATAGCATTTCATCAGTTAAAAACCGCCCTAACGCAAGCTCCTATACTGGCGGCCCCTGATCCTAACAAACGCTTTGTCATTCATACAGACGCCTCCATGTTCGGACTGGGAGCCGTACTAAGCCAAGTTGGCAATGACGGGAAAGAGCACCCCGTGGCATATCTCAGCCGCAAATTGTTACCCCGTGAAATTGGATATGCTGCCGTGGAAAAAGAGTGTTTGGCCTTAGTCTGGGCTTTAAAGAAATTGCAGCCCTACGTGTATGGACGCTCTTTTACCGTCATGACGGACCACAATCCCTTAATATGGCTTAACCGGGTGGCGGGAGAGAACGGGCGATTACTAAGGTGGAGCCTGGCTTTGCAACCGTACAATTTTACCATACAATATCGGCCAGGGCCTCAAAAACGGGAATTTCGGATGGGTTATCCCGGCAGACAGACCTGGAACCTTAAGACTACTTTTCCAACATCCTCGAGTTGACCCGTTTGGGGTCCCACTGTGGCTGTTGGACTGTTTCCCAGGGGGGAGTATTGTCATGAACCTTTGAATACTGAAGTATTTCTCCTTTGAATCTATTACACAGTGGGGGGTCTTCTGCCCTGTCTTAAGGCTAACTCCCCCCCCCCTCCAGACGGCTCCAAGGTCTAGAAGAAAAGCATTGTTCTGTGTTTGACTGTTTGTTTATGTACTTTAATTACCCCCTGGGGCTTCTGTGTCAATACACGTCTCAGTTCTCCTATTCAAGCGTTCAGACCAATAGGAAAGTGGTTGTTGGGGGCAGGGTGTTCAAACTGCTGTATAAGAGTGTGTGTGTGCTTCCAAAAAAAGAAGTCCTGTTGAACTTACATACAGCCTGCCTGGTGTTTGTTCTGAACTCCCACAAATGGATTAGAATGTCACATAGCTGTAGTTTGAATCCTGGAGCATCGGATGACCAAACCATCAGACGTTGCGATCTGTAGTATGATCCGATAGAAGCAGAGGAGTGTCGGGAGAGTGGAACTGAGTGAGCAAAGGGGCTCATTACAGGGCTCTCTGGGGACCCTGATGTGAGGAGGGGCTCTCTGGGGACCCTGATGTGAGGAGGGGTTTTCTAAGGACCCTGGTGTAAGGAAGGGGCTCTCTGTGGACCCTGTTTTAAAGGAAGGGGCTCTCTGTGGACCATCATGTAAGGGGGCGCTCTCTGGGGACCCTGATGTAAAGGGGGGGCTCTCTGGGGACCCTGATGTAAAGGGGGGGCTCTCTGGGGACCCTGATGTAAAGGGGGGGCTCTCTGGGGACCCTGATGTAAAGGGGGGGCTCTCTGGGGACCCTGATGTAAAGGGGGGGCTCTCTGGGGACCCTGATGTAAAGGGGGGGCTTTCTTTGGAACCTAAAGTAAGGGGGACTCTCTGAGGACCCTGATGTAAGGGGGAGGCTCTTTGGGGACCCTGATGTAAAGGAGGGGCTCTGGGGACCCTGATGTAAATGGGAGGCTCTCTGGGGACCCTGATGTAAGGGGGGGGGCTCTCTGGGGACCCTGGTGTAAGGGGGGGGGCTCTCTGGGGACCCTGGTGTAAGGGGGGGGGGCTCTCTGGGGACCCTGGTGTAAGGGGGGGGGGGGGCTCTCTGGGGACCCTGGTGTAAGGGGGGGGCTCTCTGGGGACCCTGGTGTAAGGGGGGGCTCTCTGGGGACCCTGGTGTAAGGGGGGCTCTTTGGGGACCCTGATGTGAGGGGGGCCCTCTGGGGACCCTGATGTAAAGGGGAGGCTCTCTGGACACCCTGATGTAATGAGGGGGGCTTTGGGGATCCTAATCCAAGTAGGGAGGCTCTCTGAGGACCCTGACGTAATGAGGGGGGCTCTGGGGACCCTGATGTAAATGGGAGGCTCTCTGGGAACCCTGATGTGAGGGGGGGGCTCTCTGAGGACCCTGACGTAAGGAAGGGGTTCTCTGGGGACCCTGACATAAGGAAGGGGTCTCTGTGGACTATCATGTAAGGAGGGGCTCTCTGTGGACTATCATGTAAAGGGGAGGCTCTCTGGGGACCCTGATGTAAGGAGGGGCTCTGAGGACCCTGTGTAAGGGGGGCTCTCTGGGGACCCTGATGTAAGGAGGGGCTCTCTGGGGACCCTGATGTAAGGAGGGGCTCTCTGGGGACCCTGATGTAAGGAGGGGCTCTCTGGGGACCCTGATGTAAGGAGGGGCTCTCTGGGGACCCTGATGTAAGGAAGGGGCTCTCTGGGGACCCTGAAGTAAGGAAGGGGCTCTCTGGGGACCATCATGTAAGGAGGGACTCTCTGGGGACCCTGATGTAAGGGGGGGCTCTCTGGGGACCCTGATGTAAATGGGAGGGCCTCTCTGGGAACCCTGATGTAAGGGGGGGCTCTCTGAGGACCCTGACGTAAGGAAGGGGCTCTCTGGGGACTATCATGTAAAGAGGGGCTCTCTGGGGACTATCATGTAAAGGGGAGGCTCTCTGGGGACTATCATGTAAGGAGGGGCTCTGAGGACCCTGTGTAAGGGGGGCTCTCTGGGGACCCTGATGTGAGGAGGTGCTCTCGGGGGACCCTGATGTGAGGAGGGCTCTCTGGGGACCCTGATGTGAGGAGGGGCCCTCTGGGGACCCTGATGTAAGGAGGGTCTCTTTGGGGAAAAGAAGGGGAGAGGTCCCAGTGCTCACTATGTATATACACTCACACTATGCCTGAAAAATAACAGACGCACAGTGTGACGTTTAGATGGCGGACTCGCCAAGTCAGGTGCGGTCTCTGTGGCCTATAGATAGATGTATAAATAAAAACCCACCAGGGAGAAACCTAGAGTTGGACTCCCCTGGATAAAGAAGCCACAGGTGGACCACGCCGCTTATGAAAACAGATAACTTTTAATGGTACAAAAAAATTAATTGAATAATAGAAAAATCAATACACAAATTACTGATGCTCAAAAAAACCCCACACCAGCACCCACAGACAATTAAAATTAATATGATGACGTCATCAATATTAAAACCACAAACTACTTAAATGCGGACGCATGCATGCATGCATTAGAACAGGGTAATCAACTGGAAAATTAGTCCAGGTAATGGCCCTGTGTATAATAGGGCCAGTCAATAGGGCTAGACCAGTTCCAAAGGAACATGAAAAATGCAGATACAGCTGTGCAATGAAAAGCTGAAACTGGGATAAAAAAGTGACACCATGCAAAAAGTACAGTTCTAATTGAGTATTTTGGTATGAAATAGCAATGATGAATGAAAATTGAATAGGTCACATTATATCATTCTATTCACTGGTTGAAGCAAGCAAAAAAAGCAAAAATAGAAAACGCAGGTCAATGCAGGGCAGCAAAAAAACACTAATGCCGCGTACACACGATCATTTTTCCCGTCGGGAAAAATTAATTTTTTTTTTTTTGCCGAGAAAAACGATCGTCTGTGGGCTTTATGCCGTTTTTCTCGTTGAGAAAAACGACAAGAAAAATTAGAACATGTTCTAAATTTTCTCATCGTTTTTTCCATCATTTTTTTCCGCGGCAGTTTTCCCATAGGGAGACACTGCCGCGGAGCCCACAGACGGTCGTTTTTCTTGACAAAGAAAAAAATGACAGGAAAAACGGTCGTGTGTGGGGGAAAATGCCGTTCCCTCGTTTTTCATTTAATTTCATGTCGTGATTCACGGCGGTGTTTTCACCGCCGTGAATCACGATCGTGTGTACGCGGCATGAGTGTGGATAAGACAGGCAGTTGTGATCATCAAGTGGCTAGATGAAACAGCAGCATGAACAGCGGCCTGAATAAAGTGACATTGCTTGGACCGAAGGTCCCCTCACCCAGCCTGGGAGCAGCAGACATTCGTCCTGTGTTGCAGGGTTTGTCCTCTCTGTATCAATAGGAGGCATTCACAGCAGATAATACAGCCGTAATTGGCATGTTCCCCCCGTGCGGGGGTCAAAGGTGCTGATTCTCCTAGATAAGAGGAATATTAGTGCCTTGTATAAGTCTTCCAGGAGTCAGTCATCCAGGATCGGGCAGAGAGCTAAAAGTCCCACTCCCACAATCACTCAAGCCGCATATAGAGAGCCTGCTACACAGCGTGATGCTTCAGCTCAGCTCAGTATAGTCTCAGTGCAGAGCGCATGCGTCCGTACAGCGTAGCTGTGTGTAACAGAGGAACGTTACTACAACATGTAATCCGACATGTTTCAGCCCATAGGAGGGGCTTTCATCAAGGGATAGGGAGGGGCATAAACCAGGTCCTTATATACATAAGTTTAAATCAACCTGTAAGTGGTACCAGCTGCGTTGCAAAGGGAATCCACAAGATGTCACTCCCTAGAACACTGTTATAGTAAAAGTTCATTCACCAGTCGCAGAGATCACCATCAGCAATGGATAGATAGCAAATTATAAAAATAATTTTAAATATTGCAAAATAAAAATATTTTTTTATATATAAAAAAAAATGAAAAAAACAGAGATAATGATATCACCCCTATAGGTATGTATAATAGTGTGGGGTTTTTTGAGCATCAGTAATTTGTGTATTGATTTTTCTATTATTATTCAATAAATTTTTTTGTACCATTAAAAGTTATCTGTTTTCATAAGCGGCGTGGTCCACCTGTGGCTTCTTTATCCAGGGGGAGTCCAACTCTAGGTTTCTCCCTGGTGGGTTTTTCTGTATGGGTCTCTTTGGGGACCCGGATGTAAAATGGAGGCTCTCTGGGCACCCTGATATAAGGGGAGGGCTCTCTGGGGACCCTGATGTAAGGGGAGGGCTCTCTGGGGACCCTGATGTAAAGGGGGGCTCTCTGGGGACCCTGATGTAAAGGGGGGCTCTCTGGGGACCCTGATGTAAAGGGCGGACTCTCTGGGGACCCTGATGTAAAGGGCGGACTCTCTGGGGACCCTGATGTAAAGGGGGGGCTCTCTGGGGACCCTGATGTAAAGGGGGGGCTCTCTGGGGACCCTGATGTAAAGGGGGGGCTCTCTGGGGACCCTGATGTAAAGGGGGGGCTCTCTGGGGACCCTGATGTAAAGGGGGGCTCTCTGGGGACCCTGATGTAAAGGGGGGGCTCTCTGGGGACCCTGATGTAAAGGGGAGGCTCTTTGGGAACCCGGATGTAAAATGGAGGCTCTCTGGGCACCCTGATATAAGGGGAGGGCTCTCTGGGGACCCTGAAGTAAGGGGAGGGCTCTCTGGGGACCCTGAAGTAAGAGGAGGGCTCTCTGGGGACCCTGATGTAAAGGGGGGGCTCTGGGGACCCTGATGTAAAGGGGGGGCTCTCTGGGGACCCTGATGTAAAGGTGGGGCTCTCTGGGGACCCTGATGTAAAGGGGGGGCTCTCTGGGGACCCTGATGTAAAGGGGAGGCATATTGGGGACCCGTATGTAAAATGGAGGCTCTCTGGGCACCCTGATATCAGGGGAGGGCTCTCTGGGGACCCTGATGTAAAGGGGGGGCTCTCTGGGGACCCTGATGTAAAGGTGGGGCTCTCTGGGGACCCTGATGTAAAGGGGGGGCTCTCTGGGGACCCTGATGTAAAGGGGGGCTCTCTGGGGACCCTGATGTAAAGGGGAGGCTCTTTGGGAACCCGGATGTAAAATGGAGGCTCTCTGGGCACCCTGATATAAGGGGATGGCTCTCTGGGGACCCTGAAGTAAGGGGAGGGCTCTCTGGGGACCCTGAAGTAAGAGGAGGGCTCTCTGGGGACCCTGATGTAAAGGGGGGGCTCTGGGGACCCTGATGTAAAGGGGGGGCTCTCTGGGGACCCTGATGTAAAGGTGGGGCTCTCTGGGGACCCTGATGTAAAGGGGGGGCTCTCTGGGGACCCTGATGTAAAGGGGAGGCATATTGGGGACCCGTATGTAAAATGGAGGCTCTCTGGGCACCCTGATATCAGGGGAGGGCTCTCTGGGGACCCTGATGTAAAGGGGGGGCTCTCTGGGGACCCTGATGTAAAGGTGGGGCTCTCTGGGGACCCTGATGTAAAGGGGGGCTCTCTGGGGACCCTGATGTAAAGGGGAGGCTCTCTGGGGACCCTGATTTAAGTGGGAGACTCTGGGGACCCTGATGTAAGGAGGGGCTCTCTGGGGACCCTGATTTAAGTGGGAGACTCTGGGGACCCTGATGTAAGGAGGGGCTCTCTGAGAACCCTGATGTAAGGGGGGCTCTCTGGGGACCCTGATGTAAGGAGGGGCTCTCTGTGAACCATGATGTAAGGAGGGGCTTTCTGGGGACCCTGATGTAAAGGAGGGGCTCTCTGGGGACCATGATGTAAAGGAGGGCTCTCTGGGGACCCTGATGTAAAGGGGAGGCTTATTGGGGACCTGTATGTAAAATGGAGGCTCTCTGGGCACCCTGATATCAGGGGAGGGCTCTCTGGGGACCCTGATGTAAAGGGGGGGCTCTCTGGGGACCCTGATGTAAAGGTGGGGCTCTCTGGGGACCCTGATGTAAAGGGGAGGCTCTCTGGGGACCCTGATTTAAGTGGGAGACTCTGGGGACCCTGATGTAAGGAGGGGCTCTCTGAGAACCCTGATGTAAGGGGGGCTCTCTGGGGACCCTGATGTAAGGAGGGGCTCTCTGTGAACCATGATGTAAGGAGGGGCTTTTTGGGGACCCTGATGTAAGGAGGGGCTCTCTGTGAACCATGATGTAAGGAGGGGCTTTCTGGGGACCCTGATGTGAGGAGGGGCTCTCTGGGGACCATGATGTAAAGGAGGGCTCTCTGCGGACCCTGATGTAAAGGATAGGCTTTCTGGGGACCCTGATGTAAGGGGGACTCTCTCTGAGGACCCTGATGTAAAGGGGAGGCTCTCTGGGGACCCTGTTGTAAGGGGGGCCTCTGGGGACCCTGATGTAATGAGGGGGGCTTTATGGATCCTAATCTAAGTAGGGAGGCTCTCTGAGGACCCCAACGTAATGAGGGGGGCTCTGGGGACCCTGATGTGAGGAGGGGCTCTCTGGGGACCCCGATGTAAGGAGGGACTCTCTGGGGACCATGATGTAAGGGGGGTCTTTTTGGGGACCCTGATTTAAAGGGGAGGCTCTCTGGGGACCCTGATGTAAGGAGGGCTCTCTGGGGACTCTGATGTAAAGGGGAGGCTCTCTGGGGACCCTGTTGTAAGGGGGGCTCTCTGAGGACCCTGATGTAAGGGGGGCTCTGGGGACCCTGATGTAATTAGGGGGGCTTTGGGGATCCTAATCAAAGTAGGGAGGCTCTCTGAGGACCCTGACCTAATGAGGGAGGCTCTGGGGACCCTGATGTAAATGGGAGGCTCTCTGGGGACCCTGATTTAAGTGGGAGACTCTGGGGACCCTGATGTAAGGAGGGGTTCTCTGAGGACCCTGATGTAAGGGGGGCTCTCTGGGGACCCTGATGTAAGGTGGGGCTCTCTGTGGACCATGATGTAAGGAGGGGCTCTCTGGGGACTATGATGTAAAGGAGGGCTCTCTGCGGACCCTGATGTAAAGGATAGGCTTTCTGGGGACCCTGATGTAAGGGGGAGGCTCTCTGGGAACCCTGATGTGAGCAGGGGCTCTCTGGGGGACCCTGATGTACGGGGGCTCTCTGAGGACCCTGATGTAAAGGGGAGGCTCTCTGCGGACCCTGTTGTAAGGGGGGCCTCTGGGGACCCTGATGTAATGAGGGGGGCTTTGGGGATCCTAATCTAAGTAGGGAGGCTCTCTGAGGACCCTAACATAATGAGGGGGGCTCTGGGGACCCTGATGTAAGGGGGCTCGCTGGGGACCCTGATGTGAGGAGGGGCTCTCTGGGGACCCTGATGTGAGGAGGGGTTTTCTAAGGACCCTGATGTAAGGAAGGGGCTCTCTGTGGACCCTGATGTAAGGAAGGGGCTCTCTGTGGACCATCATGTAAGGAGGGGCTCTCTGGGGACCCTGATGTAAGGGGGGGCTCTCTGGGGACCCTGATGTAAAGGGGAGGCTCTCTGGGGACCCTGATGTTAGGGGGAGGCTCTGGGGACCCTGATGTAAGGAGGGGCTCTCTGAGGACCCTGTGTAATTGGGGCTCTCCGGAGACCCTGATGTAAGGAAACGGCTCTCTGGGGACCCTGATGTAAAGGGGAGGCTCCCTGGGGACCCTGATGTAAGGGGGGCTCTCTGGGGACCCTGATGTAAGGGGGGCTCTCTGGGGGCCCTGATGTAAGGAAGGGGCTCTCTGGGGACCCTAATGTGAGGAGGGGTGTAACGAGCCCCTTTGCTCGCTCGGCTCCCCTCTCCCGACACTCCTCTGCTCTATTGGATCATCCGGTGCTCCAGTATTCCAACTACCGCTATGTGCCATTCGAATCTATTTGTGGTCGGTCAGAACAAACACCAGGCAGGCTGTATGTAAGTTCAACCAAGAGAGACTTTATTAGAACCAAAAATCAAGTCTTATATACAGTAACAGAGGGTGTAACCAGAACATAAATTAACATGAGCTAATTAACTAAATCCTTTAGCCAGCCAAGGTGACTCATAGATATGACCGTTCAGGGTAGACATCCCGGCTCCTACCTGTCTCACCTGCTATACAATACACCTTATCCTAAGTGTAAACATCACACATTTTAGCAGGGTCAAATTAGCACAGAGGACAGACAGATGGCTGGAGGTGATTGCATTCGCATATCCTTAGAGGGAATGTGTGAACGTCCCAACAGTATGACTCAGTCACTCTAATATGGCATATACAGGGTCCCCAGAGTCTGTGTGTCTTGGGGGGACATGGACCTGAATCTAAAGTAACACCCCCTCCAAAAGCCTCTGTCCCGGCTAGGTCTGTCCCAGATTCAAAGGAGAAATACTTCAGTATTCAAAGGTCCATGACAATACTCCCCCCTGGGAAACAGTCCAACAGCCACAGTGGGACCCCAAACGGGTCAACTCGAGGATGTTGGAAAAGTAGTCTTAAGGTCTGTCTGCCGGGATAACCCATCCTGTTTTGGAGGCCCTGGCCGATATTGTATGGTAAAATTGTACGGTTGCAAAGTCAGGCTCCACCTTAGTAATCGGCCATTCTCTCCCGCCCCCTGGTTAAGCCATATCAAGGGATTGTGGTCCGTCATGACGGTAAAAGAGCGTCCATACACATAGGGCTGCAATTTCTCTAAAGCCCAGACTAAGGCCAAACGCTTTTTCCACGGTAGCATATCCAACTTCACGGGGTAACAACTTGCGGCTGAAATACGCCACCAGGTGCTCTTTCCTGTCATCACCAACTTGACTTAGTACAGCTCCCAGCCCGAACATGGGGCGTCTGGGTCCCCATAGGAGTAGAGTTGCCTTGAAGTTGGCTCTGATGTCGGGTGGTCACGGCCATGGCGGCCTCTGGGGCATATGAGGAAGTTAATTGCCCCAAATCGTTTCCCAAAAGTACTTCTGCGGGTAACTCACGTAGTAATCCCACTCGCACTTGTCGCTCCCCTGAACCCCAATCCAAGAGGACTTGGGCGGTGGATAAACGTAGCACCTTGCCCCCTGCTACCCTGACTGCAACAGTCTGGCCGGTCCGGGCCGACTGGGGAATCATGTGAGGCTGGATGAGGGTAATCGTAGCCCCGGAATCGCGGAGTCCCTGGGCCGGCTGCCCATTAACCCATACTGCCTGACGATGGTGCTGCCGATTATCTCCAGCAGCAGCTTGGACAGGATCAGCCTCAAAAAGTTTGCGCGACTCTTCCTGAACATCTCGATCTTTGGGCTCATTCTGGAAGCGATGAGCCGCTGGTCTGGATGGATGGGCCGTCTCTCGGTACCTCGTGGATCGGGTAGGGCAATATCGCTGCAGATGACCGGTTTGGTTACAGGTATAGCACTTACATCTGGAAGGAGGGTTGGGTGGGGCTGAGGGTCTGGATTGGTGCGCAGTCTCTCGATACCTCGTGGATCGGGTAGGGCAATATCGCTGCAGATGACCAGTTTGGTTACAGGTATAGCACTTAGGTCCGGTAGGAGGGTTGGGTCGGGCTAGGGGTCTAGAGGCAGACCACTGAGGTACTGAAGTTGGGTTAGAGGCTGGTAAACTGGGCCGAGATAGTGGATAGCGCTCGCTTTCGCCTGACCTTCGAGAGTCCAGATATTCATCGGCCAAAGTAGCCGCTTGCTGTACAGTCCGTGGTCGCTTATCTCGCACCCAATCCCGTAGTACCGGCGGGGTGTGGTTAAAGAACTGTTCTAAGAGTACTAGCTGGGTGATGTCCTCTATGGTATGAGCGCAGCTTCCCTGGAACCAGCCCTTAAGGTTTCGCTGCAGACGATGTGCCCACTCCACGTATGTTATGTGGGCTTGTTTCCGGGATTCTCGAAACTTCATCCGGCTGGCTTCGGGTGTAATGGCAAATCGGGCTAGCAGAGCTTCTTTTACCCGGTCATAGTCTTTAGCGTCCTCATCCTCCAGGGCCCGATACGCATCCGCCGCTCTGCCAGTTAAATTACTCGCCAGTAAGGCGACCCAATCTTGGGGCAGTACTTTATGTATCTGGCATAGTCTCTCAAAGTCCTGCAGGAACGCTTCAATTTCCTCCTCTCCTTCCTTAAATAGTTTGAACGCCCGAAAGGGCAACTTATGGACAGGCGCTGCATCTTTAGGTGTTGTCTCCGATTGCCGTATTTCCACCATTCTCTGCTCATGTTGCCGCTCTAGTTCTCTCTCTTGTCGCTCTAGTTCTCTCTCTTGTCGCTCTCGTTCTCTCTCTTGTCGCTCATCCTGCAGCTTGATGTCTGTAATGGCATTCTGTATGGCGGTCTCTGATGGGTTAGCACCATATAATGCCAACCGCTCTCGAACTCGTTGCTGAAACAAGTCTTCAACTGACCGGGGTCCTGCATCACCATCCCTCTCATCCATCTCGGCTAGCTCACTGATCAGGGTGGCCTTGTTCTTTGTCCCACCGGTCCCTCCACGGCTCTCAAGTAGGTCTTTCAGCGTGACTTTCCTGCAGGCTGCATAGCTGGTCATTCACTGTGGTGGTTTGGAGTGTCCCAGTAACTGGAGAGCAAATCCCACCGCTGCCAACCAATGTAACGAGCCCCTATGCTCGCTCGGCTCCCCTCTCCCGACACTCCTCTGCTCTATTGGATCATCCGGTGCTCCAGGATTCAAACTACCGCTATGTGCCATTCGAATCCATTTGTGGTCGGTCAGAACAAACACCAGGCAGGCTGTATGTAAGTTCAACCAAGAGAGACTTTATTAGAACCAAAAATCAAGTCTTATATACAGTAACAGAGGGTGTATCCAGAACATAAATTAACATGAGCTAATTAACTAAATCCTTTAGCCAGCCAAGGTGACTCATAGATATGACCGTTCAGGGTAGACATCCCGGCTCCTACCTGTCTCACCTGCTATACAATACACCTTATCCTAAGTGTAAACATCACACATTTTAGCAGGGTCAAATTAGCACAGAGGACAGACAGATGGCTGGAGGTGATTGCATTCGCATATCCTTAGAGGGAATGTGTGAACGTCCCAACAGTACGACTTAGTCACTCTAATATGGCATATACAGGGTCCCCAGAGTCTGTGTGTCTTGGGGGGACATGGACCTGAATCTAAAGTAACACCCCCTCCAAAAGCCTCTGTCCCGGCTAGGTCTGTCCCAGATTCAAAGGAGAAATACTTCAGTATTCAAAGGTCCATGACAAGGGGCTTTCTGGGGACACTGATGTAAGGAGGGGCTCTCTGGGGACACTGATGTAAGGAGGGGCTCTCTGGGGACACTGATGTAAGGTGCGGCTGTCTGAAGACCCTGATGTAAGGTAGGGGCTGTCTGGGGACCCTGAAGTAAGGGGGCCCTCTGGGGACCCTGATGTAAGAAAGGGGCCGTCTGGGGACCCTGAAGTAAGGGGGCCCTCTGGGGACCCTGATGTAAGGAAGGGACTGTCTGGGGACTCTCTGGGGACCCTGATGTAAGTAGGGAGGCTCTCTGAGGACCCTGACGTAATTAGGGGGCTCTGGGGACCCTGATGTAAGAGGGGGCTCTCTGGGAACCCTGATGTAAGAGGGGGCTTTCTGTGGACCCTGATGTAAGGAGGAGGCTCTCTGGGGACCCTGATGTAAAGGGGGCTCTCTGAGGACCCTGTTGTAATGAGGGGGGCTTTGGGGATCCTAATGTAAGTAGGGAGGCTCTCTGAGGACCCTAACGTAATGAGGGGGGCTCTGGGGACCCTGATGTAAGGGGGGCTCTCTGGGGACCCTGATGTGAGGAGGGGCTCTCTGGGGACCCTGATGTGAGGAGGGGTTTTCTAAGGACCCTGATGTAAGGAAGGGGCTCTCTGTGGACCCTGATGTAAGGAAGGGGCTCTCTGTGGACCATCATGTAAGGAGGGGCTCTCTGGGGACCCTGATGTAAGGGGGGGCTCTCTGGGGACCCTGATGTAAAGGGGAGGCTCTCTGGGGACCCTGATGTAAGAGGGAGGCTCTGGAGACCCTGATGTAAGGAGGGTCTCTCTGAGGACCCTGTGTAATTGGGGCTCTCCGGAGACCCTGATGTAAGGAAACGGCTCTCTGGGGACCCTGATGTAAATGGGGGGCTCTCTGGGGACCCTGATGTAAGGGGGGCTCTCTGGGGCCCCTGATGTAAGGGGGGCTCTCTGGGGACCCTAATGTGAGGAGGGGCTTTCTGGGGACCCTGATGTAAGGAGGGGCTCTCTGGGGACACTGATGTAAGGTGCGGCTGTCATAAGACCCTGATGTTAGGTAGGGGCTGTCTGGGGACCCTGAAGTAAGGGGGCCCTCTGGGGACCCTGATGTAAGAAAGGGGCCATCTGGGGACCCTGAAGTAAGGGGGGCCTCTGGGGACCCTGATGTAAGGAAGGGACTGTCTGGGGACTCTCTGGGGACCCTGATGTAAGTAGGGAGGCACTCTGAGGACCCTGATGTAATTAGGGGGCTCTGGGGACCCTGATGTAAGAGGGGGCTTTCTGGGGACCCTGATGTAATGAGGGGGGCTTTGGGGATCCTAATGTAAGTAGGGAGGCTCTCTGAGGACCCTGATGTAATGAGGTGGGGCTCTGGGGATCCTGATGTAAGGGGGGATCCGAACTTAGATATGCAACAATATTTTATATACACACACTATATATATATATATATATATATATATATATATATATATATATAATAAATACATACACACACATACATGTGTATGCCCGCCCAAGTGTATGACTTTCTTTACTTTACTGCTATGGGCTGTAGCCCAAGAACTTCTATAAACCTAGCAACGCCCCTAGTGGGGGCCCTTCATGGCTTATTGCATCGGGGCCCTGAAGTTTCTAGTTATGCCTATGCTCTTTGCATAAACTTCATGTCATTGTCAATTAAAGCCTTTGACACTCGAAATTCTTTTAATTATACTTCAGTATACCATAGTAACATCTGGCAAAAAGATCTAAAAACACTGAAGCAGCAGACTTTGTGAAAATAAACATTTTGTGTCATTCTCAAAACTTTTGGCCACGGCTGTACATGGTATAACAGACAGATATCAGGAGTATGAAATATTAGGGTAACATATTCGTTAAGTAGTGAATGTGTATGGATGATTTTTGGAGACTGAAGCCCCATACACACTATCAGTTTTCTTGCAGGTTTTTCTCTTCAGGTTTACCAAAACCATGTAGTGCAAGGGCCTGCCTGATTGCATACGAATTGAAACTCTTAAGGTTTGACCTCATATTAGATGGTTTTGGTAAACCTGAAGAGAAAAACCTGCAAGAAAACTGATAGTGTGTATGGGGCTTAAGGATAATGTTTTGTGTTACTTTAAGCAGGTCAGATGTAGTTGCAGCTGAACTACATTTAATTCAGAATGATTTAGAATCGCCTCTTTTCACATAGAAGGATATAGTAGTAGTCCCTCGCACTACCAAGTGAACCTAATAAGCTAAAAATAAATGAACTGAATAAATGAAAAATGCTGCTAGATCTAAAGTGTAATGGTATAGTGAAAAAAATTCCGGATTACAATTTCAGTTTATCCACCAAGAAAATGGCCGCCATCAAGGTAAATACATTATTTAGTTACCTCCAGTAAAATGGGCGCCGTAATCTGCTTTCTCCACCCAAAAGATGGCCGCCACCATGATGGAGACATTATCTCCAACAAAATGGCCACCAATTCACTTCCTATTTCTGTGCATAAATAGAAGGATTCGAGATCCAATCTGGTTCCCCTGATGAAGTCACGTGTCGTGACGTAACGCGTAGGGTATGGCCGGATATACCGAACGAACCGAAAGTGATGTAAGAGTTGTCTACAATGATGTCTACTACGCTTGGTTTGCATTTTATTCGCTTTTTTAAATGCTTTTAAATGTAACAGCCCATTTGGCCTTTTGATAAATCTTCTTGTTTATACGTTTTTATGCTATGGGAGGCTTTTTCTTTATATTTATATAAAATTTGAAATCTGGAGACCAACACACGTTTGGAAGTCTGGAAGGTCACCGCCACCATTATGAAATCTTCAACTGGCTCCTGTATTATCGTGAACCAGAGTTTTCCTGGAGATTGGGAGCTGCATATTTGCCCTTGCTGTGGGAGATCGAGAAGGCTGATCTTACTCCTCTTTGAGCATTAAGCTATTGAGATAATCACGAAGATTGAGCACAGAAGAAGCTTGTCACATTTTGAAGATTGTTTTTACACCATTAAGAAGAATCATTGTTTTTTCATTGTTTTTCATTTAGGAAATTATGGACGTTATTGATCTTAGTTATCACATGTATCTTTAACATTCAATTGAGGTTTAGAAAGTTGTTTTGATCACTATTCACTTATATTGTCTTTTCTCATAGGCGTCATCAGTTCTGTCATAAAAACGGATTTAAAAAACACATGAAAACTGAATTCCATTTCATCAGTTTTCTTCTTCTGTCTTCAGTTCAGTTTACATCAGTAAACAGGTTTTTCAGATGTCAGTTTTTTTAGTTGTGGAAGAAAAAAAATCATGGACATGTATTTTGCCTAAAAATGTGCATAAGCAGTACAGGTGTATATGGTAGGTATCTATTTACATCCTATTATGTATGCAAAAAGGCTGCAAACCTTTTCTGTTTTTTTTCTGAAGATATAAACGTATGCCCATTTATATCCGCCTCCTCATTCTGCCAAGCCACACACATTGCACACCTGGATGGTTTTAATTTGCATTGGTATGTATAATATGAGAAATTCAAACAATTTGTCTAAGGATATAAGGCACCTTTCACACTGGGGCGGTTTGCAGGCGCTATTGTGCTATTGTGCTAAAAATAGCGCCTGCAAACCAAACCTAAACAGCGGCTGCTGTCTTTCCAATGTGAAAGCCCCAAGGGCTTTCACACTGGATCGGTGCGCTAACAGGACGTGAAAAAAAGTCCTGCTAGCCGCATCTTTGGAGCGGTGAGAGGAGCAGTGTGTTTACCGCTACTCCACCGCTCCTTCCCATTGAAATGAATGGGACACCGCGGTAATACCACCCGCAAACCGCGGCTGTAGCCGTGGTTTGCGGGTGGTATTAACCCTTTTTCGGCCGCTAGCGGGGGTTAAAACTGCACCGCTAGCAGCCGAATACCTCAGCAATCCCGGCGGTATAGCGCCGCTAAAAATAGCGGCTCTATACCGCCACCTCACCCACCGCCCCAGTGTGAAACCGCTCTATTTGAAAAAAATCTACTTACAAAAAATAGGACACAGATGGCTCTGATACAGAAGGACGAGGACTGCTAAAATCAACATTTGCCATGTTTTCCATGCTTGGTGAACGAATAAATGCCAAAGAACCTCTGCGTTCCCCCTAAAAAGAATAAAATAAAATTACATAAGTAACTCAAAACATTTCAGGCTTTGAATTACATTGTCACTATTTATTTCTCAATATGTCTTTCTACAGTATAAGATCGATAAATTGTAATTGTAAAATTGTAACTATAAATATTAGTGTAATTTTTAATGTAAAAAAGTGGCCATGTAAGGGCTTGTTCACACTAGTGGTTGAGCTATGTTTTTACCTCTCCCAAACCATTCACCCTCTGAACACGACCCATTTAAGTGAATGGGGCCACTCTGCAAGTGCTAGTGTGGAGTTCAAGGAGTTAAAAGACAGTGAGGAGGAGAAATAGTGCCCCCTCACTGCCTGTCAAACTCTCTCTAAAGATCAATCTGAAAGCAGATCACTCTTCAGAGAGCAAAGCTAGTGTAAATGAGCCCTAAAGCTAGGTTCATACCATTGGGGCTCTGTACAGGTGCGTGTGTGTGGGTACAGCTGCCCATTCATTTGAATAAGCTACTGATCCTGCAGGAAATGAAGGGAAAAGATCTCCAACCCTTTTTTCAAAATGTATTTTCAGGATAGTCACAGGGAATAGCAAATGTGCTGCATTTTAAGATGCTTGGGGGTGCCATTAAGACTATGTATACCATGTGTGGTCTCATGCACATAGTTGGCATTTTTACACCCCCTTAAATAACAAGAAACAACCAAACCATTGATACTTAAGGGACTTTTGCTAAGAAACGCTAAAACAATTAATCATATAATATAAATTGTTTATTACAAACATTATTAAAAAAAAAAAAGTTAAAAACATATACTGTATATAAATTTGCAGGTATCCATAGAAGAATATTCACAGTAACATATCAGATAAGATGGAAAAAGAGACCCTGTTGGGGAATATGGGACTTTCAAGGTGCTGTTCACTAGTGAAGCTTTGTCACAACTATTTTAGTTGAAAAGTTTTTTATTATTACACAAAAAAAGAGAAAAAAAAAGTTCACAGTACTGTTGTATCTAGAGAAAGAAGTACATTTCCTCCATACAATTGTTCCACACTTTATGTTCTACATGTTTTACCCTATGGCTTCCTCAGGAACATGCGTGGATATTCTTCTCTAATGGGTAAATATAGATAGAACTACAGATTCATATCAAATGCTTTCAAATAGGACATTAAAACTTAATTTTAATCTATACATACATATATGGCTGCACCTGGATGATTGCAGAGACCATCAAATAAATGGCTCTGAGTCCAATTGGGGGATATTCAGAGCCTGTTCTGTATATGACGATGTCAGAGCAGCTTGTCAAGCAGATATGATCCCGTGGAGCTCACATCCAATCCAAGTGAGGAGTACTATTCTTTATACTGTATAACCTTTTCAAATTATTGGTTACCTATAAACAGTAAGTGAATTAGTGTGACATGTTGTGTATCAATACATGTCTCTAGTGGAAGTGGTGAATGTCTTTCGCGCTAATAACGAGTAAAGAACAATGTGACCTATGGGTGTGATAAGTGCTCCTGCAGCAAATCTGTGAGTGTTCACTGTACACAAAAATAATATAATAAAGAGAGTGATTTGCGCTAGAGAAAAATTCCAAATACTTAAACACAATATATCCTATATCAAACAAACAATAAATGAATAATAGAATGGATCAACCATACAAAAATTAAAGTGGATGATATAGTGAATCAAAAAAGCAATAATGAAAGTGTCAAAATCACATCATAAATGGTGGTAGAAAACAACAAATTGAAGCATATAATCTCTAAATAAGCAGAAAATAGTGATATTGAAGGTGCTTAGTGGACTGGATACCCTAAAAAGTCCTAATAAGTCCTAATCAGGTGGGATTCTTCCCCCTATAGCCGTCTGTTTATCCTCAATAAGCAGTTGTAAGGTAAGTTGAGTATTTCTGTGTGTATCTATACTCCACTGCACTATTAAGATGTTCCTCCTCTCCTTGCCAAGTCTCCCAGAACTCTCAGCTTGGTAGCTGAATAGTCAGCATAAAGTGCGAATCTCTGTGTAGGGGCTGTCCTCCACTTCTCTCTCTCTCCTCTCTGTTGTGGCCGGTGGTGGAATAGTCCGCCTGTGCTATTCACTCTGTGTTTGCAGCTTCCCATTCATTTGTCACCGATATCCCAACAATCAGCATAGGGGAGGGGGGGGGACGGAGAAATAAAAGCCGCCAATAGTGAAATATTGTTAAATGTAAAAGCCATCTATTTAATTAAGAGTGGACCCTTACTTGAAAACAGTAAAATATGGGCATGTAAAGCAATACACTGAGATGCGGCTGGAACAGCCATCTTACGTCTCCTCCTGTCGCTTCCGAACCGCGTCCGACTCACGTGATCCCTACGTCGTTATGTCACCTCTCACGTGACTTCATCAGGGGAACCTGATCGGTTGAAGTGGCCAGCTATTTATGTCCAAGAACCGGATATGCATTGTGACAGTGGGGTCACTTTGGACACAGGGTGAATAAAAGAAACCCCCGATATGGTCTGTGATAGCCATATTCAAGGCTGTATATACATTGTATATAGATTGGATGTATACTGTGTGTGGGGGTTATGTAATCATTGCTGTGAGGAATTAAGGTGTTTTGCATTCTATTGTTCATTAAGTCTGTCCTTGTGTGTATTGTAAAGTGCCAGACAGAATGGCTGCCAACCCTTTGTGAGAAGATGTGCATTGTGTGGGATCTTTTGAAGCCTAGCAGACGTCAGGATGAGGTGTTGAGTCTTGGGATGTGTGGGTGGAGCTGGGCCCTTGTTCATGTTAAATCATGTGGATTGAATTGTGTATAAAGTTACAATGTTTCTCAATAATAAAGTGATTCCTATTACAGAAGAAGACAGAGTGCGTCTCGTTTTCTTCCAGAGGGATTGGTTCCTATGGGAAAGGGTCGTTTGGCTGTGGATATTGGTAGCGAGTGGATGTGTGTCTAGGAGAGGGAACATCGTAAACGGCATTTTACCCCTTTATATTGGGGTGCCGTTACATGCATGTGGCGCCATCTTTGTTGTGGTCCGCTCAGAGGTATACTGCGGCCATCTTTCCGGTGGGATATTATTCACCCCTTGGTCGCCATTAGGTTGGAGGTTAACACTATTGTGCCATAAATGTCTGCGGCTATGTAACAACACCAGACATAGGAAAAACGATCTGTGGCGCCATACTAGAAATAGTATAAAATTGGCTGTTCCTTCGTTTTACCAATAGTGCAAAAATAGTGTGGCAACTTAAAATATGTAAATAAAATGTGAAACGGTAAATGATTTAATAGACACATAATTATTTATCGCTAAAAGGTCATAGTTAAAAATCCTTAATAAAAAGATGAACTGGTATTAATAAAAGATATATAAAATCATAAATATGAGTCTTTCTACCCTATAGGGACCAGACTTAAAGGGGCATTGGTGAACATAGTGTAATTTGGGTGTTATTCTTAACTATCGCATGCCCGAAGTGACAGGAGAAGACTGACATCATACAACACTATAATTTCTCAGAAACTATTTATCCAATGAACAATAAAAATGGAGTAAAAATAAAAATGAATATAAATAAAAATTAAAATAAAAATAAAAATAAAGCTGAAAATTATATAAAATGTCCTAGTGAATTTAGTAAGCAAATCTAACAGACAGTATGGTGGAAACATAGCTTCTTGTTAGGGGGTAGTATGATGAACGCAACAATGGAAATTATGCACCACAAACTCCCAAAAAACAATGGAAGAAGTTCTACAAGAAACCGTTCAAAAAGCCACACAATTACTGGCAACAGAACGATAGAAGTCAAAGAGATAATAGGGGACCTCCACAATCACAAGAATATTATGGAGGACAGAATAGAACCCCAATACCATTACAGAACAGATATGAACCCATTAGAAATTACCCAGATTACTATGATGACCAAAGATATCATTATGAACAATATTGATATGACACACAGCGTCCTTTTTTAGACAGGGAGAGGAGGGATTGGTCCCCTCGGAGACACACACAAGACCTTCATCATTCTCCTCGGAAAAGTTCTCAAGGAGATCGAACAAGACCAAGCCCAGAAAGAAGAGGGGAAACAGAGGAGGAAAGAGACTCCAAAAGAAAAAGAGAACATTAGGGGACAATGTAGTAAATCTAAGTGGTAAAAATCTAACCACTGAAGAATTAACAGTATTAGATAGGGGACTCAAACATGCTCCAGTCAAAAATCTCAATACATTTGAGACATATATTGGAATACAAAAGTATATAAGAAAACTCAATATAAAAAAAATACATCCTCAACAACCCTTTTCAAAAAACTAATACCATGGAAATGGAAAACAAACCGGTACATAGCACGTTACAAATTAATTCAGTCTATAACCCGCAAGTATCAAACGGTCAGCTTATCGACGTGTTCAAAAGATTACTACTGCAGGATCTAGAAAATCTGAAAATAAAAAAAGAAGTACGACCCAATCCACATAAGGAAAGGACTAAAACAACTCCACAGAAAGGAATGACATAGTCACCCGCCCCGCGGATAAAGGAGGTGCGGTAGTCATTCAAGATAAAGACCAATATCTAAAGGAAATCAGTAGACAATTACAGGAAGAGAAGAGAACACCTATATCCAATTACTAGGGAACCCCACCAACAAGTATAAAAAAAGAACTACAACTAGTAGTGGATTTGGGAATAAAGAAAGAAATACTCAACAAGAAAGAGGCCTGGTACCTCATACCAGACACTTGTCGTATACCTATACTATACACTGTCCCAAAGATTCACAAATGCAAGGACAATCCACCGGGAAGACCTATAGTGAACGGCATAGAGTCATTAACCGCGAGGATGGGACAGTATATCGATTATTTCATCCAACCAGATGTACAAAACACACAAGCGTATCTAAAAGATATTGTGTGAATGACATGTACCCAGTGCATGTATAGTGGGAGCGCTAACTACAAAAAAAATTAATGGTATACAATAGATCTATTTATAACAAACCAATATATGTCACCAACCCAATAATGCAATCAAATTAATAAAACTTCAGCTGAGCTGTGAATCCTCAGCGATGAAATTGCACCTGTAGAGTTGGTGCTGTTGCTGTGCTTGTGTCAAAAAAACCAACAAACTCATGCAATAAACATAACAATTCTACAGTGAATACAAGTTCTAAAATGAACATAAGTGATCCAGAGAAAGAAGTTCATTCATGCAATGAAACAGTGATAAACTTGATCCCAGACACAGGAAAAACGTATGTGATATCCTTTTCCAAAGAAAAAATGTTCATTCGTAAAATGAAGCGTAGGTAAACTTGATCCAAACCCGGAAACGTTATAGTGATAGCCTTCACCATGAACATATGTGTCACCCAATAGTGTTCATAAGAGATTGGCCGCTTACCAAATAGCGTTGACTCATTTAATTAAAAAGGAGTCAAAATGAGCTTGTTGCAAGTACCACTTGCTGGTAGGAATAGAGATGTCATATATGGAGTGCAGAATCTCCACCTCCAGGAGGCCCGATCGTAGATGTACAGGAAATCAAGGAAAAACGGAAATAGTGTAATCCCGTTTATTGTAAAACAAAGTTTAAAAAATGGACAGACAAATTCCCCCTTACTTGGATAGTGCCCAAGACCCGGCACTGAGGCTGGACAGCTTAGCAAGCAGGGCCGATGGATCCGCTCGGATCCATCGGCCCTGCTTGCTAAGCTGTCCAGCCTCAGTGCCGGGTCTTGGGCACTATCCAAGTAAGGGGGAATTTGTCTGTCCATTTTTTAAACTTTGTTTTACAATAAACGGGATTACACTATTTCCATTTTTCCTTTATTTCCTGTACATCTACGATCGGGCCTCCTGGAGGCGGAGATTCTGCACTCCATATATGACATCTCTATTCCTACCAGCAAGTGGTACTTGCAACAAGCAAATTTTGACTCCTTTTTAATTAAATGAGTCAACGCTATTTGGTAAGCGGCCAATCTCTTGTGAGCACTATTGGGTGACACATATGTTCATGGTGAAGGCTATCACTATAACGTTTCCGGGTTTGGATCAAGTTTACCTACGCTTCATTTTACAAATTAACATTTTTTCTTTGGAAAAGGATATCACATACGTTTTTCCTGTGTCTGGGATCAAGTTTATCACTGTTTCATTGCATGAATGAACTTCTTTCTCTGGATCACTTATATTCATTTTAGAATTTGTATTCACTGTAGAATTGTTATGTTTATTGCATGAGTTTGTTGGTTTTTTTGACACAAGCACAGCAACAGCACCAACACTACAGGTGCAATTTCATCGCTGAGGATTCACAGCTCAGCTGAAGTTTTATTAATTCGATTGCATTATTGGGTTGGTGACATATATTGGTTTGTTATAAATAGATCTATTGTATACCATAAAATTTTTTTGTAGTTAGCGCTCCCACTATACATGCACTGGGTACATGTCATTCACACATTATTTTGTTTCTATTATTGAAATTTAGGGTTAGCAGCTTTAATTTTTTTTATTATTAATTTTATTAGCGCGAGATTGCTCACATACCACAAAGTATCTAAAAGATACCAAGCATATACTCCAACTAATTGACACAGTCCCAGTACTCGAAGGCCGAACCCTACTCGCCACAGCTGATGTCACGTCGCTATACACGATTGTACAACACCACGATGCTTGCCATGCCACAAAATGGCTTCTGAGAAAACATAGCAACTTGGTTTGCAAAAAGAGAATGTATCTTATATAGTGTCTAGAATTTTGCTTAAAGTATAATTATTTCTGGCACGACCAGACATACTATAAGCAAGCAATTGGCATAGCTATGGGTGCCAAGTTCGCCCCAAGTGTAGCTAATGCCTTTATGGCACAGTGAGAGGAAGTAGAGATATATGAAGGCACACCTACAGAACTGTCACTATACAAAAGGTATATAGATGACGTCATAATCATATAGAACGGCAGTAGAGAAAAATTAGAAAAATTCCTGGAAAAATGTAATCAAAATGAGAAAAACATCCGCTTGGTATGGAAGATCGATACTAAAACAGTTGACTTCTTGGACTTAAACTTGAGATTGGAAGAAGATACATCTATTACAAAAACCTTCTTTAAGACAGTTGACACCAACAGTTACCTATCAATTAAGAGCTGCCACCACAAACCGTGGTTATATAACATTCCAAAAGGACAATTAATCCGAATCAAAAGAAATTGCACCAAGAATGAGGACTTTGACGAACAGGCAGCCCTGATAGGAAAAAGATTTGAAGAAAAAGGATACGACAACTTCTGGATACAAAAACAAATTCAAGAGGTACAAAACATGGATAGAAATCTAATGCTACAAGATAAGGCCAAACAAATCTACAATCAAGATGCACCATGCCTTATATTGGACTACAATATACAACATAAGGAAGTAGCTAAATTAGTCCAAAAACATTGTGTGAGGGGGTTAGCTCGGCAGCGGGTGTGTGTGACCCCCGGGATGGGCTCCCCACACAAAAACAGGCCCAGCAAACGGAGGTTGTGGTTTTCAAAATCAAAAAGGTGCGGTTTATTTTCTATTTACAGTGACAAAACACAGCAAAGCAAAAGAAACATAAACAAAATAAATCCTGGTCAACTTGACCTCTGACTAAACATACAGGTTTCCTAACTAACAACTGGGATCAGCCTAGTGCTGTCCTAGTCCCTAAGTCCCTGGTTTTAAATGTCCAAGCAAATAGCCACACAGGCTTTGTCTCACCGCACAGGGGTTCACTCTCCCTAGACAGTCCACACAGGTCTGGTTCCAGGCATGAGCTAACATCTAATGAAGCTGGGAGTTCTTATAGAGGCCTAAATGAGCTGACAAGCTTCAGCTGGTCTCATCAACTCCCTGTCTGCACGACGCCCCACACTCTCCCTAGAGGTATGAGTCATCCAGGAGCCCACTAGCCTTATACAACTCTCCACCTAGTTGTATAAGTCGGCGTAAAGCCTGAATCTGGGCGAAATATATCTACCCCCCTGGATGCAACCAGGTGACTTTACCTTCCTGCTGTCACATACCCCCCCCCCTCTTGTTTTAACCTCGGGGTTGGAACACCAGCAATCAGGCATTCATGTACTCGAGACAAAGCATCCACATTCCCCATTTGAACGCCAGGGCGATGCTTTACTGTGAAGTTGAATTCCTGGAGGGCCAGGAACCACCTATTCACTCTTCTATTTGTTTCCTTGTTTTGAGCCATCCACTTTAACGGAGCGTGATCCGTAACCAAGTCAAAGTGCCTACCTAGCAGGTAGTACCGAAGGGAATCTAGAGCCCACTTCACCGCTAAACACTCCTTTTCAACGGTGGCGTAATTTACCTCATGGGACTTCAACTTCCTGCTGAGGTAAATGACTGGGTGCTCTTCCCCGTTCCAGACCTGAGACAATACTGCTCCTAACCCCACATCTGACGCATCACTTTGTACGACAAAGTCTTTAGAGAAGTCGGGTGAGTACAACACTGGCTGGCTACATAAGGCTTGTTTCAAGAATTGGAATGCTGCCTCAGCCTCGGGGGTCCATTTAATCATGACCGACCCTTTCCCCTTCGTCAGGTTGGTTAGGGGCACAGCCTTAGAAGCAAAGTGGGGAATGAATCGCCGATAATACCCAGCGATTCCCAGAAAGGCTCGTACCTGCTTCTTGCTGTTGGGACGTGGCCAACTCTGGATGGCCTCGACTTTGTTGAGTTGGGGTTTTATTACTCCCCTCCCAATGGTGTACCCAAGATATTTGGCCTCTTCCTGCCCAATGGTACACTTCTTGGGGTTAGCCGTAAACCCCGCTTCCCGAACAGAGTCCAGGACTGCTAGCACTTTTGGCAGATGTGAGGCCCAATCTGTGCTATGGACAATTACGTCATCCAGGTAAGCCGCAGCATACTTCCGATGGGGCCTCAGCATCTGGTCCATTTTCCGCTGGAATGTGGCCGGCGCATTCTGTAACCCGAACGGCATTCTTTTATATTGGAACGCCCCGTCTGGGGTTACAAATGCGGTTTTCTCTTTGGCCGACTTGGCCAGGGGGATTTGCCAATACCCTTTTGTGAGGTCAAGAGTCGTCATGTATCGGGCTGTTCCCAGCCGGTCGATCAACTCATCTATACGTGGCATGGGGTAGGTGTCAAATTTTGTAACTTTGTTCAACTGACGAAAATCGTTACAAAATCGCCAGCTCCCATCCGGTTTAGGCACCAACACAATGGGACTAGACCAATCACTTTGGGACTCCTCTATCACCCCTAAGTTCAGCATTTTCTGTACTTCCTCCCGTATTGCCTCCCGTCGGGCCTCTGGGATCCGATAGGGTTTTAACTTCACCCTTTCACCGGGCGGGGTAATGATGTCATGCTCTACCCCAGATGTTTGTCCCGGCAGCTCAGAGAATACCTCCTTGTTGCGAAGCACAAACTCCTTAACCTCCTGTTGTTGGGGTTGTGACAAGGTGGCTGCTATTCCAACCTCAGGAATCACGCAACCAGTTTGAGCTGGTGACCAAGTGTCTGCGACTAGGGACTCTCTATCCCTCCAGGCTTTCAACAGATTAACGTGATAGATCTGTTCGGGCTTTCGCCTTCCTGGTTGTCTGACCTTGTAATTCACTTCGCTCACTTTTTCCATTATCTCGTAGGGGCCTTGCCATTTGGCAAGGAATTTACTTTCAACCGTAGGGACAAGTACCAGTATCCTATCCCCCGGGGAAAAGGTACGGGTCTTGGCTCCATGGTTGTACACTCTCTGCTGTGCTAACTGCGCTTGGGCCAAATGTTCCTTCACGATGGGCATTACCTGTGCAATTCGGTCTTGCATCAGGGCGACATGCTCAATCACACTCCTGTGGGGAGAACTCTCACTTTCCCAAGTTTCCTTGGCAATATCCAACAGCCCTCTTGGGTGTCTCCCATACAGTAACTCAAAGGGGGAGAATCCCGTAGAGGATTGGGGCACCTCCCTAATAGCAAACATCAGATAAGGAAGTAGACAGTCCCAATCCTTTCCATCTCTATCCACCACTTTCTTCAACATTTGTTTTAGGGTTTTGTTGAATCTTTCAACCAGCCCATCGGTTTGGGGGTGATACACAGATGTACGTAATTGCGTCACTTTGAACAATTTACACAGCTCCTTCATAACCCGGGACATAAAGGGTGTACCTTGGTCCGTAAGCAGTTCTTTACAAATACCCACCCGGCTAAACACAAGAGATAGCTCTTTGGCTATGGTTTTGGCCGAGGTATTTCGGAGAGGGATCGCTTCTGGATAACGGGTGGCATAGTCCATTATAACTAATATGTACTGGTGCCCCCTAGCGGACTTGATTATAGGACCTACCAAATCCATGGCGATCCTCTCAAACGGGACCTCAATGATGGGTAGAGGGACCAGCGGGCTACGGAAATGTGGCATCGGGGCCGACCTCTGACACACAGGGCAGGAGGAACAATAATTTTCTATGTCCTTCATCACCCCCGGCCAATAGAATCTCTGTAATACCCTCTCTCGGGTTTTCTCTGTCCCCAGATGACCTCCAAGAATGTGCCCATGGGCCAACTCCAACACCAACTTCCTGTAAGGTTTGGGCACCACAAGCTGCTCAACGGTTTCTTCTGCCCTTTTTGCCACCCGATACAGTAGGTCCTTCTCTACGCTGAAGTATGGGTAAGTGCAGGTATTATCTGGGTTCACTAACTCGCCATCTATTTTCACTACGTTTTCCCGTGCCTTTATTAGGGCGGGGTCTTTCAACTGTTCTGTGGCAAAGTTTTCCCTGTGAACCTCAAGATCAGAAAACTCCACAGACGGTAGGTTTTCGTCTGAGGAGGTGGGCTCCTCTCCAGTTTCTTGAGTCTCCCCTGCCAATACTGATAAGGGAAATTCCGGAGAGTCCTCACCACTCTCAGGGGAGTTCTGGCTATCACATTCCTGGTACATAGGGGCACCAGTGGGGGGCTCAGGATCATCCCACAGTTCCCAGAACTTCGGAAAATCCCTTCCCACAATGGCGTCATGCGGTAACTGAGATACTAAGCCCACTGGATGAAAGAGGGTACCTTTGGGGGTCTCGAAACACACTGTAGTCACTGGATACTCTCGGGTGTCCCCATGCACACAAATAACAGCTACCTTGCTATTCCCAGAGACCTCTGTTTTAACTAACTCAGCCTTTATCAGGGTCACAAGGCTACCTGAATCCAGCAATACCACAACATTTCTACCATTAACACACATTTTGCATAAATGTTTCTCAGTTCCTCGAATGGCAGTGCATGCGACTGTCGCACACAGCGACTGACGTCTGCCCGTCAGAAAGTCACACTGCATGGGTTCCTCCACAACCGGGCAATTGGCTGCAATATGTCCCGCTTGCCGGCAGCGGTAGCAAACGATCCTTCTTGCCGCCTCTTGAGCCGCTGATTTCCCAGGCTGTTCTCGCCAAACTTGGGGTAGAGCTCCCACCCTCTCACTCTCTCCACCCTCACCCCTTGGAATCCTCTTATCCGCCCCTGGGGATGGTCTGGTCTTAGGGTGGAAAGTCCGAGTGTCTCTGGAAGAGGCCGTCAGGTTCTCTGTAGCCAAGTATTTCTCCACACGATCCACAATCTTTGGTGCGGACAAAGTCTCTGGCTGTAGCCACTTTCTGCTCAGGTGAATGAGATCATACATTTGAGACCTGGGGGGTTTTCCAAGCTGGAAAGTCCAGTTATGCACACGCTGAGCCCGGACAGCCAGGGTGACACCCAGCCTTGCCAATATTTCAGCTTTTAGCATCACATAGTCTTTTGCTTGGTTAGGCTCTAGGTCATAGTAAGCTTTCTGCGATTCACCAGTTAACAGAGGAGCCACCAGTCCAGCCCACTGCTCCTCAGGCCACTTTTCTCTTTCAGCGGTCCTTTCAAATGTGGTCAAAAATACCTCTGGATCATCCTCTCCAGTCATTTTTGTCAATAAACGACTCACCCCAAAGGACGCGGTATTAGTGGGACGGCTTTCCTCACTGGTCTGCGGACGTTGCTGCATTACTGCTTCCATCTGTTGTTGTAGTCTCTGCTCTTGCTTCTGCAACAGGTCTATGAAGCGGGCCTCAGATTGCTGCTGGGCTTGTTGCTGAGCCTCCAGACTCTGTTGCAAAGTTGCGTTTGTCTGCTGCTGGGCTGCAAGGCTCTGTTGATGAGCTTGCTGCTGGGCTGCAAGGCTCTGTTGATGAGCTTGCTGCTGGGCTGCAAAGTTCTGTTGTTGAGCTGCAAGGCTCTGTTGATGAGCTGCAAGGCTCTTTTGCAAACCTGCATTTGTCTGCTGTTGATTGGCATTTGCTAGAGCCAGCTGTTTCAGTATCTCCTCCATGCTGGCTTAAAAAAAAACTGCCCGCATTCTCCACCAACTGTGAGGGGGTTAGCTCGGCAGCGGGTGTGTGTGACCCCCGGGATGGGCTCCCCACACAAAAACAGGCCCAGCAAACGGAGGTTGTGGTTTTCAAAATCAAAAAGGTGCGGTTTATTTTCTATTTACAGTGACAAAACACAGCAAAGCAAAAGAAACATAAACAAAATAAATCCTGGTCAACTTGACCTCTGACTAAACATACAGGTTTCCTAACTAACAACTGGGATCAGCCTAGTGCTGTCCTAGTCCCTAAGTCCCTGGTTTTAAATGTCCAAGCAAATAGCCACACAGGCTTTGTCTCACCGCACAGGGGTTCACTCTCCCTAGACAGTCCACACAGGTCTGGTTCCAGGCATGAGCTAACATCTAATGAAGCTGGGAGTTCTTATAGAGGCCTAAATGAGCTGACAAGCTTCAGCTGGTCTCATCAACTCCCTGTCTGCACGACGCCCCACACTCTCCCTAGAGGTATGAGTCATCCAGGAGCCCACTAGCCTTATACAACTCTCCACCTAGTTGTATAAGTCGGCGTAAAGCCTGAATCTGGGCGAAATATATCTACCCCCCTGGATGCAACCAGGTGACTTTACCTTCCTGCTGTCACAATTGGCATATCTTGAAGAATGACAGGGATTTGAAAAGCATTTTACCAGATAGACCAAAAATCATATATAAAAGAGCACCCACCCTGAGAGACATGGTAGTCAAATCAGTGGTAGTTCCACCTCCTAAGACTAGCTACACATTATTCAACGGAAAGGGCTTCTTTCCATGTAGGAACTGTTATGCCTTCAGACACGCTAAAAAATTTCAAGGCAAAAGAACAGACTTCGTTGGAACAAATATCGGACAAAAATATAATATAAGGGATTTTATAGGATGTCACACTGAAGGAGTGGTATGTGTGCTACAATGTAGCTGTAACCTCCAATATGTAGGCAGAACTAAAAGGGCAATAAAAACTAGAATAAAAGAACATGTCCAGAACATTGTGAATGGTTTCCCAATGCACAATGTTTCACGACATTTTGCCTTAGCACATAACCAAGATCCCTCCACATTACAGTTCTGGGGCATTGAGAAATTCAAAGGATCATGGAGGGGCAGTCACAAAATCAGAGACATAAGCCAAAAAGAATCCAGATGGATCCATACTCTAAGGACTCTCACACCAGGCGGAATGAATGTAGAGTTCGATTTGAATAGTTTTTTGAGCAATTTTTAACACTTTCATTTCACCTATATATACTACCCCCTAACAAGAAGCTATGTTTCCACCAAACTGTCTGTTAGATTTACTTACTAAATTCACCTTCCCCGAATATTAATAGGACATTTTATATCATTTTCAGCTTTATTTTTATTTATATTAATTTTTATTTTTATTCCATTTTTATTGTTCATTGGATAAATAGTTTCTGAGAAATTAGTGTTGTATGATGTCAGTCTTCTCCTGTCGCTTCCGACATGCGATAGTTAAGAACAGCACCCAAATTACACTATGTTCACCAATGCCCCTTTAAGTCTGGTCCCTATAGGGTAGAAAGACTCATATTCATGATTTTCTATATCTTTTATTAATACCAGTTCATCTTTTTATTAAGGATTTTTAACTATGACCTTTTAGCGATAAATAATTATGTGTCTATTAAATCATTTACCGTTTCACATTTTATTTACATATTTTAAGTTGCCACACTATTTTTGCACTATTGGTAAAACGAAGGAACAGCCAATTTTATACTATTTCTAGTATGGCGCCACAGATCGTTTTTCCTCTGTCTGGGGTTGTTACATAGCCGCAGACATTTATGGCACAATAGTGTTAACCTCCAACCTAATGGCGACCCAGGGGTGAATAATATCCCACCGGAAAGATGGCCGCGGTATACCTCTGAGCGGACCACAACAAAGATGGCGCCACATGCATATCCGGTTCTCGGACATAAATAGCTGGCCACGTCAACCAATCAGGTTCCCCTGATGAAGTCACGCGAGAGGTGACGTAACGACGTAGGAATCACGTGAGTCAGACGCGGATCGGAAGCGACAGGAGGAGACGTAAGACGGCTGTTCCAGCCGCATCTCAGTGTATTGCTTTACATGCCCATATTTTACTGTTTTCAAGTAAAGGCCCACTCTTAATTAAATAGATCGCTTTTACATTTAACAATATTTCACTATTGGCGGCTTTTATTTCTCTGTCCCCCCCCCCCCCCTCCCCTATGCTGATTGTTGGGATATCGGTGACAAATGAATGGGAAGCTGCAAACACAGAGTGAATAGCACAGGCGGACTATTCCCCCACCGGCCACAACAGAGAGGAGAGAGAGAGAAATGGAGGACAGCTCCTACACAGAGATTCGCACTTTATGCTGACTATTCAGCTACCAAGGTGAGAGTTCTGGGAGACTGGGCAAGGAGAGGAGGAACATCTTAATAGTGCAGTGGAGTATAGATACACACAGAAATACTCAACTTACCTTACAACTGCTTATCGAGGATAAACAGATGGCTATAGGGGGAAGAATCCCACCTGATTAGGACTTTAGGACTTTTTAGGGTACCCAGTCCACTAAGCACCTTCAATATCACTATTTTCTGCTTATTTAGAGATTATATGCTTCAATTTGTTGTTTTCTACCACCATTTATGATGTGATTTTGACACTTTCATTATTGCTTTGTTGATTCACTATATCATCCACTTTCATTTTTGTATGGTTGATCCATTCTATTATTCATTTATTGTTTGTTTGATATAGGATATATTGTGTTTAAGAATTTGGAATTTTTCTCTAGCGCAAATCACTCTCTTTATTATAATACATGTCTCTATATATTTCAAACCTGTATACCTAAAATCTTTGCTATAGAATAAAATAAAAATGATGCTTACATAAAGACTTTTACTCAGCTTGTATACTAGGAGCCCATGTTGTCCTGAATATAGACAGCTGCAGACGTTTGGATTGTATCTTATATGTCGGCATTTGAATTTACCGTTCTATCCAGAGATAAAGATAAAATTGAAAATATGAAAATATAAATAAAGAATAATAATGGACAATGTGGCTCCTAGAAGACTGCTTGCTCTAGTCCAAATGTGTTATAAAAATGGCTTATGTGTTTAACATTGTTGCCATGGTGATCCGGACGCGCTCGCGTGCATGGGGATCTGCCCCGCCACCCAGCGTCGTCCGGGTCAGGCTGTCGAGGAGGTGATTCCTCCTCTGCATACCACGCCACCTATTCACGTCTGTTCTTGCGTCGGAGTTGCATGACGTCATACATCGCGCCATTCATGACGCATGTGAGAGCAGTATAAATAGACCCACGCAGAGGTACATACTCTGCGGTGTCTTCTAGGAGCCACATTGTCCATACAGCTGCAGACAGGCAAAATCTTTTTTGTTTATACAGAAACTTTGTTGATACCTACCTGTAACCATTGGCCGATATCATGGGGGATAACAACCTCATTGACGTAATGTCTGTTTAATTACTGAACTTATTACCTACAACGGCATCGCTACCACCCTGAAGCCGTAGGATATATAGAACTAATGACATATAAATGTTAAGGAGGTAATTATATAAAGAATAAAAAAAAATGAATAACACGCTGTAGTCCACTTTTTAGTGGATATTATATTCTTTATTTATATTTTCAATTTTATCTTTACCTCTGGATAGAACCGTAAATTCGAATGCCGACGTATAAGATACAATCCAAATATCTGTAGCTGTCTATATTCAGGACAACATAGGCTCCTAGTCTACGAACTGAGTAAAAGTCTTTATGTAAGCATCAATTTTATTTTATTCTATAGCAAAGATTTTTAGGTATACAGGTTTGAAATATATAGAGACATGTATTGATACACAACATGTCACACTAATTCACTTACTGTTTATAGGTAACCAATATTTGAAAAGGTTATACAGTATAAAGAATAGTACTCCTCACTTTGGTTAACCACCTAAGGACCGCCGCACGACGATGTACGTCGACAGAATGGCACGGACAGGCACAGTGGCGTACGGGTACGTCCCCTTTAAGAACCTGTCAGTGGGTCGCGCTCGAGACCCGGTCCGAAGCTCCATGACCGTGCCCGTGGGACCCGCGGACCCGATCGCCGACGGTGTCCCGCGATCGGGTCACAGAGCTGAAGAACGGGGAGAGGTAAGTGTAAACAAACCTTTCCCCGTTCTTCCTAGTGGCATGTCCGTGATCGTCTGTTCCCTGTCATAGGGAACGACGATCAGTGACGTCACACGCCAAGCCACGCCCCCCTACAGTAAGAATCACTCATTACGTCACACTTAACCCCTACAGCGCCACCTAGAGGTTAAACCCTTCACTGCCAGTGTAATTTTCACAGTAATCAGTGCATTTTTATAGCACTGATCGCTGTAAATGTGACAATGGTCCCAAAAATCCTATTGTCCCGAGTTACTCAGTGTCTTTGGCTTCCTTTAAAAGGGTATTTGACGTTTCTTCTGCTGCCAATAGCCTCATGTCCATCAAACGGAGTACGAGAACTGTTGCTGATTACGCCATTGAATTCCGTACTCTGGCAGCAGAGGTCGCTTGGAACAATGAGGCCCTCGTGGCTGCTTTTTCTCATGGTCTCTCAGATAACATCAAAGGTGAGATAGCAGTCCGAGACATACCTACAGATCTGGAGAAGATGATCACTTTTTCCATTCTCATTGACTCTAGACTCCGAGAGAGACCTTCCTTTAAGGAGCACTTGTGGAAGCCTCCTGTACGTTTGGCTCCAAGCTTTGCAGTCCCACTCTTGCCTCCCTCACCTCCCATGCCTCCTGGTACCGAGCCTGTCAGTGAGGTAGAACCCATGCAGTTGGGCTTCACACGTCTCTCTGCGGATGAGAGGGCCTTTAGGAGGAGGGAGAGATTATGCCTTTATTGTGGCCAGGCAAGTCACTTTCTGAAGTCTTGTCCTACCCATCCGGGGAAACGCTTGCACCTGAGGTCCTGTAGGGGACAGACCCTAGGTGGCGTTGTTACGTCCCCAGTTATCTTGAAGGATAAGCCTCTAGTTTTGGTTACCCTTTTGTGGTCTGAGTCGTCCATCGAAACCACAGGCTCTAATTGACTCTGGGGCTGCAGGCATGTTCATAGACAATGCCTTTGTGTCTAAGCACTCGATTCCACTGCAGCTTTGTGCCATTCCACTTGCCATTGAGGCTATTGATGGGAGACCTCTACAGCCTGCCTATGTGACTCATGAGACTGCTCCGTTGGCCATGGCCATAGAGGCTCTTCTCCATGTTGATAATCCAATTTAAAGTAATTTCCTCTCCTCATTATTTGGTGGTTATTGGCTATCCTTGGTTACAAAGGCAAAACCCCTCTTTTGATTGGCTTTGTGCTGAGGTTCTTTCCTGGTCGCCACAATGCAGTAAGACATGTTTTCGGAACGTGGCTAAGGTCTTGTGCACCTCTCCTCCTTGCCAGAGGATCACTGCGAATTTAGCGATGTCTGATGAAGGTCAAGCCGTTAGTTTGCCTCCACACCAGTCATATGATTACGCAATTGACCTTCAACCTGGTGCCATACCCCCTCGAGGCCGGATTTACTCTTGTCTGTCACAGAGGATAAGGCAATGGAGGACTATGTTGCTGACGCACTCTCGAGAGTTTAACCGCAAATCCCCATCTCCTGCTGGTGCTGGCTTCTTCTTTGTGAAAAAGAAGAGTGGTGAACTGAGACCTTGTATCAATTATAGGGGCCTCAATTGCAACACAATTAAAAACGCCTACCCAATTCCGTTGATTACGGAATTATTTGACCGCCTCAAGGGAGCAGCGTTTTTCACAAAGCTCGATCTGAGAGGGGCATATAATCTTGTGAGGATCAAGGAGTGCTACAAATAGAAAACTGAGTTTAACACCAGGACAAGACATTATGAATACCTTGTGATGCCAATTGGCCTGTCACGGATGCCTAACACGGCATCCAGCACAGGGTACGCAGATCAGTGGGCTGCACTAAAGGAACTAGGCACAAGGTAAGTAAATATATATATGAGTTTATTGAAAGGATAATTCCTAAAACAATAAAGGCAACCAGCAAACAACCACAGTGACACACAAAACAACTCCCTACACCAACGTGAATACAGTTTAGAGATTAAAGCGTAAATGTAATCAAGCCAGGGTCATACACGAGAGATCAGTCCGATTGAACAGGGAGCCGGAAGGGACAACAGGAGGAAGGGATGAGTCTGCAAGACAGGGGTCCAGGGATGGATGCAGGGTTCAGGAACACAGGATACAAGGTACAGAGGCAGGGGTCCAGGGATGGATGCAGGGTTCAGGAACACAGGATACAAGGTACAGAGGCAGGGGTCCAGGGATGGATGCAGGGTTCAGGAACACAGGATACAAGGTAACAGATAACAGGTCACAAGGTTCAGGTTCAGGTTCAGGTTCAGGCATACAGGTCTGGGTTCCAAGACAATACCAGAGCAAATGCTTTAGTGTCTGCTGGGTATTTATACATACCTCCTGCAATCAGTCTCAGGTGACGCCTGATTGCAGGAGATGATTTCGGCTCCAGACAAATGGGAGACACCCGCTGGTGGCCACCAGAACTGCACCCTTTGGTGCTGAAAGCAATAGCACCACCAGCAGGTGACCCAGGCAATGACACTGATCATGACAGTTCCCCCTCCCAAGGAGTGGCCTCCGGACGCTCCATTCTGCCCTTGATCTGGCAGTGCTGGTAGGTGCGGAAAGGTCCCAAAAAGTCTCCCCTGTGTCTGCGGACTACTTGTGCTCCTCCGGCCAGAGTCCTTAAACTTACTGGGAGGCGTGGCACCTGAGTCCGGCAATGGAACACGCACCCCACCACCAGGGTCTGGAAGTTGGGATCTGGAAATGAAAACAGGCAGGGCAATGTGCATGAACCTAACGGAGGCGAACAACACAAGGGCATCACAGTCAGGCTGGGAATCAAGCAGGGCAAAATCAGCGGCAAGCCGGGCATCGAGAACTGGTTTAGCAGGCACCATGTCAGCGGGCTGGGCAAATGGCGCTGGGTCTTCAAGCTGGCCACCGGGCAGAGGCACTTCAAACTGGCCACCGGGCAGAGGTTCAGCAAGCCAGATGGCAGGCACTGGTTCAGCGGGCTGAAAGACGGGCACCAAAACGTCAGGCTGGGTGACGGGCACCAAAACGTCAGGCTGGGTGACGGGCACCGAAAATCCAGGCTGGAACAGGTTGGCTGGTGTGGAAACAGGCTGGAACAGGTTGGCTGGTGTGGAAACAGGCTGGAACAGGTTGGCTGGTGTGGAAACAGGCTGGAACAGGTTGGCTGGTGTGGAAACAGGCTGGAACAGGTTGGCTGGTGTGGAAACAGGCTGGAACAGGTTGGCTGGTGTGGAAACAGGCTGGAACAGGTTGGCTGGTGTGGAAACAGGCTGGAACAGGTTGGCTGGTGTGGAAACAGGCTGGAACAGGTTGGCTGGTGTGGAAACAGGCTGGAACAGGTTGGCTGGTGTGGAAACAGGCTGGAACAGGTTGGCTGGTGTGGAAACAGGCTGGAACAGGTTGGTTGGTGTGGAAACAGGCTGGAACAGGTTGGCTGGTGTGGAAACAGGCTGGAACAGGTTGGCTGGTGTGGAAACAGGCTGGAACAGGTTGGCTGGTGTGGAAACAGGCTGGAACAGGTTGGCTGGTGTGGAAACAGGCTGGAGCGAATCGGCTGGTGTGGAAGCAGGCTGGAGCGAATCGGCTGGTGTGGAAGCAGGCTGGAGCGGATCGGCTGGTGTGGAAGCAGGCTGGAGCGGATCGGCTGGTGTAGAAGCAGGCTGGAGCGGATCGGCTGGTGTAGAAGCAGGCTGGAGCGGATCGGCTGGTGTGGAAACAGGCTGGAGCAGATTGGCTGGTGTGGAAACAGGCTGCAACAGGTCGCTTGGTTTGGAAACAGGCTGCAACAGGTCGCTTGGTTTGGAAACAGGCTGCAACAGGTCGCTTGGTTTGGAAACAGGCTGCAACAGGTCGCTTGGTTTGGAAACAGGCTGCAACAGGTCGCTTGGTTTGGAAACAGGCTGCAACAGGTCGCTTGGTTTGGAAACAGGCTGCAACAGGTCGCTTGGTTTGGAAACAGGCTGCAACAGGTCGCTTGGTTTGGAAACAGGCTGCAACAGGTCGCTTGGTTTGGAAACAGGCTGCAACAGGTCGCTTGGTGCGGAGACAGGCTGCAACAGGTCGGCTGGTGCGGAGACAGGCTGCAACAGGTCGGCTGGTGCGGAGACAGGCTGCAACAGGTCGGCTGGTGCGGAGACAGGCTGCAACAGGTCGGCTGGTGCGGAGACAGGCTGCAACAGGTCGGCTGGTGCGGAGACAGGCTGCAACAGGTCGGCTGGTGCGGAGACAGGCTGCAACAGGTCGGCTGGTGCGGAGACAGGCTGCAACAGGTCGGCTGGTGCGGAGACAGGCTGCAACAGGTCGGCTGGTGCGGAGACAGGCTGCAACAGGTCGGCTGGTGCGGAGACAGGCTGCAACAGGTCGGCTGGTGTGGAAACAGGCTGGGTTACTGGCAGGATCGTGTGAGTTGGAAAGAACTTCCGTTTTTTCTTTGGTTTAGCCACCGAAGATTTGTATATGTATACAGGGCTGTAGGTGGTGGATGCAGCTGGTAGAGGCGAAGAGCGGAAGGATGGTGAAGCAGAGGGTGCGGATTTTGAAGGGGGTCTTAGGGGAACTGATGGAGGCAGCCGAGACGAAGCAGGAGGGTTAAAGGCAGGGTAAGTGCAGCAGGGGGAAACAGGGTACTGGTACTTCATTGGTAGGAGGGTGTATTGGTTGGCCACTGTGGTAGTTGGGAGGAAAGGAGACGCAGACATCCCAGCAGGCTGGTGTCTAGACACAGGAATGGGTGGCAGGGAACCAACAGGGGCTGAGTACAATAAACTTGACCAGGCCTGTAGTAATGATTGCACAAAGTTAGGTTTGCATACTGCTTGTCTGACCAGAGACTGCACTGACTCAATACATGCTGCAAGCACCTGTGTAGGACAAGTTGAGTACTGCTCAAGGAAAAAGACTGAGTCATCTTCCAACAGCCACACCAAGGACTCTACCTGAGCTGCACTAAAAGGGGGTGTATAGTCATCGTCTCCACTGGAGGCATCAGACAGGGCCAACTCTGTACAGATACAGATCAGATCTTGCACATCCTCAAACACAAAACTGCCCAGATCCACAAAAACATGGGCTATGCGGATGCATTCCAACAACTGCTCTCTAGTGTGTTCACTTAATGTTTGAGAACAAAACTCCCTGTCCTCTGTTGCTAGTAGCGAAAAATACAGAATATCGTCAAGCTGCATTTTTAAAGCAATAGCAGTGCCCAGACCCAATTCCCAAGTGCAGCCGATCTGCTTGAATGGCTCTGGTATTCTGTCACGGATGCCTAACACGGCATCCAGCACAGGGTACGCAGATCAGTGGGCTGCACTAAAGGAACTAGGCACAAGGTAAGTAAATATATATATGAGTTTATTGAAAGGATAATTCCTAAAACAATAAAGGCAACCAGCAAACAACCACAGTGACACACAAAACAACTCCCTACACCAACGTGAATACAGTTTAGAGATTAAAGCGTAAATGTAATCAAGCCAGGGTCATACACGAGAGATCAGTCCGATTGAACAGGGAGCCGGAAGGGACAACAGGAGGAAGGGATGAGTCTGCAAGACAGGGGTCCAGGGATGGATGCAGGGTTCAGGAACACAGGATACAAGGTACAGAGGCAGGGGTCCAGGGATGGATGCAGGGTTCAGGAACACAGGATACAAGGTACAGAGGCAGGGGTCCAGGGATGGATGCAGGGTTCAGGAACACAGGATACAAGGTAACAGATAACAGGTCACAAGGTTCAGGTTCAGGTTCAGGCATACAGGTCTGGGTTCCAAGACAATACCAGAGCAAATGCTTTAGTGTCTGCTGGGTATTTATACACACCTCCTGCAATCAGTCTCAGGTGACGCCTGATTGCAGGAGATGATTTCGGCTCCAGACAAATGGGAGACACCCGCTGGTGGCCACCAGAACTGCACCCTTTGGTGCTGAAAGCAATAGCACCACCAGCAGGTGACCCAGGCAATGACACTGATCATGACATGGCCTTTGCAATGCTCCTGCAGTTTTCCAGGAGTTCACCATTGATGTCCTCCGACCGAGATATGTTGCAGCAATGTGTGGTGGTTTATCTCGACGATATTCTCATATACTGTATTCTAAATCCCTAGAGAGCCACCACACAGATGTCTACCATGTGCTACAGAGAGATAATAACCTGTATTGTAAGTTGGAGAAGCGCAAGTTCCATTGTGAACAGGTAAAATTTCTGGGTTGACATTTCTACTGCCAGATTTTCGATGGATCAAGAGAAATGATCTGCAGTTCTACATTGGCCTCGACCCGTAGGTCTACATCCGTTACAATGTTTTCTTGGCTTTGCCAATTATCGGAAATTTATTCTGAACTTCTCTTCTCTGGTCGGTAACCCACAGAATTGGTCTCCAGATTCCATTAAAGCCTTTGAGTCTCTCAAGACTGCATTTGTTTCAGCTCCTGGGTTGGCACATCCTGATCCTACACTACCCTTCATTCTTGAGGTTGATGCATCTAAAACTGGAGTGGGTGCCCTTCTGTCTTAACGACCTACCCCTGAAAGTGCAATGCATCCTTGTGGCTACTTTTCTAAGAAATTGTCTTCTGCAGAATGCAATTACGAGATTGGGGACAGAGAATTGTAAGCTATCATTTTAGCTCTTAAAGAATGGAGGCATCTCCTCGAAGGTACCACTGTGCTGGTCCTCATTTTGACTGACCATAAGAATCTCACATTCTTGTCTGAGACTAAACGCTCATCTCCCAGAAGAGCGCAGTGTGCTCTTTTTTTCTGTCAAGCTTCAATTACATAGTCTCATTCTTACCTGGTACTAAGAATGTAAGGGCTGACTCATTGTCGCGACAGTTTTCCTCCGCTTCCAAGATTGAATCGGTGCCTGTTCCTGTAATACCTCCCGATCGCATTCTGGCTACTGTACGCACCAGTCTCAACTCACCTTTGGGTGACAAAATTTGTGCCGCTCAGATCCAGTCTTCTCCTGAGAAACCTGGTGACCGCTGCTCTGTCCCTGAGAATCTCTGCACTGCTTTGCACCCAGGGAAGAATCAACTCATTTGGGCTATTTTTCAACAGTTCTGGTGGCCTAGTCCCTGTGCTGATGTAAGCGCCTTTGTAGCTGCTTGTTCTGTGTGTGCACAGGGTAAGACAACACAACACCTTCCAGTGGGCCTATTACAACCCATACCCAATGGAGAGAGGCATTGGACCCACCTGTCTATGGATTTTATTGTGGAGTCACCCAACTCCCAGGGCAACACAGTTATTCTTATGGTGGTTGACCGGTTCTCGAAAATGTCTTATTGTATTCCACTAAAGAAGTTGCCCACTCCAAAGAACTGGCATTCATTTTTGCTTGAGAGATCTTTCAGTTACATGGGCTACCCAAGGTTATCATCTCTGACAGGGGTACCCAGTTTGTCTCCAGGTTTTGGCGAGCCTTTTGTGCACAGTTAGGAATTCAGCTAACCTTCTCCTCTGTGTATCACCTACAGTCTAATGGGGCAGCAGAACTAGCCAACTGTCATGGATATGCAGTAGTGTTTGTCTGTCAGCTTACCTTCCTTCCCATGTGTTTATCTTAGAGGCCAGACTCTCTCTCACCTGGCTTCCTTTATAATCTCCTCCCAGCCTGACTCCACCCCAGGCCCTATCACAGAACACTATATTTACCTGTGCACTGCAAGTCTGCATTGCTGATCAAAGTGTTTGTTAAGCATTGTGTGTTTGGGTCCTGCCTGCCGTGTGCTACGTCTGTCTCTGTGTTTCCGATATTGGCTTGTTCCCGACTATCCCTGTCTGCTTGTGACCTTGACCTTCGGCTTGTCCTTCGTTTATCCTTGTCTGCTTGTTGCCCTGACCTTGGCCTTTCCCCTCACTATTCTTGTATCCTGTGCTGCTGCTTCCCCTCTTTCCTCCTTACCCTACGAGGCGTGAGCTAGGAGACTCATTAGGACCCCCAGTTCAACAACCTAAACCGCTATCAGCGGCTGCACCTATTCTGGTCGCAGTCGCAGCCACACATTCACTACAACTGCCAGCTCTGTCCCATTTCTCTGGGGACTCCAAGGCCTGCAGGGGGTTCCTTAGCCAATGCACGATTCATTTTGAGCTTCAGCCTCAAAACTTTCTGTCTGTTAGGGCAAAGGTAGCCTATATAATTTCCCTCCTCTTCGGTGAAGCTTTAGCCTGGGCAGCCCCTCTGTGGGAACTGAATGATCCAGTGGTTTCTAGCCTGTCTGGCTTCTTGAAACTTTTTTGAAATATCTTTGAAGAACCGGCACGTGTCTCTTCAGCGGCCAGCGCTCTTCTTCGTCTCCGCCAAGAGTCTGCTTCAGCGGGACAGTATGCCCTTCATTTCCGCATACTGTCGGCTGAGTTGAGCTGGAACAATGAGGCCTTAGTTGCAACATTTTTGCATGGCCTCTCTGATAGAGTGAAGGATGAATTAGCAGGAAGAACCATCCCCACTGATCTGGGCGGAGTTATCTCCTTGTGTAACCAGATCGATATTCGCTTTCAGGAGAGGACCCTAGAAAAGCAACGCCAGCACTCCTTGGTTCTTAGTCAGCCTGAGCTCCCCTCTCTTCGACCCGTAGAGAATCTCCTACCAGCTGAGGAACCCATGCAGCTGGGACGGACCAGGCTATCCCCCGAGGAATGTGCTAGACGCAGAACTCTTGGTCTGTGCCTTTACTGTGGGGGCAAAGGTCATTTTCGTGACACTTGCTCTCTTTGTCCAGAAAAACTTTCGGGTCCACTTCATCTGGAAAGTGGAGTATTGGACCCAGAAATATCACCTTCCCCTTCTCGACTTCTGCTTTCTGTTGTTCTTCATGTTAGTGCTTCTTCTCACTTGGTCTCAGCATATCTGGATTCCGGAGCCGCTGGTAATTTCACGGACTGGGAAATCGCATCGTCCATGAGACTTACTCTTTTGCCCCTCACCACGCCATTGGTGGTCTTGGCGATTGATGGTACTGTTCTCCCAGGGGGACCTATCCGCTTCCAGACCCTCCCTGTTAAGATGTCGGTAGGGACACTCCACCAGGAGTGGATATCCTTCCTTATCTTACCCAAGGCCTCAACTCCTATAATTTTGGGTCTCCCATGGTTACGGCTCCATTCTCCTCACGTAGACTGGACTACTGGACAGATCCTGGCTTGGGGTTCCTCCTTTTCCTCGTCCTGCCTACCCAAGGTTGCCCCCTGTGAACCTGAGCCGGTCATTCATTCCAGGTTGCATAACCATTTACATTTGTCTGTCCCTAATCACCCTTGGATGCACAGCCAGGCTAGCTTGTCTACAAGTTCTGCAGTCGCTACGTCTTGCGATGCGATTCAGGTAGTCGCTACACCTGACTCTGCTATTCACTCGGCCTCTGTACTAGTTATGTGTAAAGAAAATACTGCGCAAGTCAGAATGTGAATAAATATAAATAACACCACTAATGATATAAAAGTGGCCGCTGCTGCAACTAAAAAATGTGGATATGCACAGTTAAAGATATGGTAAATAGGTAACAGTTGCGCTGCGTAATATAGGCACTATCCTGACACCTATTAGTTAACTATTGTTAGTGACATGGTTAATAATGCCCACATTCTATATAAAAAAAATTATGTGATAACAATATAACCTGGTGACCTATGATAGTAACCAAATGACACTCAAATAACAGTGTAAATTAATATGACATGTAATTCAACCTACAAAGTGTCCAAAAAAAATTAAAGCAATGATCTTAAATAAACAAATGTTCAATTTCAAAAGTTGTTTTTCATAAAAGGCACTGTTGAGAAGTTCCTCCAGGTGAAAAATAGTGACTTCACACTCAAAAACACCCAAGAAAAGTGTGTGACACTTGTAAAGAATAGAGTCCTCCACCTTCAATATCAAATCTCCTTACCGACTAGTATGGATCCCTAATAAAAGAGATCACACCCGCCTGTGGCTGTTTCCCCCGCCAAGGGTCTCTAAATAACAGATCAGTAATCGATATCTTCCTCCACAGTCAGGCTCCTCAATACCGTTCCCGGATATAAGATCCCAAAAGAAATGTAAAGGCCACCATGGTGAAGTACTTAAAGGCAGTTTTAATAAAATAAAAAGATTGCACTTACAAATAAGTGATGATAAAATGCGTAAAATTCGTTTGTAAGCCGGCTGGCTTCACTATCCGCCCGTCCTTCCGGGATAGCGTTTGTTGTTTGTCGGTGACGTCAGCACGCCGCTCCTCCCTACGCCGTTTCGGCAGAGATGACGTCTTCCAGGGGCACAAGCGGCGTGCTGACTCACCGCTTCTTATCATACACGGAACGCTAGACACGCCCGATTCTGACCTCCGGGAGGCCTCCACACAGTTCCGCCATATTGAGTAGGGGAAATGTTGCCCACACCAATCGGTGATTACCAAAACATCATGGGAGGCCAGAATGGCCCCCCCACAACGGTTCGCCACCGATCAGTGGGAATCCTTCAACTGCACTCGCACTCATGCTGACTGCAATGAAAAATATCTAAAAATATCTAACGAGATTTTAAATGGATAAAGGAAAATGAACAACAGAATAAAAAAATTAAATAATTGGCCCATGAATAGTGACACTTACCCCATAATATGGCAATCACAGTTAAGTGAGTGTCACCCATGGGATATTATAAACGTAAACCAAATCTTAAAAGGCTGTGTCAAAGATTGATGCTGATTCCATAACTCCACCTCCTTCAGGTTACTAGATATCCTGCCAATCACATCTCTCTCGAGGATGCAAACAACAATATCAAGAGACTCCCATCTATAAGATGTGGAGTCATTGGTTCACTATAATGTAAGTATAGATTATGGACTAAATAAACATCATCTCCACTTCTGGCCTATTACTACAGGGCAAAGGATCGCGAAGGTCCTGATAATTGACATGAAAGAACATGCAAGTGTACCACAATGAGTGGACACGATGTTCTTATGCTCACCCCGTTTAGATGGCCAAAAATTGGGGGCTGTTATAAGTGGACCAAATTCACAGTGAGTGGTGGAACCAGCAGAAGTCTGCCCGGAAATTAGAACCAGTTCACACATTTAGACACAGCATCACCCATTATCAATAAACGCATTAACGTCTGTGTCAATATTCAAGCCATGAGGGCTGTAACACCGGACCCGGTATATCCAGGCCATCTCTAGCTTGGATAGTTCTCTGACCAAGGAGATACCCCTCCAATGAGGTTCAAACTTATCTATCCCCAGAAATAATGTACCCTCAGGGTTGCGTTTATGATAAATGTCATAATGTTTTGAAACTGAATGATTTGGAAAACCTGACCTAATATTAGTGATGTGTTCACCCAACCTCACCTGCATTGATCTCTTAGTTCTGCCAATATACTGGAGCCCGCACGGACATTGTAACAAATAAACAATGCCAGTTGAGCTGCATGTAATAAATGGCTCAATAGAGTGTTCTTTTGATGTACTGGTAGAATGGAACATCTCAGTTTTCTTCTGTTTACTCTTATTAAGAGTACACACTTGGCATCTCCGACATTGATAATACCCCGACAATCCTTTTTTGAAAAAAGGAAACTCCTTTTGTGGGAGGGTCCACCACATTGGGAGCCACCTTATCACGAAGGGATGGTGCTCCCCTAAAGATCACCTGGGGTTTAGGAGGTAAAAATTGACTAATAATTCTGTCGTTCCCTAGCAAATGCCAATGTTTTTGAATGATTTTTTTTATTGCAAAGTGTTGTGTGGAAAAGGTAGTGATAGTGATAGGTCCTGATCTATTAGTAGAGGGACGATCCTCCAATAATAGTGCTCTATCCAACTGGGCAACCTCTTCTATTGTATTTTCCAAAGACTCAATGTTGTAGCCCTTCTCACCAAGTCTCATCTTTACTATGGTCGACTGGGTTCTGTAATCTTCCAAAGAGGTACAATTACGCCTCATCCTGACAAACTGACCTCTAGGCACAGATCTCAACCAAGGATCATTATGGCAACTCCCAATAGGGATAAACGAATTACGATCGGTCTGTTTAAAAAAGGACTTAGTGACTAAGGAGTTATTTTCCCTCGTTATGGTAAGGTCAAGGAAATTGATAGTTTCCTGACTAGCCTCATGGGCAAATATAATTCCCCTCTCATTGGTATTGAGAGAGGAAAAAAATTCCTCAAGCTGGTCCTTGGTGCCGTCCCATAGGAGACTGGACTACTGGACAGATCCTGGCTTGGGGTTCCTCCTTTTCCTCGTCCTGCCTACCCAAGGTTGCCCCCTGTGAACCTGAGCCGGTCATTCATTCCAGGTTGCATAACCATTTACATTTGTCTGTCCCTAATCACCCTTGGACGCACAGCCAGGCTAGCTTGTCTACAAGTTCTGCAGTCGCTACGTCTTGCGATGCGATTCAGGTAGTCACTACACCTGACTCTGCTATTCACTCGGCCTCTGTACTAGTTATGCCAGTCCAGCCTATGTCCAGTGAGCCTCCTACTTTTTCTTTTTCAGGACATTCTGCTTGTCTTTCAGCTATTCAGTTTGACTCCTGTGACATGTCACCTTCTAACCAACCTGACTTCAGGGTTCCACTGACATCTGCCCAGTCTGATGGTCCTGTGCTAGATGACCAGTTCATCTTTAAGGGTCTGGGGGACCCTCCTCAGATTCCTGTTGATCCTCTCATGCCCTTGCTTATTCCTAGAGAGCCTTTGGTCCTCAATAAATCTTCTCGTCATCTCCCTACCTTGGTTCCGGTCTCTGAGGATAACCTAAAGTACAAGATTAGACAAGTTCTGGATTCTCGGCTCTGCAGAGGTATTCTTCAGTAGTGATGAGCCGAACACCCCCGGGTTCGGTTCGCACCAGAACCCGCGAACGGACCGAAAGTTCGCACGAACATTAGAACCCTATTAAATACAATGGATGCGAACGTTCGGATTCTAAAGTGCTAATTATAACGACTATTATCCATGTTATTGTCCGAAACAGAGTTTGGGAACCCGGGTTCTGCACCAGGGGACATGTATCAATGCAAAAAGAAGTTTTAAAAACGGACGTTTTCCGGGAGCAGTCATTTTAATGATGCATAAAGTGAAAAAAAAAAGTCAAATATTCCTTTAAATATTGTACCTGGGGGGTGTCTAAAGTATGCCTGTGAAGTGCCACGTGTTTCCCGTGTTTAGAACTGTCCCTGCACAAAATAACATTTCTAAAGGAAAAAAAAGCCATTTAAAACTGCTTGCGGCTTTAATGCAATGTCTGGTCCAGGTAATATGGATGAAAATCTTTAGGAAAAATGGCATAGCTACCCCATCAACCCCCCCCCCCCCTACCCCAGCCCATTACCAGCCCCTTTGGGTCTTGTATGGATATTAAGGGGAACCCCGCACACAAAATAAAAAAGGCCCTATATACTCTGAACAGCCGTATACAGGCGGTGCATACAAGACAGGGACTGTAGGTTTGTTCTTATGTAGAATCTGTTTGTAATTTTGAACAGCTGCATTGTTTAAGTGTAGCTCCATGCCAAATTCCTTTTTTTTAGCTTTTTGGAAAACATAGGGAACGGTTATCACCCCTGTCACATTTTTTTTGCTGTCTGTGCCCCTGTTCAGAACATTTCACCTCACTTTGCGTCCCAATGACAACTGTTTTTGAAATGTGGTGTTTTTATTGAAACAAGGATTGGTGATAAAGCATCAGTAGAGAGGAGACACCTTTCTCCCATATTAATTCTTACAGGAGAGAATTTTCCTTCCAAGGGGTAGATTTCCTCTCACTTCCTGTTGTCTTCTTCCGTTTGCAAGTAGTAGTCGTTTGTAAGTTTGATGTTTGGAAGTAGGGACCTGCCGTATATACTCTGCAGAAATTGTCCCCTTAGGTGTTGGTGTTGGCACAACACTGTAAGCACTCACAGTTACTCTTGGTGGGTGCTGGAACGCCCTGCTGTCAACTATTATATCAGGAATTGTAATAACATATAATTGTTGATCAGTGGTAGTAAAAATTGGGCCTTTGATGGTGGTGCTGGTGCCACAACACTGTAAGGCCTGACAGTTATTCTTGGTGGGCGCAGCAATGGGCCCTGCTGTGAATTATTCGATCAATAATTATAATTGCATGCCCCTGTTGAACAGGGGCTGAAAAATTGGGCCTTTGGTGGTGGTGGTGATGGTGGTGCTGGTGCCACAACACTGTAAGGCCTGACAGTTACTCTTGGTGGGCGCAGCAATGGGCCCTGCTGTGAATTATTAGATCAATAATTATAATTGCATGCCCCTGTTGAACAGGGGCTGAAAAATTAGGCCTTTGGTGGTGGTGGTGGTGGTGGTGATGGTGGTGCTGGTGCCACAACACTGTAAGGCCTGACAGTTACTCTTGGTGTGCGCAGCAATGGGCCCTGCTGTGAATTATTCGATCAATAATTATAATTGCATGCCCCTGTTGAACAGGGGCTGAAAAATTAGGCCTTTGGTGGTGGTGGTGGTGGTGATGGTGGTGCTGGTGCCACAACACTGTAAGGCCTGACAGTTACTCTTGGTGGGCGCAGCAATGGGCCCTGCTGTGAATTATTAGATCAATAATAATAATTGCATGCCCCTGTTGAACAGGGGCTGAAAAATTGGGCCTTAGGCACTGGTGGCACAACACTGCAACCTCTCACAGATACTGTACTTGGAGCACAGCAATGAGGCCTGTTGCAAAGTATTGCATCCAAAATTTTAATTACACGCCCCTGTTAAACAGGGGCTGAAAAATTGGGCCTTAGCCACTGGTGGCGTCACCCATAAACCAAAATGATCTTCCAAGCTATCATCATTAATCGTATCATTGAGGAGGAGGAGGAGGATAGCCAGTCAACATAACAGCACAGGCACTCAGCATCAGCATCAGTCTTGAAGGGATGTGACATTGTAAAATCAATTAGTCTGTTATATCAGCATCAGGTGTGTGGTAGCTGGTGGTGATCCAAGACTGGTTCATCTTGATGAAAGTCAGTCGATCAACCGAGTCGGTGGACAGGCGCACCCTGTGATCCGTGACAAATCCTCCAGCAGCACTGAATGTGCGTTCTGAAAGAACGCTGGATGCAGGACAGGCCAGTAGCTCAATTGCATACTGTGCAAGCTCTGGCCAGTGATCCATCCTCAAGACCCAGTAAGCCAGAGGATTTTCGGTGGGGAAGGTGTCCAAGTCTGACCTTGCCCCTAGGTATTCCTGGACCATGTATATCAGACGCTGGCGATGGTTGCTGGAACCGATCATACTTTGGGGCTGCGGACTAAAGAATTGTCTGAACGCATCGGTCAGACGGCCACCTTCCCCACCGCTCCTTCTTTGACTGCCCGAAGCCTCAGCAACTCGTTGTCCAGGACCAGGAGTTTGTAACCTCCCAGTCTCTGGGAACGCGTTGCACAGACCTTTCTGCAAGGCCTCCCGGAGTTGTCTCATCCTCTGCTCCCTCTGCGACGGTAAGATAAGGTCCGCAACCTTACCCTTGTACCGTGGATCAAGGAGAGTGGCCAGCCAGTAATGGTCCCTCTCCTTGATCCGAAGAATACGAGGATCCTTCCGCAGACTTTGCAGGATCAGGGAGGCCATGCAGCGTAGGTTAGCTGAGGCATTCAGTCCGGAGTCCTCTGGGTCACTAAGGACGACATGATCCGCAGCCACCTCCTCCCAGCCACGTACAAGTCCACTGGTTTCTTGGGACTGTAAATCATCCCTAAAAGACTGCTGCTGATGATGCTGAGTGCCAGCCTCCACCTCCATGCTGACACAATCCTCCTCCTCCTCCTCCTCCTCTTCCTGTGCGATGGGTGGGACAGAAGGAACACTGTCTGGGTAAAGGGGGCCTTGAGAGGCAAGGAAGTCCTCCTCTTCCTGCCTCTGTTCTGCCTCAAGTGCCCTGTCCATTATTCCACGCAGCGTGTGCTCCAACAGGTGGACAAGAGGTACAGTGTCACTGATGCATGCACTGTCACTGCTCACCATCCTCGTGGCCTCCTCAAATGGTGCCAGGACAGTGCATGCATCCCTGATCATGCCCCACTGGCGTGGTGAAAAAAACCTGAGCTCCCCTGACCCTGTCCTGGTGCCGTAGTCGCACAGGTACTCATTGATGGCCCTCTGCTGCGTGTGCAGCCGCTGCAGCATGGCCAACGTTGAGTTCCACCTGGTGGGCATGTCACATATAAGGCGATTCTTGGGCAGGTTCAACTCCTTTTGCAGCTCAGCCAGGCGAGCACTGGCATTATAAGATCTGCGGAAATGCACACAGACTTTCCTGGCCTGCCTCAGGACATCCTGTAAGCCCGGGTACCTGCCCAAGAACCGCTGCACCAACAGGTTAAGGACGTGAGCCATACAGGGCACATGGGTCAGTTGTCCCTGTCGGAGGGCGGAGAGGAGGTTGGTGCCATTGTCGCAAACCACCATTCCTGGCTTAAGCTGGCGTGGCGTCAACCACCTCTCGTCCTGCCCCTGCAGAGCAGACAGGACCTCTGCCCCAGTGTGGCTCCTGTCCCCCAAACACACCAGCGCAAGCACGGCATGGCATCTTTTTGCCTGCGTACTTGCGTAGCCCCTTGAACGCCTACGGAGCACCGCTGGTTCCGAGGACAAACCACAGGAAGAGGCCATGGAGGAAGAAGAAGAGGGGGTGGAGGAGAGAGGTGTGTCACAACCAGTAGTAGCATTTTGGAGGCGTGGCGTTGGAACAACCTCCAACACTACTGCACCTTGTCCTGCATCCTTCCCAGCTGCCAAAAGAGTGACCCAATGGGCCGTGAAAGAAAGGTAACGTCCCTGTCCATGCCTGCTGGACCATGAGTCAGCGGTAATATGCACCTTACCGCTGACCGCCCTGTCCAGCGAGGCCAAGACATTGCCTTCCACATGCCTGTAGAGAGCCGGAATCGCCTTCCGTGCAAAAAAGTGGCGTTTGGGAACCTGCCACTGAGGAACCGCACATTGCACAAACTCACGGAAGGGGGCCGAGTCTACCAACTGAAAAGGCAGCCGTTGAAGCGCTAGCAATTTAGCCAAGCTAGCATTCAACCGCTGGGCATGTGGATGGCTGGGAGTGAACTTCTTTTGACGGTCCAGCAGCTGGGGCAGGGAAATTTGCCTGCTAGAATCGGACGTTGGTGTACTGCTAGCAGAGTGCCCGCAAGTACTTGGCTGTGACACACCTAATTCTACACCTTCATTCCTCTCAGAGCAGGTTTCAGAGAGGACTGAAGGTATACTGGGGTTGGAGATCCCAGCTGATGCGATGCAAGAAGAGGTCAGCTTTGTTCTTTGGTGTGGGTCTTTAAGGTAGGCTTGCCAACGAGCTGCATCGCAGGTCCACATATGTCTGATCAAGCATGTGGTGCCCAAGCGGCTGATGTTTTGGCCACGCGATATACGCTTGAGACATATGTTGCAAACAGCAGCTGTGCGATCTGATGCACTCGCCTCAAAAAAGGCCCACACCAAAGAACTTTTTGAATGACGGGCAGAGGCAGCGCCCTGCACAGGCGGAGCTCTGCGGTGTGATTCCGTCGGTGTGCTGCCCATACGCTGGCCACTCAAGGGCATCCTGCCTCGTTGGAGATGTGCCTCCTCCTCATCCTCCTCCTCCTCCTCTCTCCTATTAGGCACCCACGTGGAGTCAGTGACCTCATCATCCCCTCCCTCCTCATCACTGGAGCCAATCTGGCAGTATGCTGCAGCTGCTGGAGCATGACTGCCAGATTGGTGTCCTTCTTGAGCATCCCCTCTCTCTGCTCTCACGCTACTGCCTTCCTCTAGCTGGGTATCATCATCAGATCCTTCGAAACGCTGGGCATCCTCCTGGAGCATGTACCCAACACTGTGCTCAAACAGTTCGGGGACTCCTCAGGAGGAGAACATGGTGGGTCTAGGGAAGGATTGACTAATGAAGATAATGATACCAGAGAAGATTACGCTTTGGCAGCTGCTTTGCCAGTACCCTGAGCCTGGGTGAGAGAGGATGAGGAGGATGAGGTGGGCTTGGTCATCCACTCTACCAAGTCTTCGACATGATGTGGCTCAACATGTCCAGCTGCCGAAAAGAAGGACAAGCGTGTCCCATGGCCATGTGCTGATGACAATGCACCGCGTCCACGACCAGCACTGTTGCCCCCAGACACAGAGCCTGCTTGCCCTTTTTTTTTGCCTCCTGACTGTCTGCCTCTCCTTGTTTGCCTTCCAGACATTTTAATGGATGGCCTGCAGGGAGATGGGAAAAAGAGCAATAAGGGCTACCTTCAGGTGTATACTGTGCAGGAGGCTTAGCAACAATGACACTGACACTGTCCCCTGCCTATCCTTCTCTGTCCCTAAACACAAGGATTTGCAATATGCTTCAGCAAGATTGGTTTAGCACAGAACAGCACACTGACAGTTTCCCTCACTGTCCTTCTCTGTCCCTACAAACAAGATTTAGCACAGAATAGCACACTGATAGTTTCCACGAGTGTCCTTCTCTGTCCCTAAACTCAAGGATTTCAAATATGGAACAGCAAAATTGGTTTAGAACAGAATAGCACACTGTCAGTTTCACTCACTGTACCTCTCTGTCCCTAAACTCAAGGATTTCAAATATGGTTCAGCAAAATTGGTTTAGAACAGAATAGCACACTGTCAGTTTCACTCACTGTACCTCTCTGTCCCTAAACTCAAGGATTTCAAATATGGTTCAGCAAAATTGGTTTAGAACAGAATAGCACACTGACACTTTCCCTCACTGTCCTACTCTATCCCTCCCTACAAACAAGATTAAGCACAGAATAGCACACTGATAGTTTCCACGAGTGTCCTTCTCTGTCCCTAAACTCAAGGATTTCAAATATGGAACAGCAAAATTGGTTTAGAACAGAATAGCACACTGACACTTTCCCTCACTGCCCTACTCTGTCCCTCCCTACAAACAAGATTTAGCACAGAATAGCACACTGATAGTTTCCACGAGTGTCCTTCTCTGTCCCTAAACTCAAGGATTTCAAATATGGAACAGCAAAATTGGTTTAGAACAGAATAGCACACTGACACTTTCCCTCACTGTCCTACTCTGTCCCTCCCTACAAGCAAGATTTAGCACAGAATAGCACACTGATAGTTTCCATGAGTGTCCTTCTCTGTCCCTAAACTCAAGGATTTCAAATATGGAACAGCAAAATTGGTTTAGAACAGAATAGCACACTGTCAGTTTCACTCACTGTACCTCTCTGTCCCTAAACTCAAGGATTTCAAATATGGTTCAGCAAAATTGGTTTAGAACAGAATAGCACACTGACACTTTCCCTCACTGTCCTACTCTGTCCCTCCCTACAAACAAGATTTAGCACAGAATAGCACACTGATAGTTTCCACGAGTGTCCTTCTCTGTCCCTAAACTCAAGGATTTCAAATATGGAACAGCAAAATTGGTTTAGAACAGAATAGCACACTGACACTTTCCCTCACTGTCCTACTCTGTCCCTCCCTACAAACAAGATTTAGCACAGAATAGCACACTGATAGTTTCCATGAGTGTCCTTCTCTGTCCCTAAACTCAAGGATTTCAAATATGGAACAGCAAAATTGGTTTAGAACAGAATAGCACACTGTCAGTTTCACTCACTGTACCTCTCTGTCCCTAAACTCAAGGATTTCAAATATGGTTCAGCAAAATTGGTTTAGAACAGAATAGCACACTGACACTTTCCCTCACTGTCCTACTCTGTCCCTCCCTACAAACAAGATTTAGCACAGAATAGCACACTGATAGTTTCCACGAGTGTCCTTCTCTGTCCCTAAACTCAAGGATTTCAAATATGGAACAGCAAAATTGGTTTAGAACAGAATAGCACACTGACACTTTCCCTCACTGTCCTACTCTGTCCCTCCCTACAAACAAGATTTAGCACAGAATAGCACACTGATAGTTTCCATGAGTGTCCTTCTCTGTCCCTAAACTCAAGGATTTCAAATATGGAACAGCAAAATTGGTTTAGAACAGAATAGCACACTGTCAGTTTCACTCACTGTACCTCTCTGTCCCTAAACTCAAGGATTTCAAATATGGTTCAGCAAAATTGGTTTAGAACAGAATAGCACACTGACACTTTCCCTCACTGTCCTACTCTGTCCCTCCCTACAAGCAAGATTTAGCACAGAATAGCACACTGATAGTTTCCACGAGTGTCCTTCTCTGTCCCTAAACTCAAGGATTTCAAATATGGAACAGCAAAATTGGTTTAGAACAGAATAGCACACTGTCAGTTTCACTCACTGTACCTCTCTGTCCCTAAACTCAAGGATTTCAAATATGGTTCAGCAAAATTGCTTTAGAACAGAATAGCACACTGTCAGTTTCACTCACTGTACCTCTCTGTCCCTAAACTGAAGGATTTCAAATATGGTTCAGCAAAATTGGTTTAGAACAGAATAGCACACTGACACTTTCCCTCACTGTCCTACTCTGTCCCTCCCTACAAACAAGATTTAGCACAGAATAGCACACTGATAGTTTCCACGAGTGTCCTTCTCTGTCTCTAAACTCAAGGATTTCAAGTATGGAACAGCAAAATTGGTTTAGAACAAAATAGCACACTAACACTTTCCCTCACTGCCCTACTCTGTCCCTCCCTACAAACAAGATTTAGCACAGAATAGCACACTGATAGTTTCCACGAGTGTCCTTCTCTGTCCCTAAACTCAAGGTTTTTAAATATGGAACAGCAAAATTGGTTTAGAACAGAATAGCACACTGACACTTTCCCTCACTGCCCTACTCTGTCCCTCCCTACAAACACGATTTAGCACAGAATAGCACACTGATAGTTTCCACGAGTGTCCTTCTCTGTCCCTAAACTCAAGGATTTCAAATATGGAACAGCAAAATTGGTTTAGAACAGAATAGCACACTGACACTTTCCCTCACTGTCCTACTCTGTCCCTCCCTACAAACAAGATTAAGCACAGAATAGCACACTGATAGTTTCCACGAGTGTCCTTCTCTGTCCCTAAACTCAAGGATTTCAAATATGGAACAGCAAAATTGGTTTAGAACAGAATAGCACACTGTCAGTTTCACTCACTGTACCTCTCTGTCCCTAAACTCAAGGATTTCAAATATGGTTCAGCAAAATTGGTTTAGAACAGAATAGCACACTGACACTTTCCCTCACTGTCCTACTCTGTCCCTACAAACAAGATTTAGCACAGAATAGCACACTGACACTTTCCCTCACTGTACCTCTCTGTCCCTACAAACAAGGTTTAGAACAGAATAACACACTGACACTCTCCCTACCTATCCTTATTTGTCCCTAAACACAAGGAATCCAGGATTAGTAAAGGAAAAAAAATGACACTGTCCCTGCCTATGCTTCTCTTTCCCTGCTCCGGAACACACTACACAAGGCCGCCGCGCTGGCGGCCTTTTATAGTGTGGGGCGTGTACTAAACCCCCTCAGCAATAATTGGCCACAGGCATCCTGCCTGTGGCCAATCATTGCTCTCCTCGCTGCCGGCGCTGTGATTGGCCAAGCATGCGGGGTCACAGTGCATGCTTGGCCAATCACAGCGCCTGGATGACACTGCGATGGCGTAGTGCATTGTGGGCCGTTCGCGTCACTCGAATTTGGCGCGAACGGCCCAAATCGTTCGATCTTCGTCGAACGATCGAACAGCCGATGTTCGAGTCGAACGTATGTTCGACTCGAACACGAAGCTCATCCCTATTCTTCAGTACCTTGTGCATTGGAGAGGTTTTGGTCCTGAGGAGGCGTCTTGGATCGCTGCATCTGAGGTCGTTGCACCTCATCTGTTGAGGAGGTTTCATCTGAGATTTCCCTTTAAGCCTGGGCCCAGGCGGGGGAGGGCCCATAAGAGGGAGGGTACTGTCATGGATATGCAGTAGTGTTTGTCTGTCAGCTTACCTTCCTTCCCATGTGTTCATCTTAGAGGCCAGACTCTCTCTCACCTGGCTTCCTTTATAATCTCTGTAACGACTGCCCACGTATGAAAGGGGTTAACGTCGTTCAGATCTTCCCTCTCTCAGAACATGCTCCACTACCTATTCTTCACAGTCAGGCGACCACTTCCCATAGGAATTAATCCTTCTGAAAGAACGAGACAACGCTCTGTATCTTTCCAAAATGAACTACTTTATTATTGCAAAACATTACAACTTTTATATCCACAGAGAAAAGCTTCTGACCCTCCTCTCATCATACACCTCTGACCAGACCCAATTTACATGAGCCAATTAACTACAGTGAATGGCTAATACACATCGCAGTTTAATGATTATGCATGACCCTTTTGTGTTTAGCTTTTGTCTCCCAATCCACATTTCAGGTTAAATGATCTTTTGTGTTTCCCCAGCCTGTCTGGCTGCCAGAGGACCATACCTATAATTACAGGCTTAACTCCCATTATCAAAAGACTTTACACAATAGAACATAACGAACTTTCAATACACATCTCACAATGAAAGGATCTGTAGAATGTAAATCACCCCCCACCTCATCACAGCAATGATTACACAACCCCCACACACAGTATACATCCAATCTATATACAATATATATACAGCATTGAATCTGATTATCACCAATCATAGTGGGGTTTTCATTCACCCTGTGCCCCTAGTGACCCCTGTCACACATCTCCCCTTTCGGCAGGAGACTAACACAACCCATCAACATTGCACTAGGAGCCCGGGAGGACGTCTGTTTGCCGGGACAACCCATCAGCATTGCCATTTTGCTTACCGGGTCGGTAGCTGATGGTGAAGTTGTAAGGTTGTAGGGCTAAGCTCCACCGCAGCAACCTGCCATTGTCTCCGGAGACCAGGTTAAGCCAGACCAATGGGTTGTGGTCGGTGACCAGTGAAAATTCCTGTCCGTATAAGTAAGGGTTCAACTTTTTAAGGGCCCAGACCAGGGCCAAACACTCCTTCTCCACTGCCGCATAGCTCACTTCCCGGGGTAATAGCTTTCTACTCAGGTATGCGACAGGGTGTTCTCCTCCATCCTCCCCAACTTGGCTCAGCACAGCCCCCAGTCCAAACATGGAAGCATCTGTGTGGACAAGAAAACGTTTGTTAGGTACTGGGGCAGCCAAGACAGGGGCATTTACAAGTGCTTGCTTGAGGGCTAGAAACGCGGTTTCACAAGCTGGAGACCACAGGACCTGCCTAGGTAAATTCTTTTTCGTCAGGTCAGTCAGGGGTTTGGCGATAGCACTATAATTAGGGACAAAACGTCGGTAGTACCCTGCAGTCCCCAAGAAGGCTAATACCTGGGTCTTAGTACGGGGCGTGGGCCAGTTAGCTACTGCCTCTACCTTGGCTGGCTCTGGTCTCTGGTTCCCACACCCCACTCGGTGTCCCAGGTACTGCACCTCCGCCATACCTAGATGGCACTTGTCTGGTTTCAAGGTCAGGCCTGCGGCCCGAATTTTGTCCAGAACCACCCCTACGTGAACCAGGTGCTCCTCCCAAGACCCACTGTAGATCGCAATGTCATCCAGGTATGCACATGCAAAATCCTGGAAGCCATCGAGGAGCCTATCCACCATACGTTGGAAGGTGGCCGGGGCATTTTTCATCCCAAATGGCATGACCTTAGACTGGTACAGGCCAAACGGGGTAACAAATGCCGACTTGGGGATAGCATCCTCGGCCAGGGGGATCTGCCAATAACCTTTACACAGGTCTATTGTAGTTAAATAATGTCCCCTGGCTATACGATCTAGCAGTTCGTCTACCCTGGGCATCGGGTAGGCATCGGTGGTGGTCTTCTCATTGAGTCGCCTGTAGTCCACGCAGAACCGGGTAGTCCCGTCTTTCTTAGGCACCAGGACTACAGGCGAGGCCCAAGGGCTGTCAGATGGCTCAATGACTCCTGTATCTCCTTCCGCATTTCTTCTCGGACTGCTTCAGGGATACGGTAGGGGGGCTGTCGAAGGGGTGCTTGTCCAGGGGTCTCTACCTTATGCACAGCCAGGGTCGTATAGCCCGGTTTTTGGGAGAACGTCGCCTGTTTCTCCCACAGAAGCCGCTTAGCCTGTTCCTTCTTTGTGGGGCTTAACCGGTCCCCTAGCTGTACAAGGCTAATGAGCTCAGTCTGGGGCTCTCTCTCTAGTAAGTCAGGGAGGGGTAAACCTTCTGGGTCGTCTGCAGCAGGGGCACATACTGCAGCAACATCCTCCTGCCGTTCCTGATACTCCTTCAGCATGTTCACATGAAAGGTTCGCTGGATTCTTTCATCTACACAGCTGGCAATAACATAGGTAGTATCACATACCTGGGCTACTACTTTATACGGGCCCTGCCAAGATGCCTGCATCTTGCCGGTCTTCACAGGCTTGAGCACTAAGACCTTCTGCCCCACCTGGAAGATACGCTGTCGGGCCCCCCGATCGTACCATCTCTTTTGTCTTCCCTGGGCCGCCTGGAGATTCTCCCTTACCATCAGAGACAGTTGCTCCATGCGGTCCCTGAGTTCCAGAACGTAGGGCACTATGGGGGTCCCTTCTTGCTCTGTCTCTCCCTCCCAGTGTCCTCTGATGAGATCGAGGGGTCCGCGGACCCTTCTTCCATAGAGCAACTCGAAGGGCGAGAACCCAGTAGATTCCTGGGGTACCTCTCTGTACTCAAATAACAGGTGAGGCAGGAATCTCTCCCACTCTCTGCAAGCGTCCGAAAAGGTCCTCAGCATTTGCTTGAGGGTCCCGTTAAAGCGTTCGCAGAGACCATTAGTCTGGGGGTGGTAAGGTGAGCTCAGCAAGGGCTTAATATTGCACACCTTCCACAACTGCTGGGTGAGTACCACGGTAAACTGGGTTCCCTGGTCAGAGAGAATCTCCTTAGGGAACCCCACTCTGGTAGAAATTTTAACCAGGGCATCAGCTACTGTCTCTGCTTCAATGTTAGACATAGCTACTGCCTCTGGGTAACGGGTGGCGTAGTCCACCACGGTGAGAATATACTTCTTCCCGGATGGACTAGGCCTGGCCAGGGGACCCACAATGTCAACGGCTATGCAGTAAAAAGGCTCCCCAATAATAGGCATGGACATGAGTTTAGCCTTAGGGTGGTCCCCACTCTTACCTATCCGTTGACATGTGTCACACGTTTTGCAGTATTGTCGTACATCCTGGCTAAAATTGGGCCAGAAGAAATTCTGTGTAATCCTATGGGCCGTGTGACGGAACCCTAGATGTCCTGCTAGCGGCACATCATGCCCGATTCGCAGAATCTCCAGCTGGTATTTCTTAGGTACCACCAGCTGTCGTTTCTGCGAAGGGGCCTTACTTCTCTGAGATGGCTTAGGGATCCTATACAGTCTATCCCCCACCCATTCAAAAAGCTCTCTATTCCCCTTTCCTGAGTATCTGCCTTAGCCCTATACTTGTGTAAGGTCGGGTCCTCCCGAGTTTCCCTCCCGAATGCTTCTGGGGTATCCCAGCCTAGGCGCGCCTGATCTAAGGTACGTGTCGGGGAGGATAGTCTCATCTGGGTCTCAGCAGCAAGCGGGCCGGTTCCAGCAGTACGTGTCTGGGCACGGGTAGTCACAGGGTTGACTTCATCGGGGCCCATCGGGGCGTAAGCAGAAAGGAGGGGGGCCAAATCATTCCCCAGTAGTACATCCGCGGGCAAGTCCTTCATCATCCCCACGTGTCCCGAACCAACCCCCCAATCCAGGTGAACACGGGCAACGGGTAGCCGGAAGATGGTACCCCCCGCTATTCTTACGGCTACAGTGTCTCCGGTGTGTTGGCTCTCTGGGATGAGGTTCTTCTGTAGTAGGGTCATGGTAGCGCCGCTATCACGCAAGCCATTGGCTACCGTTCCATTAACCCGGACCGTCTGCCTGTGTTGTTGCCTGTTGTCCCGGTTAGCTGCTTGTATTGGATCAGCCTCGCGCAGGACGCCCCAATGTTCTTCCTCCTCAACGCAGTGGGCCACAGGCATGGGTGTGCGGGGGCTCCCCATTGCTGGTTGTCTCCATGACTGGGACTGGATGGCTGGATTCAACGGACAGTCTGGCTTTTTGTGCCCTAGCTGTTTACATCCGAAACACCTGATGGGTTGTGCGTAGTCCTGGGAGTTGAACCTGGGCTGCTGAGGATAAGTGGCCGCTGGGGTTGGTGCTGAAGCTGGGTTAGAGGCTGATAAACTAGGCCGAGATAGTGGATAGCGCTCGCTTCCACCTGACCTTCGAGAGTCCAGATATTCAACGGCAAAAGTAGCCGCTTGCTGTACAGTCCGTGGTTGCTTATCTCGCACCCAATCCCGTAGTACCGGAGGGGTGTGGTTAAAGAACTGTTCTAAGAGTACTAGCTGGGTGATGTCCTCTATGGTATGAGCGTGGCTTCCCTGGAACCAGCCCTTAAGATTTCGCTGCAGACGATGTGCCCACTCCACGTATGTTATGCGGATTTGTTTCCGGGATTCTCGAATCTTAATCCGGCTGGCTTCGGGTGTAATGGCAAATCGGGCTAGCAGAGCTTCTTTTACCCGGTCATAGTCTTTAGCGTCCTCATCCTCCAGGTCCCGATACGCATCCGCCGCTCTGCCCGTTAAATTACTTGCCAGTAAGGCGACCCAATCTTGGGGCAGTACTTCATGTATCTGGCATAGTCTCTCAAAGTCCTGCAGGAACGCTTCAATTTCCTCCTCTCCTTCTTTAAATAGTTTGAACGCCCGAAAGGGCAACTTACGGAAAGGCGCTGCATCTTTAGGTGTTGTCTCCGATTGCCGTATTTCCGCCATTCTCTGCTCATGTTGCCGCTCTAGTTCTCTCTCTTGTCGCTCTCGTTCTCTCTCTTGTCGCTCTCGTTCTCTCTCTTGTCGCTCTCGTTCTCTCTCTTGACGCTCTCGTTCTCTCTCTTGACGCTCATCCTGCAGCTGGATGTCTTTAATGGCTTTCTGTATGGCGGTCTCTGATGGGTTAGCACCATATAATGCCAACCGTTCTCGAACTCGTTGCTGAAACAAGTCTTCAACTGACCAGGGTCCTGCATCACCATCCCCCTGATCCATCTTGGCTAGTTCACTGATCAGGGTGGCCTTGTTCTTTGTCCCACTGGTCCCTCCACGGCTCTCAAGTAAGTCTTTCAGCGTGGCTTTCCTGCAGGCTGCATAGCTGGTCATTCACTGTGGTGGTTTGGAGTGTCCCAGTAACTGGAGGGAAAATCCCACCGCTGCCAACCAATGTAACGACTGCCCACGTATGAAAGGGGTTAACGTCGTTCAGATCTTCCCTCTCTCAGAACATGCTCCACTACCGATTCTTCACAGTCAGGCGACCACTTCCCATAGGAATTAATCCTTCTGAAAGAACGAGACAACGCTCTGTATCTTTCCAAAATGAACTACTTTATTATTGCAAAACATTACAACTTTTATATCCACAGAGAGAAGCTTCTGACCCTCCTCTCATCATACACCTCTGACCAGACCCAATTTACATGAGCCAATTAATTACAGTGAATGGCTAATACACATCGCAGTTTAATGATTATGCATGACCCTTTTGTGTTTAGCTTTTGTCTCCCAATCCACATTTCAGGTTAAATGATCTTTTGTGTTTCCCCAGCCTGTCTGGCTGCCAGAGGACCATACCTATAATTACAGGCTTAACTCCCATTATCAAAAGACTTTACACAATAGAACATAACGAACTTTCAATACACATCTCACAATGAAAGGATCTGTAGAATGTAAATCACCCCCACCTCATCACAGCAATGATTACACAACCCCCACACACACAGTATACATCCAATCTATATACAATATATATATATACAGCATTGAATCTGATTATCACCGATCATAGTGGGGTTTTCATTCACCCTGTGCCCCTAGTGACCCCTGTCACAATCTTCTCCCAGCCTGACTCCACCCAAGGCCCTATCACAGAACACTATATTAACCTGTGCACTGCAAGTCTGCATTGCTGATCAACGTGTTAAGCATTGTGTGTTTGGGTTCCTGCCTGCCGTGTGCTACGTCTGTCTCTGTGTTTCCGATATTGGCTTGTTCCCGACTATCCCTGTCTGCTTGTGACCTTGACCTTCGGCTTGTCCTTCGTTTATCCTTGTCTGCTTGTGACCTTGACCTTCGGCTTGTCCTTCGTTTATCCTTGTCTGCTTGTGACCTTGACCTTCGGCTTGTACTTTGTTTATCCTTGTCTGCTTGTTGCCCTGACCTTGGCCTTTCCCCTCACTATTCTTGTATCCTGTGCTGCTGCTTCCCCGCTTTCCTCCTTACCCTACGAGGCGTGAGCTAGGAGACTTTAGGGGTCACGACCTGGACCTAGCTGCAGCGTAACATCCTCACCACTAGGGAATCTCGGCTCTAGCTTCCTGTGCTCCTCTGGTCCCGCTTTCCACAACCACCCAGTTTCCTATCCGCATCAGTCAGCCATAGGGTTCACTACCTTGTGGTGCACTCCTGACCCCCTACGGTGTGCATCTGTCATCTGGCCACAGGTGACCTGACACCAACCAAGCCTTGGAGCAGTTTCTATGCTGCTATATTTCTGACAATCATAACAACTGGTCAGACCACGTACCTTGGGTGGAGTTTGCTCACAATAGTGCCATCAATACCGCTTCCCGATTGTCTCTGTTTATGATGAATTATGGTTTCCAACCATTGATGTTGCCTGACTCATTTGTTCCTCAAATAATTCCTGCATTAGAGAAGCATCTCCGCGATCTTCGCTCCACTTGGGTGCAGGTCCAGGAGTCCTTGCAACGTGCAGGTGAGAGGTACAGACTTCATGCTGGCCGCCGACACCTACTTTTTATTTTTTTTATTTTTATTTATTGAATTTTTATATGCATAACATACATTGGTGGATGTGTCGACTAGACAGCATCCATATACCGGCCTATACCAACCGTCTAACATAGACCAATCTAACCAACCTTCCCCCTCCCTCCCCCCCCCCTTCCCACCCCCCAGTCACATCTCGACTATTAGACGGATTTTGACATCAGTCACTTATAATTCTATCCATGCTGATTCCTGGTGTCCTAATCTACCCACTCGGTTTTGCCATGTTTAGCCGTCTAGACACATCACATTGGAATGAGCCATTCAAGATTCCATTGCCTGCGCCCCACAAACATTTCTACCCTACAGTACTTACAGAGTTAAGCCATGAGTCGCCGACACCTACTTGTGCCTTCCTACCAGGTTGGGGAGGGTCTGGCTATCATCTCGTAACCTCCGACTCCATGTTCCCTCACTGAAACTGGCACCATGATTTATTGGGCCTTTCCGTATTCTACGTAGGATCAACCCAGTGGCTTATGCATTAGACCTTCCTTCTAACATACGTATTTTGAATGCTTTTCATGTCTCCCTATTAAAACCTTTGGTGTGCAACTGCTTCACCACCTCGATACCATGTCCTCGCCCGGTGCAGGTCGAGAACCATGAGGAGTATGAGATACAATCAAACATTGACTCCCGTAGGTTCCGTGGACGCATACAGTACCTGGTTCATTGGAAAGGGTACGGTCCAGAGGAACGCTCTTGGGTCTCATCCTCAGACATACATGCTCCTGTCCTCCTACGTGCTTTCCATAGACGTTTTTCCCTCAAACCTAGTGGTCCTCCAAGGGGGAGGGGAAAAACGTCTATGGAAAGCACGTAGGAGGACAGGAGCGTGTACGTCTGAGGATGAGACGCAAGAGCGTTCCTCGTGACCGTACCCTTTCCAATGAACCAGGTACTGTATGCATCCACGGAACCTATGGGAGTCAATGATTGATTGTATCTCATACTCCTCATGGTTCTCGACCTGCACCGGGTGAGGACATGGTATCAAGGTGGTGAAGCAGATGCACACCAAAGAGGGGGTACCGTCAGGGCTATGCTCTCAGCACTTCCTGGAGGTGGGGGTACCGTCAGGGCTATGCTCTCAGCACTTCCTTCTCTGTGCTCAGGTTGCTCAGCTGTCGGTTAATTGCCAGAACTCATCGTTCCACGTGGCTCACCTGTTGATCATCTCCTGCTCGTCAGTCAAGCCCACAGCCAGCCCCTCCTGGCTATTTACACTACCTGGTTCATTTCATCAATTGCCTTTGCCTTAGTCAAACATATCTAGAGACTCTCTGCTGTGTTCCTGTTGAAGACTTGCCTGGCTGACATCCCTTCTGGTTCCTGATTTTGTCTGCTGCCTCTGACTACGCTGATCTCTGGCCCCCCGATTTCCTGGCTTGTTCTGACTACCCGATTTGGCTACCGAACCCTGGCTATGTTTTGACTACGTTTAGCACTTGTACCATTTTTAATTTTTTTTAAAAGATGTGATTTTCACTGCATTTTCTGTCCCCGTCTGTTTCATGGTTCCTGACACTTTGCTTGTACTTTCTGAGTTATGCCCTGTACACACGATCAGTTTTTCCGACAGGAAAACCGTGTTTTTTTTCAGCAGGAAAACGGCTCAAAATTGTCTCTCATATACACGGTCACTCAAATCTTGGCTGAAATTCCGAACGTCAAGAACGCGGTGACGTACAACACGTACGACAAGCCAAGAAAAATGAAGTTCAATAGGCAGTTCGGCTCTTCTGCTTCATTCTAAGCAAGCGCGTTTTTTTGCGCGTCGTAATTGCATACTGACGAACGTGATTCACGATAGGAATTTTTCCTGTCACGAAAATTGAGATCCTGCTCTCAATCCTTTCTTGGCAGGAATTCTGACAGAAAAAGTGTGATGGAGCATACATTCGAACTATTTTCATTCGATTCCACTACCAATATTTAGACAATCGATCGTTCATACTACAAAAATCCAACATGAACGATCAAACATATCGAACACTTTTTCAAACGATTTTCTAACCATGTATGGCCACCATAAGACTGCAAAAATAATAAACAAATTTAGTATGACAAAGGGACATATACTGTACTTACGTATGATGATCAGTGGCCCATTGTCTGATAGAGATATAGATATAGATATATTAATAAATACTGTGGCTGTGAATCTGTGGTTGCATTGTCTTTTGTTTTTGGTTTTTGTCTGGTGCGTTTTTTGTTTTTGCAGTTTTGGGTCAGGTTGGAGGACTCTTGTTGGCATCAATGTCATGTGGGAGTCCTTGGCTTCCTAGCCAGGCTCCAGCATGTGCGCTGCCCCCCAATGCGCTGTGTGTGTATGATGTCATCACGTCCTGTGCATTTTTCATCGGTGACAGTTTTGGAAGCAGACTCCATCAGTCTCGTAGTTAATGGCTGCCTGGGCTTACCAGCCCTGGCATCCATTACATGATGCTGGGGGGTGGCACTTTGGCCCCACCTGGGACTATTTAGGGCAGCTAATGGGGAGGTTGGTCCCCTTTCTACTTTTGGAGGGAGGCAGGCTATACCATATAATCTTCCTCGAGATGTTGGGTCCTCAATGTGCTATTAAAGAAAGTTTTTTTTCTCATTTTCATTTGGTTGTCAGAGTTTTTATAGGATTGTTTGGGTGAGGGGAGGTCTTTATTGTTGCTGTTTTACAGATCCTTTCACTTTTTACTCACACCTTGGTTTGGTAACCCAGCTTGGGTTCTACTTTATTGTATAGTTGGCCTTAATTATGGGGCTGTTACTAGGATTACACATTTTATTTTATCTTCTTTTACCTTTTCACTTGATGTATATGGGGTCTTTTTCTTCCTTTGAAAATCTATCTTGGTCTCCTTTTTTATTGGCACAATTGTATGGAATATAGACTTATTATCACCATATTATTATCTATAACCCCCCCCCCTTTTTTCATTATTATGTTATATTTAGTAATGTTTCCTTCTTTTGCACAACTTTTGTGTGAATTCCATGCCTGCTTGCCCTTATTTGCCGCCTCCCTGGGTATTCTTGGTGGGTGTTATCTGCACTTCCACAGATCCCAGGACAGACATCACATGGTATTCCCCTTGTTAGATATTCAGTGGATGGTGACTGTCACCACCCCTTTCCTTTGTGATTGGGTGGGTGAGTATATATATCCTCCAAAATTGCTGCGGATGGACAATGCACATGCATGGGATTTGATGGAGTCACACGTCACACAAGCAAAGACTGCACACGCACAAGCAAGCATGATGAAAACACACGCCTGCACACACAGCGCTTTGGTGCCCCAGTGACCAGCTCACACGCTCGAGCCTGGCTGGGAAGCCAAGGACTCTCACATGAAGCCAATGCCAACAAGAGTCCCTCAGCCCGATCCAAAACTGCAAATACAAAATAATGAAAAACAAAAAACTACAAGACAAAAACAAAAGACAGAATACAACCACAGACTCACAGCAACCGTATTATTTAATAATATATATGTATGTTTATCAGATAATGGGCCACTGGGATGATTAAGAAGTATATGTCCTTTTGTCGTGCTTAAAGTGATTGTAAACGATCACCTTGTAAAACAGGCTATTCAGTAATTGAAACAAAAGGCAAAACATTTGTGTATAGATAAAAAAAAAAAGATAAATACCTTTTCCCCCCTTTTCATAAATGATCACATTTCCTTTGCTCCCTCTGTTCTCAGCTGCATAAGAGCTGGGGGAAGGAGAAGCAACAGTACACTGAGCTTCTCAGTGAATGGCTGTGCAGGGAGGGGGGGAGCAGGCTGATTTCCCAGCACAGCTAGGGAACTGGCCGTGCCTAGTGTGGTCAGCTTTTAATAGGAAAGGAGAGGGACTAGCAGTAACACCAGGGATTTCACACAAAGGAAGCATTACGAAGAGAACAGGATACTTTTTCATACAAGTACATGGTACAACAGGCACATATCTGGAATATGAAATGCTGGGGTAACAAACACTTAAAATTTGTTTAATATTTTTTTGGAAGTAAACTTAGTTTTACGAAACAAATTGAAAATGTTTGCTACAAATACATCAATGATATAGCCTAGCCAATTTATACAGTAGCCTGTGACTATCTAATATGTTACTGTGAATATTCTTCTATGGATACCTGCGAATTCACATATATATTTTTAACTTGATTTTGTAATAATTTTTGTAATAAACAATTTACATTTTATGATTGTTTTCTTAGCAAAAGGCCCTTTGGACATCAATTGTTTGGTTGTTTCTTGCCATTAATTTAAAATTTCTTGACATCCTTGTGCATTTGCTAAAGAGCAGCAGATTTTGATTGCAGGTGCGGGAATGCGTGCCATTTACATACGCTCCCGCACCCGCAATAGTGCAAACCTAGGCTAAGACACACATTTAAAGCTCATGTTTTCATTTTACTATTTATGTTCTTTACATTTTGACAGATGATAGAATAATAATAATTTTTATTGTTAAAGTCGCTTTCAAGTGTCTAAATTATTTCAGACAGAGATAGTAAAAGAATTTCAATCCCTAAAGAAAATATGTGCTGAGAGTAGGGTTGCCACCTTTTCTCCAGGCCAAACCCGAACACTTTAGCGACGCACAGTATTTTTTTCCTGTAGTATACACTATAGGGTTGTAAAAGATCTGGGACACCTTTGGGTGTCCCAAGGAGAGTTGTAATGTGGCCAAATTGTGTTAACAGTGGAAGGGGCATTGTTACAGAAAACAAAAGCGTTCTTTCTCCATAAAATAATCTTACCGTATATACTCGAGTATAAGCCGACCCGAATATAAGCCGAGGCACCTAATTTTACCACAAAACAATGGGAAAACGTATTGACTCGAGTATAAGCCTAGGGTGTCCATCTGCATGCCTCACTTTGCCTCACTGTGTCCATCTGCATGCCTCACTGTGCCGATGCCTCACTGTGCCCATGACTAGACTGACGTTTAACATGGGAGTCTATGGAAGGGGTGCCTGGATTTGAAAAATCGGTGCTCCCTGGCCGTAGGTCCCCTAGACTAAAGACTTTGCACACTTACAGAGGAGAAATGGGGTTACATGTGTGCCAAGTTTGGGGCCAGGGAACCTACGACCAGCCGGTACCAGGTCCCCAAAGTCACCGGAGAAATTACCGTTTAACATGGGAGTCTATGGAAGGGGTACCCGGATTTGAAAAATCCCTACTCCCTGGTCGTAGGTCCCCCGGACAACAAACTTTGCACACTTGTAGAGGAAGGGTGGGGCTACATGTGTGCCAAGTTTGGGGTCCAGGGGACGTACAGCCGGCCGGTACCGGGTCCCCAAAGTTCGGGAGATCAGGCACAAAAAGGTGACTCGAGTATAAGCCGAGGGGGGCATTTTCAGCACAAAAAAATGTACTGAAAAACTCGGCTTATACTCGAGTATATACGGTACTTTGCTGTGCCACAAATAAGTGTCTCACAGGCATGTATAAACCTCAGCATAATCATTTAAATAAAAAAAAAACTCTTCTAGTACATATGATTTTGTGTACATTGAAAATAATCAGAGAGCTAACTTTTTATCTGAGCTGACCTTAGTTAACCACTTCCCGCCCGGCCTATAGCAGAATGACGGCTGGGAAGTGGTTCTGTATATCCTGACTGGACGTCATACGTCATCCAGCAGGACATCATGCCGGCGCGCAGTGCGGCAATTGCAAGTGACACACCGCATCTCCGATCGTGGTAAGGAGCCTCTGACAGAGGCGTCTTACCACGTAATCAGCTGTGACCAATCACAGATGATCAACGCTTGCACCAGGAAGTGCTGGTAAACGGCTTTCCTCGGTTTGCGCTGACAGGGAGAGCCGATCGGTGGCTCTCCCTGTCAGAGGGGGGGGGGGGTCTGTGCTAATAATCAGCACATTGATTATCAGCACAGCCCCATCAGATGTGCCACCACAGCTGCCAAAAAGGTGGGCACCTTTTTGGCAGCTGTGGTGGCACATCTGATGGGGCTGTGCTGATAATCAATGTGCTGATTATTAGCACAGACTCCCCCCTCTGACAGGGAGAGCCACCGATCGGCTCTCCCTGTCAGCGCAAACCGAGGAAAGCCGTTTACCAGCACTTCCTGGTGCACGCGTTGTAAATATTGATTGTCCATGAGAAAGGTGGGAGGTGTGAAAAATTATGGTGCCATCCTGTCCAGTCCCGTAACCCCTTTGTTGGTGTCAGGAAGTCTGTATAGGCGTTAGTTCCTCGCTTTAATAAACCAACACCTATGCAGGCTTCCAAAATCCTGGCACAAACAATAGGGTAATGTAACTAGGTCACGATAGCACAACATTCACACTTCCCATCCTACTTTTTAAAATAAACATTTACATGCCGACTCAATAAAGGTGTCCTAAGGTGTTAATATAAATGATGGGGTACTTACTGACACGCTAGGAACTGAAGAGGCTTGGTAAGCTATGCATTGTTTTCAGCATTACAGAAAAAGTTCAACTGAAAATGACAAACTACTACTAGGTATACCATGACTGTTAAATGAGAGCCTTTATAGACACATAAATATGTCAAACTTTAATGTAACATTAAGGGGCCATCCACATTTATGCATTGCTTTAACATGTGCATTAACACAAATGAGGGTAGATAAGAAAAGAGAAATTATGCTTGGCGCTTTTCCTGCAGAACAAGATGATTTGAAACAACCTGTCAGTCTACAAAGTTTAAAGTGACCCTAATGGTTCAGGTTTTTTTTTTCTTTAAATAACAAACATGTCATACTTACCTCCACTGTGCAGTTCGTTTTGCACAGAGTGGCACGATCCACCTCTTCTGGGGTCCCACGGCGGCTCCTCCCCGCATTAGCTAACCCCCTCTGGGAAGCTCTCTCCCAAGGGGGTTACCTTGCGGGCGCGCTCCTGTGTCATACACTCGGCGTCCATAGACACCGTGTGTATGACTGGGCCCCGGCACCCGCGTCATTGGATTTGATTGACAGCAGTGGGAGCCAATGGCTGCGCTGCTATCAATCTATCCAATGAAGAGCCGAGAACCCGTGGAGAGAGCGATACAGGATCGTGCCCACGGAAATTTGGGGCTCAGGTAAGTAAAACGGGGGGGGGGGGGGGGCTGGTTACTGCAAGGTGTTTTTTCACCTTAATGCATAGTATGCATTAAGGTGAAAAAACACAAAGGTTTACAAGTGAGATCACAGTTGTAGAAGCTATTTGGTAAAAGTGTGATTCTTCTCAGTAAACAAAATTACACTATAGAGATAACAAAAGAAACATGGCAGTAAAGCTGGAGGATGTGGGAAGATACTAAATAGAATGCAACAAACTACTAGATGTGCAAGGCTGCTTCCCTGTCCTCCTTGAGAGAGATGGGTGCCGGACAAACTTGTAGATGGGGTGCAGTGTGGTGCGGCAACAATAACTCACACAAGCAGATGCAAGGAAAACTTTTATATTCAGGTAATGCAGTAACAGTTCACAACAAACCCGGTGAGAAGGCCATCCAGCCGGGTACACTCACAGATCCAATAGTGTGACCAGGAGCAGATTCCAGCCAGAATGATGGCGTCTGTTGAGAGGAACAGAATGTGGCCTGGCCAGCCAGCACCTATTAGGACCCCTACGCTAGTACTGTCCCTAACAGGCAGGTAAGTACCTACCCTGCCTACTCGCAAAATATGCACAAAGTCCGGGCCTTTAAAATGCTGTGCCTGACCCAAGATGGCTGCTCAAGTCACATAGAGCAGCAGCATCCAATTGGATCAATTCCCCAGTGACCCGGGAAACCATAGAGTAACCATGTTCCTCCTGACTTGCTCTCCCACTGCAGTGCAACTGCAAAATAGCGTCACCTGCAGGGGAGAAAGTAGACGGCACCTGCCTACTAGGGATGAGCTTCGTGTTCGAGTCAAACACACGTTCGACTCGAACATCGGCTGTTCGGTCATTCGACGAAGATCGAACGTTATGGTCCGTTCGCGCCAAATTCGAGTGACGCGTCACGGCCCATAATTCACTGCGGCATCGCAGTGCATTGCTGGCTGATGATTGGCCAAGCATGCACTATGACCCGCATGCTTGGCCAATCACAGCGCCGTCTGTACAGAGAGCCGTAATTGGCCAAAGCCAGGGTGGCTTTGGCCAATCATGGCTCAGAGGAGTAGGTACACGCCCCACACAATATAAGGCCACCTGGAAGTCGGCCTTGTGTAGTGTGTTGGCGTTTGTGAAAGAGAGAGTTACAGAGAGAGAGAGACAGTGTCATTTATATTGAGTTAGATAGAGCAGGCAGGCGAATCAGTTAGCTGTTACAGTGTGTAGAGGACATATATGCATCCTAGGTGTTGTATATATATTTATACACTGTATTGAGTTTAGCTAGATCATTTCCTGTTAGTCTCTATACTGAGACAGGCAGGCAGGTGATTGTGCTAGCTGCAGACAGTCAGTGTTTTACTTAGTGTACTACTGTGTGCTTTGCATAGCATTCACCTAAAGCTCACCTGGATACAGTTATTCTCTATACTGTGACAGGCAGGCCGGTGATTGAAGAAGAGGAGGGGGTGGAGGAGAGAGGTGTGTCAGAATCACCAGTAGTAACATTTTGGAGGCATGGTGGCGGAACAACCTCCAACACTACTGCACCTTGTCCTGCATCCTTCCCAGCTGCCAGCAGAGTCACCCAATGCGCCGCGAAAGATAGGTAACGTCCCTGTCCATGTCTGCTGGACCATGAGTCAGCGGTAATATGCACCTTGCCACTGACCGCTCCGTCCAGCGAGGCCAAGACATTGTGAAAGTAAGCGGCCACTTGGCCTGTGTTTTTACTTTGTTTTATAATAAATCGCGGAACTTCACTATGGCCCGTTTCTCTTCATTTTATTCATGGTAATTCTTCTGTTGAAGTCCATCTTTGGCCAGTCCCATCCAGGTATCAGTACAGACCTCAGGCCATAAACTGTACCAAAGCCCCACCTGACCTTTTCTTAAAACAAAGGGTCACGGTGGTCTGGTAAGTAGGCACTTACCTCTACTTCCCACCGGGTGTCGCCAGTCTTGTTATTGTCTCAGTGGTGATGGTGTCAACTTTCAAGAAACCTATTCAATGCATGGACTTTTAATAGCTTACTACTGAGCTACTATTGCTGCAATTTCTGGATTTGTCAATTGGTGTTAGCACACATGCACTTGCACCTTAGAATATTACTGTACTGTTGCTTTTTACAGTTCATATATTGCTTTCCAATTTATGTTAATTTTGATCATTACACTGTAGCACTTTATTATCAGCGCCCCCTTATCACCATACACCCCCCATATTACTAAAGTTGTTATTCTACAGCACTTTAGGGGAGCAGCTTTTTTATTTAAATTTACACATCTAACCATAGCACAGAGTTTTCCCCCTTTTAATTACCCTCTTCTGTCCATCTTGTACCTGGACCCAGGAAGGAATGCAACTTCGTAATGGTTTTATGAGGTTGCCAACTTTGGACAGCTTGCACTTCACCCGGGTCTGGGGAGACACCTCCAGCCTCGACCACATGCTCCAAGTACTGGATCTAACACAATGTCTTGGTGTGTTTGTGAGGTAGAGGACACAGTTTTTGTATGAAGCAATATCAACCCAGACCAATTGTGGGACTTATTATACATCTATTATATTGCTGGACTTTTTTGAATTTAGAGCCAGAATATTTTCTGTGATGCAGATTATAGTAGTTTACCGGTCATCTGCATTATGTGGTTTGTTTGTCTGAAGTGCAAAACACAGCTAATCACCAGAATCCTAAAAAACGTGTGCTCAAGAACAAGCATCTTAAAGAACTGGAGCTCAAGTCCTTTAGGTTCGCGACAATGGCCCTGAATCTATCACTCCGGGGCTTTTTGCGTTTCAATTATTTCCACTGCTTGTGTACACTGGCGCACATGGCAGTATACTGTAAAAAACAGGATGCAGCTCTATGCTGATAAAAGCAGATTTGAGCATATACATACAGTATATACAGGCAAGGATGTATGCACCCAAACACGCTTATACTGGTGACTGTATGCAACCACTGTGACTTTCAGGCACAGAAACACGTCTGTTTTTATGGTTTATCGTCCTTTGGTTTATGTCCTATTATATTGCACACTCTTCCTCTAAAATGACACATTCTCTATTCTGTGGAATCCTCTTTAAAATTAGATGAATTAAAGAAAGTTAGCTGTACATACTGTTAATAATACAGAGGTGATAACAAATATACTATTGCTTAATATGCTCCACATACCTCTGCAACATAGCTTATAGCATCCTTCATATTTAGCTCATGGAAAACACTGAGAATTCGATCTTGTGTTTTTTGGGCTGATTTTCTCATGAAAAGTTTGCTGAGATATTTTGCATCAAACTTTGCGATCCTAAACAAAAACAGGTCAATGTTAACTATATTTTATCAAATGACACTATTTCACAAAAAATAATTAATGTAAAAATAATGATAATTTTACAAAAGCTTAGTAAATTAATTGCAGCATAACAAATATTTATAATGTATGTGAAAACCAAACAAACAATAAAATATATTCTAACAGAAAACATAATATTTGTAGCGGGGTGCTATATTTAGGGGGAGTATCTGAGTGGTAGTTAGGCTCAGATACACTAATTGTTAGGTTTCTTCGACCATTTCTGTCCTTGGGAGATGGTGTTGGTGTGCTGTTCCCTGTGGCCTACAGGTGGCGCTGTTGCCGTGGGCCAGGGTTGAATCACTGATACAAGGTTGTGCCTTTTCTTGTCCCCTCTCGGCAGCAGTACGGCGGGGCGGGAAACCTGCTGTGCCTGTCGGGAGAGGGTATAAAAAGGGGCGGGTATCTTCCAGCGGCGTTCGTACGCGCCCAGGCACCTTCAGCCTGGGTGGTGCGTGTGTCTCCGGGTGCGCTAGGCCCGGAGGCCGAGTTCCTGTTCCATCCCAGACACCTTCGGTCTGGGGTGAGGTACTATTTTTTAGGCCCGGAGCTCAGCACCTTCGGCTGGGTTCCGCCGGGGATCGAGGGCTCCCAGGGTGCCGCCTTGCGAGGGGACCCGTATCCAGGATCGAGGAGGCTAGGGAGGTGACCCCTTCTGAAGACCCAGCGCAGAGTCGTGGTGACAGTGGGGGCCTCTGGTAACTCTCCGGAGGGAGGTTCTTCTCCTTAACAAGGGCCAAGTTTCTCCAAGAAGGAAGTGCATGTTCTGTAGGTCATAGTGGCAGTGACTCTACGCACACCAGGTCAGTGGCAGTGACCAAATAGGGCAAGGCCCTGTTCACCAGGTCAGTGGCAGGGATGAGCCGAACACCCCCCTATTCGGTTCTGTTGTGTTACACTATGTGATTATTCTTGCTCTGTGTCTTTAAGATCTGTCCCCTTCTTTCTAGCTGAACTCTCTCTCTCACCGTAGTTCTTTATATATCTCCTCCACTTCCTGATTCTGGTCATTACTCCTGTATATCTTCCATGCTAAACATCTTACATGTGGCTTACAACTGCAACGTTTTTCTACCTATGAATATCCATCATTAAACGGAACATTCGAAAGGATTCATCGTCTGTCGTCCTAACTGTGAGTTTATTCATTGAGTTAAACTGCCTGTATCGATGCAAGGGATGAATATCAAACCAGCTTGAGTAAGGCCTACTTAAACCTGGAGATGAACTTTATCGCTTTGTAGTTGAGACAGAACAGTAGAAAAACGGAGTTCACAGCCTAATTACAAGATTTCTGCATGTCAGTACTGAAACAGACAAGATTTACTGCCCTCATAGCAAGACAGAAGGGACAGAGCAGCACATGGCAGCTTTATAGCCTGAGACAATCTGCACAGTGTCATATTTCAGCACACAGATCCTGCCTGCTTTCACAGTCAGTCTGCTATCATGAGTGACCAAGCTTCTGCATGTGAACTCACATCAACCTCCCCACAAGTTCCTGAAGAAACTGAGTTACCCAAACGCTCAGTTAAACCCACTTGGAAAGTAATGGAGAATTATGAAGCTTCAAGGACTGAATTGTCAAATAGCTTGGAATTAGTCTGGGAGAAAATCCTTGCTGAAGCCAATACAGTGTCTGTTGAATGTGAACTAATGACACTAGAGGGCGCCATTAAACAACTTTCTGCCTCATATGAGCTTTATCAGCTTACCAGCAGCAAATTCACTAATGTCTTACAAAACATGAATACAGAAAGTGCGATGACACAATTAAAGCGTGTCAACATTCTTAATATTGAAAGAGACAGTTTTATCCAGCAAACCAGATTAAAGGCAGAAGCAAAAATAAAGCTGTTACAGGACACTGCATCTCACAGATCTGTTTCCACCAGACGTTCTAAAAACTCGTCAAGATCCCATAGTTCAAGATACTCAACACTCAGTGAGCGACTTATTAATGCCCGCGCTGAAGTGGAAGCCAGCAAAGTGCAGGTGGCATATGCAGAAAAAAGAGCAGAGTTGGAAGCTCAGAGGGCAGAGTCGGAAGCGCAGTCAGTACGACAAAGAGCAACAATGGAAACCTTAAATGAACAGTGTAAACATGACGCAGCTATGGCAAAGCTAAGGGTCCTACAGCAAGCTATCAGTGCAGACGAAGGTGCAAGTGAGAAAGACAGCATTAACCTAAACATAGCAGATATGGAAGACCCCCTCAAACGCACTAAAGACTATGTCCTAAGCCACTGCAGTGCACACTCCATTGTCTCCAATGCTCCCGGCTACATAGAGACTCCTTCACAGCTTCAAGTTAAAGAGGTTCCAGCAACTTCCTGCACTCAAAATCACTCCACTGCATTTCCTACCTGCCTACCTTGCCTGCCTTCATACGTCACAGAGAATCAGCGCAAGCTTCAAGCAAGTCATCAATCTCCAGTCATCCGTACAGCCTTGAATCAACGTACTATTGGAACAACTGACTTCAAGCAAGCAACTCACCTGGATGCATCTGCTGCACCATATTTCCCTGTGTCCTTTAACAACAATGTCAAAGATAACGCAATCAGCACCATACAGCAACAGCATCTCACATAAAGGCGGAGACAACTGAGACAGAAGAGTTTGTGAGGTACATGCTTCGCAGAGAGCTCACAAAGACTGGTCTTACAAGCTTTGATGACCAACCTGAGAACTACAGAAGTTGGAAATGTGCCTTCAGAACTACAATCAGCAATATTGGCATTACAGCTGATCAAGAATTGAATCTGCTGATCAAATGGCTTGGTCCTCTATCTGCTGCACGTGTTAAGCCATTAAGATCGGTTTTCATGGACAATCCTACTGCAGGCCTCACAGCTGCATGGGAGCGACTAGAGCAAAGTTATGGCAGTCCAGAAGCTATAGAAAATGCTTTGTTCATGCGTCTGGAAACTTTCCCAAAGATATCCGGCAAGGACAACAAGGAGTTCCAGAGACTGAGTGACCTTCTCCTTGAGCTTCAGCTAGCCAAGACAGATCCAAAACTACCTGGACTCAGTTACCTTGACACTCCAAGAGGGGTAAACCCAATTGTCTCCAAGCTCCCATATGGTTTGCAAGAGAAATGGACTGCACTAGGGTCATCATACAAAAGAGAGAACAAGGTTTCCTTCCCTCCATTCTCTTTCTTCTGTGAATTCATCAGGAAAATTGCAGAGACCAAGAACGATCCAAGTTTTTCCTACGGTGAGTACAGCCTCTTCTCACCCTTTCCTAAGAGTACCAGTCTTCAGGGCAACTATAGAAACCATAGAGGCCCAGTGTCCGTGAAAAAGACTGACATCCTTCCCACTCCTACCACAGTTCTGGCCACGAACAAACAGAGTAGGAAGATTGAAAACCCTAACAGAGAGTGTCCCATACACAAGAAGCCACACCCCCTCAATAAATGTATCGGCTTTAGGAAAAAGCCTCTGGAAGAGCGCAAGGAGCTTTTAAAGACATTTAGGGTATGTTTCAGGTGCTGTGCTTCTACAGAACATTTTGCAAGGGACTGTAATGTGTCCATCAAGTGCATAGAGTGTGGCTCTGAAGAACATGTGCAAGCCCTCCATCCTCTTGAGCCCAGCTCTGCACAACCTGCCAACACTCCTCCCAGGTTAACGCATGGCGGGGAGAATACAGACCAAGTGTCTAATTCTACCATCATTTCTTCATCCTGCACTGAAGTTTGTGGAGAAGACCGCTGTGGTAAGTCCTGTGCTAAGATATGTTTGGTGAACATATACCACAAGGATCAACCAGAAAAGTCTCTAAAGGCATATGCTATCTTAGACGATCAGAGCAATCGATCACTTGCAAAATCGGAATTGTTCAATCTATTTGAAATAAAAGGCGAAGCTCATCCTTACACCTTGGGTACCTGTAGTGGAACTATAGAGGTTTCTGGAAGAAGGGCTCATGGACTCATGGTATCTTCTCTCAAAGGTAACTTGCAATTACCCTTACCTACACTTGAGTGCAATCAGATACCTGCTAACAGGGAAGAAATCCCTACTCCAGCTGCTGCTTTCCATCACCCTCACCTCAAGGTAATAGCAAATGAGATACCACCGCTTGACAAAGATGCTCAGATCCTTCTTCTGTTAGGAAGAGACATTCTAAGAGTTCACAAGGTACACAGACAAGTCAGTGGACCCCCAGATGCCCCATTTGCCCAGCGCACAGATCTAGGGTGGGTCATCATAGGCAATGTCTGCATAGGCAAAATTAAAAGACCTACCAACATTTCGTCATTCAAGACAAATGTTCTGCCAAATGGCCGAAACACTTACTTTGAGCCATGCCCACATCACTACTGGGTGAAAGAGAAGATAGCCAGCCACGAATGGCAACATGGTATCTCAGGTGACACAAGCCCTTTCTCCTGCCATGATGGCGACTTCGGCTCTACAGTGTTTAAAGCAACCAGTGAAGATGACATACTGGCTCCTTCAATGGAAGACAAAGAATTCATCAAGGTAATGGACAATGAGTTCTTTCAAGATGACTCCAATAACTGGGTAGCACCCCTACCCTTTCGTCTCCCAAGAGAGAGATTGCCCGACAACTTACAGCAGGCCATCAGTAGATTCTCCTCCTTAAAGCGAAACTTAAGCAGGAAACCAGAGATGCAAAAGCACTTTGTGGACTTTATGCAAAATGTATTTGACAGAGATCATGCAGAGCCTACTCCCCCACTAAAGGAGGGAGAAGAATGCTGGTACCTTCCATCCTTTGGCGTGTATCACCCACGCAAACCAGACCAAATCAGAGTTGTCTTTGATTCCAGTGCTCAGCACGAAGGTGTTTCTCTTAACAACATGCTCCTTACTGGACCCAACTTGAGCAACAGTCTAATAGGAGTCTTGATTCGTTTCAGACAAGAGCCTGTAGCAGTAATGGCCGACATTCAACAGATGTTTCACTGCTTCATCGTCAGAGAAGACAACAGAAACTACCTCAGGTTTCTATGGCACAAGGACAATGACCTCAACAAGGAAGTTATAGATTATCGCATGAAGGTACATGTCTTCGGTAACAGTCCTTCCCCAGCAGTGGCAACTTATGGGCTAAGGAGAACAGCTCAGACTGGAGAAGTTGAATATGGATCTGATGCCCGTCAATTTGTTGAAAGAAACTTCTACGTTGACGACGCACTTAAGTCCTTTCCAACTGCTAAAGAAGCAATTGATCTTCTCACCAGAACAAAGGCGATGCTGTCTGTAGCAAACCTTAGACTACACAAGATTATATCCAACAGCCAGGAACTTATGAATGCCTTTCACTCTGAGGACTATGCCACTAGTCTAAAAAACCTTGACTTAGGTACAGATGTGCCTCCTGTACAGCGAAGTCTGGGTTTGTTGTGGAACATCAAGCAAGACAAATTCACCTTCCAAGTGTCAACTTGTGACAAACCCTTCACTAAGAGAGGAGTCCTGTCCGTGGTGAATAGCATCTATGACCCACTGGGTTTCCTTGCTCCAGTTACCATTCAAGGTAAGATTTTACTAAGACAGTTGTCTACTGAGAACATAGACTGGGATACTCCCTTGCCTAGTGAGAATCAACACAAGTGGGAAAGGTGGAGATATACTTTGAAGTCACTAGAAAAACTTCAGATTCCCCGTTGCTATGTTCCAGGTTCCATTTCAACTGCTAACCGGAGAGAGATTCATATTTTCTCTGATGCATCAGTTGAAGCTATTGCTGCAGTAGCCTATTTGAAGACCTCTGAACTGAATGGAGAATCACACTGTAGTTTTTTTCCTAGGCAAGGCAAAACTCACACCCAAGCCTGCACATACCATACCAAGACTTGAACTTTGTGCAGCCGTGCTAGCAGTAGAAATTGCCGAGGTCATACGAAGTGAAATGGACACTAGAATTGATTCTTTCACCTTCTATACAGACAGTAAGGTAGTACTTGGTTACATAAACAACCAAACAAAACAATTTTATGTGTACGTCAGCAACAGGGTTGAACGTATCAAGAGATTCTCTCTACCAAGTCAATGGCATCACGTTCCCACTGAACTCAACCCAGCTGGCTGTGGGACCAGAGCCGTGTCACCTGCCGCTCTTCAGGACAGCTTATGGCTGTCACCTCCAAGGTTTCTGCATGAGGACTCTTACTTACTCCCTATTGACACCACCTATGGGCTAGTAAACCCCGAAGATGATAAGAAAATAAGAACTGTGAACACCTCACTCCACACTTCTGTAAGTACAAAACAGAAGCTGCGGTCACACCATTACAGGCATCAATGGAAGCAGGTGCAGCATCTAGCCAATGTGTTCTGGCATCGCTGGAAGAAAAAGTATCTTCATCACCTTCAAGGTCGTAACAAATGGCAAGCATCTAAGCCGAATCTTAAGGTTGGAGACCTCATCCTTCTAAAAGACAAGGAAGTTTGTCGGAATGAGTGGCCTATGGGTCTTATTACTAAAGTTATGCCCAGCGACGATAACAAAGTCCGGAAGGTAGAAGTCAAGGTAACCAAGGGAGGATCGACACAAACCTTTAGTCGACCAATTACAGAGTTAGTACTCCTTTTGCCAGGTGAGTGACTTGTGCAAGGACTAGCCATGCTGTTGGCACGGCGGGGAGTACATTGCTGCCATCTACAGGTTCTACTCAGAACTTTGGAATTCCTTGAAGACATCATACTGTGACTATATGTTCTTCATCCTGTTGAACTTACGTTTATTATTTGCTTGTTGCATGTTTTTCATTACAGGTTCCAGGACATTCGTCAGTATTGGACTTTTTGAAAATATATATTTTAGTTTAAGGTTATGAAATCTAAAGATTTCAGACGGGGAGTGTTGTGTTACACTATGTGATTATTCTTGCTCTGTGTCTTTAAGATCTGTCCCCTTCTTTCTAGCTGAACTCTCTCTCTCACCGTAGTTCTTTATATATCTCCTCCACTTCCTGATTCTGGTCATTACTCCTGTATATCTTCCATGCTAAACATCTTACATGTGGCTTACAACTGCAACATTTTTCTACCTATGAATATCCATCATTAAACGGAACATTCGAAAGGATTCATCGTCTGTCGTCCTAACTGTGAGTTTATTCATTGAGTTAAACTGCCTGTATCGATGCAAGGGATGAATATCAAACCAGCTTGAGTAAGGCCTACTTAAACCTGGAGATGAACTTTATCGCTTTGTAGTTGAGACAGAACAGGTTCGCACCAGAACCTGCGAACAGACAGAATGTTCGCGTGAACTTTAGAACCCTATTGAATACAATGGACTCGAACATTCGAAATCTAAAGTGCTAATTATAAAGGCTTATATGCAAGTTATTGTCCTAAAAAGTGTTTGGGGACCCGGGTCCTGCCCCAGGGGACATGTATCAATGCAAAAAGAAGTTTTAAAAACGGCCATTTTTTCGGGAGCAGTGATTTTAATAATGCTTAAAATGAAAAAATAAAAGTGAAATATTCCTTTAAATTTCGTACCTAGGGGGTGTGTATAATATGCATGTAGAGTGGTGCATGTTTCCCGTGCTTAGAACTGTCCCTGCACAAAATGTCATTTTTGAAGGAAAAAAAGTAATTTAAAACTCACTCGCAGCTATTAATGAATTGTCGGCTCCCGGCAATACATACAAAAGTCATTGATTTAAAAAAAAAAAAAAGCGTGGGGGTCCCCCAGAATTTAATTACCAGGCCCTTCAGGTCTGGAATGGATATTAAGGGGAACCCCGCCGCAAATAAAAAAAAAAAAAATGCGCGCGGTTTCCCCAAATATCCATACCAGGCCCTTCAGATCTGGCATGGATTTTAAGGGGAACTCCTCCCCAAATTTTAAAAAAATGGCGTGGACTCCCCCCAAAAATCCATACCAGACCCTTATCCGAGCACGCAACCTGGCAGGCCGCAGGAAAAGAGGGGGGATGAGAGAGCGCCCCCCCCTCCTGAACTGTACCAGGCCACATGCCCTCAACATGGGGAGGATGTCCCCATGTTGATGGGAACAAGGGCCTCATCCCCACAACCCTTGCCCGGTGGTTGTGGGGGTCTGCGGGCGGAGGGCTTATCAGAATCTGGAAGACCCCTTTAACAAAGGGGACCCCCAGATCCCGGCCCCCCCCTATGTGAATTGTTAAGGGGTACATTGTACCCCTACCATTTCACGAAGAAAGTGTCAAAAAATGTAAAAAAAAAAAACACAAACACCTTGAAAAAGTCCTTTATTAAAAAAAAAAAAAAAAACATTCCAGCGGTGAAATCCAGTGTCCCGCGGCGATCCGATGTCCAGCGCTGTCCGTCATTAGCTGAGCCTGAGCGGACCTGATGGGGAACTTCCTCCGCAGTCTATTACATGTATAGACCCGCCCCTTCTAAAGTTCCCCATCAGGTCCGCTCAGCCAATGACTAGGTGTAAGGCTGGAGGACCTGATGCGGAACATGAGAAGGGGCGGGTCTATGCATGTATTACACAGTGAAGGAAGTTCCCCATCAGGTCCGCCCCCTCGGTATGTCAGACCCCGCATACGTCATTGGCCTGAGCGGGGAACTTCCTTCACTGTGTAATTTAAATGTACACAGTGAAGTAAGTTTCCCGCTCAGGCCAATGACGTAGGCGGGGTCTGACATACCGAGGGGGCGGACCTGATGGGGAACTTCCTTCACTGTGTAATACATGTATAGACCCGCCCCTTCTCATGTTCCGCATCAGGTCCTCAGCCTTACACCTAGTCATTGGCTGAGCGGACCTGATGGGGAACTTTAGAAGGGGCGGGTCTATACATGTAATAGACTGCAGAGGAAGTTCCCCATCAGGTCCGCTCAGGCTCAGCCAATGACGGACAGCGCTGGACATCAGATCGCCGCGGGACACTGGATTTCACCGCTGGAATGTTTTTTTTTTTTTTTTAATAAAGTACTTTTTCAAGGTGCTTGTGTGGTTTTTTTTACATTTTTTGACACTTTCTTTGTGAAATGGTAGGGGTACAATGTACCCCTTACCAATTCACATAGGGGGGGGCGGGATCTGGGGGTCCCCTTTATTAAAGGGGTCTTCCAGATTCCGATAAGCCCCCCGCCCGCAGGCCCCCACAACCACCGGGCAAGGGTTGTGGGGATGAGGCCCTTGTCCCCATCAACATGGGGACATCCTCCCCATGTTGAGGGCATGTGGCCTGGTACGGTTCAGGAGGGGGGGCGCTCTCTCATCCCCCCCTCTTTTCCTGCGGCCTGCCAGGTTGCGTGCTCGGATAAGGGTCTGGTATGGATTTTTGGGGGGACTCCACGCCATTTTTTTTAAAATTTGGGGTGGAGTTCCCCTTAAAATCCATGCCAGATCTGAAGGGCCTGGTATGGATATTTGGGGGAACCGCACGCATTTTTTTTTTAAATTTGCGGCGGGGTTCCCCTTAATATCCATTCCAGACCTGAAGATCCTGGTAATTGAATGCTGGGCGACCCCCACGCTTTTTTTTTTTTTTTATCAATGACTTTTTGCCTATGGTATTGCATGACCGCGCAATTGATAATCAAAATAGCATAGTGCTGAATAGCAAAAAATGTGCCAGTCATAAAGGGGGTAAAACCCTCCAGAGCTCAAATGTTTTAATCATTGGCATATTAAAATATTGGAGAAAGGGGGCATAACCGGTGAACAAGCAGTATGGACGCTTAGCTTAAGGGCTCTGCAGCCGGACCGGGATTAAGCAGCATCTGTCTACCAAGCCGCACACAGTGCCCGATCCTGAATCGGCTGACTCGATGGGTGAAATGAACACTGCAGAGGCTGCAGCACACACTCCCTCTCCTGGCACACCCGTCACAGGCATCCCTGCCAAAGCCAGCTTGAGGATGGACTTTCCCTCTCCTAGCAGTCACAAGGTGAGCCTTCCATTTACTTCTCCATTAGGTCAGAGAACACAAACAGATGCCATTGCAGCGTTCCCCATGCTAAGTCAGCCAGTCATGGACACTACTCTTAAGCCTCGTACACACGATCAGATTATCCAACGGGAATTGTGTGATGACAGGCTGTTGTCGGAAAATCCGACCGTTTGTATGCTCCATCGGACATTTGTTGTCAGATTTTCCACAGACAAATGTGGGATAGCATGCTTTAAAATTGTCTGCCAACAATTGTGTGTTGTCGGATTTTCTAATCGCGTGTACACAATGTCCGTCGGACAAAACACCAAAGTACAAACACGCATGCTCAGAAGCAATGCTCACCATAACACAACATTAGCAGAAGTTGCCCAAAGGGTAGTGCTAAAGAGCTGAAAAACCATTAGTATTGTGTTTGTTGGCCGACAATTCTTTGCCGTTTGCATGCAAGACAAGGTCCTGGCCAAAGCCCTTTGGACAAAAGTTCTACGCTTTGTCTGCAGAAAATTTGATCGTGTGTACTAGGCTTTAAGGACATGCTGATGTCCCTTAGAAGTTCATTAGAAGCTGATATGTTCTCCCTTATGAATAAATTTCAATCTGATGTTGCTACCCTGGGGGATAAAGTGACCCACATAGAATTAAAAATGGGCGACGTGGCAGCCACCATGTAGATGCCCACAATGACAACATTGAGGAGCACAGCTGGATTAAAGATAAACTGGCGGACCTGAAGGACAGGTCTTGCAGCAAAAATGTAAAATTTTGAGGGATTGCAGAATCTGTTCAATCGGTGGAACGGTTTTCTTATGTCCGTAGCATGATCAAAGTTTTGCTGCCTGAGTGTCACGTACCTGGTGGAGATCGAGCTGGAGAGGGGGCTTCTCTTGCACCTCCTGTCCGACACCCCTGGTAGTGATGACAGGGAGTGAGGGACACAGAGTGGCATGAGGGCCGATGTAGCAGATGGCACTGGCTGAGCCTTGGCAGGAACCAGGGGGCTGAAGAGCGCTGAGCTGACTCTGGAAATTGGAGCTCTGTATCGCTGGATCAGTGGATAGAGGCGTAGCCGGGACATAAGCCAGGAGGTCATCGACAGCCGGACGGAGCAGGTACCAAGATGATGGGCAGAGGCGGAGACGGGACACAGGCCATGTTCGGTACACAGTCGGGCAACAAGGTACAGGAACATCAGGCAGAAGCAGAGTCAGGTATAGCCGGGATCAGGTAGGCAGGCAGAGACCAAGGAGAAGGTTCAGGTGAAGCCGGGTCGGGACACAGAAACTGTAACAGGTTAGATAACAGGCACTAGCTGAAAGACCATTTAGCAAGAGGCAGATGTCAGTGCTCTGTTTAAATGGCACTATCTGGTGGCAATACGCGCACGTGCGCGCGCCATCGCAAGTCATTCCCTGTAGATACAGAGGTATGACCGCGCATGCGTGCCAATGCGCCTCTGTAGCCAGGATTTCTCTTACACTGAGCATAAGAACATTGAGCTGGTTATCGACAAAATCCACAGGCTTTCTAGGCCATCTTTCTTGCCTGATTCTACCCCTAGGGATGTGATACTACGTATCCATTTCTACCACATTAAGGAGCAATTTATGCAAAAGGCGAGAGCCTTGGGCATGCTTCTAGACCCGTACTCATGCAACTGTTCGCTGACTTATTGCAGCATACCCTGCAATGCCGAAAGCGGCTCAACTCCATTACGAAACCCCTGAGGAACCACAATGTCCAGTACCAGTGGTCTAACCCTATCAGGCTATTGATCATGTACAACGGAACCAAGCATGTTGTGTTTTCGCTGCAGGAATACCCCTGGCTTCTCCATTCATGGGGCATCATTGAAGTGCCACATGTTGCAGCTCAAGCAAATCAAAGCTCCAGTGATAAGACCTTGAACCAACAGCTACCCCAACTCACCCACAGGCGCAGATCTCGTTAATCAGGCATTTTGGTTTCTTCTGTTGTGAAATTGTCCCAGCTGGTGCACAATGGTCCTCCGGTCTTTTCTTTGGGACTCTTTACCCCTTTCCTTACTTCCTAGGCACATCTAGTGTCCACATTCAGGAAGTGTATTTTGGGCGTTGCCGTTTGGCCCTTTTGTTTGTTTTCCTTAGATTTGTTTTTTTTCCTTTTCCTCCTTTTGAGCTAACCAGTCAAAAGTCTAGAATACAGACAGAGATTATCTACTGCTTTGTCACTTAACCTGCGCACTACAGAAGTAACAAACGTAAAGCATTCAGCGATTGCAGCTACCATAATGACCCTGACAACCCTTTAGGATCATCTCTTTCTGCCTCTCTACAGACTTAAACCTTGTGAACCTTATTAGAAAAAATGCAAAAGCATTTAAAAATGAATTTTTACACTTCTGAGAACAAGGCGGGAAAACTCTTGGCCCAGCAGGCCAAAGGCTATTGCAATAAAACCCACCTGTTCCATCCTGTCACTAAAGAGAAACTCACAAACTTGCAAGATATAGCTGATGCTTTCAGTGATTTTTTTTAGTACCCTCTACAATCTAAAGGATGATACCTCACTAGAGCAGCCCTCCTTGGCTACTATCCAAGCTTTCCTAGATTAGGTTCACTTGCCCAGCCAAACTAAAGCACAGCTAGATACCTACAACTCTCCGTTTACTCCAACAGAGATCATTAAAGCCATCAACACCATGCCTAATAACAAGTCCCCTCCACCTGATGGCTTCATGGGGGAATACTACAAACAATTCGAACATATACTTATAGGCCACCTAACACTGCTTTTTATTGCTGCTGCCACTTCCGCCTCCTTCCCGGAAGAAATGCTATAGACGCTGATTATAACACTACCAAAGCCAGGGAAGGAGCCTTCCTTCCTTCAAAACTTTCGCCCCATATCTTTGCTAAATCCTGACTTAAAGCGGAGTTCCACCCAAAAATGGAACTTCCGCTTTAAGTGACGATGACTTCTGACATGCCACATTTGACATGTCATTTTTTTGGGGGGAGCAGATAGTCTCTTTTTAGACGCATCCAGTGCCCACTTCCTCCCAGGGCACTGCAGCGGCGGAAGGAAGTTCACCTCTCCCCCTCCCTCCCTGCAATCTTCTGGGACACGCCACAGGTCCCAGAAGATTGCCCGGCCAATCACAGTGCGCAGCACGGCTCGCGCATGTGCAATGCGTGCCCGGCTGTGAAGCCACAGCCGGGCGGGCGCCCACAGTAGTGATGCTGGCGCTACAGAGAGGAGGGCGAGAGGAGCGGGGCTTCATTCACCCGCATCGCTGGACCGTGGGACAGGTGAGTGTCCGAATATTAAAAGTCAGCAGCTACACTTTGTGTGACTTGTTCGCCCCCCTTACTCCCAAATTGAATTCACCCAAACATCAGGAGCAACACGCCAACTGATCAATATTATTGACCATTGATCATTTGACAGGGTTCACTGGACGTACTTAGCCCTTACCCTACATAAATATGGCTTCCAGGGCTATATATTTTCTGCTATCATGGCTTTATATTCTCACCCATCGTCACAGATGTACTGCTCAGCTATGCTTTCCAAATAATTTGTCATTACAAATGGAACCAGACAGGGGTGTCCCCTATCTCCCCTTATCTTTATTCATCTCATGGAACCTGTAATGACAGGGTTAACGTTGTTTAAATATATTCCATTCCTGAACACAAAGCAGCTACCAGAAACTCCAACCAGCCGAATAAGACCCCATACAAATATTTCTCCCCGCACAAACGAGACAACACTCTGTGTTGAAGTTCCAAAAACGGGGAACGAATCTTTATTACAAGCACATGGTAACACACTTCCCTTCAAAACACTTCCCTCCCATCCTTGGGGAACAGGGCGGGTTAAACTGTCCAATGACGATGGTGATACAGGTCAGGTGTGTTCAAACTTCTCCTTCAGTAAACAGTCTTAGCAGGAGGGGTTGCTGGAGTGATTCCCCCCCACCCTTTCCTCACAGCAAGACACTTAAACATCCCATAATAGGCAGCCAGACGGTCTACCAGCTCCAATCCACATCGCCACAAACAATAATGAAAAGGTCTTTGGAAGCTAGTCTGGATTTAATCTACATTACACAGGCAGCCAGGTGGTTAAAGTTGAACACATCAGCATCTCTCAATTAACCTGTTGAGTTCAGAATCAAACAACCAGTAAATAGTCCTTTACAGATATCCTGGAAAATACCGTGGATTAATATTACAGACCCATTTCAAAGCAATCCAAGACATATTTTCAATGTCCATTATTTTCTGGCTCATACTTTCTAAGAACTTATGGGTTCCACGGGCCCTCCCGTTACAGAACCTTTGGCTGAGAAGGTCAGGTCGCAAGCAGACATTACTGTTATCTAAACCCGCTTCCTCCCTGGCTTCGGTACAAAACACTTGGGCTTCTTTTAGTAATGCATCCTACTATAAAGTTAATGACACCAAGTCCTTTATTCTTGACCTCGGAGTGCCCCCCGCACAAAAACATACTCTCTCAGGAAAATACCCCCATATTTGGACTGAAAACTTCATATAGTACTTAGATATCAAACTGCCAAAAAAAGTGTCCTCCATATTTGAGGCTAACTATAGTATCTCTTTAGAATCTCCCCAAGGATCTTGATAATTTCTCAAAACTATATCTTACATGGTCTGGTAGGTTAGCGATCTTTAAAATGTTTAAAATTGCCTCAACTTCTATATTTGTTTAGGTCATTGCCAATTTACGCACAGCACATATTTTTTAATTCACTACAGTTGCTGCTTTGGCGGTTTGTATGGCAGGGCAAGATAAAGGGATTTTTATAACAGCTTACCTGTAAAATCCTTTTCTTGGAGTACATCACGGGACACAGAGCGACTTAGTCATTACTAATGGGTTATATAGTTTACCTTCAGGTGCTGGCACTGGCAACTTCCAAACCGGAAGTACCCTCCCCTATATAAGCCCCTCCCATCCGGGAGCACCTCAGTTTTGTAGCAAAGCAATAAGTGTCCCAAAAAGAGGGGTGGGAGCTCTGTGTCCCGTGATGTACTCCAAGAAAAGGATTTTACAGGTAAGCGGTTATAAAAATCCCTTTTTCTTTTTCGTACATCACGGGACACAGAGTGACTTATTCATTACTAATGGGACGTCCCAAAGCAATGCCAAATGAGGGGAGGGATACACTATACATAAGCTGGGCGCCATCAAGCATGAGGCTCTTTTGCGGCCTGCAACACACTGCGCCCAAAGGCGACATCCTCCTGACTTCTGACGTCTACCTGGTAGAATCTAGTAAACGTGTGTACTAAGGACCATGTTGTGGCCTTACAGACTTGAGCCAGGGAGGCCTGGTGATGCACTGCCCATGAAGTTCCAACTGCTCTTGTGGAGTGCGCCCTAACTTTGAACGGAGGCGGTCTCCTTCTCAAGCCATAGGCTTGTATTATGACCTGTCGAATCCACTTGGCTAAAGTAGATTTTTGATGCTGCCTGACCCTTTCTGGGGCCTTCCGGCAGAACAAACAAAGTATCCGTTCTGCGAATCTGAGCAGTGGCTTAAAGATAAGCTTTAACTGCTCTTACTACATCCAAAGAATGCAATAACTTTTCCTCTACCGAACTAGGTTTGGGGAAAAAGGAAGGAAGAACCACATCTTGGTTCAAATGGAACCTCGATACCACCTTAGGAAGAAGGCTGGATGAGGACGTAATACTACTCTGTCCTTATGGACAACCAGATATGGCTCCTTACAGGACAAGGCGGCTAATTCCGATACTCTTTTAGCCGAACAAATGGCTACTAAGAAAATCAATTTCCTGGTGAAAAGAACTAAGGAAATGTGCCGCAATGGTTCAAATGGTTGTTTCTGTAGAACCGACAGAACCAGGTTTAAGTCCCATGGACATATGGGAATACTAACCGGAGGGCTAATACGCATCACTCCTTGTATGAAAGCTTTGACTAATGAATGCAAAGCCAAGGGCCTTTGAAAAAATATTGACAAGGCCGTCTGACCCTTGATAGTACTCAAGGCAAGCTTCCTATGTACAGCCCACTGTAGGAAGTCCAGAATCCTACCTATTACGTACTTACGTGGATGCCATTTCTTGGCCTCACACCACGTGATGTACGCCTTCTAGATCCTATAATACATCTGCCTGGATACCGGCTTCCTGGCATTGATCATGGTAGATACCACAGGATTAGAGAGCCCTCTCTTTTTTAGAATGTGGGCTTCAATAGCCAGGCCGTCAAACCTAGGGCTGGTAAGGAAGGGTAGTATATCGGTCCTTGCGAAAGCAGGTCCGGACGACGTGGGAGGGTCCCAGGACTTCCCACTGACATTTTTACAATCTCCGCGTACCATACCCTTCGGGGCCACGCTGGAGCCACCAGAATCACTGGTTTCTTTTCTACCCTGATTCTGCGGATTAATCGCGGTGGGAATGCATATATCAGCTTGAACTGATCCCAAGGGAACACTAGGGCATCCGAACCGCAAGCTAGGGGATCCTTTGTGCGAGACACAAATCTGTCCACCTTTGCGTTGAATCTGGATGCTAGCAGATCTACATCCGGTGTTCCCCACCGCTGGCATATTGCCTGGAAAACCTCGGGGTGAAGAGACCATTCCCCCGGGCATAATTGCTGGCGACTTAAAAAGTCCGCTCTCCAATTTTCCAATCCTGGGATGAAAACCGCGGATATGGCTGTGACATATCTTTCTGCCCATTCCAGGATGCAATTCGCTTCCCTCTGGGCTGCACGACTCCTGGTGCCACCCTGGTGATTGATATATGCCACTGCTGTGGCATTGTCTGATTGAATTCTGACAGGTGACCCTTGGAGTTTGGATGTCCATGCTACTAGGGCATACCGGGCTGCTCGTATCTCTAAGAGATTGGTGGGCAGGGCCTTCTCTGCTTCTGACCACTTGCCCTGGAGAGACCATTGCTCCAGTACTGCCCCCCAGCCTATGAGGCTGGCATCTGTAGTGACCACCTTCCAAGAAACCGGACTGAAGGGTTTCCCTTTTTCCAGATTCTGGGGCACCAACCACCAATGGAGGCTCTTGCGAACGGAAGGGGACAGGGACATTGGTAAGTCTAAAGCCTGAACTCTTTTTGTTCCAGGCTGACAGTATGGCCCTCTGCAAGTTCCTTGAATGGAATTGACCGTAGGGTACTGCTTCGAATGAAGCCACCATTTTTCCCAGCAGCCTCATACACAGGCGTATGGATGGTTTTCTTTTTTGTACCCACTAAGTGGGTCAAATCTTTCAAAGACGACACCTTCTCTGAAGGTAAGAAAATCTTTCTCTGATTTGAATCCAGTCTTAGCCCCCAAGTATTCCAGACTTTTGACTGGTTTTAGGGCTGACTTGTCTCGGTTGATAATGCAACCGTGAGATTCCAGATACTTGATTATCTTGTGAACGACCACTTCTAGTTTTTTTCACTGAGTGGTCTATCAGCAACAAGTCGTCTAGATATGCCATTATCGTTACACCTTGTGTTCCTAGTTTGGCCAATCGTAGGGCCAGAATTTTTGTGAACACTCGTGGTGCTGTGGCCAGACCGAAAGGTAAGGCTCTGAACTGAAAATGGCGCCCTTCTACTGCAAAGCGTAGAAATTTCTGGTGGGCCGGACAGATGGGAATATGCAAATAAGCATCCCTTATGTCGATCGAGGCTAACCATTCCTGCCCTTGTAGGGCGGTGGCCACCGATCGGATCGACTCCATCCGAAAAAGTCCTGATATGTAGGAACTTGTTTAGCCCTTTTATATTTAATATGGGCCTCACGTCCCCATTTGGTTTGGGGACTGTGACAAGGTTCGAGTAAAACCCGAACCCGCTTTCTTCCAAGGGAACCTTCATGATTACCCTTGGAGCAATAGTTGTTCTAGTGCCAGAAGGAGGGATCCACTCTTCTGGGGATCGCTTGGCACGTTTGACCTTATAAAATGGGCAGGAGGAATGTCTTTTAACTCCAGCCTGTATCCCAGACTTACTGCGGAGATCACCCATCTGTCTCTAATGGTGTCCCGCCAGGTCTCTGTGAACAACTGAAGTCTTCCCCTCACCCGATTGAGTGGGGGCAACCCTTCATGACTTGGGGGGAGGTTTTGTACCTCTCTTGACCCAGGGTTTCTTGTTACCCTGTGATTGTCCCTGATTTCTGCCCCCTGGATTTGACCGCGGAGGCCGTCGGAACTGTTTCACAGCCGATGTGCCAGGGACTGGAGAAGTAGGCCTCTTAAAAGAAGGACTTCTACCCTTGTTCTTAACCGGCAAGAGTGTACTTTTACCGGCAGAAGTTTTCTGGATATATTTGTCCAGATCATCTCCAGATAAGCGTTCTCCATGAAATGGGAAGCTAATCAGCAATTTCTTACAGGGAGCTTCAGCAGACCAGTTTTTGAGCCATAGAAGCCTACGCATATGTCTACAGACAGCGTAAAGCGGGATGCCTGTTGGATTGTATCCTTTATGGCGTCCACCGCAACACAAGGCTCTAGGTAGGTCAGCTAGGGCAAGAGCCTGCTGATCTGGTAAGTCCCTTAAGACTTGTTTCAACTGATCTTTCATTGCTTGGCAGACTCCAATCGCTGCTACTGCAGGTTGTGTCACCATGCTTGCTGTAGAGAAAGCAGATTTTAGTAAAGACTCCAATTTTTTATCTATTGGGTCTTTGAACATTGGAACATTATCTACTGGACATGTCAGTGATTTATTTACACAAGAGATGGCTGTGTCCACTGTAGGGACCCTCCATTTTTTTATGAACTTATCCTCCATGGGATAGATCACTGGAAATCTCTTGGGGGGAGTAAATATTTTATCAGGATGCTCCCAATCCTGGTAAATAAGCCCTTCCAATAAAGGGTGGATTGGGAAGGAACAGACAGCCTGGGGAGCTTTCAGCGACCCCAGCGAGGAAACCGTAGTGGTTGATGGTTCCGCCAGAGGCATTTTAAATGCTGATCGGACCATGTTAGTCAGAGACTGAACCCATAATCTTTCAGCCTGAGATGCTGAGAAAGGTTCTTCCACTGTTGATTCCTCTATAACTGAATCAACCTCATCCTGATCCCCTTCAGGTAGGTCGATCTCTGTGTGGGGCTGTTCCTCCACTAACAGGCACTCTGAAGGAGGAGACGGAGATCGGACGCGCTTTCCCTGTGACAGGGAAGCAGCGATCAATGCTGTTAATCTCTCTTCCAATCCTCCCAGAGTTGAGGATAAAACCTCCTCTGTTATATATACAGGAGCAGGTGGACTGGGGACAGCCGCAGCACCAGGCACTCCTGCGGGGTTCCTACGGCTACTGACCTCTGAATTTTCAGGGGAGATTGGTGCAGTACAAGCATGCCCAATATCCTCAGAGCCCGATGGAGACCCCTTTGGCTTCCTGGAAGACTTATTTCCGGAGCGTCTGGACGACATATCCTTTAAGCACAAAGGTATTCCCGTCGTCATACACCAATTTTGCTGGTAATAGTCTAACACAGTTGCTGCTATATACCAGCTGGTGTCCACTAAAGTGCCTTTCTATGGGGATGCCTGCATCAACCGCCTCTGTGTGCCACCGTTTTGTTGCTAGCTCTGTTTGCATCCAGCTGACACTTGTACTGTGTCTTTTATACATGCTGGGACGCCTGCACATGCGCAGAAGCGCCGCGGCGCGCATCGAGCGTCATCCACCCGCCCCGCCCCTTTTTTTTTCATAGGAGGCGCGTGCACGCGCCCGCGCGCGCGCCCGTGCACCATTGGCGCCCTTTTTTGAAACCAAGCAGGGACTAGGAGCCAGGGCCCTTTTTGCCGGAGGGCCTGTGCGGTGGATGAGCGCAGCAACAGGGCAGAGGAACTGGATTCCCACAGAGAAACTTACCAACTGCCTGGATCTTTTGACTTGAGAAAACCAAAGATCCACATGACAAGAAAAATGGACCACAGCGGCCTCTAGTGGTTTAACACAGGTACCGCGGTCCTCTTTTTTTTTTTTCTTGACTACTATTAAAATTTTACATTTTCCAGTAGTTATAGGCATACACAGATATTAGCGGGAATACCGTTAGGTAACAGACAGAAAGACAAATTAGGCTTGGGGGTCCCCCAATAGAACCAAGTTCCTGGGGGCCCCCACTTACCTGTTCCCCGCCGCAGGACTCTGTTTGATCCACAGAAGCCCAAACTTCACCTATCACGGCAGGCATTGTAATTAAACCTTCAGGGACCGGGTTCCCAAGGATTCCACTCCCCTGGACCTGTATAGCACCCTGCACAGAAAACATCTTGGTCGTGGGTATGACCAGAGCTCTGGATCCCAGGGTCCAGCCCTCCTAAGAGAGGCATTACAGGCAAAACCTTGCTCTTCTGTTGCAAGGCCCGGGTACCGACCGTTTAGCTATGAAGCTTTTTTGGTGGGATCCGGAACAGCTTACTAAGGCCCGTAAAAGAACCTGTACGCAAGCCCAGGAAAACACATGTTACTCTTTGGCCAACACCTTAGACACTGGCAAAAAACTGAGGTGCTCCCGGATGGGAGGGGCTTATATAGGGGAGGGTACTTCCGGTTTGGAAGTTGCCAGTGCCAGCACCTGAAGGTAAACTATATAACCCATTAGTAATGACTAAGTCGCTCTGTGTCCCGTGATGTACGAAAAAGAAAGCTAGATGCTCACATAATCATCTGATAAAACATAGGTCAGTAGGAGGCACTGGTTGCATTACAATGCTTGCATCCTACCACAACTCAAACCCTAGTTCTCCCAGATACCCCATATTTATGTAGAGATATTAGATATTCAAGTCCCAGGTCATAACCCATATAATTGGTTATTGAGCGCAAGCTATACAAAGGTGAAAACTAACTTCATCTCCCCTACTAATAAAGCTTCAGCGCTAGATTTTGCTTACCTCTTTCAAAAAGCTCCCCTGGGGTCTGCCCCAGTCAAACCACCACTCCCTATCTCAATTCTAAGTCTTTTCATCCATAATCTCTCCCTGAACACATGGCTATCCAAAAGAATAACTCAGGTATCCGACTTGTAATCCCACAATCTGTTTAAGCCTTTTTCGTCATTGCAATCCACCTATAACCCTCCTACCTCAGAGTATTATAGGTACTTTCAGATCACTGCCTTCTCTATAGTCCTCAGTTGCAACGAAATATACATAACTTAGCATGGAAGTATCTTTCTGACAAAGCAACCACCACTAAAGGGATCACACTCTTTTACAATCTCCTGCATGATAAACTCAAATTTTACAAACCACCTGTCAGGATCACTTAGTGCTCCTGCTCCTCATTCCAGCATCCAGGTGTTGGCTGTTGCATTCTCCCTGTCTGTGTTCACCTGCAAGGTATTGATGGTCAGTCACCTGTTATAAGCAAACCAAACACTCTATCCCTTGCTTGTGATAGAGACAGAATTACCTGCATTGTTCTTGATCAAGAATCCCTTTTGTCTGCCCTGCTTTGCTATTGGATTTCCCTGTGTATGACCTGGATCGGATATTGGACTATTCCCTGAACTCAGCCTGCCTTTTACCTGGACCGTCATAGAACCACGCTATATGTCTTCTAAACTGCAAGTAATCAGTTGTTTGCTCTGTTCGTGTCTGCCCTGGTGTGGTGGCCAGGCACTATAGCATTGTGTATAAGTCCTGGGGGCAACCAAGTATCCGTAGGCCTGCTTGCCTTAAGGGAAAGGGGGCTGCTATAGGTGAAGCACACAGTAGTTAGCTTAAGTGTCTGACCACCTGCATTGGGGTAGACAAGACATTCATGACACCACCCACCTACCAGAAGTGGAAGGTTGAATTAGGTTGTTTCTTTACTGATTCCCAGTGGATAGTGGCTCTTCGGGCTCATTTCAAGGCCACTTGCTCCACTAAATTCTGGGAACTTACCTTTAAGATTACCCTGTGCTGGTATATTACACCCACTATTTTGCATAAAATAGACCTGAGGGCATCACATCTGTGGTGGAGGAACTGTGGGTGAGCAGAGAACTTATTCCACCTCCTCTGGAAATGCACCAAGATAGCAACTTTCTGGGAGGGCCTCTCTCATTTAGTTTCAGAAATCATCCAGGTGCCCCTAACTCTAACGCTTGAACTAGCCCTCTTAAATATTGGCATTGATAATATTTCATCTGATTTCCAATACCCCCTATTTACATATTATTGGCCACTAGACTAGTAATAGTACGCTAATGGAGAACATCTGTCTAGATCTGAGGTAATCTCCATAGTACACACCCATTGCATGTAGGAACGCATGCTTGCCTCCAGCCAGGGTCACTTGGCAAAGTTAGATAGCGATTGGATCCCTTTGACTCACTGGTATGCTTGAGCACATTTTATTTTCCCTGATTGTTTTTACGTACATTGCTTGTCACATCCTGGACATTATTACTGATATTGTCTTGTTTCCTTTGATGGAAAGCCACTGTTAAAGGGGTTGTAAAGGATCAATTTTTTTTTTTTAAATAACAAACAAACATGTTTTACTTACCTCCACTGTGCAGCTTGTTTTGCACAGAGTGGCCCCAATCCTGGTCTTCTGGGGTCCCTCGGCGGCTGTCTCGGCTCCTCCCCGCATCAGCTAACCCCCTTCATGGGAAGCTCTCTCCCAAGGTTGTTAGCTTGCGGGCGCGCTCCCGTGATACAGTGATACAGACGGCGGCAATAGCCGCCGACTGTATCACTCGGCCCCGGAGCACTGCGTCATTGGTTTGATTGACAGCAATGGGAGCCAATGGCTGCGCTGCCATCAATCATCCAATGAATGAGCTGAGAAGAGCCAAAAAGCCCGGTCGAGAAGCCTGCTCGTTCACGACGCGGGACTTTCGAGGGCTCAGGTAAGTAAAGGGGGGGCCGGCAAACATCAGATTTTTTTTCACCTCAATGCACAGAATGCATTAAGGTGAAAAAACATGAACCTTTGCAACCCCTTTAACTATTGCCAATGTTGTTTTACAGCCTTATAAATTTCATAGTAAAGACGTATTGAAAATAAAATATTAGAAAACAAATGCATATTTAAATATTACAGCTACTACTAGTGACTAAATGCAAAAAAAATAAAAAATAATAGACATAATCTGAACTGACATCAGATAAGCAGTTTTGATATCAACTTTTTCTTGACAACGTAATGCATATATGCAGCAGCAGGAAGAGTGGGCTGTAACACCCAGCCACCACACATATGCATCCATGCAGTGTGGTGAGAGCGTGCTCGCTGCTTCTGAACAAGAACCGGTGCAAGAAGCTCCTGGTCATGAGATCATTGTGAAAGTCAATCATGGTGAGCACAGGATCAGAAAAGCTGCTCCGCATCCCAAGCATTAAAGCCACTAGTAGGTGGAGTTAATGAATTAACTTATACGTAAATCCTAATACATTTATCTTATTTGCTTCCTTTTTATTTTAAATATACAATTGAAACCTTTTTCTTACATCTATTCAATAAGTGCAAAAAATAATGTAGCGGGTATGTACTTTCCCGGGTGTAATTTTGAACTTGGCAGAGAAATCAGTGATGTGTAATTCCCTGCAGCCCAGCGGTTGGCGCTGTCGCCCTGGGCTGGGGTTGAATCATTGCTGTGTGCTGTGCCTCCTTTTTGTCCTCTCTCGGCAGTGGTATGGTGGGGCGGGGAACCCGTCGTGCTTGCTGGGAGAGGGTATAAAGGGGCCGGCCATCTTTGTCACAGGGTCGGAGTCCCAGGCACCTTCAGCCTGTGGGCGGTGGTTCGTGTCGGTCCTCTAGGCGGCCTAGAGGACAGCCGGAGGTCGTGTTCCATCTCAGGCGCCTTAGGCCTGGGGTGAGGTACTCGGATGGAGGTCTTGGAGCTCAGTGCCCAACACTGAGTTCCGCGAGGGAAGGAGATCCTAGGGAACCCCGGGAGTGGGTACCCGAATCCGGAAGGCGCAATGGACCGGGGGGAGCTCCTCGCTTGAAGACCCGGTGCAGCATATTGCCGGTGACAGGTGAGCCTCTCACCGGAGACCGCCTGGAAGGAAATCCCCCCTCGCTCGGAGACCGCAACCCACTTTCAGGGAAGAAAGTGGAGAACCAATTGTGTCTGGGCCTACTCGCATCCACACCTCCTTTCCTGTTCTGTTTCTACCAAGGGAGCTCAACTGATTGTGTTAATTCGCAGAAGAATAAAGGAGTGTTGGACTTTAATGGTGTGGGGCTCATTTCCTGACAGACGTTGTTCAAGGTAACACTTGGTGGAGGATCCAGGTGCACAGCACTGACCCGAAGGTAAAAGAAAAGAACTTTGCTTATACCGCACCGACATCTGTGGTAAAGGCCAGGCGTAGTGTTCCCCGCTCCCTCCCCTCTAAGGTACCCCTAGACAAGAGACAGACGAGCGTGTGAAAAGAGGGGAGTGAGGAGGCCACTACAATAATAATTAGTAAATAATTCGTAAATATATAAAAACTCATACAGTATCTATTGAGCTTACAAGTTTCTGTGCACTCTGTGATTTTATCGCACTATTCCCAACGCACATGTTCCTGTAGAAATGGCCGTGGGTGCTAAAGCGTCCAACGGCTGGAACCGTATCTAATCAGAGCAAGAGAATGTCGCCAGCACACAAAGGCTCTCCAGAATGAGTCCAAAACTTCATTCAGCGATCACATTGTTACAGCAGATTGTAATCTTTTGCTCTGTGATTTTATTTCACAAAGTCTTAACCCTGCCCAGTCACCTAGTGTGAACTACAAACACCACCCACCCCCATTATATAAAGTTCAGGAATAGGGTGTTGTTCTATAGTCCTTACACAATTGTCTTAGGGTGACAATACTGCTCTTCTATAGATATAGTATAGTGAGTAAGCATACTGTAATAGGATAGAAAGTATGTTACTGGGAAGATCACCAGCTGAAAACAAGTGAAAAAAATGAAAAGAAAATAAATCAATGCAGCCACTACATTAAAAAATTGATAAACTGCAATGATGCGTGTCTGTTCTTAGGTTTTCATACACTTTAACCAATTCTTTTTACTTACTTTTCCCTCATGTAGTTGTGCCCAATTTGTCCAGAGACATCTTCTATTGCAGAGCAAATGTGATCAAATGCCTTTAGAAATACAGACAAATATGCATTTACAAAATATATCAGATCTTCTTTTTAACACTGTACATATAGTTATAAATCACTGGTTACATATGGTTGGTGCAAGTAGAAGTATGGGGTTATAAAAAAAAAACAAAAAAACATACATACTCACTCAGTTTGATGCTGCAGCTATCCCATGTTGGCTTGGCTTTAAGGCGACGAACTGAGTGACCACATGACCACTGATTGCTCAGCTCTTGGTCTGCTTGGAGCTGAGAGCAGTGACTGTTAGTTCCCGCTTTCTGCTCTGCTCCTCCATCGCTCACTGGAGCGCCGAGCTGGGGACAGGGCAGGAGTGACTTAGTGTTGAGAGCTGGTGCCAGCTCTCGATCAATCCACCAGGTGGATCCTGACAATACTGTCAGGATCTTTCCACAGTCTGGAACAGCTCTGTCTCATCAAATAAAAAAGTATGGCCAAAAAAGCATTCCACTCTAACTCATTTATAAATGATATAGAGTTTGGGATTAATAGTACCATTTCTGTAATTGCAGATGACACCGAGCTTCGTAGTGGAATAACATCCTTACAAAATGTCCACAACTTAAAAGCAGACATTAATGCACTGTTTGATTTGGTGGCTATGCATTTACAGTAGGGGGTAAAAATATGCATGCATCATACATTCTAGGAGGAGTACAACTGGGGGAGTCAGTGATCAAGAAGGATTTGGCTGTTCTGGTAGATCATACACTTACTAATAGAATGCAATGCCAGGCTGTAGTTTTTCTAAAACAGGCAAAATAAATGTATTATTAAAAAGATATAGACTCCAAAGAAAGAGACATTGTTTTGCCCCTGTACAAAGACCTCATCTGGAATATGCAATTCAGTTTTGGGTGCCAGTGAACAAAAAAGACTATGGGGAACTGGAGAAAGTGCAGAGAAGGGCAACCAGGCTGATAAGAGTCATGGAGGACCTCAGATACAAGAAAGGATTAGCTGAATTTAATTTATTTTCTCTTGAGAACAGGTGATTAACCGGTTCCCGACCGGTTCACACAGATATACTGCGGCAGAATGTCTCTCCTGGGCGAAATACCGTATATATACGCTTTCGCCCAGGAGAGCCACCAGAGGGCGTGCGAGCATGCCTCCTGCCCGGCAGGGAACCCGATACGCATGGCTGGCGGGCGCGATCGCCGCAGGCCAAGCGTGATCGGGAGCACGGGGGTTTGTGTGTGCAAACACACAAATCCCCGTGCTGTCTGAGGAGGAGACCAGACAGATCGTGTCTTTCTACAAAGTAGAAAACACAAGTTGTCAAATCTCATAGTTAGTCCCATCCCACTTACACTTAGAACACACAATAGGGTACACATTTAACACTTGATCGCCCCCCTAGTGAAAACCCCTTCCCTGCCAGTGACATTTACATAGTAATCAGTGCATATTTATAGCACTGATCGCTCTGTAAATGTCAATGGTCCCAAAAATGTGTCAAAAGTGTCCGACCTGTCCGCCACAACGTCGCAATACCGCAAAAAATCTCAGATCACCACTAGTGAAAAAACAAAAAACGCCATATAAATGCCATAAATCTTTCCCATAGTTTATAGACGCTATAACTTTTGCGCAAACCAATCAATATACGCTTATTGTGATTTCTTTTTACCAAAAATATGTAGAAGAATACATATCGGCCTAAACAAATTGGGATATTTACTAAAGTAAAAGTAAAAGATATTGTGTTTTTTTCAAAATTATTGCTCTTTTTTTGTTTATAGCGCAAAAAATAAAAACTGCAGAGGTGATCAAATACCACCAAAAGAAAGCTCTATTTGTGGGGAAAAAAGGACGTAAATTTTGTTGGGGTACAACATCGCACGACTGTGTAATTGTGAGTTAAAGTGACGCAGTGCCGTATCGCAAAAAATGGCCCGGTCATTGGGCAGCCAAATCTTCCGGGGGGTGAAGTGGTTAAGGGAGAACATGATCACCATATACTGTATAAATACATAAGTGGTCCATATAGGTACAAAGTTATTCACTTCCACATGATTCACAATCATTAGAAAGGGTAAGGTGGCACATTTTACATTTGGAGGACAATAGGTTTAACCTCCAGATATGGAAAAGCTTCTTTGTAATATCTTAGTAAAAAATTAGGCTTAAAATTTCAGAATTACTATGCTTAATATTTATGGGATTGGGTTTTGGAGACTCTTACAACATAGATCACTACCAAAACACAAGTCAAAGCATAATCTGCAAGCATGCTAGATTGCATTCACACGCGTTTTGAATCATGTGCAGATTTGCCACGATTCTGCCCACGATTTCAAAGTGCCAAGGTATGAATGACAAATCGCAGAACACACATTTGAGATGCCATTTGAATGGCACCTAAAATCGCAGTGCGGTTCTGACTCGATTGTCGGGCGATAAATCGCACTACAATAGCTGCAACCCACATCACGTGAATCTTGTCAGCCCAAAAAATTTCAGGAGCTATTTTTGGGCGTCATGCTTCACACAATGCGGGTTGCCACGATTGCAGTGTGATTTATTGTGTGACAATCACGGCAGAACTGCACCGCGATTTTAGGTGCCATTTATATTGTCATTCACACCTCGGAACTTTAAAATTGCGGGCAGAAGCAGCCTCAGTAAATATAAAAATAAAAGCGTTGTTTGACTAATTCTCTATGAAAAAGATTGCATTCAAAACACCATTGCCTGGTGCATTGCTTTCCAATCAATGACACGGGACTTAAATTTGTTACTGCCATTAAATTCATTTGTGTTAAAGGTAGTACAAAGAAACTAATATTAGTACACAATGACAAATTTGACTTAAAACAAATGTTGCAAAAAATAGAGATTTAACAAAACGTGGTCCTTACTCGCCCATGAAGCTTTTCATTGAGTTTTTTTTCCCTGTGTTCACTTCTCTTCACTTTTAACCATTGCACCAAAGGTTTAATAGTCAGTCCCTGTTCAAACAAACAGAAATGTACAGTGTGAATTTGGAATAGAAATAAATCATACAAAACACAAATTATTTGAAGAAAACCATTGCCCAATATATATTTATGGGGGTAAAAAGTAGCAAGGGCACCTGTTGGTAAAATATTATTGTCACCTACCTAGCAGTTCTTTAAAGATTCAGCACTGTGATTTTTTTTCTGCTATGTTTCTTATGTCCCTGCTGTCTATTAAGCCTCGTACACACGGTCGGACTTCCCTCAGACTTTTCCGTGGTTTTTTGTCCGAACGGAGTTGGTCGGGAACACCCATAGCATACACACGCTCGGACTTTTCTGCAAACTTTCTCAAAACTTTTTGCAACCTCACGTGGTTTTTCTGCTCTTTTCTGCTCTTTACCGCCACCCTTTGGTTAACTTCTGCTATTGTTGGTTGATTTTAACATTAGTTGTTTTGTCCATCGGACAAAAGTCCTATGGTTTTCTGTACACACGGTCGGACTTTGCTCCATCGGACTTTTGTTGGGCAAAAGTTTGTCCGTTTGCAGACCCAACTTTTGTCCGATGAAAACAAGAAAAAAGCAAAAAAAGTTTGTCCGATGGAGCGTACACACGGTCGGATTGTTGGTCCAAATTGCTCAAAATGAAGTTTGTTGGCCAAAAGTCCGACCGTGTGTACGGGGCTTTAGACTTATTATTTGTCAATAAAATTTGAATAAAAGGTCAAATGTTCAGTACCACATCACTTCTGCCCTGCAGGTAAAGACAGAAACGACTCTCTCCTTTTCGATATAAAGAAGAGTTTGGCTGCTTTCCACCTCATACCCTAGCTGGTGGTCCATGCAAACAAAAAAAAACAAAAAACCTACAGTTAGGTCCATATATATATTTTGGACACAGGCACAATATTAGTTTGTTTCAGGTATTTACCCAAAACATTTTCAAGCTATCGTTATATAATGGATATGGCCTGAATGTGCACACGCTCAGGTTTAATTTGGGGGTATGTACATCCAAATGTGAGGAAGGGTTTAGGAATTACAGCTCTTAAGAATAGCCATCCCCCTTTTTCAAGGGACCAAAAGTAATTGGACAATTGAATCAAAAGCGGTTTCATAACCAAGTGTGGGCTACTCCGTTATTTCTTCATCAATTAAGCAGGTAAAAGGTGTAGAGTTAATTCTGAGTGTGGTATTTGCATTTGGAATCTATTGCTGTGAACCTACATCATGTGTTCAAAAGAGCTGTCCATGCAAGTGAAACAGGCCATTGTAAAGCTTTAAAAAAAAACAAACACAAATGCATCAGAGAGATAGCAGCAACATTAGAAGTGGCCAAATCAACAGTTTGGTACATTCTGAGGAAAGAAGAACGCACTGGTGAGCTCAGCAACATAAAAAGGCCTGGACATCCACAGAAGACAACAGTGGTGGATGATCACAGGATCCTCTCTATGGTAAAGAAAACCCATTCACAACATCCAGACAAGTGTAGGACACTCTACAGGAGGTGGGCATATCATTGTCAAAGTTTACAATCAAGAGAAGACTTTACAAGAGCAAATACAGAGGGTTCACCACAAGGTGCAAACCATTCATAAGCCTGAAAAATAGAAAAGCCAGATTAGACTTTGCTAAAAAAACATCTATACAAGCCAGTCCAGTTCTGGAAAAGCATTCTTTGGATGATTGCAAGGAAGATTAATCTGGTCCAGAATGACGGGAAGAAAAAAAAAGTGTGGAGAAGGCTTGGATTAGCTCATGATCCAAAGCACACAACATCTGTAAAACATGGTGGAGACAGTGTGATGGCATGGGCATGCACGGCTTCCAGTGGAACTTGGTCATTGGTGTTTATCGATGATGTGAAAGAAGACAGAAGCAGCTGGATGAATTCTGTAGTGTTTAGAAATATACTGTCAGCCCAGATTTAGCCAATTGCAGCAAAGTTTGGGCGGCACTTCACAGTACATGTGGACAATGATCCAAAACACACTGCAAAAGCAACCTGGGAGCTTTTGGAGTGGAATATTCTGCAATGGCCAAGTCAATCACCTAATCTCAACCCAATTAAGCATGCATTTCACTTGCCGAAGGCAAAACAAAAAAGCAGAAAAAACCACAAACAAAGAACAACTGAAGACACCTGCAGTTAGAGCCTGGCAAAGCATCAGAAAGGAGGAAGCCCAGTCTTTGGTAATGTCCATGTAAAGGATTCTCTACAAATTAAAAATTAACATTTTATTTATGAATATATTCATTTGTCCAATTACATTTGAGCCCCTGAAAATGGGGGGACTAAAGGGTTGCAGCTCCTAAAATTTGTACTTGATATTTCTGTTCAACCCCTTGAATTTGCATTCCAAATTAATTTGGATAGTTTCGTTTTAATTTTATTCTGGTGACATACAGAGCCAAAAGTATGAAAATTGTGCCTATGTCCAAATATATATGGACCTAACTGTACAATGTGTCAGAATACACAAACACTTCAAAGATATGAAAAACGAATATAGATGTGCGAACTTATTCAATTCATAGGTATTACATACAAATTCTAAATAAAAAAAACGAAGTTAAAAGTGTTACATGCAAAATAACTAACTAATAATTATTTAAACACCAAAGTAAGTTCATGTGTACATCATAGATAGAAGCTGATCTCTTGCAAACTATTGACCGTTACTTCACTCTCCATCCACTAAAAGTGATTTGTGCAATAAATTAAAGGGACAACAGAGTGTGGCCAAGAGCGGCATGTGAGCGGGCATCTTTCACAAAGCTCCCATTCTTGATCCTGTAAAGATTTTGCTCCCAGCCTGAATAATTGCTGGTTCTGGCTCCAGATCCTGCTATATCCCTTGCTGACCTCCCTGGCACCACCAAACACCCGATCGAGCGGCATGGCAACCCGTAAACAGAAGGCGGACGGTGCGCAGCCTGACTCCCAACATTGTGCCCTGGCAGGCCTTCCTTAGCACCCTCGTGGAGGAGGGAAACAAAGACGTGAGTAAACTTCCAAATATCCCAAAGCCACAGGGAAAGATCCCCCACGGGACATGCTATTCTATGCCCAGAAGCTAGGAGTGGCTGGGCAGACTGCTGATGAGGACTTGGTGGCCACCCCTGCTATCTTCCATACTGCGCTGGAGGACTAGCAGCTCATACAGGGCCCCTCGGCTGCCATTGATGATCAATCCCACCAATCCCTGTATCTCACGAACACAGAAGAGGGGGAAGGGGAAGAGGAAGCTGAACAACCTACTTTGGCTGAAATTCTTAGAGCTGTCCATAAATTCACAGCATCAGTGAATACTCTGAAGGAACACTTTGGGGGTCTAAAAGGAGGAAATGGGCCTAAATCGGCCATGACATACAAAAGATTAGAGAATGGACCATGACAGCCAAAGGACGAATTAGTCATGTGGAGGACAAGTTAACCCCACTCAGTCAACAGCAAGCTAGGGCTAATGATCTTAAAGCTGAAGATATCGAAAACTGCCTAGGGCGGAATAACATCCGGATTATGGGGCTCCCAGGGTGGCTTTTGTTCTATGACAGTCCAGGTAAAAGGCAGGCTGAGTTCAGGGAATAGTCCAATATCAAATTCAAGTCATACACACGGAAATCCAAACTAGTAAAGCAGGACAGACAGGGAGCTTGATCAGGAACAACACACGCATCGCTTTCTATCTCAAGCAAGGGACTGAGCGTTTGGCTTGTTTATAACAGGTGACTGACCACATCAATCACCTTGCAGGTGGACACAGACAGGGAGAATGCAATAGTCAAAACCCAGATGCTGGAATGAGGAGCAGGAGCACCTAAGTGATCCTGACATTACCCCCTCTCTGAGGAGGGGCCCCTGGATCCCTAAAGACAAGCTGGACACCCAGCACAGGACCATCAGTCTGGGCAGATGTCATTAGATCCGCAAGGTCAGGTTGGTTAGCAGGTGACGTGTCACAGGAGTTAACCTGGATAGCTGAAACACGAGAAGACTGCAGAGAGCCCTGAAAAAAAGGTTGACAGCCCCACCTGGCTGAATGAGGCAGTCCATCCAAAGGATGGATTGAACCTCTTAGACAGGTTTGAAAGGGTGTAGAAGAAGCAGGGTGATGCCAGAATTCAGAAGGTCCTGAATAAGAAAAAGCAGGAGGCTCATGGTGTACCGACTGTCTGAACAGCATCGCCATGCACAGCGACTGCCTGAATCACACTGCCATTCGTAGCAACTGCCAAAATCACATCGCCATGCGTAGCGACTGCCTGAATCGCATCGCCAGGTGTAACAATTGTGGAACTTGATCTGAATAGGACATATAAAAGGCACATGGTTATGCAAACTGGAGTCACACTTGGAAACATTGTCATGATCAGGATCTTAGCCACACAAGAGGTATAAATGGGCAACTGATCAGCAGTTTTAATGCAGTTCTGGGTGCAGGTCTGGGACCTGGACCTAATCTCCTCTGTAGCCCAATCTTTGTGCGGGTTGTGAAGTTTAAGCCAGGGATACCCTAAGATAAAGGGATAAGCAGGAGATGAGATGTAGAAGCTGATTGTCTCCCTATGAAATTCCCCAATAGGGATGAGCTTCGAGTTCGAGTCGAACTCATGTTCGACTCGAACATTGCCTGTTCGCCCGTTTGCCGAACAGCGAACAAATTGGGGTGTTCGCGGCAAATTCGAAAAGTCTATGGGAGAAATCTAAAGTGCTAATTATAAAGGCTTATATGTAGTGATGAGCCGAACACCCCCGGGTTCGGTTCGCACCAGAACCCGCGAACGGACCGAAAGTTCGTACGAACATTAGAACCCTATTAAATACAATGGATGCGAATGTTCGAATTCTAAAGTGCTAATTATAACAACTATTATGCATGTTATTGTCCTAAAAAGGGTTTGGGAACCCGGGTTCTGCACCAGGGGACATGTATCAATGCAAAAAGAAGTTTTAAAAACGGTCGTTTTTCGGGAGCAGTCATTTTAATGATGCATAAAGTGAAAAAAAAAAAGTCAAATATTCCTTTAAATATCGTACCTGGGGGGTGTCTAAAGTATGCCTGTCAAGTGCCACGTGTTTCCCGTGTTTAGAACTGTCCCTGCACAAAATGACACTTCTAAAGGAAAAAAAAGCCATTTAAAACTGCTTGCGGCTTTAATGTAATGTCTGGTCCCGGTAATATGGATGAAATTCTTTAAGAAAAATGGCATAGCTACCCCATGACCCCCCCCCCCTACCCCAGCCCATTACCAGCCCCTTTGGGTCTTGTATGGATATTAAGGGGAACCCCGCACATAAAATAAAAAAGGCCCTATATACTCTGAACAGCCGTATACAGGCGGTGCATACAAGACAGGGACTGTAGGTTTGTTCTTATGTAGAATCTGTTTGTAATTTTGAACAGGTACATTGTTGAAGTGTAGCTCCAGACCAAAAATCTATTTTTAAACTTTTTGGAAAACATAGGTAAGGGTTATCACCCCTGTAACATTTGTTTTGCTGTCTGTGCCCCTGTTCAGAACATTTCACCTCACTTTCCGTCCCAATGACAACTGTTTTTGAAATGTGGTGTTTTTCTTGAAACAAGGATTGCTGATAAAGCATCAGTACAGAGGAGACACCTTTCTCCCATATTTATTCTTACAGGAGAGAATTTTCCTTCCTAGTGGTAGATTTCCTCTCACTTCCTGTTGTCTTCTTGCGTTTGCAAGTAGGAGTCGTTTGTAAGTTGGATGTTTGAAAGTAGGGACCTGCCGTATATACTCTGCAGAAATAGGCCCCTTAGTTGTTGGTGTTGGCACAACACTGTAAGCACTCACAGTTACTCTTGGTTGGTGCTGGAACGCCCTGCTGTCAACTATTATATCAGGAATTTTAATTACATATAATTGTTGAACAGTGGTAGTAAAAATTGGGCCTTTGATGGTGGTGCTGGTGCCACAACACTGTAAGCCCTGACAGTTACTCTTGGTGGGTGCAGCAATGGGCCCTGCTGTGAATTATTAGATCAAGAATTGTAATTACATGCCCCTTTTGAACAGGGGCTGAAAAATTGGGCCTTTCGTGGTGGTGGTGGCGTTGCCACAACACTGTAAGCCCTCAGAGTTACTCTTGGTGGGTGCAGCAATGGGCCCTGCTGTGAATTATTAGATCAAGAATTGTAATTGCATGCCCCTGTTGAACAGGGGCTGAAAAATTGGGCCTTAGGCACTGGTGGCACAACACTACAACCCCTCACAGATACTGTACTTGGAGCACAGCAATGAGCCCTGTTGCAAAGTATTGCTTCAAAAATTGTAATGACACGCCCCTGTTAAACAGGGGCTGAAAAATTGGGCCTTAGGCACTGGTGGCACAACACTACAACCCCTCACAGATACTGTACTTGGAGCACAGCAATGAGCCCTGTTGCAAAGTATTGCTTCAAAAATTGTAATGACACGCCCCTGTTAAACAGGGGCTGAAAAATTGGGCCTTAGGCACTGGTGCCACAACACTCCAACCCCTCACAGATACTGTACTTGGAGTACAGCAATGAGCCCTATGGCAAATTATTGCTAAAAAAATTGTAATTACACGCCCCTGTAAAACAGGGGCTGAAAAATTGGGCCTTAGCCACTGGTGGCGGCACCCATAAACAAAAATGATCTTCCAAGCTATCATCATCAATCGTATCATTGAGGACTCGGAGGAGGAGGATAGCCAGTCAACATAACAGCACAGGCACTCAGCATCAGCATCAGTCTTGAAGGGATGTGACATGTTAAAATCAATTAGTCTGTTATATCAGCATCAGGTGTGATCCAAGACTGGTTCATCTTGATGAAAGTCAGTCGGTCAACCGAGTCGGTGGACAGGCGCACCCTGTGATCCGTGACAAATCCTCCAGCAGCACTGAATGTGCGTTCCGAAAGAACGCTGGATGCAGGACAGGCCAGTAGCTCAATTGCATACTGTGCAAGCTCTGGCCAGTGATCCATCCTCAAGACCCAGTAAGCCAGAGGATTTTCGGTGGGGAAGGTGTCCAAGTCTGACCTTGCCCCTAGATATTCCTGCACCATGTTTATCAGACGCTGGCGATGGTTGCTGGAACCGATCATACTTTGGGGCTGCGGACTAAAGAATTGTCTGAACGCATCGGTCAGACGGCCACCTTCCCCACCGCTCCTTCTTTGACTGGCCGAAGCCTCAGCAACTCGTTGTCCAGGACCAGGAGTTTGTAACCTCCCAGTCTCTGGGAACGCGTTGCACAGACCTTTCTGCAAGGCCTCCCGGAGTTGTCTCATCCTCTGCTCCCTCTGCGACGGTAACATAAGGTCCGCAACCTTACCCTTGTACCGTGGATCAAGGAGAGTGGCCAGCCAGTAATGGTCCCTCTCCTTGATCCGAAGAATACGAGGATCCTTCCGCAGACTTTGCAGGATCAGGGAGGCCATGCAGCGTAGGTTTGCTGAGGCATTCGCTCCGGAGTCCTCTGGGTCACTAAGGACGACATGATCCGCAGCCACCTCCTCCCAGCCACGTACAAGTCCACTGGTTTCTTGGGACTGTAAATCATCCCTAAAAGACTGCTGCTGATGATGCTGAGTGCCAGCCTCCACCTCCATGCTGACACAATCCTCCTCCTCCTCCTCCTCCTCCTCCTCCTCCTCTTCCTCTTCCTGTGCGATGGGTGGGACAGAAGGAACACTGTCTGGGTAAAGGGGGCCTTGAGAGGCAAGGAAGTCCTCCTCTTCCTGCCTCTGTTCTGCCTCAAGTGCCCTGTCCATTATTCCACGCAGCGTGTGCTCCAACAGGTGGACAAGAGGTACAGTGTCACTGATGCATGCACTGTCACTGCTCACCATCCTCGTGGCCTCCTCAAATGGTGCCAGGACAGTGCATGCATCCCTGATCATGCCCCACTGGCGTGGAGAAAAAAAAACAAGCTCCCCTGACCCTGTCCTGGTGCCGTAGTCGCACAGGTACTCATTGATGGCCCTCTGCTGCGTGTGCAGCCGCTGCAGCATGGCCAACGTTGAGTTCCACCTGGTGGGCATGTCACATATAAGGCGGTTCTTGGGCAGGTTCAACTCCTTTTGCAGCTCAGCCAGGCGAGCACTGGCATTATAAGATCTGCGGAAATGCACACAGACTTTCCTGGCCTGCCTCAGGACATCCTGTAAGCCCGGGTACCTGCCCAAGAACCGCTGCACCACCAGGTTAAGGACGTGAGCCACACAGGGCACATGGGTCAGTTGTCCCTGTCGGAGGGCGGAGAGGAGGTTGGTGCCATTGTCGCAAACCACCATTCCTGGCTTAAGCTGGCGTGGCGTCAACCACCTCTCGGCCTGGCCCTGCAGAGCAGACAGGACCTCTGCCCCAGTGTGGCTTCTGTCCCCCAAACACACCAGCGCAAGCACGGCATGGCATCTTTTTGCCTGCGTACTTGCGTAGCCCCGTGAACGGCTACGGAGCACCGCTGGTTCATAGGACAAACCACAGGAAGAGGCCATGGAGGAAGAAGAAGAGGAGGGGGTGGAGGAGAGAGGTGTGTCACAACCAGTAGTAGCATTTTGGAGGCGTGGCGGTGGAACAACCTCCAACACTACTGCACCTTGTCCTGCATCCTTCCCAGCTGCCAAAAGAGTGACCCAATGGGCCGTGAAAGAAAGGTAACGTCCCTGTCCATGCCTGCTGGACCATGAGTCAGCGGTAATATGCACCTTACCGCTGACCGCCCTGTCCAGCGAGGCCAAGACATTGCCTTCCACATGCCGGTAGAGAGCCGGAATAGCCTTCCGTGAGAAAAAGTGGCGTTTGGGAACCTGCCACTGAGGAACCGCACATTGCACAAACTCACGGAAGGGGGCCGAGTCTACCAACTGAAAAAGGCAGCAGTTGAAGCGCTAGCAATTTAGCCAAGCTAGCATTCAACCGCTGGGCATGTGGATGGCTGGGAGTGAACTTCTTTCGATGGTCCAGCAGCTGGGGCAGGGAAATTTGCCTGCTAGAATCGGACGTCGGTGTACTGCTAGCAGAGTGGCCGCAAGTACTTGGCTGTGACACACCTAATTCTACACCTTCATTCCTCTCAGTGCATGTTTCAGAGAGGACTGAAGTTATAGTGGGGTTGGAGATCCCAGCTGATGCGGTGCAAGGAGAGGTCCGCTTTGTTCTTTGGTGTGGGTCTTTGAGGTAGGCTTGCCAACGAGCTGCATGGCAGGTCAACATATGTCTGGTCAGGCATGTGGTACCCAAGCGGCTGATGTTTTGGCCACGCGATATACGCCTCAAAAAAGGCCCACACCAAAGAACTTTTTGAATGACGGGCAGAGGCAGCGCCCTGCACAGGCGGAGCTCTGCGGTGTGATTCCGTCGGTGTACTGCCCTTACGCTGGCCACCAAAGGGCATCCTGCCTCGTTGGAGATGTGCCTCCTCCTCATCCTCCTCCTCCTCCTCCTCTCTCCTATTAGGCACCCACGTGGAGTCAGTGACCTCATCATCCCCTCCCTCCTCATCACTGGAGCCAATCTGGCAGTATGCTGCAGCTGCTGGAACATGACTGCCAGATTGGTGTCCTTCTTGAGCATCCCCTCTGTCTGCTCTCACGCTACTGCCTTCCTGTAGCTGGGTTTCATCATCAGACCCTTCGAAACGCTGGGCATCCTCCTGGAGCATGTACCCAACACTGTGCTCAAACAGTTCGGGGGACTCCTCAGGAGGAGGACATGGTGGGTCTAGGGAAGGAGTGACTGATGATGAGTCTGACATTGATACCAGGGAAGAGGACGCTTTGGCAGCTGCTTTGCCAGTACCCTGAGCCTGGGTGAGAGAGGATGAGGAGGAGGAGGAGGGCTTGGTCATCCACTCTACCAAGTCTTCGGCATGATGTGGCTCAACATGTCCAGCTGCCGAAAAGAAGGACAAGCGTGTCCCATGGCCATGTGCTGATGACAATGCACCGCGTCCACGACCAGCACTGTTGCCCCCAGACACAGAGCCTGCTTGCCCTCTTTTATTGCCTCCTGACTGTCTGCCTCTCCTTGTTTGCCTTCCAGACATTCTAATAGATGGCCTGCAGGGAGATGGGAAAAAAGCAATAAGGGCTACCTTCAGGTGTCCTTCTCTGTCCCTTTACTTAAGGATTTCTAAATATGGTTGAGGATGATTGTTTTTGCACAGAATAGCACAACGACAATTTCCCTGACTGTCCAAAAAACAAGGATTTCAAAGATGGTTGATGAGGAATGCTTTAGCACACTATAGCACAAGGAGAATTTCCCTCACTTTCCTTCTTTGTCCCTAGAAACAAGGATTATCACAGTGAAAGAAACTGACACTCTCCCTACCTAGAGTTTTCTGTCCCTAGAAAAAATGTTTTTTTAAAACACACTATAGCACAAGGAGAATTCCCTCACTGTCCTTCCCTGTCCCTAGAAACAAGGATTCGCACAGTAAAAGACACTGACACTCTCCCTACCTAGAGTTTTCTGTCCCTAGAAAAAAATTTTTTTAAAGCACTGTGACAGCAGGAAGGTAAAGTCACCTGGTTGCATCCAGGGGGGTAGATATATTTCGCCCAGATTCAGGCTTTACGCCGATTTATACAGCTAGGTGGAGAGTTGTATAAGCCCAGCTGAGACTAGTGGGCTCATTGATGACTCATACCTCTAGGGAGAGGGCTGGGCGTCGTGCAGGCAGGGAGTTGATGAGGCCAGCTGAAGCCTGTCAGTTCGTTTAAGGCCTCTATAAAAACTCCCAGATTCATTAGATGTTAGCTCATGCCTGGAAGCAGACCTGTGTGGACTGTCTAGGGAGAGTGAACCCCTGTGCGGTGAGAGAAAGCCTGTGTGGCTATATTTTGCTTGGACATTTAAAACCAGGGACTAGGACAGCACTAGGCTGATCCCAGTTGTTAGTTAGGAAACCTGTATGTTTAGTCAGAGGTCAAGTTGACCAGGATTTATTTTGTTTGTTTTTTTTGCTTTGCTGTGTTTTTGTCACTGTAAATAGAAAATAAACGGCACCTTTTTGATTTTGAAAACCACAACCTCCGTCTGCTGGGCCTGTTTTTGTGTGGGGAGCCCATCCCGGGGGTCACACACACCCGCTGCCGAGCTAACCCCCTCACAGTTGGTGGAGAACCAGTGGCAGTTTTTTTTTAAGCCAGCATGGAGGAGATACTGAAACAGCTGGCTCTAGCAAATGCCAATCAACAGCAGACAAATGCAGGTTTGCAAAAGAGCCTTGCAGCTCAACAACAGAACTTCGCAGCCCAGCAGCAAGCTCATCAACAGAGCCTTGCAGCCCAGCAGCAAGCTCACCAACAGAGTCTGGAAGCTCAGCAACAAGCCCAGCAACGATCTGAGGCCCGCTTCATAGACCTATTACAGAAGCAAGAGCAGAGACTACAACAAATGGAAGCAGTAATGCAGCAACGTCCGCAGACCAGTGAGGAAAGCCGTCCCACTAATACCGCGTCCTTTGGGGTGAGTCGTTTATTGACAAAAATGACTGGAGAGGATGATCCAGAGGTATTTTTGACCACGTTTGAAAGGACTGCTGAAAGAGAAAAGTGGCCTGAGGAGCAGTGGGCTGGACTGGTGGCTCCTCTGTTAACGGGTGAATCGCAGAAAGCTTACTATGACCTAGAGCCTGACCAAGCAAAAGACTATGTGATGCTAAAAGCTGAAATATTGGCAAGGCTGGGTGTCACCCTGGCTGTCCGGGCTCAGCGTGTGCATAACTGGACTTTCCAGCTTGGAAAACCCCCCAGGTCTCAAATGTATGATCTCATTCACCTGAGCAGAAAGTGGCTACAGCCAGAGACTTTGTCCGCACCAAAGATTGTGGAACGTGTTGTAATGGATCGGTTTTTGAGAGCTCTTCCTACTGCCATCCAAAAGTGGGTAAGCCATGGAGACCCAGAGACGGCCGATGGTCTTGTGGATCGTGTGGAGAAATACTTGGCTACAGAGAACCTGACGGCCTCTTCCAGAGACACTCGGACTTTCCACCCTAAGACCAGACCATCCCCAGGGGCGGATAAGATGATTCCAAGGGGTAAGGGTGGAGAGAGTGAGAGGGTGGGAGCTCTACCCCAAGTTTGGCGAGAACAGCCTGGGAAATCAGCGGCCCAAGAGGCGGCAAGAAGGATCATTTGCTACCGCTGCCGGCAAGCGGGACATATTGCAGCAAATTGCCCGGTTTTGGAGGAACCCATGCAGTGTGACTTTCTGACGGGCAGACGTCAGTCGCTGTGTGCGACAGTCGCATGCACTGCCATTCGGGGAACTGAGAAACATTTATGCAAAATGTGTATTAATGGTAGAAATGTTGTGGTATTGCTGGATTCAGGTAGCCTTGTGACCCTGATAAAGGCTGAATTAGTTAAAACAGAGGTCTCTGGGAATAGCAAGGTAGCTGTTATTTGTGTGCATGGGGACACCCGAGAGTATCCAGTGACTACAGTGTGTTTCGAGACCCCCAAAGGTACCCTTTCTCATCCAGTGGGCTTAGTGTCTCAGTTACCGCATGACGCCATTGTGGGAAGGGATTTTCCGAAGTTCTGGGAACTGTGGGATGATCCTGAGCCCCCCACTGGTGCCCCTATGTACCAGGAATATGATAGCCAGAACTCCTCTGAGAGTGGTGAGGACTCTCCCGAATTTCCCTTGTCAGTATTGGCAGGGGAGACTCAAGAAACTGGAGAGGAGCCCACCTCCTCAGACGAAAACCTACCGTCTGTGGAGTTTTCTGATCTTGAGGTTCACAGGGAAAACTTTGCCACAGAACAGTTGAAAGACCCCGCCCTAATAAAGGCACGGGAAAACGTAGTGAAAATAGATGGCGAGTTAGTGAACCCAGATAATACCTGCACTTACCCATACTTCAGCGTAGAGAAGGACCTACTGTATCGGGTGGCAAAAAGGGCAGAAGAAACCGTTGAGCAGCTTGTGGTGCCCAAACCTTACAGGAAGTTGGTGTTGGAGTTGGCCCATGGGCACATTCTTGGAGGTCATCTGGGGACAGAGAAAACCCGAGAGAGGGTATTACAGAGATTCTATTGGCCTGGGGTGATGAAGGACATAGAAAATTATTGTTCCTCCTGCCCTGTGTGTCAGAGGTCGGCCCCGATGCCACACTTCCGTAGCCCGCTGGTCCCTCTACCCATCATTGAGGTCCCGTTTGAGAGAATCGCAATGGATTTGGTAGGTCCTATAATCAAGTCCGCTAGGGGGCACCAGTACATATTGGTTATAATGGACTATGCCACCCGTTATCCAGAAGCGATCCCTCTCAGAAATACCTCGGCCAAAACCATAGCCAAAGAGCTATCTCTTGTTTTTAGCCGGGTGGGTATTTGTAAAGAACTGCTTACGGACCAAGGTACACCCTTTATGTCCCGGGTTATGAAGGAGCTGTGTAAATTGTTCAAAGTGACGCAATTACGTACATCTGTGTATCACCCCCAAACCGATGGGCTGGTTGAAAGATTCAACAAAACCCTAAAACAAATGTTGAAGAAAGTGGTGGATAGGGATGGAAAGGATTGGGACTGTCTACTTCCTTATTTGATGTTTGCTATTAGGGAGGTGCCCCAATCCTCTACGGGATTCTCCCCCTTTGAGTTACTGTATGGGAGACACCCAAGAGGGCTGTTGGATATTGCCAAGGAAACTTGGGAAAGTGAGAGTTCTCCCCACAGGAGTGTGATTGAGCATGTCGCCCTGATGCAAGATCGAATTGCACAGGTAATGCCCATCGTGAAGGAACATTTGGCCCAAGCGCAGTTGGCACAGCAGAGAGTGTACAACCGTGGAGCCAAGACCCGTACCTTTTCCCCGGGGGATAGGATATTGGTACTTGTCCCTACGGTTGAAAGTAAATTCCTTGCCAAATGGCAAGGCCCCTACGAGATAATGGAAAAAGTGAGCGAAGTGAATTACAAGGTCAGACAACCAGGAAGGCGAAAGCCCGAACAGATCTATCACGTTAATCTGTTGAAAGCCTGGAGGGATAGAGAGTCCCTAGTCGCAGACACTTGGTCACCAGCTCAAACTGGTTGCGTGATTCCTGAGGTTGGAATCGCAGCCACCTTGTCACAACCCCAACAACAGGAGGTTAAGGAGTTTGTGCTTCGCAACAAGGAGGTATTCTCTGAGCTGCCGGGACAAACATCTGGGGTAGAGCATGACATTATTACCCCGCCCGGTGAAAGGGTGAAGTTAAAACCCTATCGGATCCCAGAGGCCCGACGGGAGGCAATACGGGAGGAAGTACAGAAAATGCTGAACTTAGGGGTGATAGAGGAGTCCCAAAGTGATTGGTCTAGTCCCATTGTGTTGGTGCCTAAACCGGATGGGAGCTGGCGATTTTGTAACGATTTTCGTCAGTTGAACAAAGTTACAAAATTTGACACCTACCCCATGCCACGTATAGATGAGTTGATCGACCGGCTGGGAACAGCCCGATACATGACGACTCTTGACCTCACAAAAGGGTATTGGCAAATCCCCCTGGCCAAGTCAGCCAAAGAGAAAACCGCATTTGTAACCCCAGACGGGGCGTTCCAATATAAAAGAATGCCGTTCGGGTTACAGAATGCGCCGGCCACATTCCAGCGGAAAATGGACCAGATGCTGAGGCCCCATCGGAAGTATGCTGCGGCTTACCTGGATGACGTAATTGTCCATAGCACAGATTGGGCCTCACATCTGCCAAAAGTGCAAGCAGTCCTGGACTCTGTTCGGGAAGCAGGGTTTACGGCTAACCCCAAGAAGTGTACCATTGGGCAGGAGGAGGCCAAATATCTTGGGTACACCATTGGGAGGGGAGTAATAAAACCCCAACTCAACAAAGTCGAGGCCATCCAGAGTTGGCCACGTCCCAACAGCAAGAAGCAGGTACGAGCCTTTCTGGGAATCGCTGGGTATTATCGGCGATTCATTCCCCACTTTGCTTCTAAGGCTGTGCCCCTAACCAACCTGACGAAGGGGAAAGGGTCGGTCATGATTAAATGGACCCCCGAGGCTGAGGCAGCATTCCAATTCTTGAAACAAGCCTTATGTAGCCAGCCAGTGTTGTACTCACCCGACTTCTCTAAAGACTTTGTCGTACAAAGTGATGCGTCAGATGTGGGGTTAGGAGCAGTATTGTCCCAGGTCTGGAACGGGGAAGAGCACCCAGTCATTTACCTCAGCAGGAAGTTGAAGTCCCATGAGGTAAATTACGCCACCGTTGAAAAGGAGTGTTTAGCGGTGAAGTGGGCTCTAGATTCCCTTCGGTACTACCTGCTAGGTAGGCACTTTGACATGGTTACGGATCACGCTCCGTTAAAGTGGATGGCTCAAAACAAGGAAACAAATAGAAGAGTGAATAGGTGGTTCCTGGCCCTCCAGGAATTCAACTTCACAGTAAAGCATCGCCCTGGCGTTCAAATGGGGAATGTGGATGCTTTGTCTCGAGTACATGAATGCCTGATTGCTGGTGTTCCAACCCCGAGGTTAAAACAAGAGGGGGGGGTATGTGACAGCAGGAAGGTAAAGTCACCTGGTTGCATCCAGGGGGGTAGATATATTTCGCCCAGATTCAGGCTTTACGCCGATTTATACAGCTAGGTGGAGAGTTGTATAAGCCCAGCTGAGACTAGTGGGCTCATTGATGACTCATACCTCTAGGGAGAGGGCTGGGCGTCGTGCAGGCAGGGAGTTGATGAGGCCAGCTGAAGCCTGTCAGTTCGTTTAAGGCCTCTATAAAAACTCCCAGATTCATTAGATGTTAGCTCATGCCTGGAAGCAGACCTGTGTGGACTGTCTAGGGAGAGTGAACCCCTGTGCGGTGAGAGAAAGCCTGTGTGGCTATATTTTGCTTGGACATTTAAAACCAGGGACTAGGACAGCACTAGGCTGATCCCAGTTGTTAGTTAGGAAACCTGTATGTTTAGTCAGAGGTCAAGTTGACCAGGATTTATTTTGTTTGTTTTTTTTGCTTTGCTGTGTTTTTGTCACTGTAAATAGAAAATAAACGGCACCTTTTTGATTTTGAAAACCACAACCTCCGTCTGCTGGGCCTGTTTTTGTGTGGGGAGCCCATCCCGGGGGTCACACACACCCGCTGCCGAGCTAACCCCCTCACAGCACACTATAGCACAAGGAGAATTTCACTCACTTTCCTTCTTTGTCCCTAGAAACAAGGATTATCACAGTGAAAGAAACTGACACTCTCCCTACCTAGAGTTTTCTGTCCCTAGAAAAAATGTTTTTTTAAAACACACTATAGCACAAGGAGAATTCCCTCACTGTCCTTCCCTGTCCCTAGAAACAAGGATTCGCACAGTAAAAGACACTGACACTCTCCCTACCTAGAGTTTTCTGTCCCTAGAAAAAATGTTTTTTTAAAACACACTATAGCACAAGGAGAATTCCCTCACTGTCCTTCCCTGTCCCTAGAAACAAGGATTCGCACAGTAAAAGACACTGACACTCTCCCTACCTAGAGTTTTCTGTCCCTAGAAAAAATGTTTTTTTAAAGCACACTATAGCACAAGGAGAATTTCACTCACTTTCCTTCTTTGTCCCTAGAAACAAGGATTATCACAGTGAAAGAAACTGACACTCTCCCTACCTAGAGTTTTCTGTCCCTAGAAAAAATGTTTTTTTAAAGCACACTATAGCACAAGGAGAATTCCCTCACTGTCCTTCCCTGTCCCTAGAAACAAGGATTCGCACAGTAAAAGACACTGACACTCTCCCTACCTAGAGTTTTCTGTCCCTAGAAAAAATGTTTTTTTAAAGCACACTATAGCACAAGGAGAATTTCACTCACTTTCCTTCTTTGTCCCTAGAAACAAGGATTATCACAGTGAAAGAAACTGACACTCTCCCTACCTAGAGTTTTCTGTCCCTAGAAAAAATGTTTTTTTAAAGCACACTCTAGCACAAGGAGAATTCCCTCACTGTCCTTCCCTGTCCCTAGAAACAAGGATTCGCACAGTAAAACACACTGACACTCTCCCTACCTATCCTTCTCTTTCCCTAAACTAAAGGAATCCAGGTTAAGCAAGAAAGAAATAAATGTCACTGTCCCTGCCTATGCTTCTCTTTCCCTGCTCCGGAACACACTACACTAGGCCGCCGTGCTGGCGGCCTTTTATAGTGTGGGGCGTGTACTAAACACCCTCAGCAATAATTGGCCACAGGCATCCTGCCTGTGGCCAATCATTGCTCTCCTCGCTGCCGGCGCTGTGATTGGCGAAGCATGCGTGGTCACAGTGCATGCTTGGCCAATCACAGCGCCTGGATGACACTGCGATGGCGTAGTGCATTGTGGGCCGTTCGCGTCACTCGAATTTGGCGCGAACGGCCCAAATCGTTCGATCTTCGTCGAACGATCGAACAGCCGATGTTCGAGTCGAACGTATGTTCGACTCGAACACGAAGCTCATCCCTACTTATATGCAAGTTATTGTCATAAAAAGTGTTTGGGGACCCGGGTCCTGCCCCAGGGGACATGTATCAATGCAATTTTTTTTTTTTTTAAACGGACATTTTTTTGGGAGCAGAGATTTTAATAATGCTTGAAGTGAAACAATAAATAAACTCGCGGCTATTAATGAATTCCCGGCAATACATAGAAAAGTCATTGATAAAAAAAATAAAACGTGGGGGTCCCCCAGAATTCAATTACCAGGCCCTCCAGGTCTGGAATGGATATTAAGGGGAACCACGCCGCAAATAAAAAAAAAAATGTGTGGAGTTCCCCCAAATATCCATACCAGGCCCTTCAGATCTGGCATGGATTTTAAGGGGAACTCCACCCCAAATTTAAAAAAAAATGGCGTGGAGTCCCCCCAAAAATCCATACCAGACCCTAATCTGAGCACGCAACCTGGCCGGCTGCAGGGGAAGAGGGGGGGACGAGAGAGCGGCCCCCATCCCTCCTGAACCATACCAGGCCACATGCCCTCAACATGGGGAGGATATCCCCATGTTGATGGGGACAAGGGCCTCATCCCCACAACCCTTGCCCGGTGGTTGTGGGGGTCTGCGGGCGGCTTATTGGAATCTGGACCCCCAGATCCCGGCCCCCCCCTATGTGAATTGGTAAGGGGTACATTGTACTCCTACCATTTCACGAAGAAAGTGTAAAAAAATGTAAAAAAAAAACCACACAAACACCTTGAAAAAGTCCTTTATTAAAAAAAATCCGACATACCGAGGGGGCGGACCTGATGGGGAACTTCTCTCACTTTGTAATACATGTATAGACCCGCCCCTTGTCATGTTCCGCATCTGGTCCGCTGAGCGGACCTGATGGGGAACTTTAGAAGGGGCGGGTCTATACATTTAAAACACTGCGGAGGAAGTTCCCCATCAGGTCCGCTCAGGCTCAGCCAATGACGGACAGCGCTGGACATCGGGATCTCCGCGGGACACTGGATTTCATCGCTGGAATGGTTTTTTTTTATTTATTTTTAGTTTTTTAATAAAGGATTTTTCCAAGGTGTTTGTGTGTTTTTATTTACATTTTTTGACACTTTCTTTGTGAAATGGTAGGGGTACAATGTACCCCTTACCAATTCACATAGGGGGGGCCGGGATCTGGGGGTCCCCTTTGTTAAAGGGGTCTTCCAGATTCCGATAAGCCCCCCGCCCGCAGACCCCCACAACCACCGGGCAAGGGTTGTGGGGATGAGGCCCTTGTCCCCATCAACATGGGGACATCCTCCCCATGTTGAGGGCATGTGGCCTGGTACGGTTCAGGAGGGAGGGGGGGCGCTCTCTCGTCCCCCCCTCTTCCCCTGTGGCCGGCCAGGTTGCGTGTTCGGATAAGGGTATGGTATGGATTTTTGGGGGGACTCCACGCCATTTTTTTAAAAATTTGGGGTGGAGTTCCTCTTAAAATCCATGCCAGATCTGAAGGGCCTGGTATGGATATTTGGGGGAACTCCACGCATTTTTTTTTTAATTTGCGGCGGGGTTCCCCTTAATATCCATTCCAGACCTGAAGGGCCTGGTAATTGAATTCTGGGGGACCCCCACGCTTTTTTTTTTTTTTTTTATCAATGACTTTTGTATGTATTGCCGGGAGCCGACAATTTATTAATAGCCGCGAGTGAGTTTTAAATTACTTTTTTTCCTTTAAAAATGACATTTTTTGCAGGGACAGTTCTAAGCACGGGAAACATGCGCCACTTTACATGCATATCATACACACCCCCTAGGTACGAAATTTAAAGGAATATTTAACTTTTATTTTTTCATTTTAAGCATTATTAAAATCACTGCTCCCGAAAAAACGGCCGTTTTTAAAACTTCTTTTTGCATTGATACATGTCCCCTGGGGCAGGACCCGGGTCTCCAAACACTTTTTAGGACAGTAACTTGCATATAAGCCTTTATAATTAGCACTTTAGATTTTGAACGTTCGAGTCTATTGTATTTAATGGGGTTCTAAAGTTCACACGAACATTTTGTCTGTTCGCAGGTTCAGGTGCGAACCGAACAGGGGGGTGTTCGGCTCATCCCTGTTCCCCAATGATCAGGGAAATATGTATCAGGTCAACAGGCCCATGGACAAGGGAGAGTTATCAACAGCTAAGACTGAGAAGGGTGTGCACCTTAGTCACAGGAATCTGTAGACGGTGCGCTAGGTCCCTATTAATTAAATTGCTACCAGCCTTAGAATCTATGAAAGCTGAGAGGTGATGAGAAAACTTGGCAGAACTAAGAACTAAGTTGTGCAGGAACAAATAGTTTATCTCTGAGGGAAACTGACACAGTATAGTCTATAGAAGCAGACCCCACTCGCACCAGACCCTTGGCGTTTCTCGGCTTATTAGGACATCTAGCGACAAAGTGGCCGTGGTTGCCACAGTATAAGCAGAGTCCCTGAGATCTCCTCCTAGCCTTTTCCCCAGAGGATAAATTGGTAGCTCCAATTTGCATGGGCTCATCTTCCTCAAGAGGTTGAGAGGGCTCAGGAAATAAAAAAGAAGGTGGGCAGCGTACTAGGGGGCAAAGAAGCAAACCTCTCTGTACGCCTTTCCGGTAAATGTCTGTCTATATGGATGGCTACTTGCATGGCTTCATTCAATGACTTTGGTTCAGGGTAGTGTACTAAGGAGTCTTTGATGGAGTCTGATAAGCCTAACCTGAACTGGCTTCTTAGAGCTGGGTCATTCCACCCTGAGTCAGGTGCCCAGCGGCGAAAATCAGAACAGTATTGTTAAGCAGTGCGTTTATCCTGATGTAATGACCTAAGGTTAGCTTCAGCTGAATGGGCACTGTAAGGATCATCATACAGTAAACCTAAGGCCTTGAAAAATAGCAGCCCCATTTCCCTTAAAGTGGTTGTTAATGCACTATTATAAGTCTATGCCAGCCCCTCTATTAGAAGCTGGCATAGCACAATGTGTAATTTGTATTTAAAAACGAGCAGTGTAAATACTGAATATCAGCTGTCTTCAGACCGATCTCATCACACGCGACCGGTTTCCAGCTCTGATAGATGTCTTCTGAGGGAGGGACTGTGATCTCTCTCTGATGTCAGAGGGAGATCACGTGGCCGCTCATCTCCTCCGCAGAAGCCACCCATCGGAGCTGGAAAGCGTCCACGAGTCACGTGACCGGCCTGAAGACAGCTGATATTTAGTATTTACACTGTTTTTTAAATACAACTTACACATTGTGCTATGCCAGCCTCTAATAGTGAGGCTGGCACTGACAAATTTAAGATTTTAATATTAAAATAATAGCGGCCGGGGCGGGGCCGGGCCGGAGACAGACAGAGAGGGCGCTGACAGGGAGGAAGGAGGGGGTGAGGGGGAAGAGAAGAGAGCAGGCAGCCCATCACGGAGGGAGGCACTTTGACCACAGTGATCAGGGCGGAGCTGCCTGGTTATCGTGGTCTGTTTAGAGAGGGCATACAGGAAGTGGTAGGTTTATTTATTTTTTTTACAGTTTAGAGGGGGGCAGATTACATAGCACAAGTGCTGTGCTGTGTAATCTGCTTTGAGGGACCAGAATATAATTATTTTTTTGGGGTTAACGAACGCTTTAAGGCAAGCAGGCGTACCGATACTTGGTTGCCCCCAGGACTTATACACAAGGCTATAGTGCCTGGCCACCATGCCTGGGCAGACGTGAACTGAGAAAAGCAAACAGATACTTGCAGTTTAGCAGACAGATAGTGTGGTTCTATTACAGTCCAGGTAAAATAAAAGGCAGGCTGAGTTCAGGGAATAGTCCAATATCCAATTCAAGTCATACTCAGGGAAATCCAACCTTGTAAAGCAGGGCAGACAGACAGGAAGCTTAATCAGGAACACATGTATCGCTTTCTATCACAAGCAAGGGACTGAGTGTTTGGCTTGTTTATAACAGGTGACTGACCCCATCAATCACCTTGCAGGTGGACTCAGACAGGGAGAATGCAATAGCCAAAACCCGGATGCTGGAATGAGGAGCAGGAGAACTTAAGTGATCCTGACACCAGTCCTTTATATGGCACACTAGACCCCCAAGGGTCCAACTGGAACAAGTACAAAAAACTAAGGATGCAGGTAGCTATACCCAACTCATGGCTTTACTATCTGGCAGCTCAGCTGCAAAATATTGCCCGGGCTATGCTCACAGAACCTGTTGAGGAAGGAAGGAGTGTGGATTCTATTATGGCCTTTTTACGCTATGTGACAGGGGTGAATGATGTAGCCATGGGTTTGGAGGCGTTGGTTTATACTATTTATAATAAACCCTTTCCTACTTATGTCCGCATGCAGAAAGTGTGGAATAAGGCTAGGCAATTACAAGAGGTAACTGGCTTCACTTGCTACAGTCCAATATGGGAAAATGGGTATTAAGGGGAGCTGCAATCCCTGCATGTGGGGCTCATTGGAAACATCATGGAGTTACACATTTGACACTATATGGCAAAGGTGTTCCATTACAAGAGGTTTATATCCAGGTGTTACTGAATGTTGTTGTCTATTTTTCTAAAAGGCTTCCCATCTAGAGCAGTGAGCAGGTGGGAGAGAGACGTGGGTGCATTTGAGGAGGAGCAGTGGGAAGAGGCCCCACAAGCAGTACAGATTTTTTCTCTTAACCACTTAACGACCGCTCACTGTATATATACGTCGGCAGAATGGCACCGACAGGCACAATCACGTAGAGCATACGCGATTGCCTTTGTATAGTTGGGGGGTCCAATCGGACCCCCCTTCTGTACAGTGAGCGGTGGCTAAGTGTCCGGGAGCGTTCCGGGATGAGGGGGCAGCCATTCGTTTCTGGCCACCCTTTCGCGATCGCTCTCGGCGAATGGAAATGCCCCCTCTGTCTGTGTCAGACAGAGGGAGCAGGAGGAAGTGAGGTCATCTCTGGTGCGGCGCTCACATATACCGAGCGCCGTACAAGAGAAGACATCAGGTCAGTGCACACAACACTACACTGACACCAGGACACATAGGGACATAAATCGCCCCCCCCAGCCCCCCCAGACACCCCAGATCACCCCCCAGATCACCCCCCCAGCCCCCAGTCACAGTGTCACTGATTGCAGTGACCATTTATTTAGTGATCACTGCAATCAGTGACATTTGTGACTGTAAAAGTGTCACCAAAGTTTAGTCTTAGGTCCAGTGTAGCCCCCTAACCCCCCCTAATAAAGGTTTAACCCCCTGATCACCCCCCAGATAACCCTTTCACCGCCTATCACCACTGTCGCTTAGCGATCATTTTTCTGATCGCTGTCTTAGCGTCAGTGATGCTGATCGGCAGCCAGTAATTTTTTTTAGGTTTGCCGCAGGTTTTTATAGCGTCAGGTACCCCAATATATTATCTAATAAAGGTTTAACCCCCTTGATCGCCCCCCAGGTAACCCTTTCACCCCCTATCACCACTGTCGCTAAGCAATTGTTTTTCTAAACGCTGTCTTAGTGTCGGTGATGCAGATCGGTAGCCAGTAATTTTTTTTAGGTTCGCCGCATGTTTTTATAGCGTCAGGTACCCCAATATATTATCTAATAAAGGTTTAACCCCCTTGATCGCCCCCCAGGTAACCCTTTCACCCCCTATCACCACTGTCACTAAGCAATCGTTTTTCTAAACGCTGTCTTAGTTTCTGTGATGCAGATCGGTAGCCGGTAATTTTTTTTAGGTTCGCCGCAGGTTTTTATAGCGTCAGGTACCCCAATATATTATCTAATAAAGGTTTAACCCCCTTGATCGCCCCCCAGGTAACCCTTTCACCCCCTATCACCACTGTCACTAAGCGATCGTTTTTCTAAACGCTGTCTTAGTGTCGGTGATGCAGATCGGTAGCTGGTAATTTTTTTTAGGTTCGCCGCAGGTATTCATAGCGTCAGGTACCCCCATATATTATCTAATAAAGGTTTTAACCCCCTGATTGCCCCTAATTAACCCTTTCACCAGTGATCACCATATAAGTGTTACGGGTGACGCTGGTTAGTTAGTTTGCTTTTTATAGTGTCAGGGCACCCGCCGTGTATATAACCCAATAAAGGTTTAACCCCCTGATCGCCCGGCGGGTGATATCAATTCGGTTTTAGCGTCAGAGAGGGTCTGAGTCACACCCCAGGCAGCGTCAGGTTAGTGCCAGTAACGCTAACACCCACGCGTGAAGCATACACCCCCCTTAGTGGTATAGTATCTGAACAGATCAATATCTGATCTGATCAGATCTATACTAGCGTCCCCAGCAGTTTAGGGTTCCCAAAAACGCAGTGTTAGCGGGATCAGCCCAGATACCTGCTGGCACCTGCGTTTTGCCCCTCCGTCCAGCCCAGGCCACCCAAGTGCAGTATCGATCGATCACTGTCACTTACAAAACAAAAACACACATAACTGCAGCGTTCGCAGAGACAGGCCTGATCCCTGCGACTCCAGTGCTGTAGGAGGTGATTTCACCACCACAGTTAAAAAAAAAAAGCAAATATGCCGAAGCATTGGGGCAGCAGGGGCGGAGGAGCGATTTTGCTCCTAATGCCGCGTACATACGGTCGAAATTCCGACGGAGGCTTGCCCGTGGAAAAGTCCGACCATGTGTGTGCGGCATAACTTTTTTGCGGGAGGATGCCCCCATGCTTCGGCATATATAAATGGTGCGTGTATGCCCATCATTGGAAGTGGGTGGATGAAGGGCGGTATTCTAATGGTGGGCATACCCACCGATCAATCTCTTTTTTCGTTCAGCCAACTGGCTGCATGAAATAAAAAGATTACAATACATGTCCAACAAGGACCAGGAACATACTGGTATGTTGCTGGACTTTGAATGTTTATACCAGAATGATGCCTGCGGGTTTAGGTATCATCTTGGTATCATTCTTTTCAGCCAGCGGCCGGCTTTCATGTAAAAGCAATCCTAGTGGCTAATTAGCCTCTGGACTGCTTTTACAAGCAGTGGGAGGGAATGTCCCCCCCCGGATATAAAAAGCACCATTGGGAAATTGGGAAAGCATTTTATCACACCGATCTTGGTGTGGTCAGATGCTTTGAGGGCAGAGGAAAGATCTAGGGTCCAATAGACCCCAGTTTTTTCAAAAAAGAGTACCTGTCATTACCTATTGCTATCATAGGGGATATTTACATTCCCTGAGATAACAATAAAAATGATAAAAAAAAAAATACTTGGAAGGAACAATTTAAAAATAAAATAAAAAAGCAAAACTAATAATAAAAAAAAAAAGAAAAAAAAAAAAAGCACCCCTGTCCTGCCCTGCTTCTGCCCAATGGCGAACGCAAGCGTCGGTCTGACGTCATATGTAAACAGCAATTGCACCATGCATGTGAGGTATCACCGCGAAGGTCAGATCGAGGGCAATCATTTTAGCAGTAGACCTCCTCTGTAAATCTACTGGGGTAACCTGTAAAGGCTTTTAAAGGCTTTTAAAAATGTATGTAGTTTGTCGCCAATGCGCGTTTGTGCGAAATTTTAAAGCATGTCGTGTTTGGTATCTATGTACTCGGCCTAAGATCATCTTTTTTATTTCATCAAACATTTGGGCAATATAGTGTGTTTTAGTGCATTAAAATTAAAAAAAGTGTATTTTTTTAACCCAAAAAATGCGTTTGAAAAATCGCTGCGCAAATACTGTGTAGAAAAAAAAATGCAACACCCACCATTTTAATCTGTAGGGCCTTTGCTTTAAAAATATATATAATGTTTGGGGGTTCAACATAATTTTCTTGCAAAAAAAAAATGTTTTCATGTAAACAAAAAGTGTCAAAAAGGGCTTTGTCTTCAAGTGGTTAGAAGAGTGGATGTAAGCTTCCTAATGTTGTGTATAAAATGCCAGAACAGTTCAAAACCCCCCCAAATGACCCCATTTTGGAAAGTAGACACCCCAAGCTATATACTGAGAGGCATGTCGAGTCCATGGAATATTTTATATGTTGACACAAGTTGCGGAAAAACGACAATTCTTTTTTTTTTTTTTTGCACAAAGTTGTCACTAAATGATATATTGCTCAAACATGCCATGGGCATATGTGGAATTACACCCCAAAATACATTCTGTTGCTTCTCCTGAGTACGGGGATACCACATGTGTGAGACTTTTTGGGAGCCTAGCCACGTACGGGACCCCAAAAACCAAGCACCGCCTTCAGGCTTTCTAAGGGTGTAAATTTTTGATTTCACTTCTCACTGCCTATCACAGTTTCAGAGGCCATGGAATGCCCAGATAGCACAAAACCCCCCCAAATGACCCCATTTTGGAAAGTAGACACCCCAAGCTATTTGCTGAGAGGTATTGTGAGTATTTTGCAGATCTCGCTTTTTGTCACAAAGTTTTGAAAATTGAAAAAAAATAAAAATATATATATATATTTTCTTTCTTCATTTTCAAAAACAAATGAGAGCTGTAAAATACTCGCCATTCCTCTCAGCAAATAGCTTGGGGTGTCTATATTCCAAAATGGGGTCATTTGGGGGGGTTTTGTGCGATTTTGGCATTTTATGGCCTTCGAAACTGTGATAGGTAGTGAGGAGTGAAATCAAAAATTTGTGCCTAGAAATCCTGAAGGCGGTGCTTGGTTTTCGGGGTCCCGTACGCGGCTAGGCTCCTAAAAAGTCCCACACATGTGGTATCCCCGTACTCAGGAGAAGCAGAAAAATGTATTTTGAGGTGTAATTCCACATATAACCATGGCATGTGTGAGCAATATATCATTTAGTGACAACTTTTTGTAATTTTTTTTTTTTTTTTGTCATTATTCAATCACTTGGGACAAAAAAAAATATATTCAATGGGCTCAACAGGCCTCTCAGCAATTTCCTTGGGGTGTCTACTTTCTAAAATGGGGTCATTTGGGGGGGTTTTGTGCTATTTTGGCATTTTATGGCCTTCGAAACTATGATAGGTAGTGAGGAGTGAAATCAAAAATTCGCGCCCTTAGAAATCCTGAAGGCGGTGCTTGGTTTCCGGGGTCCCGTACGCGGCTAGGCTCCCAAAAAGTCCCACACATGTGGTATCCCCGTACTCAGGAGAAGCAGCAAAATTTATTTTGGGGTGAAATTCCACATATAACCATGGCATGTGTGAGCAATATATCATTTAGTGACAACTTTTTGTAATTTTTTTTTTTTTTTTTTTTTTTTAGTCATTATTCAATCACTTGGGACAAAAAAATAAAAAATTCAATGGGCTCAACATGCCTCTCAGCAATTTCCTTGGGGTGTCTACTTTCCAAAATGGGGTCATTTGGGGGGGGTTTGTACTGCCCTGTCATTTTAGCACCTCAAGAAATGAGATAGGCAGTCATAAATTTAAAGCTGTGTAAATTTCAGAAAATGTACCCTAGTTTGTAAACTCTATAACTTTTGCGCAAACCAATAAATATACGCTTATTGACATTTTTTTTACTAAAAACATGTGGCTGAAAACATTTTGGCCTAAATGTATGACTACAATTGAGTTTATTCGATTTTTCTTATAACAAAAAGTAGAAAATATCATTTTTTTTCAAAATTTTCGCTCTTTTTCCGTTTATATCGCAAAAAATAAAAATCGCAGAGGCAATCAAATACCATTAAAAGAAAGCTCTATTTGTGGGAAGAAAAGGACGCAAATTTCGTTTGGGTACAACATTGCATGTCCGCACAATTTACAGTTAAAGCAGCGCAGTGCAAAATTCTGAATTCACCTCTGGTCCTTTAGCTACCAAATGGTCCGGGGCTTAAGCGGTTAATGTAACACAATGCTTATGTCAACTACATATCATCCTTCGGGTGCACCTCATGCCCGCAAGGTTATTGAAAATTGGAGTAAGGGAGGACTCAGTGTGTACCAGATGCTCTGGGGACCATGGAGACTTAATTCACTTTCTATTGCGCTGTCCAAAATTGCATCTATACTAGACAGTTGTTCTCAATACCACCAATAGGGTATTCCTGGTTAACATCCAGGTGGACCCTAAACTATGCATACCGGGTATTCTGGATGAACTTTCAATTGAAGATGCTCCTAAACAGGCTATTGGTAGAGCTCTTTTCCAGTAAACTACAGTATCTCACAAAACAGCCCTCATATTTTTGTAAATATTTTATTATATCTTTCCATGTGACAACACTGAAGAAATTACACTTTGCTACAATGTAAAGTAGTAATTGTACAGCTTGTATAACAGTGTAAATTTGCTGTCCCCATATTAACCACTTCAACACCGGGCTTTTTTTACCACATCAATACCGGGCCTATTCTGGCACTTCTCTCCTATATGTACAAATCATCATTCTTTTGCTAGAAAATTACTCAGAACCCCCAAACATTATATATGTTTTTTTAGCAGACACCCTAGGGAATAAAATGACGGTCATTGCAACTTTTTTTCTTGCACGGTATTTGCGCAATAATTTTTCAAACACCTTTTTTTGGGAAAAAAAATGGTTTCATGAATTAAAAAATAACAAAACAGTAAAGTTAGCCCAATTTTTTTGTAAAATATGAAAGATGATCTTACGCCGAGTAAATAGATACCTAACAAGTCACGCTTTAAAATTGCGCACACTCATGGAATGGCGCCAAGCTTCGGTACTTAAAAATCTCCATAGGCGACGCTTTAAATTTCTTTACAGGTTACCAGGTTAGAGTTACAGAGAAGGTCTAGTGCTAGAATTGTTGCACGCTCTCTAGCGCACGCGGCGATACCTCACATATGTGGTTTGAACGGCGTTTACATATGTGGGCGGGACTTACGCGGGCGTTCGCTTCTGATCGCGAGCTACCGGGGACAGGGGCGTTTTAATTTTTTTTTTATTATTATTTTTTTTATTTTACTTATTTATTTTTTAACACTTATTTTACTTTTTTTTTTTTGATCACTTTTATTCCTATTACAAGGAATGTAAACATCCCTTGTAATAGGAATGTGTGTGACAGGTCCTCTTTATTGAGAGATGCGGGGTCAATAAGACCCCACATCTCTCCTCCAGGCTGGAAAGTATGAGATCAGTGAATTTTTTTTTCATACTTACAACCCGCAATGGCGGCTTTGTTTACATCTGAGGACCCGGGCGTGATGTCATCACATCGCGCCCGGGCCTCCGACGATCATAGAGATGACTGGTGACCATCTTCGTTGAGGAAACCATGAATGCCAACATGTACTGTGACATACTGAAGCCGAACATGATCCCCTCCCTTGGGAGACTGGGCCGCAGGGCAGTATTCCAACATGATAACGACCCCAAACACACCTCTGAGACAACCACTGCCTTGCTAAAGAAGCTAAGGGTTAAGGTGATGTACTGGCCAAGCATGTCTCCAGACCTAAACCCTATTGAGCATCTGTGGGGCATCCTCAAACGGAAGGTGGAGGAGCGCAAGGTCTCTAACATCCACTAGCTCCGTGATGTTGTCATGGAGGAGTGGAAGAGGACGTCAGTGGCAACCTGTGAAGCTCTGGTGAACTCCATGCCCAAGAGGGTTAAGGCAGTGCTGGAAAATAATGGTGTCCAATCAAAATATTGACACTTTGGGCCCAATTTGGACATTTTCACTTAGGGGTGTACTCACTTTTGTTGCCAGCAGTTTAGAAATTAATGGCTGTGTGTTGAGTTATTTTGAGGGGACAGCAAATTTACACTTTTATACAAGCTGTACACTCACTACTTTACATTGTAGCAAAGTGCAATTTCTTCAGTGTTGTCACATAAATGTGAGGGGTGTACTCACTTTTTTGAGATCAGGCATTGGAAAGCAGCTGACTCTCCCACATTGAAAGAGTGCATTACCCAAATGGAGGATATGCTGCATTTGGAAAAGTATATCTTCCAGCACAGAGGATGCCCAAGCAATTTTAATAAATTATGGTCCCCGTGGTTAGATACCCCTGGGCTCTCTCCAGTAGAGTTGTTTTTGGACAAACTACTTCTTTAACACAGTGAAGAATGGATAAATACTTATTCATGTACTGTTATGCTGACTATACAATGTGGTACTGTTGTTATGCTCTGAGTGGAAATCATGTACTTTTCCAATGGTGGAAAGTGGAACTATAATGCTATTGTTGTAGCTGTGTATTATCTGGAAGGTATATGGTTTGTTATTTTCTCAATAAACTTCTTTGATATAAAAAAAATAAATAAAAAAAAGTCCCAAAAATTAATCTGTATAGTTTGGGCCAGGGCTAGTCACCCACTGACTCTTTACAGCAACTGTGGTGCACCTTCACCACATCAGTGAGCAAGCAAGTCCCTTACCAGAAGATATTGCCCCACATGCAAAGTTCACACATTTTTTTTCAATCCACTGGCAGCACCACTTTGCTCATACTGACTCCCGATGTCAACAGCTGCAAATGTCAGCAGTTCCTCATGGACTGTCAAAGCCACAATTCAAGTTGAAGAAACTGACTTGTTTTTTTCAACTTCTCCCAAGATACAAAGTCCTTGGCTCAATGGGTATCCAGGAGAAGCCCCAATAAATCCAAACATGATGGAATTAGAGATGAAATTCAGAATCTATTCAAAGTTATTTAGGGACCTAAATGTGTTTAAAACTAAGAAGTTCAGGGACAGAGAGGTCTCCTATCACAGGATGCAGGATAAAAAAAGCATTGACCTGTGCCATTTATCCTTAGCTTAGAACAGCTATAGTAGGCATTGTTGCCTTTTTAATGATTTCTTCCAGTGAAGAGCTGAAAATAAGATCTACCATGAAAGAAAGCCGCCGAACACTGTTGCTTCACCAACCAGCACTTAAAGTGATTGTAAAGTTTTTGTTTTTTTATAAAATAACAAACCTGTCATGTTTACCTTCTCTGTGCAGTGCATTTGCACAGAGCAACCTGGATCTTCCTCTTCTGGGGTCCCTATTCTGTGCTCCTGGCCCCTCCCTCCTGTCGAGTGCCCCCACAGCAAGCAGCTTGCTATGGGGACACCCGAGCCAAGCCACAGCTTCCTGTGTCCATTTAGACATGAAGTTGCGGCCCGGCCCCGCCCCTTCTCCTCCCTGATTGGCTAGCTTACTTTGATTGACAGCAGCAGGAGCCAATGGCGCCACTGCTGTGTCTCAGCCAATCAGGAGGGAGATTCACGGACAGTTGAAACACTTGTGGACATCGCTGGACAGAGATGGGGCTCAGGTAAGTATTAGGGGGTGCTGGGGGGGCTGCTGCACATAAAAGGCTTTTTATCTTAATGCATAGAATGCATTCAATCAATGCCATCAATTAGTGCCCATCAGTGCCACCTAACAGTGCCGCCTATCAGTGCCCATCAGTCAGTGGCGTAACTAGAACCTTCAGGGCCCCGATGCAAGAAACCATGAAGGGACCCCCTGACCCCCGGACAGGGCTCTTTTCTCCGAGCCCGGTGGCGGAACAACTGGGCATGGTCGCAAGTGGGTGGCTGCATACAAAGGAACCGATTTCTCCATTTCCCCCGACTTCTCCTCCTCTCCCTCCCACAGGCATTCAGCATCTGCAGGAGGAAAATGGAGAGATCGGTTCCTCTATGTCGGTGTTTCTCAATCTTTTTCCAGTCAGGGCACCCTTGAAGTATATCCCTAGGGGAATGGGGCTACAATGAAACCAATCTGCAACTGTGTGCATTGCATGCAATTGCAGCATAGTGATGATGCATTTAAGGGGTTAAAACAGGCGGTCAGGAGGCAACATATTGCCTCCTTACCGGCTGTCAAATGCCTCTGAAAAGCTATCTGAGCATGGATTTCTTTTCGGAGGAACAGCTTTTTTTTTTGCTGGTACTATGAACAAGCAAAAAAAAATTTATAAAAAAATAGGTTCTATATGTACACATATAGGGGGTCAGGATCAAAAGCGCATACATAAAATGTGCATACATACATACATGTATACACACACATATACTGTATGTATATATATATATATATATACATACATACATACATACACACACACACATATATAAAAATACACACACATATATATATTGTGACAGCAGGAAGGTAAAGTCACCTGGTTGCATCCAGGGGGGTAGATATATTTCTCCCAGATTCAGGCTTTATGCTGACTTATACAACTAGGGTGGAGAGTTGTATAAGCCCAGCTGAGGCTAGTAGGCTCATGGATGACTCATACCTCTAGGGAGAGTGTGGGGCGTCGTACAGACAGGGAGTTGATGAGGCCAGCTGAAGCTTGTCAGCTCATTTAGGCCTCTATAAGAACTCCCAGATTCATTAGGTGTTAGCTCATGCCTGGAACCAGACCTGTGTGGACTGTCTAGGGAGAGTGAACCCCTGTGCGGTGAGGCAAAGCCTGTGTGGCTATTTGTTTGGACTTTTACTAAACCAGGGACTTAGGGACTAGGACAGCACCAGGCTGATCCCAGTTGTTAGTTTAGGAAACCTGCATGTTTAGTCAGAGGTCAAACTGACCAGGATTTATTTTGTTTGTTTCTTTTTGGCTTTGCTGTGTTTTTGTCACTGTACATAGAGAAATAAACCGCACCTTTTGATTTTGAAAACCACAACCTCCGTCTGCTGGGCCTGTTTTTGTGTGGGGAGCCCAACCAGGGGGTCACACACACCCGCTACCGAGTTAACCCCCTCACAGTTGGTGGAGAACCAGTGGCAGTTTTTTTTAAGCCAGCATGGAGGAGATACTGAAACAGCTGGCTCTAGCAAATGCCAATCAACAGCAGACAAATGCAGGTTTGCAAAGGAGCCTTGCAGCCCAGCAGCAAGCTCATCAACAAGCCCAGCAGCAATCTGAGGCCCGCTTCATAGACCTGTTACAGAAGCAAGAGCAGAGACTACAACAAATGGAAGCAGTAATGCAGCAACGTCTGCAGACCAGTGAGGAAAGCCGTCCCACTAATACCGCGTCCTTTGGGGTGAGTCGTTTATTGACAAAAATGACTGGAGAGGATGATCCAGAGGTATTTTTGACCACATTTGAAAGGACTGCTGAAAGAGAAAAGTGGCCTGAGGAGCAGTGGGCTGGACTGGTGGCTCCACTGTTAACTGGTGAATCGCAGAAGGCTTACTATGACCTAGAGCCTGACCAAGCAAAAGACTATGTGATGCTAAAAGCTGAAATATTGGCAAGGCTGGGTGTCACCCTGGCTGTCCGGGCTCAGCGTGTGCATAACTGGACTTTCCAGCTTGGAAAACCCCCCAGGTCTCAAATGTATGATCTCATTCACCTGAGCAGGAAGTGGCTACAGCCAGAGACTTTGTCCGCACCAGAGATTATGGAACGTGTTGTAATGGATCGGTTTTTGAGAGCTCTTCCTACTGCCATCCAAAAGTGGGTAAGCCATGGAGACCCAGAGACGGCCGGTGGTCTTGTGGATCGTGTAGAGAAATACTTGGCTACAGAGAACCTGACGGCCTCTTCCAGAGACACTCGGACTTTCCACCCTAAGACCAGACCATCCCCAGGGGCGGATAAGAGGATTCCAAGGGGTGAGGGTGGAGAGAGTGAGAGGGTGGGAGCTCTACCCCAAGTTTGGCGAGAACAGCCTGGGAAATCAGCGGCTCAAGAGGCCGCAAGAAGGATCGTTTGCTACCGCTGCCGGCAAGCGGGACATATTGCAGCCAATTGCCCGGTTGTGGAGGAACCCATGCAGTGTGACTTTCTGACGGGCAGACGTCAGTCGCTGTGTGCGACAGTCGCATGCACTGCCATTCGAGGAACTGAGAAACATTTATGCAAAATGTGTATTAATGGTAGAAATGTTGTGGTATTACTGGATTCAGGTAGCCTTGTGACCCTGATAAAGGCTGAATTAGTTAAAACAGAGGTCTCTGGGAATAGCAAGGTAGCTGTTATTTGTGTGCATGGGGACACCCGAGAGTATCCAGTGACTACAGTGTGTTTCGAGACCCCCAAAGGTACCCTCTCTCATCCAGTGGGCTTAGTATCTCAGTTACCGCATGACGCCATTGTGGGAAGGGATTTTCCGAAGTTCTGGGAACTGTGGGATGATCCTGAGCCCCCCACTGGTGCCCCTATGTACCAGGAATGTGATAGCCAGAACTCCTCTGAGAGTGGTGAGGACTCTCCAGAATTTCCCTTGTCAGTATTTGCAGGGGAGACTCAAGAAACTGGAGAGGAGCCCACCTCCTCAGACGAAAACCTACCGTCTGTGGAGTTTTCTGATCTGGAGGTTCACAGGGAAAATTTTGCCACAGAACAGTTAAAAGACCCCGCCCTAATAAAGGCACGGGAAAACGTAGTGGAAATAGATGGCGAGTTAGTGAACCCAGATAATACCTGCACTTACCCATACTTCAGCGTAGAGAAGGACCTACTGTATCGGGTGGCAAAAAGGGCAGAAGAAACCGTTGAGCAGCTGGTGGTGCCCAAACCTTACAGGAAGTTGGTGTTGGAGTTGGCCCATGGGCACATTCTTGGAGGTCATCTGGGGACAGAGAAAACCCGAGAGAGGGTATTACAGAGATTCTATTGGCCTGGGGTGATGAAGGACATAGAAAATTATTGTTCCTCCTGCCCTGTGTGTCAGAGGTCGGCCCCGATGCCACATTTCCGTAGCCCGCTGGTCCCTCTACCCATCATTGAGGTCCCGTTTGAGAGAATCGCAATGGATTTGGTAGGTCCTATAATCAAGTCCGCTAGGGGGCACCAGTACATATTGGTTATAATGGACTATGCCACCCGTTATCCAGAAGCAATCCCTCTCAGAAATACCTCGGCCAAAACCATAGCCAAAGAGCTATCTCTTGTTTTTAGCCGGGTGGGTATTTGTAAAGAACTGCTTACGGACCAAGGTACACCCTTTATGTCCCGGGTTATGAAAGAGCTGTGTAAATTGCTCAAAGTGACGCAATTGCGTACATCTGTGTATCACCCCCAAACCGATGGGCTGGTTGAAAGATTCAACAAAACCCTAAAACAAATGTTGAAGAAAGTGGTGGATAGAGATGGAAAGGATTGGGACTGTCTACTTCCTTATTTGATGTTTGCTATTAGGGAGGTGCCCCAATCCTCTACGGGATTCTCCCCCTTTGAGTTACTGTATGGGAGACACCCAAGAGGGCTGTTGGATATTGCCAAGGAAACTTGGGAAAGTGAGAGTTCTCCCCACAGGAGTGTGATTGAGCATGTCGCCCTGATGCAAGATCGAATTGCACAGGTAATGCCCATCGTGAAGGAACATTTGGCCCAAGCGCAGTTGGCACAGCAGAGAGTGTACAACCGTGGAGCAAAGACCCGTACCTTTTCCCCGGGGGATAGGATATTGGTACTTGTCCCTACGGTTGAAAGTAAATTCCTTGCCAAATGGCAAGGCCCCTACGAGATAATGGAAAAAGTGAGCGAAGTGAATTACAAGGTCAGACAACCAGGAAGGCGAAAGCCCGAACAGATATATCACGTTAATCTGTTGAAAGCCTGGAGGGATAGAGAGTCCCTAGTCGCAGAAACTTGGTCACCAGCTCAAACTGGTTGCGTGATTCCGGAGGTTGGAATAGCAGCCACCTTGTCACAACCCCAACAACAGGAGGTTAAGGAGTTTGTGCTTCGCAACAAGGAGGTGTTCTCTGAGCTGCCGGGACAAACATCTGGGGTAGAGCATGATATTATTACCCCGCCCGGTGAAAGGGTGAAGTTAAAACCCTATCGGATCCCAGAGGCCCGACGGGAGGCAATACGGGAGGAAGTACAGAAAATGCTGAACTTAGGGGTGATAGAGGAGTCCCAAAGTGATTGGTCTAGTCCCATTGTGTTGGTGCCTAAACCGGATGGGAGCTGGCGATTTTGTAACGATTTTCGTCAGTTGAACAAAGTTACAAAATTTGACACCTACCCCATGCCACGTATAGATGAGTTGATCGACCGGCTGGGAACAGCCCGATACATGACGACTCTTGACCTCACAAAAGGGTATTGGCAAATTCCCCTGGCCAAGTCGGCCAAAGAGAAAACCGCATTTGTAACCCCAGACGGGGCGTTCCAATATAAGAGAATGCCGTTCGGGTTACAGAATGCGCCGGCCACATTCCAGCGGAAAATGGACCAGATACTGAGGCCCCATCGGAAGTATGCTGCGGCTTACCTGGATGACGTAATTGTCCATAGCACAGATTGGGCCTCACATCTGCCAAAAGTGCAAGCAGTCCTGGACTCTATCCGGGAAGCGGGGTTTACGGCTAACCCCAAGAAGTGTACCATTGGGCAGGAGGAGGCCAAATATCTTGGGTACACCATTGGCAGGGGAGTGATAAAACCCCAACTCAACAAAGTCGAGGCCATCCAGAGTTGGCCACGTCCCAACAGCAAGAAGCAGGTACGGGCCTTTCTGGGAATCGCGGGTTATTATCGGCGCTTCATTCCCCACTTTGCTTCTAAGGCTGTGCCCCTAACCAACCTGACGAAAGGGAAAGGGTCGGTCATGATTAAATGGACCCCCGAGGCTGAGGCAGCATTCCAATTCTTGAAACAAGCCTTATGTAGCCAGCCAGTGTTGTACTCACCCGACTTCTCTAAAGACTTTGTCGTACAAAGTGATGCGTCAGATGTGGGGTTAGGAGCAGTATTGTCCCAGGTCTGGAACGGGGAAGAGCACCCAGTCATTTACCTCAGCAGGAAGTTGAAGTCCCATGAGGTAAATTACGCCACGGTTGAAAAGGAGTGTTTAGCGGTGAAGTGGGCTCTAGATTCCCTTCGGTACTATCTGCTAGGTAGGCACTTTGACATGGTTACGGATCACGCTCCGTTAAAGTGGATGGCTCAAAACAAGGAGACAAATAGAAGAGTGAATAGGTGGTTCCTGGCCCTACAGGAATTCAACTTCACAGTAAAGCATCGCCCTGGCGTTCAAATGGGGAATGCGGATGCTTTGTCTCGAGTACATGAATGCCTGATTGCTGGTGTTCCAACCCCAAGGTCAAAACAAGAGGGGGGGGTATGTGACAGCAGGAAGGTAAAGTCACCTGGTTGCATCCAGGGGGGTAGATATATTTCTCCCAGATTCAGGCTTTATGCTGACTTATACAACTAGGGTGGAGAGTTGTATAAGCCCAGCTGAGGCTAGTAGGCTCATGGATGACTCATACCTCTAGGGAGAGTGTGGGGCGTCGTACAGACAGGGAGTTGATGAGGCCAGCTGAAGCTTGTCAGCTCATTTAGGCCTCTATAAGAACTCCCAGATTCATTAGGTGTTAGCTCATGCCTGGAACCAGACCTGTGTGGACTGTCTAGGGAGAGTGAACCCCTGTGCGGTGAGGCAAAGCCTGTGTGGCTATTTGTTTGGACTTTTACTAAACCAGGGACTTAGGGACTAGGACAGCACCAGGCTGATCCCAGTTGTTAGTTTAGGAAACCTGCATGTTTAGTCAGAGGTCAAACTGACCAGGATTTATTTTGTTTGTTTCTTTTTGGCTTTGCTGTGTTTTTGTCACTGTACATAGAGAAATAAACCGCACCTTTTGATTTTGAAAACCACAACCTCCGTCTGCTGGCCCTGTTTTTGTGTGGGGAGCCCAACCAGGGGGTCACACACACCCGCTACCGAGTTAACCCCCTCACAATATATATATATATATATATAAATGCACATATGCACACACATATAAACCAGTGGTGGCTGGTGCTCAAAATTTTTAGGGGGGCGCAAGCAAACTGAAAAATTCTTAAAAAAAAAAATCAATTGCATCCACTGTGCCATCCAACTATGCCATTCTGCCCATCAAACGCTGCCACTCTGCCCATCAAACGCCGCCACTCTGCCCATAAAATATTGCCACTGTGCCCATCAAATGCTGCCAGTGTGCCCATCAAACGCTGCCACTGGGCCATCATATGCCGCCACTGGGCCATCAAATGCTGCCAGTGTGCCCATCAAACGCTGCCACTGTGCCCATCAAACGCTGCCACTGTGCCATCAAATGGCGCCAGTGTGCCCATTAAATGCTGCCAGTGTGCCATCAAATGCTGCAACTGTGCCATCGAATGCCACCACTGTGAATCCCCCCGCCCGCTCGCCGTCTGCCCGGCACTTACCCTGTCTTGGTCGGGCAGCGGGTGACAGCCACGAGCCAGGTCCTTCCGTCCTCATCTCCCGAGAAAAAATATGGTTGCGCTAACCCTATTGGAGTATCACAGCTGTGTGCATGTTATTACAAAGGCATTGTGAATGACACCAAATGTGAATAAAAATAAATACAATAATGTGTAGCGGGGTTCTATTGTTATGGACTATTGTTATATGTAGATACCTAAAACTCTCTTCGGTGTTCCAGTTATAACTTTATAGACTATTGTTTACTTATGCTCAGTAATGCGTGTGGAACTTATGGTACAGGGAGAAAGGCACTCCGTTGCCATGGATACCTAATAGACTATGGTACCCACAGTGCAGCTGTACTCCCAGAATGCATTACAACCACCGCACAGCCTGCTGGGGGAGGTTACTTAAAGGAGGGGCGGAGCCGCGCTCGGTCTCTCTGGACTTCGCCCTCAACCAAGCAGGAAGTCTGTGTGAGGCCTGCTGCTGGAGCGACTAGGCCCAAAGCCTGGGCCTGTAGTTCCGCGGAGGATCACCAAGCCAGAGAGGGACCTCTTTCCGTGTGACCAGCTTGCTCTTCCCAGAGACCGGAGTCATCCCCAAACCGACATCTACGGCAGCTGTGAGAGGGACCGGAGACTGTACGTTGCGGATCGAGGTACCGACAGCGGATCATGTTAGGCGGACTAGGCCTGTTTGGGTGAGCGGGCACCTGCCCAGAATTTACAACTGTTTGTTAGGCCTGTGACTCTTGAAGGCCCACCATCTTCAGAGTAGTGCACCACACGTACACTAGGACATAGCGCTGCGCGTGGGATCTGTGTAGTTAAAGTTGGCGTTACACTGACAGAGTTTCACTCCCAAAAGTATTGCGGGAGTTTAGTTACATCTTTAACATCCTTTGGATTACAAATATAATGTGCACCAACGTTTGCTAGCGAAGACTCAAACCATTGAGGAATTCGTACAATAATCTTAGTCAGGCTTGACTGGAATTAACATTGATGGGACACAGGGTGATATTGCCCACTAGGGGGAGCTTGCGAGCATAGGACTGTTTATTCCTAGAAAGTAAGCATTAGCATTGTGTAAAACTTTTATCTTATATATTTATTGACTCTTGCAGGGCCCTGCAGAGCCAACTGAAACTATATATATATATATATATATATATTTGTCTTCACCTGTCTCCTATCTCTTATAAAGTAAAATTTACCTTGTTTTAAGTATAAAACCTGTGTGAAGCACTTTTGTTAGCCTGAAGGACCTCAACGGAGAAAGGTAACATATATGTGTAATTTACTGTGAAAATATATGCAGAATTGTATTTCCCAACAGCCAGTGGGTATTACAATTCTTTTCATTACCAGTTGTGCCAAGGGAGGGTTCGAGCCAGTTAAGGGGTTGAGAATCAGAGGGCAGACTCAAACAAATTCAGCAGCTCCTACGGGGGTAGTGCTACATGTGGGGGCTCATCCGGGATCCTGTTGCTCTGAAATCAACTTTCCCAGGGCAGGACCCTTGTCCTTATCAAGATGGACCCTTTTGTTGTAGTCCAGTGGTGCGAAAGAGAGGGCGCCCACTCAAGCGCAAGTGTAGCCATTGAGCTTCCTGGAGGACATTGGGATAAGAAGAAAGTGTCTGACATCATGAAGTTATTGTCCCCACAAAGGAGAGCACGGGTAGTCGCTCTCAGGCCGGATCAAGAAGCTTATAGCACTCATGCCCTGTTAGAGTGGAAAGAGGGAGTACCAGAGAGCTTCAAAAGGAAGAGATTCCCCTTAGGAGGCAAGTCAAAACTCCAGATAGTGCACCCGAAAGTTCCAGGAGGAGACCAATCCACACCTTCAAAGGAGGAGCAGGACCGGGGACCAATATCCTCCCCTCCACCCTTGACCATGATTGGGCCAGAACTTCTTAGTGCTTTAGGAGACTTTGTGTCAAAATGTCACAAAAGCAACACAGTGTGTGTGGAAGCTGGGTACAGGAAGCTGAGGATCATCTTTTAAGGGAAATAGCCTGTGCCAGTTGGTGAGGAAGAGTTTGATGTCTGGATAGAGAAAGCCATGCAAGCTCTAGAAGGATGGGAACTACCAGAGGCCCAAAAGAAACAACGCATAAGTGAGAGTCTGCGAGGAGCCGCTGCAGAAGCTGTCAAGAATCTGAGGTTCAGTGAAGCCACCTGTACAGCCTATGACTACTTGGTTATGCTGCAAGAGGAATTCGGGTGACTGGAGAAGGCAGCTGAGCTCATATATCAATTTGAACACACCCTCCAACAGCCATGGGAACGACTTTCTGAGTACATCCGGAGGTTGAACAAGATGTTATGTCAGATTGTACTTAAAAAAGGAATGGAACCCTCTGCTATAGATCAAGCCAGGATGCAACAAATTCTAAGAGGAGCCCTGCGCTCTGATCCAGTTTGGCTCCATTTGAAGACCTCTGGGGGTGTCATGTCACTGAGCTACCCTGACCTAATCCGGGTAGTAAGAGATGAGGAAGCACTGCTGAGTGATCAACAGACAACTGCTCCACTGAACTCTAACCCCTTTGCTGGAGTTAGGTCGGCAATGACTCGAGAACAGGACTCTGAGGTAGCTACTCTAAAGTCCCAAACGGCACAAGTTATGGAGATGTTAACTTCGCTTATGGCCAAGGTCTCAGAGACCGGGAATAGAGAAGACACTGCAACCAAGGTGACTCAAAGTGTATATACTTCCTCACCTAGGAGCACAAGAGATGAAGATGTCTGCTTCAATTGTGGAGGAACTGGGCACTATCGACAGATGTGTCCCAGCCCGAGGAAAGCTGCCACACCATCACGCAAGCCGGCGGAAAACTTCAGAGGGCCCCTGTGAAGGCGTCAACCGGGTGCCCATCAGTGACAGCCAACTCCAAAAGCAACAAAAAGAAGAGACAGCAACGGGGGCCTAAACCTTTACCAACCACCCCTGCTGCCGCCTCTGGGCAGCTTAGTACTTCCCGCTCCAAATTCCAAAATACTCCAAGGCGGGAGATCAATGCACACCAGGCTCCACTAGGGTCGAAACCCGGAAAAGACAGAGAAAGAAAGAAGTAAAGATACAAGTTACAGAACCTGCCAAGAAGATCTCTTTATGGAAGCTTCCAGACAAACTGGTAGGGCCCTCTCCAATGATCTCAATCCAGGTAGAAGGAATCTACACAATGGCCCTTCTCGATACATGAGCCCAGGTGACTCTCCTATATCGTGATTTCTATAATAAGCACCTCCGGCATCTACCACTACAGAAGATGGAAGACCTGGAGATATGGGGCATTGCAACGCAGAGCTTCCCCTATGATGGATACATCCCGATCAGACTCACCTTTGATCCCTCAGTGGCAGGAGGAACAGAGACGTTTGACACTCTGGCTGTGATCTGTCCTCGACCACCTGGGGCCAACAAGAGCTCCTTGATTATAGGGACCAACACTGACTTGGTAAGGAGACTGTTGAACCTCTAATTGAAGAACAGGATACCTTGACAACAAGGGTCACCCCTTGTTGCTGCAAGTTTACCAGTGATTAGTAATGGAGAAGAAGGCCCCAGGAGAGGGGGTTGGGAAAGTATGGAAGCTGGATAAAACAGAGAAGGTACCTCAGCCAGGAGAGGTGACCTGCTTGAGGGCATCTGTAAAACTCACCTGGAAGCAACCAGGCCCTTTCGTCATCCTTGAACCTGGTCCTCGAGAGAAGGAAAGGGGAATAGAGGTAATTCCTGAGGTGATCCCACTGAAGGCCCTAGAGAGGAGTCATGGGAGGGTTTCAGTGAGTGTCAGAAACACTTCCGCCACCCCAGTGAGGGTATCAGCCAGAATGCGGTTCGGTCAAGTGAACCAAGCCAACCCAGTGGGCCCATCTGACTTGAAGAAGCCACAGGGAGGAGAAGACATAGTAGGGATGCTCTGTTCTGAGGATGAAAACCTCCCACCAGAATTGGAAGGAGAGGGCCAGGGCCCAACTTGCTAGATGGCAGAAGATCTTCTCAAGGGATGAATTTGATGTGGGATGTTACAAGAGGATAAGCCGTTCAGGGAGAGAGTCCGACGAGTTCCCCTAGGAGATCTAGAAGATCTGCACGAGCAACTGTCCGAATTAAAGAGGACAGGCATAATCCAGGAGTCTCAAAGCCACTATGCCTCTCCGATAGTGGTGGTCCGAAAGAAGAATGGCTCTCTGAGACTGTGTATAGACTACCGGACACTGAATGGAAGGACTATACCGGATCAGTACACCACCCCCCGGATAGAGGATGCGCTACAAAGTCTGTCTGGAGCCAAATGGTTCAGTGTGATGGATCTGAAGAGTGGCTACTACCAGATCCCCATGCACCCTGAAGATCAGGAGAAGACAGCCTTCATCACCCCTGTGGGGTTCTTCAAGTTCAACCGAATGCCTCAAGGATTGTCCGGAGTCCGGAGCCCCTTTCTCACGGTTTTTGAGAGGGTGGCAGAGCGTGAAGGGCTACCCCAGGACCAATGGGCTGAGGTCCTTGCCCCCTTTTTAACCGGGGACCGACAGAAGGCCTATTTTGATCTAAATGCTGCTGAGGCCCGGCAATATGAAACTTTGAAAACTGAGATTCTGGCCCGCCTTGGCGTAACCATGGCTCTGAGAGCCCAGCGCGTCCATGCCTGGCAATTTAAGGTGGACCAACCCGCAAGGTCCCAGATGTATGACCTCATCCACCTCACACGGATGTGGTTACAGCCAGAGGATGCCACCCCAGCTCCAATATTTGAGAGAGTTGTAGTAGACCGCTTTGTGAGAGCCCTTCCAACCCCTATACAGCGGTTTGCCGGGAGAGCTGATCCTAAAAATGCCAATAAGTTGGTGGCCCTCGTGGAGCGGTACTTGTGTACTGAGGATTTTCTTAGGAGTGTAGTACCCACAGAATCCTTCTCCAAGAGATAGAAGCCCACCAACCTGGGAAAAAGCGATCCCGCCCTAAAGTGGGGGAAGAAGGAAGTAAACGCGATTGAGGTTCCTGAGGCGCAAGGAATGAAGAGACTCAATCACCAAAGGGAGATCCGCCAGGACCGGGGTCCTATAGTATGCTGGTGTTGCCAAGAACCAGGGCACCTGGCTGCCAGTTGTCCGCTAAACCAAGAATCTATGGATTGCAGTGTGACCCAGAAAGGCTCTTTTGTTGCTACACCAGGTGACACCCCACAACAGCCCGGCGGCACTGAGAAACAGATTTGTGTCATTAAAGTGGACGGTTGCCAGATGACTGCCTTGCTGGATTCTGGCAGTTTAGTAACTTTAGTGCATGCCAGCCTCGTGAACCCCCAAAAGTTGCAGCGACAGCTAATGGGTGTGGTTTGTATTCATGGGGATACCAAGTGCTACCCCACGGCCATGGTATCTATCAAGTCTCCCTGTGGCACTATGGACCATGAGGTTGGAGTAGTCCCAAATCTCATGTATAACACTGTCCTGGGACGAGACTTCCCTTTTTTTTGGGATCTATGGGATAATGCCAAGGGAGCAAGGCCCCCAGTGGGATCGGATTCCTACTGCCCAGAACCGCTGGAGGAACCGAACAAAGAGAAAGAGTCTGCCCATTTTCCCTTGGAGGTCCTTGCAGGGGACACAGAGAACCCCCATCCAGAGTTAGACCTGCCGGATCTACCCACGACCCACGAAAAGTTTGGCACGGCCCAGCTTAGGGATCCCACTCTAGCTAGGGCAAGGGAACAGGTAAAAGGGGTAAATGGGGTACCCCAAGAGCCAGGAGAGGAGGCCATATTACCACATTTTGCTATGGAAAATTACCTGTTTTACAGAGTCGATGAAGTACGAGGAGAGAGACTTGAACAGTTGCTAGTACCTCAACCTCATAGACGCATGGTACTGGACCTGGCACATTCTCATGTTCTTGGGGGACATTTGGGGGTGGTTAAAACTAAGGAAAGAATATTGCAATGGTTTTATTGGCCAGGTTTACACAAAGAGGTGAAAGTGTACTGTGAATCCTGCCCAGTTTGTCGGCTCACTGCTCCGGTCTCACATTTCCGGAGTCCATTGGTACCTTTACCCATCATTGAGGTGCCCTTTGACAGGATTGCCATGGATATTGTAGGTCCTTTCGTTAAGTCCGCTAGGGGGCACCAGTATATTCTCGTTGTTTTGGACTATGCCACCCGGTACCCAGAGGCAATCCCGCTAAGGAACCCCTAAGCTAAGAGTATTGCTAAAGAGCTTTCTCTTATATTTTCACGGGTCGGTATTCCTCTGGAGCTGCTAACAGACGAGGGCACGCCCTTCATGTCAAAGGTTACTAAAGAGTTATGTAAATTGTTTAAAATTAACCACTTACGCACTTCTGTGTACCACCCAGAAACAGATGGTCTAGTGGAAAGGTTCAACAAAACGCTGAAAGGAATGTTAAAGCGAGTGGTCGCGGCAGATGGTAGGGACTGGGACTGCCTCTTGTCCTATCTCATGTTTGCTGTACGGGAGGTACCCCAAGCCTCCACTGTCTTTTCCCCTTTCGAGTTGCTGTATGCCGAGGGGCTTATTAGATATAGCAAAAGAGACCTGGGAACAAGAGGCAACCCCACTCAAAAGTGTAGTGGAACATATTGCCCAGATGCAAGACCGGATTGATAGTCATGCCCATTGTTAAGTCCCACTTGCAACAGGCTCAGCAGGCTCAAGCTAGAGTCTATAACCATTCAGCTAGGATCCAAACCTTTAACCCCGGTGACAGAGTTCTTGTGCTGGTACCTACAGTGGAGAGTACATTTCTGGCGAAATGGCAAGGGCCATACGAGGTTGTAGAACAGGTGGGGGAAGTTAACTATTGAGTACACCAGCCTGGAAAAAGGAAACTGCCCTGGAAGGACAGAGAATCCCTTATGTTCCAAGCACCCTTGGCGATGACTACCGCAGGTCCTTCGACCCTGCCGGCGGTGGAGATCGCTGAGGCCTTGTCCATAAGCCATAAACAAGAGACCAAGGAATTTCTGCTAAGAAACAGGGAGTTCTTCTCTGATCTTCCAGGGGTAACTTCAGTAATAAAGCATGGTATTGTGACTGAGCCAGGGGTGAAAGTTAACTTAAAACTTAAAACCTTATCGCATCCCAGAGGCTCGACGCCAAGTAGTCTCAGAGGAAATAAGGAGGATGTTGGAGCTTGATGTAATAGAAGAATCCCATAGTAAGTGGTGTAGTCCAATCGTCCTTATTCCCAAACCGGATGGAAGCATCCGATTTTGTAATGATTTCAGAAAGTTAAATGAGGTGTCAAAATTTGACACTTATCCAATGCCCAGGGTAGATGAATTAATTGAGCGTCTAGGACAGGCCCGATATATCACCACCCTGGACCTCACGAAGGGGTATTGACAAATACCACTTACAGAACAGGCAAAAGAGAAGACAGCCTTCTCCACGCCAGAGAGGCACTGGCAGTATAAAAGGATGCCATTTGGCCTACATGGGTCCCCAGCCACTTTTCAGAGGATGATGGATCGCATCCTTAAACCCCACCATGCCTATGCATCTGCGTATTTAGATGACGTGGTAATTTTTAGTGCAGATTGGGAGAGCCACTTACCTAAAGTGCAGGCTGTTATTAACACCCTCCGTCGTGAGGGTCTGACAGCCAATCCTAAGAAATGTGCTATGGGACTAGAGGAGGCCCGGTATCTAGGGTACATTATTGGCCGGGGGATAGTGAAACCACAAGTCACAAAAATCCAAGCAATCCAAAGTTGGCCAAGACCCCTGAATAAAAAACAGGTCAGGGCTTTTTTGGGATTAGTAGGCTACTACAGAAGATTTGTTCCCAATTTTGCTACAATAGCCACTCCCCTTACAGATCTTACCAAGGGGGGTAAGTCCTCAGTGATAACTTGGTCCCCAGAAGCTGGGAAAGCTTTCCAGAACTTAAAGACTGCCCTGTGTAATAGCTCTGTCTTAATCACCCCGGATTTCACACAGGAATTTATAGTGCAGACGGATGCTTCAGAAGTGGGATTAGGTGCAGTGTTATCCCAAGTGCTGAATGGGGAAGAACACCCCATAGCGTTCTTAAGCAGAAAGTTAACCCCTGCTGAAAAAAGGTACGCCATTGTAGAACAGGAATGTATAGCCATCAAGTGGGCTCTTGAAAGTTTGAAATATTATCTGTTAGGGAGACAGTTTAGGCTCCTAACTGACCACGCCCCACTCAAATGGATGGCCCAGAATAAGGAGAAAAATGCAAGAGTTACTAGATGGTTCTTGGCTCTACAGAATTTAAAATTTCTAGTAGAACATAGGCCAGGTAGCCAGCAAGCTAACGCAGATGCCCTCTCCAGAGTTTACAGTCTGTTTGCCCAAGGTGCTCAACCCCCCGAGTTTGAGCAGAGGGGGGAGATATGTAGCGGGGTGTCTGTAAAACAAATGACAGGAGAGGTGATTGATGGGATATATGTTCCTCCACGGATGCTTAGATTTACAATCTAAGATAAAACCAGCAAAGACTTTAGGATAAAGAAACATAGTTCTTTATCCTGTGTTGATAAAGTTCGTTCCGGGGCTGGTTTTATTGGGAGCCTGATAGAGCTCTGGGTGGGACAGGCTCCCAGGTCCGTGGACCGCAGTTTGTTGGTTTCCTTCCAGGCCTTGATTAAGGCAGCTGGTCTCATCTCTCAGTGAGACAGTGTGTGTCTCTGAGTGAGGAGGCATACTGGAGCATGGCTGCTCATCCCTGATTTTGGATTCAAGTTTGTGCAACTGTAAGGACACTTATTACTAAACCAAATGACTGTTCAGACTACAGATACGGTAATGCCGCGTACACACGATCATTATTCACGGCGGTTAAAAAACCGCCGTGAATAATGACAGGAAAAACGAGGGAACCGCTTGGTTCCCTACACACGGTCGTTTTTCCCGTCATTTTTTCTCTTGACGAGAAAAACTACCGTCTGTGGGCTCCGCGGCAGTGTCTCCCTATGGGAAAACTGCCGCGGAAAAAAATGCTGGAAAAAACGATGAGAAAATTTAGAACATGTTCTAATTTTTCTCGTCGTTTTTTATGCCGTTTTTCTCAACGAGAAAAACGACATAAAGCCCACAGACGATCGTTTTTCTCGGCGAAAAAAAAAATGCAGTTTTTCTCGTCGAGAAAAGCGGTCGTGTGTACGCGGCATAAGGCTCGGTAGAGCAGAAGTTTATTTTGTTTGTTTGATGGCAAGATGCCCTTTTTCTTCTGTTGGAAATATCCTGTGCAATAAACATGGTGTTTTCCTAAAGAGACTGTGAGTTGTCCCTGCCTTGAGTCTGATCCCCCTACAATATATATATATATATATATATATATATATATTGTGACAGCAGGAAGGTAAAGTCACCTGGTTGCATCCAGGGGGGTAGATATATTTCGCCCAGATTCAGGCTTTACGCCGACTTATACAACTAGGTGGAGAGTTGTATAAGCCCAGCTAAGGCTAGTGGGCTCATGGATGACTCATACCTCTAGGGAGAGTGTGGGGCGTCGTACAGACAGGGAGTTGATGAGGCCAGCTGAAGCTTGTCAGCTCATTTAGGCCTCTATAAGAACTCCCAGATTCATTAGGTGTTAGCTCATGCCTGGAACCAGACCTGTGTGGACTGTCTAGGGAGAGTGAACCCCTGTGCGGTGAGAAAAAGCCTGTGTGGCTATTTGCTTGGACATTTAAAACCAGGGACTTAGGGACTAGGACAGCACTAGGCTGATCCCAGTTGTTAGTTAGGAAACCTGTATGTTTAGTCAGAGGTCAAGTTGACCAGGATTTATTTTGTTTATATGTTTCTTTTGGCTTTGCTGTGTTTTGTCACTGTAAATAGAAAATAAACCGCACCTTTTTTTTTGATTTTGAAAACCACAACCTCCGTTTGCTGGGCCTGTTTTTGTGTGGGGAGCCCATCCCGGGGGTCACACACACCCGCTGCCGAGCTAACCCCCTCACAGTTGGTGGAGAACCAGTGGCAGTTTTTTTTAAGCCAGCATGGAGGAGATACTGAAGCAGCTGGCTCTAGCAAATGCCAATCAACAGCAGACAAATGCAGGTTTGCAAAAGAGCCTTGCAGCTCAACAACAGAACTTCGCAGCCCAGCAGCAAGCTCATCAACAGAGCCTTGCAGCCCAGCAGCAAGCTCACCAACAGAGTCTGGAAGCTCAGCAACAAGCCCAGCAGCAATCTGAGGCCCGCTTCATAGACCTGTTACAGAAGCAAGAGCAGAGACTACAACAAATGGAAGCAGTAATGCAGCAACGTCCGCAGACCAGTGAGGAAAGCCGTCCCACTAATACCGCGTCCTTTGGGGTGAGTCGTTTATTGACAAAAATGACTGGAGAGGATGATCCAGAGGTATTTTTGACCACATTTGAAAGGACTGCTGAAAGAGAAAAGTGGCCTGAGGAGCAGTGGGCTGGACTGGTGGCTCCTCTGTTAACTGGTGAATCGCAGAAGGCTTACTATGACCTAGAGCCTGACCAAGCAAAAGACTATGTGATGCTAAAAGCTGAGATATTGGCAAGGCTGGGTGTCACCCAGGCTGTCCGGGCTCAGCGTGTGCATAACTGGACTTTCCAGCTTGGAAAACCCCCCAGGTCTCAAATGTATGATCTCATTCACCTGAGCAGAAAGTGGCTACAGCCAGAGACTTTGTCCGCACCAAAGATTGTGGAACGTGTTGTAATGGATCGGTTTTTGAGAGCTCTTCCTACTGCCATCCAAAACTGGGTAAGCCATGGAGACCCAGAGACGGCCGATGGTCTTGTGGATCGTGTGGAGAAATACTTGGCTACAGAGAACCTGACGGCCTCTTCCAGAGACACTCGGACTTTCCACCCTAAGACCAGACCATCCCCAGGGGCGGATAAGAGGATTCCAAGGGGTAAGGGTGGAGAGAGTGAGAGGGTGGGAGCTCTACCCCAAGTTTGGCGAGAACAGCCTGGGAAATCAGCGGCTCAAGAGGCGGCAAGAAGGATCGTTTGCTACCGCTGCCGGCAAGCGGGACATATTGCAGCCAATTGCCCGGTTGTGGAGGAACCCATGCAGTGTGACTTTCTGACGGGCAGACGTCAGTCGCTGTGTGCGACAGTCGCATGCACTGCCATTCGAGGAATTGAGAAACATTTATGCAAAATGTGTGTTAATGGTAGAAATGTTGTGGTATTGCTGGATTCAGGTAGCCTTGTGACCCTGATAAAGGCTGAGTTAGTTAAAACAGAGGTCTCTGGGAATAGCAAGGTAGCTGTTATTTGTGTGCATGGGGACACCCGAGAGTATCCAGTGACTACAGTGTGTTTCGAGACCCCCAAAGGTACCCTCTCTCATCCAGTGGGCTTAGTATCTCAGTTACCGTATGACGCCATTGTGGGAAGGGATTTTCCGAAGTTCTGGGAACTGTGGGATGATCCTGAGCCCCCCACTGGTGCCCCTATGTACCAGGAATGTGATAGCCAGAACTCCCCTGAGAGTGGTGAGGACTCTCCGGAATTTCCCTTATCAGTATTGGCAGGGGAGACTCAAGAAACTGGAGAGGAGCCCACCTCCTCAGACGAAAACCTACCGTCTGTGGAGTTTTCTGATCTTGAGGTTCACAGGGAAAACTTTGCCACAGAACAGTTGAAAGACCCCGCCCTAATAAAGGCACGCGAAAACGTAGTGAAAATAGATGGCGAGTTAGTGAACCCAGATAATACCTGCACTTACCCATACTTCAGCGTAGAGAAGGACCTACTGTATCGGGTGGCAAAAAGGGCAGAAGAAACCGTTGAGCAGCTTGTGGTGCCCAAACCTTACAGGAAGTTGGTGTTGGAGTTGGCCCATGGGCACATTCTTGGAGGTCATCTGGGGACAGAGAAAACCCGAGAGAGGGTATTACAGAGATTCTATTGGCCGGGGATGATGAAGGACATAGAAAATTATTGTTCCTCCTGCCCTGTGTGTCAGAGGTCGGCCCCGATGCCACATTTCCATAGCCCGCTGGTCCCTCTACCCATCATTGAGGTCCCGTTTGAGAGGATCGCCATGGATTTGGTAGGTCCTATAATCAAGTCCGCTAGGGGGCACCAGTACATATTAGTTATAATGGACTATGCCACCCGTTATCCAGAAGCGATCCCTCTCCGAAATACCTCGGCCAAAACCATAGCCAAAGAGCTATCTCTTGTGTTTAGCCGGGTGGGTATTTGTAAAGAACTGCTTACGGACCAAGGTACACCCTTTATGTCCCGGGTTATGAAGGAGCTGTGTAAATTGTTCAAAGTGACGCAATTACGTACATCTGTGTATCACCCCCAAACCGATGGGCTGGTTGAAAGATTCAACAAAACCCTAAAACAAATGTTGAAGAAAGTGGTGGATAGAGATGGAAAGGATTGGGACTGTCTACTTCCTTATCTGATGTTTGCTATTAGGGAGGTGCCCCAATCCTCTACGGGATTCTCCCCCTTTGAGTTACTGTATGGGAGACACCCAAGAGGGCTGTTGGATATTGCCAAGGAAACTTGGGAAAGTGAGAGTTCTCCCCACAGGAGTGTGATTGAGCATGTCGCCCTGATGCAAGACCGAATTGCACAGGTAATGCCCATCGTGAAGGAACATTTGGCCCAAGCGCAGTTAGCACAGCAGAGAGTGTACAACCGTGGAGCCAAGACCCGTACCTTTTCCCCGGGGGATAGGATACTGGTACTTGTCCCTACGGTTGAAAGTAAATTCCTTGCCAAATGGCAAGGCCCCTACGAGATAATGGAAAAAGTGAGTGAAGTGAATTACAAGGTCAGACAACCAGGAAGGCGAAAGCCCGAACAGATCTATCACGTTAATCTGTTGAAAGCCTGGAGGGATAGAGAGTCCCTAGTCGCAGACACTTGGTCACCAGCTCAAACTGGTTGCGTGATTCCTGAGGTTGGAATAGCAGCCACCTTGTCACAACCCCAACAACAGGAGGTTAAGGAGTTTGTGCTTCGCAACAAGGAGGTATTCTCTGAGCTGCCGGGACAAACATTTGGGGTAGAGCATGACATCATTACCCCGCCCGGTGAAAGGGTGAAGTTAAAACCCTATCGGATCCCAGAGGCCCGACGGGAGGCAATACGGGAGGAAGTACAGAAAATGCTGAACTTAGGGGTGATAGAGGAGTCCCAAAGTGATTGGTCTAGTCCCATTGTGTTGGTGCCTAAACCGGATGGGAGCTGGCGATTTTGTAACGATTTTCGTCAGTTGAACAAAGTTACAAAATTTGACACCTACCCCATGCCACGTATAGATGAGTTGATCGACCGGCTGGGAACAGCCCGATACATGACGACTCTTGACCTCACAAAAGGGTATTGGCAAATCCCCCTGGCCAAATTGGCCAAAGAGAAAACCGCATTTGTAACCCCAGACGGGGCGTTCCAATATAAAAGAATGCCGTTCGGGTTACAGAATGCGCCGGCCACATTCCAGCGGAAAATGGACCAGATGCTGAGGCCCCATCGGAAGTATGCTGCGGCTTACCTGGATGACGTAATTGTCCATAGCACAGATTGGGCCTCACATCTGCCAAAAGTGCAAGCAGTCCTGGACTCTGTTCGGGAAGCGGGGTTTACGGCTAACCCCAAGAAGTGTACCATTGGGCAGGAGGAGGCCAAATATCTTGGGTACACCATTGGGAGGGGAGTAATAAAACCCCAACTCAACAAAGTCGAGGCCATCCAGAGTTGGCCACGTCCCAACAGCAAGAAGCAGGTACGAGCCTTTCTGGGAATCGCTGGGTATTATCGGCGATTCATTCCCCACTTTGCTTCTAAGGCTGTGCCCCTAACCAACCTAACGAAGGGGAAAGGGTCGGTCATGATTAAATGGACCCCCGAGGCTGAGGCAGCATTCCAATTCTTGAAACAAGCCTTATGTAGCCAGCCAGTGTTGTACTCACCCGACTTCTCTAAAGACTTTGTCGTACAAAGTGATGCGTCAGATGTGGGGTTAGGAGCAGTATTGTCCCAAGTCTGGAACGGGGAAGAGCACCCAGTCATTTACCTCAGCAGGAAGTTGAAGTCCCATGAGGTAAATTACGCCACCGTTGAAAAGGAGTGTTTAGCGGTGAAGTGGGCTCTAGATTCCCTTCGGTACTACCTGCTAGGTAGGCACTTTGACATGGTTACGGATCACGCTCCGTTAAAGTGGATGGCTCAAAACAAGGAAACAAATAGAAGAGTGAATAGGTGGTTCCTGGCCCTCCAGGAATTCAACTTCACAGTAAAGCATCGCCCTGGCGTTCAAATGGGGAATGTGGATGCTTTGTCTCGAGTACATGAATGCCTGATTGCTGGTGTTCCAACCCCAAGGTTAAAACAAGAGGGGGGGGTATGTGACAGCAGGAAGGTAAAGTCACCTGGTTGCATCCAGGGGGGTAGATATATTTCGCCCAGATTCAGGCTTTACGCCGACTTATACAACTAGGTGGAGAGTTGTATAAGCCCAGCTAAGGCTAGTGGGCTCATGGATGACTCATACCTCTAGGGAGAGTGTGGGGCGTCGTACAGACAGGGAGTTGATGAGGCCAGCTGAAGCTTGTCAGCTCATTTAGGCCTCTATAAGAACTCCCAGATTCATTAGGTGTTAGCTCATGCCTGGAACCAGACCTGTGTGGACTGTCTAGGGAGAGTGAACCCCTGTGCGGTGAGAAAAAGCCTGTGTGGCTATTTGCTTGGACATTTAAAACCAGGGACTTAGGGACTAGGACAGCACTAGGCTGATCCCAGTTGTTAGTTAGGAAACCTGTATGTTTAGTCAGAGGTCAAGTTGACCAGGATTTATTTTGTTTATATGTTTCTTTTGGCTTTGCTGTGTTTTGTCACTGTAAATAGAAAATAAACCGCACCTTTTTTTTTGATTTTGAAAACCACAACCTCCGTTTGCTGGGCCTGTTTTTGTGTGGGGAGCCCATCCCGGGGGTCACACACACCCGCTGCCGAGCTAACCCCCTCACAATATATATATATATATATATATTTGTCTTAACCTGTCTCTTATCTCTTATAAAGTAAAATTTACCTTGTTTTAAGTATAAAACCTGTGTGAAGCACTTTTGTTAGCCTAAAGGACCTCAACGGAGAAATATAACATATATGTGTAATTTACTGTGAAGATATATGCAGAATTGTATTTCCCAACAGCCAGTGGGTATTACAATTCTTTTCATTACCAGTTGTGCCAAGGGAGGGTTCGAGCCAGTTAAGGGGTTGAGAATCAGAGGGCAGACCCAAACAAATTCAGCAGCTCCTACGGGGGTAGTGCTACAAATACATGAACAATAATGATTGGGAATGTCCTAAATGAATAGATATACACCCCAAATATGACAATAATAAGTGACACAAGTAGGAATAACAAAAAAAAATCCACCACCAAATGGAAGGTAATGCCTGCTTACCACTGGTCTTTTTTTCCTAATGAGAGGATTTTTCCACGGAGGAATTCCATCATAGACTTTTCTATTGCACGGGTGTATCCATTTCACATTTATGTAATATAGTCACCAATTTGTGGTTTGACTATTTCCATGAACTTTAACCCTTTGATCAGTGTTACACACCACTACTTTTTGGACCTATCCAATGAGGCACTTTTGAATTTTTTGTTATTCCTACTTGTGTCACTTATTATTGTCATATTTGGGGTGTATATCTATTCATTTAGGACATTCCCAATCATTATTGTTCATGTATTATTGTGTTTATTTTTATTCATATTTGGTGTCATTCACAATCCCTTTGTAATAACATGCACTCAGCTGTGATACTCCAATAGGGTTAGCGCAATCATATTTTTTCTCATTTGTTCCCACTGTTTTTTGTTTACAGAAGGTTTTGCTGCTCCCTATCATTTATTCCATTTATAACATTCAGTTTGTGATTTGAGACCATTTCTTAGCGCAGTTTCTTTCCCCATTTTTCCACGTCCTCATCTCCTGTCCTCTCCTCCTGATAGGCGCCCAATAGCTGACCCTATCATTTCAGCCAATCAGGTGATGGGTAACAGACCCACGCACCTGATTGGTGGAGAGGCGGTTCAGTGTTAGGAAAGTGAATATTAATTTGCTTTTGTAACACACCTGGGTGGACTGTGAGCGCCAAGCATGGCGCTCGCAGTTCACCTATTTTGAAGGCTATTAGAGATTAGGTGCTTCAAAAACATCCCCCCGCCGCTGTAATTCAGGCACCCATTGCCCGAAAAGGGGCCAGACACCTGAATAGGGGGTGGCAGCGGTGGCCATTGATAGATTCATGCAATGCATGAATCTATCCATTGATCATAGAGGGGGTGGCTGGAGAGAGGGGGCGGCGCCCCTGCGCCCTTATGGATGCACCGCCACTGAAAACACATGCACATACATGCACACTCGCATACATACATACATATGCACACACATATGCACACACACATGCATACATGCACACACATATAAACACACATACAGTAGATAGATAGTCTGATAAAAAACGGCAGACCTTTACCTTAGCTCTTCCTGCCGGGTACTGCACTGTAGGGGGAGACAAAGAGCACAGCACACACTGTGCTTTATCTTTAGGTTAATGTGACAAGCTCCCTGCACAGTGCCGCCGATTACAGTTCGGCTGATTGCCCTTGCCGCTCCTCTTATCGAAGGGTACAGGGGGCCCAGCAAGGGGCTCAGTCGCCATGGCGACCTCAGCGACCCCTATAATTCCTCCACTGCCATCAGTGCTGCATATCAGTGCCCATCATTGCTGCAGGAACAACAGGAATAGCAGGAGCAAGCAGTAGGTCCTGTTCACGGAACAAAATTGAGCCAAGCGGAGCATGGCTCAGCCATTTACAGGTGGCTTTGTATTTTTATGAAAGAATACAAGGCTTCCTTTGATTTGTTGAGGTGCATAGGTGGACGGATGTGTTCCGTTTGATATAAATATATATATATATATATATATATATATATATATATATATATATATATACCTGTATATATATATATATATATATATATACAGGGTGTATATATATATATATATATATATATATATATATATATATATATATATTGTGACAGCAGGAAGGTAAAGTCACCTGGTTGCATCCAGGGGGGTAGATATATTTCGCCCAGATTCAGGCTTTACGCCGACTTATACAACTAGGTGGAACGTTGTATAAGGCTAGTGGGCTCATGGATGACTCATACCTCTAGGGAGAGGGCTGGGCGTCGTACAGACAGGGAGTTGATGAGGCCAGCTGAAGCTTGTCAGCTCATTTAGGCCTCTATAAGAACTCCCAGCTTCATTAGATGTTAGCTCATGCCTGGAACCAGACCTGTGTGGACTGTCTAGGGAGAGTGAACCCCTGTGCGGTGAGAAAAAGCCTGTGTGGCTATTTGCTTGGACATTTAAAACCAGGGACTTAGGGACTAGGACAGCACTAGGCTGATCCCAGTTGTTAGTTAGGAAACCTGTATGTTTAGTCAGAGGTCAAGTTGACCAGGATTTATTTTGTTTATATGTTTCTTTTGGCTTTGCTGTGTTTTGTCACCGTAAATAGAAAATAAACCGCACCTTTTTTTTGATTTTGAAAACCACAACCTCCGTTTGCTGGGCCTGTTTTTGTGTGGGGAGCCCATCCCGGGGGTCACACACACCCGCTGCCGAGCTAACCCCCTCACAATATATACACACACACAGTATCTCACAAAAGTGAGTACACCCCTCACATTTTTGAAAATATTTTATTACCGTAATTCTTTTCATGTGACAACACTGAAGAAATTACACTTTGCTACAATGTAAAGTAGTGAGTGTACAGCTTGTATAACAGTGTAAATTTGCTGTCCCCTCAAAATAACTCAACACAGCCATTAATGTCTAAACCGCTGACAACAAAAGTGAGTACACCCCTAAGTAAAAATGTCCAAATTGTGACCAATTAGCCATTTTCCATCCCCGGTGTCATGTGACTCGTTAGTGTTACAAGGTCTTGGGTGTGAATGGGGAGCAGATGTGTTAAATTTGGTGTTATCGCTCTCACTTTATCATACTGGTCACTGGAAGATCAACATGGCATCTCATGGCAAAGAACTCTGAGGATCTTAAAAAAATAATTGTTGCTTTACATAAGGATGGCCTAGGCTATAAGAAGATTGGCAAGACCCTGAAACTGAGCTGCAGCATGGTGGCGAAGACCATACAGCAGTTTACCAGGACAGGTTCCTCTCAGGACAGGCCTCGCCATGGTCGACCAAAGAAGTTGAGTGCACGTGCTCAGCGTCATATCCAGAGGTTGTGTCATGGATATGCAGTAATGTTTGTCTGCTATGTTTCCTTCCTCCTCTTGTGTTCACCTTAGAGGCCAGTCTCTCTCACCTGGCTGCTTTTATAATCTCTCCTCCCAGCCTGGCTCCACCCCAGGCCCTATCACAGAACTCTATATTAACCTGTGCACTGCAAGTCTGCCTTGCTGATCAACATGTTTGTTAAGCATTGTGTGTTTGGGTTCCTGCCTGCCGTGTGCTACGTCTGTCTCTGTGTTACGATATTGGCTTGTTTCCGACTATCCCTGTCTGCTAGTGACCTTGACCTTCGGCTTGTCCTTCGTTTATCCCTGTCTGTTTGTTGCCCTGACCTTGGCTTTTCCCCTCACTATTCTTGTATCCTGTGCTGCTGATTCCCCTCTATCCTCTTTACCCTACAGAGCGTGAGCTAGGGGACACTGGGGGCCGCGACCTGGACCCAGCTGCAGCGTAGGCCATCCTCACCACTAGAGGCTCTGGTGAAAACCTGCTGGGTCTTAGACTCAGCGCCCTGGGGAATCTTAGGCTCTAGCTCCCTGTGGATCCCTGTTGTGCTCCACTGGTCCCGCTTTCCACAACCACTCAGTTTCCCATCCGCAGCAGTCAGCCATAGGGTTCACTACCTTGTGGTGCACTCTTGACCCCCAATGGTGTGCATCTGTCATCTGGCCACAGGTGACCTTACAGGTTGTCTTTGGGAAATAGATGTATTAGGGCTGCCAGCATTGCTGCAGAGGTAAAAGTGGTGGGGGGTCAGCCTGTTGGTGCTCAGACCATACGCCGCACACTGCATCAAATTGGTTTGCATGTCTGTCGTCCCAGAAAGAAGCCTCTTCTAAAGATGATGCACAAGAAAGCCCATAAACAGTTTGCTGAAGACAAGCAGACTAAGGACATGGATTACTGGAACCATGTCCTGTGGTCTGATGAGACCAAGATAAACTTATTTTGTTCAGATGGTGTCAAGCGTGTGTGGCGGCAACCAGGTGAGAAGTACAAAGATAAGTGTGTCTTGCCTGCAGTCAAGCATGGTGGTGGGAGTGTCATGGTCTGGGGCTGCATGAGTGCTGCCGACACTGGGGAGCTACAGTTCATTGAGGGAACCATGAATGCCAACATGTACTGTGACATACTGAAGCAAAGCATGATCCCCTCCTTTCAGAGACTGGGCCGCAGGGCAGTATTCCAACATGATAACGAGCCCAAACACACCTCCAAGAAGACCACTGCCTTGCTAAAGTAGCTGAGAGTAAAGGTGATGGACTGGCCAAGCATGTCTCCAGACCTAAACCCTACTGAGCATCTGTTGGGCAACCCCAAACAGAAGGTGGGGGAGCGCAAGGTCTCCAACATCCACCAGCTCCTTGATGTCGTCATGGAGGGGACAGCAAATTTACACTGTTATAAAAGCTGTACACTCACTACTTTACATTGTAGCAAAGTGTAATTTCAACAGTGTTGTCACATAAATAGATATAATAAAATATTTACAAAAATGTGAGGGGTGTACTCATATAAATATACAGAATGTGTGTTTTATTATTTTATTCCCAGACTTACTGTATATAGAGGAATAAGTTTGACTTAGCAACAGACATTAAAGGGGTTGTAAAGGTTCATTTTTTATTTTCTAAATAGGTTCCTTTAGGCTAGTGCATTGTTGGTTCACTTACCTTTCCCTTAGATTTCCCTTCTAAATATTTTTTTTCTTTGTTTTCTTTGTCTGAATTTCTCACTTCCTGTTCCTCCTCAGTAAGCTGTTCAGTAAGCTGTTCTGGCTGACTCCACACCACTCGGATGATGGTGTGAAGTTTAGTGAGGAGAAACAGGAAGTGAGAAATTCAGACAAAGAAAAAAAACATTTAGAAGGGAAATCAAAGGAAAAGGTAAGTGAACCAACAATGCACTAGCTTAAAGGAACTTATTTAGAAAATAAAAAACAAACCTTTACAACCCCTTTAAGTTTTTTTGAGGGGATACTTCTCAAACAAATGCTGATGGATACAATGGGAACAATGAACTATTGTTTTATTTCAGTTTTAGTTGCATAGTTATATAGTAGGTGAGGTTGAAAAAAGACACAAGTCCATCAAGTCCAACCTATGTGTGTGATTATATGTCAGTATTACATTGTATATCCCTGTATGTTGTGGTTGTTCAGGTGCTTATCTAATAGTTTTTTGAAACTATCAATGCTCCCCGCTGAGACCACCACCTGTGGAAGGGAATTCCACATCCTTGCCGGTCTTACAGTAAAGAACCCTCTACGTAGTTTAAGGTTAAACCTCTTTTCTTCTCATTTTAATGAGTGGCCACGTGTCTTGTTAAACTCCTTTCCGCAAAAAGGTTTTATCCCTATTGTGGGGTCACCAGTACGGTATTTGTAAATTGAAATCATATCCCCTCTCAAGCTGCTCTTCTCCAGAGAGAATGAGTTCAGTGCTCGCAACCTTTCCCCATAACCAATATCATCCAGACCCTTTATTGCCCAGAACTAGACAGCATATTGGTGTGGCTGGACCAGAGTCTTGTAGAGCAGGAGACCTATCATTTTATCTCTGGAGTTAATCCCCTTTTTAATGCATGCCAATATTCTGTTTTGGTAGCCGCAGCTTGGCATTGCATGCCATTGCTGAGCCTATCATCTACTAGGACCCCCAGGTCCTTTTCCATCCTAGATTCCCCCAGAGGTTCTCCACCCAGTGTATAAATTGCATTCATATTTTTGCCACCCAAATGCATTATTTTACATTTTTCTACATTAAACCTCATTTGCCATGTAGTTGCCCACCCCATTAATTTGTTCAGATCTTTTGGCAAGGTTTCCACATCCTGCAGAGAAGTTATTGCCCTGCTTAGCTTAGTATTGTCCGCAAATACAGAGATTGAACTGTTTACTCCATCCTCCAGGTCGTTTATGAACAAATTAAATAGGATTGGTCCCAGCACAGAACCCTGACCATTCCGAGTACTACCCACCCCTGACCATTCCGAGTACTCCCCATTTATCACCACCCTCTGAACTTGCCCTTGTAACCAGTTTTCATGCCCACAGACCTTATTTTGTACAGTAAACGTTTATGAGGAACTGTGTCAAATTATTTTGCAAAATTCAGATACACCATGTCTACGGGCCTTCCTTTATCTAGATGGCAACTCATCTCCTCATAGACGGTTAATAGATTGGTTTGGCAAGAACGATTCTTCATGAATCCATGCTGATTACTGCTAATGATACCGTTCTCATTACTAAAATCTTGTATATAGTCCTTTATCCCCTCCTAGAGCTTGCATACTAATGTAATTCCCAGGGATGTATTTTGGGTCTTTTTTAAATATTGGTGCTACATCGGCGACCCACGCTCGCCTAGTAGAGAGGCAGAACGGGGATCTGCCAGTGTAAACAAGTGGATCCCCATTCTTACAGGAGACATGACAGAGATCTACTGTTCCCAGTGATTGGAAACAGTGATCTTTGTCATGTCCCTGGTAGCCCATTCCCGCTATAGTTAGAACACGCTGAGGGAACACATTTAACCCCTTAATCGCCCCCTAGTGTTGACCCCTTCTCTTCCATTGTCATTTTTACATTGATCAGTGCTTTTTTATAGAACCGATCAATGTAATAATGTTACTGGTCCCAAAAAAGTGGAATTTGGGGTCAGATTTGTCCGCAGCAATGTCGCAGTCCCGCTAAAAATCACAGATCGCCTCCATTATTAGTAAAAACAATAAAGAAACAATAAAGGTCCCTAAATCTATCCCATAGTTTGTAGACGCTATAACTTTTGCGCAAACCATTCAATATGCGCCTATTACAGTTTTTTTTTACCAAAAATATGTAGAAGAATATATATCGGCCTAAACTGATGAATACATGTTTTTTTTAATATATTTTATTTTGGATATGTATTATAGCAAAATAATTATTTTTTCCCCAAAATTGTCGCTATTTGTTTGTTTATAGCACAAAAAATAAAAACCGCAGAGATGATCAAATACCATCAAAAGAAAGCTCTATTTGTGGGGAAAAAAGGACATACATTTTGTTTGGGTACAACATCGCACGACCACGCAATTGTCAGTTAAAGCGGCACAGTGCCGTATCGCAAAAAATAGTCTGGTCATTAAGGGGGCAAATCCTTCCGGTCCTTAACTAGGTAAAGTATAACTAAAGGCAAAACTTTTTTTTCAACCTCTCCATTTATCCTATTTACCATTATCATTAAAAGTAAAAGAAAATCCCCAAATTTTGGGTTGTCCCCAGAAAAGTAATAGAGGGGAAATGTTCAAATGGGGACACTAGTTCTGGTGCCCTGGTGTTCCCCAGGGAATTCCCTTAATATGCAGGGATTTTCTCTCACTTTCTGTTTGGCTATGGGACACAGATGGCAAAAATAAATCTGACAGGGGTTAAAATCCTCCCTTGCTCTATCCAAAATTTAAAAACATTTTCTGCCTATAGTTCTACTTTTAGGCTCCATGTACACAGAAGCTCAAAAATGGTCGTTTTTAAATCAGCAGAAAAAGCTAGCTTTTATCAGCGGTTTTTTACAAGCTTTTATTAGCGTTTTTCAGTGTAGCGTTTTTTAGCTTTTTTTTTTTTTTTTCAATGGACCAAAAAACGCTAAAAAACACTCGCGGCCAGCGTTTATGAGCGTTTATGAGCATTTTTCTGCGTTTTGCGTTTTTTTCTGCCGAAAAACGGCACTTTGAACGCGAATTTCTTGCGTTCAGAAAAAAGCCCATTAACTCCACTGCTCATTAAAGCTAAAAAATGTTATGTGTACATGAACACATAGGCTAACATAGAGTGCAGTTAATGGGCTTTTTAAAAAAAAAACGCCAAAACGCCAATAAGCTGCAGTTTATCAGCTTCTGTGTACATGGAGCCTAATACATTGCAGAGGTCTAAGTGTCCTTGCTTATGACGCAAAGTAACCTTAATAGATGAAACCAAAACATCGGATGACATCACAATCTACTTCAGCCATTTAGAGGAAGTGTATTTATTGATATTCATTGGTCTCTATAGTACTGTTGTCATCTTGTGCTCACAAGAAAACACACACACAGAATATGAACACTTATTCTCAACAGAAATAGGGCATACTCAGTCACAGTACACAGATGGACTGCTTATCCAGTCATAACACACAGACTGAGTGCACATCGCTTACAAAATGCAGTCAGAGAACACTGTTCACACTTCTAACAAAGGACAATTTTGGGTTCCTACACATAGGGTACTGGTTAGGGATGGGCTATCTGTTCGAGTCGAACATGAGTTCGACTGGAACATTGCCTGTTCGCCCAACAGCGAACAATTTGGGGTGTTCGCGGCAAATTCGAAAAGCCGTGGAACACCCTTTAAAAGTCTATGGGAGAAATCTAAAGTTCTAATTTTAAAGGTTAATATGCAAGTTATTGTCATAAAAAATTCTTTGTGGATCCGGATCCTGCCCCAGGGGACATGTATTAATGCAATAAAAGTTTTAAAAACGTCAGTTTTTTCGGGAGCAGTGATTTTAATAATGCTTAAGTGAAACAATAAACGTGAAATATTCCTTTAAATTTTGTACCTGGGGGGTGTCTATAGTATGCCTGTAAAGTAGTGCATGTTTCCCGTGTTTATAACAGTCTCTGCACAAAATGACATTTCTAAAAGGAAAAAAAGTCATTTAAAACTACTTGTGGCTATACAGTGGCGTAGCGTGGGTTGTTAGCACCCAGAGCAAGGCAAGTAATTTGTGCCCCCTAACCTGCGGACTTTTAGAACTCCCTGAGTCCCTTCAAATACAATAGTACTGACCTACCTGATTCCAACTCTGACCTAATCTGATACCTATACTAACCACTATACTATATTGTCCACTACACTACACTGACCACTATTCTATACTGTCCACTACACTGACCACTATACTGACCACTACACTACACTGACCACTATACTATACCGTCCACTACACTATATTGACCACTATACTATACTGTCCACTACACTACACTGACCACTACACTGACCACTATACTGACCACTACACTACACTGACCACTATACTATACTGTCCACTACACTACACTGACCACTATACTATACTGTCCACTACACTACACTGACCACTATACTATACTGTCCACTACACTACACTGACCACTATACTGACCACTACACTACACTGACCACTATACTATACTGTCCACTACACTACACTGACCACTACACTGACCACTATACTGACCACTACACTACACTGACCACTATACTATACTGTCCACTACACTACACTGACCACTATACTATACTGTCCACTACACTACACTGACCACTATACTATACTGTCCACTACACTACACTGACCACTACACTGACCACTATACTGACCACTACACTACACTGACCACTATACTATGCTGTCCACTACACTACACTGACCACTACACTGACCACTATACTGACCACTACACTACACTGACCACTATACTATACTGTCCACTACACTACACTGACCACTATACTATACTGTCCACTACACTAAACTGACCACTACACTACACTGACCACTATACTATTTTTCCACTACACTACACTGACCACTACACTGACCACTATACTGACCACTATACTATACTGTCCACTACACTACACTGACCACTATACTATACTGTCCACTACACTACACTGACCACTACACTACACTGACCACTATACTATTTTTCCACTACACTACATTGACCACTACACTAACCACTACACTACACTGACCACTATACTATTTTTCCACTACACTGTCCACTACACTAAACTGACCACTACACTGCACAGTCCACTACGCTACACTGTCCACTACACTACACTGTCCACTAAACTATACTGACCACTACACTATACTGACCACTACACTACACTGACCACTACACTACACTGACCACTATACTATGTTGTCCACTACACTGACCACTATACTATACTGTGCACTACACTACACTGACCACTATAATATATTGTCCACTACACTACACTATATTGTCCACTACACTGACCAATATACTATATTGTCCACTACACTGACCACTATACTACACTGACCACTATACTATATTGTCCACTATACTATATTGTCCACCACACTGACCACTATACTATACTGTACACTACACTACACTTACCACTACACTACACTGACCACTATACTATTCTGTCCACTACACTACACTGACCACTACACTACACTGACCACTATATTATTTTTCCACTACACTACACTGACCACTACACTACACTGACCACTATACTATACTGTCCACTGCACTACACTGACCACTACACTACACTGACCACTATACAATTTTTCCACTACACTACACTGACCACTACACTACACTGACCACTATATTGTCCACTACACTGACCACTATACTGTCCACTACACTGACCACTATACTACACTGACCACTATACTATACTATACTGTCCACTACACTACACTGACCACTATACTATACTGTCCATTACACTACACTGGCCACTATACTATTTTTCCACTACACTACACTGACCACTACACTACACTGACCACTATACTATATTATCCACTACACTGACCACTATACTATACTGTGCACTACACTACACTACACTGACCACTATACTATATTGTCCACTACACTACACTGACCACTATACTGTCCACTACACTACACTGACCACTATACTATATTGTCCACTACACTGACCACTATACTATATTGTCCACTACACTGACCACTATACTAACCACTATACTACACTGACCACTATACTATTTTTCCACTACACTGTCCACAACACTAAACTGACCACTACACTGCACTGTCCACTACGCTACACTGTCCACTACACTACACTGTCCACTAAACTATGCTGTCCACTACACTATACTGACCATTACACTATACTGACCACTACACTACACTGACCACTATACTATATTGTCCAGTACACTGACCACTATACTTTACTGTGCACTACACTACACTACACTGACCACTATACTATATTGTACACTACACTACACTGTCCACTATACTATATTGTCCACTACACTGACCACTATACTATATTGTCCAGTACACTGACCACTATACTACACTGACCACTATACTATATTGTCCACTACACTGACCACTATACTATACTGTCCACTACACTACACTGACCACTATACTATACTGTCCACTACACTACACTGACCACTATACTATTCTGTCCACTACACTACACTGGCCATTACACTATACTGACCACTACACTGACCACTACACTACACTGACCACTATACTATATTGTCCAGTACACTGACCACTATACTTTACTGTGCACTACACTACACTACACTGACCACTATACTATATTGTACACTACACTACACTGTCCACTATACTATCTTGTCCACTACACTGACCACTATACTATATTGTCCAGTACACTGACCACTATACTACACTGACCACTATACTATATTGTCCACTACACTGACCACTATACTATACTGTCCACTACACTACACTGACCACTATACTATACTGTCCACTACACTACACTGACCACTATACTATTCTGTCCACTACACTACACTGGCCACTATACTATACTGTCCACTGCACTACACTAACCACTATACTATTTTTCCACTAAACTACACTGACCACTACACTACACTGACCACTATACTGTCCACTACACTGACCACTATACTGAACACTACACTACACTGACCACTATACTATACTGTCCACTACACTACACTGTCCACTATACTATACTGTCCACTACACTACACTGACCACTATACTATACTGTCCACTATACTATTTTTCCACTACACTACACTGACCACTACACTACACTGACCACTATACTATATTATCCACTACACTGACCACTATACTATACTGTGCACTACACTACACTGACCACTATACTATATTGTCCACTACACTACACTGACCACTATACTATATTGTCCACTACACTACACTGACCACTATACTGTCCACTACACTACACTGACCACTATACTATATTATTGTCCACTACACTGACCACTATACTAACCACTATACTACACTGACCACTATACAATATTGTCCACTATACTATATTGTCCACTACACTGACCACTATACTATATTGTCCACTACACTGACCACTATACTAACCACTATACTACACTGACCACTATACTATTTTTCCACTACACTGTCCACTACACTAAACTGACCACTACACTGCACTGTCCACTACGCTACACTGTCCACTACACTATACTGACCACTACACTATACTGACCACTACACTATACTGACCACTACACTACACTGACCACTACAATACACTGACCACTATACTATATTGTCCACTACACTGACCACTATACTTTACTGTGCACTACACTACACTACACTGACCACTATACTATATTGTACACTACACTACACTGTCCACTATACTATATTGTCCACTACACTGACCACTATACTATATTGTCCAGTACACTGACCACTATACTACACTGACCACTATACTATATTGTCCACTACACTGACCACTATACTATACTGTCCACTACACTACACTGACCACTATACTATACTGTCCACTACACTACACTGACCACTATACTATTCTGTCCACTACACTACACTGGCCACTATACTATACTGTCCACTGCACTACACTGACCACTATACTATTTTTCCACTAAAATACACTGACCACTACACTACACTGACCACTACACTGACCACTATACTGAACACTACACTACACTGACCACTATACTATACTGTCCACTACACTACACTGTCCACTATACTATACTGTCCACTACACTACACTACACTGACCACTATACTATACTGTCCACTACACTACACTGGCCACTATACTATTTTTCCACTACACTACACTGACCACTACACTACATTATCCACTACACTGACCACTATACTATACTGTGCACTACACTACACTGACCACTATACTATATTGTCCACTACACTACACTGACCACTATACTGTCCACTACACTACACTGACCACTATACTATATTGTCCACTACACTGAACACTATACTATATTGTCCACTACACTGACCACTATACTATATTGTCCACTACACTGACCACTATACTAACCACTATACTACACTGACCACTATACTATATTGTGTGATTTTTGAGTAAACTCCGCGACAAAATAATAAATAATAAATGTATGATCACCCGGGTCAAATATATTGACCTCAAAAACTAAAACTAAAGCCGCTCCCCTGAGAAGTGAATGACTCCCAGTGATGTGTAGAATAAATGGTTAGGGGGCGCTAATAAGTGCAAATAAAAAACAATAATGATGAAATGGTTATACATGTACCAATACCTCAATTTATATAAATGCAATATTGAATACTCTATATAAGTGTCCCAATATATGGTATAAACAAAAGTTCAACAGAAAAGATGATCTAAATTTTGCTGATGAAAGAGAAATTAAGTTTTCATGTGACTCCAATACTCAGTGCTGACAACTCAGTGCTGACAAAAAACTTGAAGTGATGTAAATTGTGCTCCTTCACCAAGGAAAAAAAACGTACACCCAACGTGCTGTAGTAAATCCTGCTTACCAGAGGTAGTTGACCACTTTAACTAAAAAGTAGGTCAAAATCGCTTTTACAGGGTAGTGCCTGTCCACATGGATTGGACCTGGAAATGTGTTTTTTACGCCCACATCCGGCCTGTGTGGCTAGCGGAAGGAGGGAGGTGGAACGCACGCCGTCCATGCAAGTGGACTGATCGCAGCGGATTTTCCCATCCAATTCCTCTGAGAGCCTGCAGCCCCAGTGCCGGGAATAGGCACTTGTGAATGTGAGTAGCCATTTGGCTCTTTTTATGTTTTTTACGAATAAAAAACAGTTTTACACTATGGAATGTTTCCATCTTAATTTTCTGGTCATGGCTGTATGAGGAGGAAGGATTTTTTCCAGGTCCAATCCATGTGGACAGGCACTACCCTGTAAAAGCGATTTTGACCTACTTTTTAGTTAAAGTGGTCAACTACCTCTGGTAAGCAGGATTTACTACAGCACGTTGGGTGTACGTTTTTTTTCCTTGGTGAAGGAGCACAATTTACATCACTTCAAGTTTTTTGTCAGCACTGAGTTGTCAGCACTGAGTATTGGAGTCACATGAAAACTTAATTTCTCTTTCATCAGCAAAATTTAGATCATCTTTTCTGTTGAACTTTTGTTTATACCATATATTGGGACACTTATATAGAGTATTCAATATTGCATTTATATAAATTGAGGTATTGGTACATGTATAACCATTTCATCACTATACTATATTGTCCACTATACTATATTGTCCACTACACTGACCACTATACTATACTGTCCACTACACTACACTGACCACTATACTATACTGTCCACTACACTACACGGACCACTATACTATACTGTCCACTACACTACACTGACCACTATACTATACAGTCCACTACACTACACGGACCACTATACTATACTGTCCACTACACTACACTGACCACTACACTACACTACACTGACCACTATACTATTTTTCCACTACACTGACCACAATACTACACTGTCCACTACACTACACTGACCACTATACTGTCCTGCCTACTGTAACTCTCTCTCTGCCTCTCTCTCTCTCTGCCTCTGTCTCTCTCTCTCTGCCAGTCTCTGCCCGTCTCACTCTCTGCCCCGTCTCTCACTCTCTGCCCCCCGTCTCTCACTCTCTGCCCCCCGTCTCTCAGTTTCTGCCTCCGTCTCTCACTCTCTGCCTCCGTCTCTCACTCACTCTCTGCCTGCCACTCTCTGCCTCTGTCTCTCTCTCTCTATCTATCTGCCTCTGTCTCTCTCTCTATCTGCCTCTGTCTCTCTCTGCCTCTGTCTCTATCTCTCTTTGCCTCTGTCTCTCTCTCTCTGCCTCTGTCTCTCTCTCTGCCTCTGTCTCTCTCTTAGCCTCTGTCTCTCTCTTAGCCTCTGTCTCTCTCTCTCTCTTTTTGCCTCTCTCTCTCTTTGCCTCTCTCTCTTTGCCTCTGTCTCTCTCTCTCTTTTAGCCTCTGTCTCTCTCTCTTTTTTCCCCTGTCTCTCTCTTTTTGCCCCTGTCTCTCTCTTTTTGCCTCTGTATCTCTCTCTCCCCCTTTGCCTCTGTTTCTCTCTCTCTTTTTCTCTCTCTTTGCCTCTGCCTCTCTCTCTCTCTCTTTGCCTCTCTCTCTCTTTTTGCCCCTCTCTCTCTATCTTTGCCTCTGTCCCTCTCTCTCTTTGCCTCTGTCTCTCTCTCTTTGCCTCTGTGTGTCTCTCTCTCTCTCTCTTTGCCTCCGTCTCTCTCTCTCTCTTTGCCTCTGTCTCTCTCTTTGCCTCTGTCTCTCTCTCTCTCTTTGCCTCTGTCTCTCTCTCTCTTTGCCTCTGCCGCTCTGTCTCCGTTTCTCTGCCTCTGCCTCCGTTTCTCTCTCTGCCTCTCTCTCCAGTCCGTGTTCCTCCTCACCTGCTTGTCCTGCATCATGACATTGGTCCGGAGGATAGGAGGAGGCGGCCGCCATGTTTTTTCAGTGTCCGGCGCACTGTGATTGGGCGTATGGAGGTTATGTGCAGAGGCGGGAGTTCAGGATCACAGGCAGGCCAGCCCCATGCTGCACAGGACCCCCATGGCCCAATCACAGGGTGCCGGACATTGAAAGATGGCGGCCGGAGCTTCGGGCGGCCGGGGACACAGGAAATGGAATTTAGGAGGACGCAGCCAGTAGTGACACACACTGGCTTGAAATTGCGCCCCCCTAAATATCACGCCCGGGGCCACAGCACCCCCTGCATCCCCCATGCTACGCCTCTGCGGCTATAATGAATTGTCGGGTCCCGGCAATACAGATAAAAGTCATTGAAAGTCATTGATAAATAATCAATGATCTGGTATGGATTTTAAGGGGAACTCCACGCCAAAATTAAAAACAAAATGGCGTGGGGTTCCCCTAAAAAATCCATACAGACCCTTATCCAAGCATGCAACCTGGCAGGCCACAGGAAAAGAGGGAGCGCCCCCCCTCCTGAATCGTACCAGGCCACATGCCCTCAACATAGGGAGGATGTCACCATGTTGATGGGGACAAGGGCCTCATCCCCACAATCCTTGCCCAGTGGTTGTGGGGGTTTGCGGGCGGGGGACTTATCGGAATCTGGAAGCCCCCTTTAACAAAGGGAAACCTGCGTTGCATCAGAGGGGGGCGGGGTCACCCGTACATGTCACTGGGAAACCCCGGCGTTTCCCTTTGCGTCAGAGGGGGACGGGATCACGTGACGGGTGGCCCCACCCCCAACTACATAAGAGCTGTCAGACTGGCGCCGCCTCATTGGCCGGGTGCCTCCAGTGGAGGCAGGATCGTGTGCGAGTTCCTCGCTGGAGTCGCTGCAGATCATCCATCGCTGGAGAACGAGAATTGGATTACATTGCTGGAAAACGAGGATGGATTTATTGGATTACATCGCTGGAATCTCTTTTTTATTTTACATTTTTTTATTTTTAACCACTTCAACCCCGGGCTTTTTTTTACCACCTCAATACCAGGCCTATTCTGGCACTTCTCTCCTACATGTACAAATCATCATTCTTTTGCTCGAAAATTACTCAGAACCCCCAAACATTATATATGTTTTTTTAGCAGACACCCTAGGGAATAAAATGACGGTCATTGCAACTTTTTTTCTTGCACGGTATTTGCGCAATAATTTTTCAAATGTCCTTTTTTTGGAAAAAAAATGGTTTCATGAATTAAAAAATAACAAAACAGTAAAGTTAGCCCAATTTTTGGGGATAATATGAAAGATGATGTTACGCCGAGTAAATAGATACCTAACATGTCACGCTTTAAAATTGCGCACACTCATGGAATGGCGCCAAACTTCGGTACTTAAAAATCTCCATAGGCGACGCTTTAATTTTTTTTACAGGTTACCAGGTTAGAGTTACAGAGGAGGTCTAGTGCTGGAATTGTTGCACGCGCTCTAACGCACGCGGCGATACCTCACATATGTGGTTTGAACGGCGTTTACATATGTGGTCGGGACTTACGTGTGCTTTCGCTTCTGATCACGAGCTACCGGGAACAAGGGCGTTTTAATTTTTTTTTTATTATTATTTTTTTTTTTTTTTACTTATTTATTAATTTTTTTACACTTATTTTCCTTTTTTTTTTTTGTAAATATCCCTTGTAATAGGAATGTGTGTGACAGGTCCTCTTTATTGAGAAATGTGGGGTCAATAAGACCCCACATCTCTCCTCCAGGCTGGAAAGCATGAGATTGTGAAAAAAATTTCACCGATCTCATGCTTACTAGCCGCAATGGCGGATTTGTTTACATCTGAGGACCAGGGCGTGACGTCATCACATCGCGCCCGGGCCTCCGACGGTCATAGAGATGACTGGTGACCATCTGGTCACCAGTCATCTCTATGCTCGTCACGTGACCCACCACCGGCACCAGACGATTCTCTCCGGGTCCCCGATGGCACGGGAGAGCCCGGAAAAGCACCGGATGGCGGCAGGAGGGGGGTGATGTCCTTTCCTGCCGCCTATAAGAACGATCAAGCGGTGGAACCGCCGCTATGATCGTTCTTATGGTGCACAGAATCGCTGGCACAACAAAAGGATACCTGAATGATGCCTCTAGCTGCAGGCATCATTCAGATATCCCCCTACAAAGAACAGGACGTCATATGACGTCCACCCAGGATGGGAGATCCCATCTGTGGATGTCATTTGACTATGGCTGGGTAGGGAAGTGGTTAATAAAGGACTTGCCCCAAGCCGTCTCCTGTGGTTTTTAACATTTTGACACTTTTTTTTGTGAAATGGTAGGGGTACAGTGTACCCCTTACCAATTCACATAGGGGGGGCCGGGATCTGGGGGTCCCCTTTGTTAAAGGGGTCTTCCAGATTCCGATAAGCCCCCTGCCCGCAGATCCCCACAACCACCGGGCAAAGGTTGTGGGGATGAGTCCCTTGTTCCCATCAACATGGGGACATCCTCCCCATGTTGAGGGCTTGTGGCCTGGTACGGTTCAGGAGGGGGGGCGCTCTTTTGTCCCCCCCTCTTTTCCTGCGGCCTGCCAGGTTGCGTGCTCGGATAAGGGTCTGGTGTGGATTTTTGAGGGGAACCCCACGCCATTTTTTTATTTTGGCACGGAGTTACCCTTAAAATCCATACCAGACTTGAAGGGTCTGGTATGGATTTTTGGGTGGAACCCCACACATTTTTTTTTTCAATCACTTTTAATTACTTTTATCTGTATTGCCGGGACCCGACAATTCATTATAGCCGCGAGTAGTTTTAAATTACTTTTTTTCCTTTAGAAATGTCATTTTGTGCAGAGACTGTTATAAACATGGGAAACATGCGCTACTTTACAGGCATACTATAGACACCCCCCAGGTATGAAAGTTAAAGGAATATTTCACTGTTATTGTTTCACTTTAAGCATTATTAAAATCACTGCTCCAGAAAAAACTGACGTTTTTAAAACTTTTTTTTGCATTGAAACATGTCCCCTGGGGCAGGACCCGGGTCCCCAAACACCTTTTATGACAATAACTTGCATATTAACCTTTAAAATTAGCACTTTTGATTTTTCATGTTTGTGTCCCATAGACTTTAATGGTGTTCGCGTGTTCGAACAAATTTTTTTGTTCGGCTCATCCCTAGTACTGGTGCTCTAAAACTTCCTTAGAGGGGAGAAGCCTCCAGATCAGTAGCTTTCTGTCCCCCATTTGGATCTGATGATCTGATGGACACAGGGGTATAATGGACCTCTGATGTCCCCATAAAGAGAATCTATCACCACAGCAAAGGTAATTAAAAACATGGAAATGTGTGCCCTATCTGACCACAATTTTCACATGTCTAACATGCCCTGTCTGTAGATTTTGTGCTTTGTCATTGCCTTCTCTTCTCACCATCTTTCCCAAACACTTTAGCATTATTTGTAATATCCTTTATTGATCTAGAATAGGCATACTTTTGCTAGTTCTATATTATAAGATGCCAGCAGACACTGTATACTAATTTCTAATCTAACCAGAATAATTGGGGCTAGAATATGTAATGGGCCATACCAAATAGATAACAGAAGCAAACAATCACATTGGAAGATCATTTCCAACAAGCGTGAACATTTCTTTTCCACAAAAAGTGAGTACATTTCCATGAAAGCCAATTTGCTCATACAACTTACCTGAAAGATGACAGTAAAATAAACAACAATTATTGTTGTGCTGACAAACAATTTTTTTTCTTTCACTCGTTCTTCATCTAATAAAGCAACTAAAGCAAAGGCAACAGCACCCCTCAAGCCACCATATGACATCACAACTTGATCTATTATTTCCAGTTGTACCATTCTATACCGATTTAAAATCCATGTTTGAACAACAACACCTAGAAGAAAGAAAAACATTATGATGCGAACATTTGTTCAGTATACTCATACATTACTTATATCATTACACTATAAAAAAAAATGCAGGAAACCTATAGTAACAAAAAAAACTTACATTTTTAGCAGTCTGTTATGCACATATAAAAAAAAGTTATTGTTTGCTTAGTGTGACAGACCTAGCCGGGACAGAGGCTTTTGGAGGGGACTGAATGCAAGCCTCTTGCCTTGCGACCATGGGCCCTGGCATTTGGGGGAACAGTGCTCTTTGTGAGCTGTATGCCTGGGGACCCTTGAGGGGGTGTTACTTTGGATTCAGGTCCATGTCCCCCCAAGACACACAGAATCTGGGGACCCTGGATATGCCATATTAGAGTGACTGATTCATACTGTTGGGACGTTCACACATTCCCTCTAAGGGTATGCTAATGCAATCACCTCCAGCCATCTGTCTGTCCTCTGTGCTAATTTGACCCTGCTAAATGTGTGATGTTTATACTTATGATAATGTGTATTGTATAGCAGGTGAGACAGGTAGGAGCCGGGATGTCTACCCTGAACGGTCATATCTATGAGTCACCTTGGCTGGCTAAAGGACTTAGTTAATTAGCTCATGTTAATTATGTTCTGGTTACTCCCTCTGTTTCTGTATATAAGACTTGTTTTTGGTTCTAATAAAGTCTCTCTTGTTGGAACTTACATACAGCCTGCCTGGTGTTTGTTCTGACCGATCACAAATGGATTCGAATGGCACATAGCTGTAGTTTGAATCCTGGAGCACCGGATGATCCAATAGAGCAGAGGAGTGTCGGGAGAGTGGAGCCGAGCGAGCAAAGGGACTCGTTACATTGGTGGCAGCAGTGGGATGTCTTTAATGGCTTCCTGTATGGCGGTCTCTGATGGGTTAGCCCCATATAATGCCAACCGCTGCTGCACTCGTTGCTGAAACAAATCTTCAACTGGTCGGCTCCCAACTAACAGAAGAGGGAGTTCCTGTGGTATTGGATGGGACTTCAGTCCTCACTGACACAACCCCAGAAAATGGTGTGACACTGAGACAGGAGGATGTCAGCCTTGCTTTGCAAGCACTGGGGGATTTTCACCTACCACAAGTGGATGGGACTTCAGTCTCCACTTGTATACCCCAGGGATGCCGGGCAGTCGACCCAGATCCCCAACAGCATGACGGACTGAGCCCAGTCACCCTGTCTTCTCTCCAGCGGCTGAAAGGACTCCAGGGAAAAGGGCCAGTCCAGGCCTCTCCCCAGCGGCGGGTATGTTCTCTGAGAGAGGCAGAGGTTGGCTGGGTAAGTAATGCTCTGTTTGGAGCAATTTGTTTGGGGTACTGTGTGGATGCCGGCATTGGGGGAATGGTACTATGGACTAACTTCGGAGTCAACCCGTTTGGGGTCTCCTCCTATGTTAGTTTCCTGCCGAAAGGGGAGATGTGTGACGGACCTGGCCGGGACAGGGGCTTTTGGAGGGGACTGAATGCAAGCCTCTTGCCCTGCGACCATGGGCCCTGGCATTTGGGGGAACGGTGCTCTTTGTGAGCTGTATGCCTGGGGACCCTTGGGGGGGTGTTACTTTGGATTCAGGTCCATGTCCCCCCAAGACACACAGACTCTGGGGACCCTGTATATGCCATATTAGAGTGACTAATTCATACTGTTGGGATTTTCACACCTTCACTCTAAGGATATGCAAATGCAATCACCTCCAGCCATCTGTCTGTCCTCTGTGCTAATTTGATCCTGTTAAAATGTGTGATGTTTACACTTAGGAATGTGTATTAGCAGGTGAGACCGGAGACGGGATGTCTACCCTGAAAAGGTCATATCTAGGAGTCACCTTGGCTGCTAAAGGATTTAGTTAATTAGCTCATGTTAATTATGTTTTGGTTACTCCCTCTGTTACTGTATATAAGACTTGATTTTTGGTTCTAATAAAGTCTCTCTTGGTTGAACTTACATACAGCCTGCCTGGTGTTTGTTCTGACCGACCACAAATGGATTCGAATGGCACATAGCGGTAGTTGGAATCCTGGAGCACCGGATGATCCAATAGAGCAGAGGAGTGTCGGGAGAGGGGAGCCGAGCGAGCAAAGGGGCTCGTTACACTTAGCAACAGGGTGCTTAACTTAGTGACCTTAAGTTGTACGATACGGGGGCGCATGCGCGGCGCAATGCTGGACGGACGCTTCTGAGCTGTGCTCCGTCTGACCAGGTCTGCCAGGCAGGATTCCCGGGGGTTAATCGCACACTAAACTCAGCCTGAAATCACTCAACACCCCCGCGGGACACCCCAGTACATGCCAACCGGAAAAAAGGGGCGAAAAAGCCGCTCCCAGCACTCGCTCACTAATTTTCTTCTAGGAATAGAGCGCTCCACTACAACAAGGAGGATGACCCAAAATGGTGCCGGCTCACACGCGGCCTCCAACGGCTCCATGCAGGCACAGACCTCTCCAGCTACAAACAGTGAGTACACTCTCCCCCTGACCAAGGCTGATCTAGATGCCAGCCTTACAGCTATTTATGAGAAGCTGGCAGGGAAGTTGGAGTCTGAGCTGCTTAATTCTACAAGCGCACTGTCACAGGAGATAGCCAGCAGAGGAGGCAGAACGGAACAGCCTAGAAACCAAACACAATGAGCTCTCCTTGGCCCATAACAGGGGCGGATCCAGGGGGGGCAACAGGGCAATTGCCCCCCCGAGACCATCTGTCACACTCACTTGCTTGCTCTGTTTTTTTTTTTTGCGCCTGATCTCCCGGACTTTGGGGACCCGTTACCAGCTGGCCGTAGGTCCTCTAGACCCCAAATTTGGCACACATGTAGCCCCATCTCACCTATGCAAAGTTTGGTGTCTGGGGGACCTACAGACGGGGAGCACTGATTTTTTAAACCCGGGCACCCCTTCCATAGACTCCAATGTTAAACGGTAATTTCTCCGGTGAATTTGCAGACCCGGTACCGGCTGGTCGTAGGTTCCCTGGACCCCAAACCTGACACACATATAGCCCCATGTCTCCTCTACAAGTGTGCAAAGTTTGGTGTCTGGGAGACCTACATCCGGGAAGAACCGATTTTTCAAAGCCGGGCACTCCTTCCATAGACTCCCATGTTAATCATCAGTCTAGTCATGGGCACAGTGAAGCATGGGCACTGTGAGGCATGGGCACAGTGAGGCAAAGTGAGGCACAGTGAGGCATGCAGATGGACACCCTAGGCTTATACTCAAGTCAGTAAGTTTTCCCAATTTTTTGGGTGGTAAAATTAGGTGCCTCGGCTTATATTCGGGTCAGCTTATACTCGAGTACAGTACTTGCCGCTGCCTCTCTGAGTCTCTCTCTCAGTTTCTCACATCAGCCGATCAGCGGCGCCGAGAGAGAGACTCTTCTAATGTAGTTACGCGGCGCACTGACACGATACCAGGAGCGGAGGAGCTGGTGGGTGGAGCCTCTTCCCTGCACTCGTTGCTAACGCCTGGGCCGCTTGGCGTCTAGCAACGAGTGACGTCATTGAGTCGCGTCGGGCCGCTCTGCGGGCAGGTGCGATGGCGACGGGTAAGAAAGCGGGCGGCTCCGCTTGCGGCGCGGTTTGTGGGCGGGCGGCGCGGTTTGTGGGCAGACCGCGCTGCTTAGTGTGTTGGCAACGCAGGTGAGAGTGAGAGAGCAGGCTCAGTGTGGCAGCTGGCCAATCAGCTAGCCGGGAGCGGGGGAGCAGAGAGATGAGATCATCTCTCACCGCCCGTGCCTGCCCTGCATTCCTGCAGTGACTTCTGCCCTCACTGTGCAGGTAGCAGAGAGATTACATTATCTCTCTGCTACCTGACTCTGGGAGTCTGGGACACAGCAAGAGACAACCAAAACTACACCTTAGCAGGCAAGTTAGTGACAATCCGCAAGGTGTGTCAGGCGACGTGGCAAGTGACAATCCGCAAATTGTGTCAGGTGACGTGGCAAATGACAATCTGCATCTGGTGGCAGGCAAGTGACAATCAGCAAGGTGTGGCAGGTGACGTGGCAAGTGACAATCCGCAAGGTGTGGCTAGTGACAATCCTCAAGGTGTGGCAGGTGATGTGGCAAGTGACAATCCACAAGGTGTGGCAAGTGACAATCCACAAGATGTGGCAGGTGACGTGGCAAGTGACAATCTGCAACGTGTGGCAAGTGACACGCTCAGGGCTCCCAGTAATTGCAGGCGACGGTGGCAAGTGACACACTCGGGGCTCCCACTAATTCTGCATTGAACTATTTAATTTTATATTACAATGTAATAATATAAATAATGCGCTTCAATCATCATGACACCATAACAACCATGGTTCCGGGATAATTGAAGCGCCGACACCAGCCATTTCCCCGATAAATTTCCCACAAAAAAAACATATTTTTTGGCAATGCCCCTCCCGAGAAAAGACTCTGGATCCGCCCCTGGCCCATAATGACCTCAGAAAAGACTATGAAACGCTTGCAGACAGCTTTTTTTCATGCAGGGTCATGTGGAAGACTTGGACAATAGAAACAGAAGACACAATATTAGGCTGGGGGGTGTCCCTGAGACAGTCACTGATCTAAATCAGGCCATGAACAAACTGTTTCATAACCTTGTCCCTGACAAACCTCTGTCTGCCTTTGCCTGCGACAGATTGCATAGAGCTCTAAGGCCCAAACCAACCCCAGACAAACCTCCACGAGACATAATAATTGTGACGGACCTGGCCGGAACAGGTGCTTTTGGAGGGGACTGAATGCAAGCCTCTTGCCTTGCGACCATGGGCCCTGGCATTTGGGGGAACGGTGCTCTTTGTGAGCTGTATGCCTGGGGACCCTTGGGGGGGTGTTACTTTGGATTCAGGTCCATGTCCCCCCAAGACACACAGACTCTGGGGACCCTGTATATGCCATATTAGAGTGACTAATTCATACTGTTGGGATTTTCACACCTTCACTCTAAGGATATGCGAATGCAATCACCTCCAGCCATCTGTCTGTCCTCTGTGCTAATTTGATCCTGTTAAAATGTGTGATGTTTATACTTAGGAATGTGTATTAGCAGGTCAGACCGGAGACGGGATGTCTACCCTGAAAAGGTCATATCTAGGAGTCACCTGGGCTGTCTAAAGAACTTAGTTAATTAGCATGTTAATTCATGTTCTGGTTACCCCCTCTGTTTCTGTATATAAGACTTGATTTTGGTCATAATAAAAGGCTCTCTTGGTTGAACTTACATACAGCCTGCCTGGTGTTTGTTCTGACCGACCACAAATGGATTCGAATGGCACATAGCGGTAGTTGGAATCCTGGAGCACCGGATGATCCAATAGAGCAGAGGAGTGTCGGGAGAGTGGGAGCCGAGCGAGCAAAGAGGCTCGTTACATTGGTTAGCAGCGGTGGGATTTGCTCTCCAGTTCCTGGGACACTCCAAACCACCACAGTGAATGACCAGCTATGCAGCCTGCAGGAAAGTCACGCTGAAAGACCTACTTGAGAGCCGAGATGGACCAGAAGAAGGGTGATGCAGGACCCCGGTCAGTTGAAGATTTGTTTCAGCAACGAGTGCGGCAGCGGTTGGCATTATATGGGGCTAACCCATCAGAGACCGCCATACAGGAAGCCATTAAAGACATCCAGCTGCAGGAAGCCCGACAAGAGAGAGAACGAGAGCGACAAAAGAGAGAACTAGAGCGACAACATGAGTGGAGAATGGCGGTAATACGGCAATCGGAGACACCGCCTAAAGAACCAGCCGCCATGGAGGAGGAATTCGGAAGGAGGTTGCGAGAGATGCAGGGAGGAGAAGCAGGCCATCTCCCCCCCCCCCAACAGTTAACCAGAGCAGATGGTGTGGAGTCCCCAGCAGAAGTGCTGGCAACAGGGCAGAGTGGTACCCACCTCTGCCCAGCACCGGAAACCACTGTGGAGTTTCAGGGAGCTGGGGCAGTTGGCCCCTCTCCCCAGCAACAAGCTGAGGTGGTAAAGCTTTTACCCCCAGCTGAATCACTGGCAGCAGGGCAGAATGCTACTGGCCGCTGCACACAACTGCCACTTGAGCGGATATCGGTGGATGGGACTGCGGTCTCCACTCACAGCAACCCAGCAGAAGAGCTGGCAACAGAGCCGAGCGCCACGGGCCTCGGCTCCCAACTAACAGAAGAGGGAGTTCCTGTGGTATTGGATGGGACTTCAGTCCTCACTGACACAACCCCAGAAAATGGTGTGACACTGAGACAGGAGGATGTCAGCCTTGCTTTGCAAGCACTGGGAGATTTTCACCTACCACAAGTGGATGGGACTTCAGTCTCCACTTGTATACCCCAGGGAGGCCGGGCAGTCGACCCAGATCCCCAACAGCATGACGGACTGAGCCCAGTCACCCTGTCTTCTCTCCAGCAGCAGAAAGGACTCCAGGGAGAAGGGCCAGTCCAGGCCTCTCCCCAGCGGCGGGTGTGTTCTCTGAGAGAGGCAGAGGTTGGCTGGGTAAGTGATTCTCTGTTTGGAGCAATTTGTTTGGGGTACTGTATGGATACCGGCATTGGGGGAATAGAACTATGGACTAACTTCGGAGTCAACCCGTTTGGGGTCTCCTCCTATGTTAGTTTCCTGCCAAAAGGGGAGATGTGTGACGGACCTGGCCGGGACAGGTGCTTTTGGAGGGGACTGAATGCAAGCCTCTTGCCTTGCGACCATGGGCCCTGGCATTTGGGGGAACGGTGCTCTTTGTGAGCTGTATGCCTGGGGACCCTTGGGGGGGTGTTACTTTGGATTCAGGTCCATGTCCCCCCAAGACACACAGACTCTGGGGACCCTGTATATGCCATATTAGAGTGACTAATTCATACTGTTGGGATTTTCACACCTTCACTCTAAGGATATGCGAATGCAATCACCTCCAGCCATCTGTCTGTCATCTGTGCTAATTTGATCCTGTTAAAATGTGTGATGTTTACACTTAGGAATGTGTATTAGCAGGTGAGACCGGAGACGGGATGTCTACCCTGAAAAGGTCATATCTAGGAGTCACCTGGGCTGTCTAAAGAACTTAGTTAATTAGCATGTTAATTTATGTTCTGGTTACCCCCTCTGTTTCTGTATATAAGACTTGATTTTGGTCATAATAAAAGGCTCTCCTGTTGGAACTTACATACAGCCTGCCTGGTGTTTGTTCTGACCGATCACAAATGGATTTGAATGGCACATAGCTGTAGTTTGAATCCTGGAGCACCGGATGATCCAATAGAGCAGAGGAGTGTCGGGAGAGTGGAGCCGAGCGAGCAAAGGGGCTTGTTACAATAATGTGTATGAAGGACTTTGTAACCAAGGAAGACATCATGAGAGCATCTAGGTACTCTCACGATATAGAGCTAGATGGGATCAGGATCCAGATTTACCCTGACATCTCTCCTGCGACTTTAAACAGAAGACGCAGGATGAAGGAGGTCACCAACATTCTCCAATCCGCCAGGATTAAGTATAGATGGGGATTCCCCTTCAAGTTATCAATTATGCATAACGGCACCACTTTTACTGTGTATAATGTCATAGAGGGGAAAGAACTGCTCGTCAAGCTGGGTCTATTGGATCAGGCCCCTGAACACCGCTTTCCATCCACACCCAGATCGTCGCCTATCTGGTCTACCCCCAGGCGCTCACAGAGGGATCAGAGAAGGTGGAATCAACCCTTTCCAGACCACGCTGCATGATCCTATAAACTGACCTCACTAGTCTTCTTTGGATCTAAATTTGCTGCTTAGTCTTTAGGTTTTTGACAAATATATTCATCCTTGACACAAGTTGCACTTTTGATGTGCACCCCTGCGCATCCTGTTTTTTTGTTTGTTTGTTCCCCCTTTTTTTTCCTTTCTCATGTCCTTGGGCATGATATGGAACTCTACCTTTATCTTGGAGCCGTTTTGTCCCCTTAAAGGGGTCGCATAGACAGATACCAACATATTTTTCAATGCCATAAAAAATCTTGTCAAACTTTTGTCTGGTTTGTCCTTGTGTTCAATATTATTGTTTCAGTCTTCTTCTGCAGCTTCCATCCCTTACAGGACAAATGGATTCAGTCTCACATGTCCTCACACTTACCACGGACTTCCGAAAGGTCTCCGTCTGCTGATAGAATAATGGAACCGCACGTGAGACCTTTTTTTTTTTCTCTTTGATAATAAGAATCTCCCCCATTGGGGGTTTGTTATTTGTTGGAGTGGAGTTTTCAGTTTTTTATCCTTTTTCAGTAACTAATTACCCTTGTTTCTAAACGTAAAGTATTACATACTACTGCATTTTGATTTAACCATGTACTTTTTATGTTATTCATAATTTTTTTAGCCGCCAGGTATATCCGCCGTCGCTGGTTTGTTCCCCACTCTGCCCCCGTGGTCTGTCGCCTCGCTTCTTGGAGAGGATGTGGCGGACCTCGTTGGTAGATGTAGGACTGTTTTGTCCTCAGAACAAATTTGTTGGGCCAGGCGACCCCCTGTCCCCTGGCCCCCAGTTTTTCTACTTTTATTTTATTATTATTTTTGCCCTTTTGGCTTTAAGAATATTTAAAAATGTTAATGGAAGATCTCAATTGACCTCATACTACAGTTCGCTTAAGATGACTACACAGATATTCACCAAAAGTCTTAAAATGGCACTTATACTTCTACACTTCATCAAGACTCATGTTAGGCATTCAATAACATATGTATGTTTTGTACCTCTCATCTTTCTATTTAGGCAACTCACATACCCTTGCTTGATGACAGGGAACGGTCTGTCATGTAGCAACTGGTATCACTCACTTAGCTGGACCCCCTCCTATAACAATGGGCATTAGAATCTTTTTGCACAATGTCCAGGTTTTTAACTCTCCCAATAAGCGCAAGAAGGCCTTCAAACATTATAAGAGACTGGGAGCTGACATTATTATGCTGCAGGAAACCCACTTTTCCCAGGCCAATCATCCCCAATATTTCGACAAAACATTTAATCAACTCCACTACACTACCTTTACCAAATAAATCTAGAGGGGTTGCTATATTTATCAGAAACTAAATAATTTTTGAACTCCAAAATATATATACAGATAAAGATAGTCGCTTTATTATTATGAAAGGAACTATAAACAGACGCTCTCTCACATTAGCTTCAATTTATGCTCCAAATGAATCACAATCAACCTTTTTTAGTGATTTCTTTACTACCTTAGATCAATACAGATCACCTCACATGATAATTGGTGGTGACTTCAATCTAGCTGCTCACCCCTCATTAGATAGGAGTAATACATCCCCCTCCTCCAAAGCCTTCTCTAGATCCATTAATCGCTCCTTAAACAATCTCCAATTGATTGATACATGGAGATCACATAATATAGGCATTAAAGCATACACTCATTATTCCCACCCTCATGATTGTTACGCCCGCCTCGATTATATCTTCAGCACCCCTCAGCTCAGACCACAACATAGTAGTCTTTGAGACCTCACACATAGGATTGGCCCCAACCACCTTCAACTGGCACCTTAACGACTCACTGCTTACAGACCCCACCACTTATCAGAAAATTAACTCGCATATTGAAGAATATTTCACAGAAAACATAACAGATGATGTACTCCCTACCTCTATATGGGCCGCTCACAAGGGGGTGATGAGGGGCCACCTTATCAACATTGCTGCGGCTAAGAATAAGGCTAAACTTGCAGACATCAAATGTCTCACCAAAGAACTAAATGCTTTATATAACAAATTAAACCATTCGGTCTCTCCTGAATTAACTAACCTAATTCTAGCCAAACGTCAAGCTCTGAACTCACTTTTATCTGAGGACACTGAAAAATCTCTACGATTTTCAAAAGCCAAATTCTTACTACTCAGCAATTCTGCCTCAGCAATGTTTGCTAGGAAATTAAAGCATGATTCTAACCCCGCGCATGTATACAAATTGCGTAACCAAAGGGGTAATCTGGTAACTCATCCCCAAGATGTGTTACAAATTTTCACAAACTTCTATAAAACCCTACTTTCAGGCACCCAAACACATCCTACCTCTTCTTCCCTAGAATGGCTAAACAACCGTTCACTTCCCAAACTTAATGAACAACAGACCTCGTCCCTTAGTGTTCCTTGTACGGACACAGAAATCTTAAGCATAATCAAATCCCTCAAAACCTCTACAGCCCCAGGCCCTGACGGTTTTTCATCATCCTACTACAAAAAAAATTCCCCTCTGTTAGTCCCTAACCTCACTAGATTGTTTAATCATATCCTACTTGGAGGCCAATTCCCAGACAAAATGTTACTGGCTAACCTCTTCCTGATTCCAAAACCCCAAAAAGATCATTCCCTGCCACAAAACTTTCATCCCATATCAGTCCTCAATAATGATATTAAGCTCTTTGGGAAGCTACTGGCCAACAGACTTGCGTCACACCGACCAATCAGGCTTTATTCCAGACCGTCAAATAACAGACAACATCAGACTAGTTACTAATGTGATTCAAGATGCTAATCTTCATTCCCGCCCAGTCTGTCTCTTAAGCCTTGATATACACAAGGCCTTTGATAGCGTCAACTGGTCATATCTTAATTATCTCCTTCCCAAATTTGGCATATCTGAAAAATGTATACATGGTTTTAATGCCCACTACCATTCCCCACAGACCAAAATCAAAATTCCAGGAAACAACTCAGAATTTTTTCCCTTAAGTAGAGGCACTAGGCAGGGTTGTCCACTTTCCCCTCTCCTGTTTGCTCTTGCAAAAGAGCCCCTCGCACTGGCAATCAGACAAAATATCAATATAAAGGGATATCAGAAAAACTCTACCCAATTTAAGCTTAGCCTTTACGCAGATGATGCCCTTTTATTCCTAACCGACCCAATCACTTCTATTCCCAACCTCCTCTCCGAACTAAACTCTTTCCATGCACTTTCAGGCCTGTTCATTAACACAAGTAAATGCTCTGCTTTACCTATAAACTACCCTCCGACCTTGCAAAACTCCCTACAAAATAGCTTTAATTTTATTTGGCCCTCTAGCTCATTCAAATATTTAGGAGTCTACATCACTCCCTCTCCCAAATTCTTATATAAAGCAAATTATATCCCTCTCTTCTCCCATATAAGTTCATTACTCAAATCATGGTCTACCCACCACATCTCCTTTCTGGGCAGGATCTGTGCATTTAAAATGACCATCCTTCCCAAACACCTCTATCACTTTAGAGCACTCCCCATTAACATTCCCAAATCTAGAATAGAGGCCCTTCAAAGGGAAATAAACAAATTTATCTGGAATAATAAAAAACCAAGATGCAGTTATATGCTCATGCATAACACACAAAATAAGGGAGGGATGGGCCTTCCACATCTCTGGCACTATTACTTAGCTGCCAGACTCGCACACATGGCCCAATGGCATTCTTCTACTACCCATATCCCATGGCTGAGTTTTGAAACCTCTTCCATCTCCCCCTTATCATTAAAAGGCATTTTGTGGTCCAACATAATACCGTACCGTACCTTACTAAAAAAGAACATGATAGTGGCCCACTCCATACAACTGTGGAACAAAATCAAGGACTCTTACGTTCTAACCTCAGTTACCCCTCCCCTAGCTTCATTTCTGGGTGACCCCAGATTTACCCCTGCCTTCCCAGTCTGCACTCACTTCCATCGCTGGGTAAACTTAATTTAACCACTCTCAAATCGTTAGTGATTAATCTGAAATTTCCACCCTTCTCATCTATTCAATCTCGATATAAATTTCATGTCTCAGAACTCCCCCAATACATCCAAATTCAGAACTTTTTTGCCACTCACTACTCTCTAACTATTGACACCCCAAGTACTGTATTTGAACGCATCTGCACCTCCTCATATAGAGATAAAGGTATAATCTCTCAATTATATTATTTTTTAAATAACCTACACCAACCTGAAAAATCGGGCCCAATGGTGCGTTGGGAAGCCGACCTGAACTGCTCTTTCCCCATAGAAACCTGGTATAAGATGGTAGATAACCTCCGCAAGAGCAATCGTGCAGCAGCTTTTAGAGAATCCCCTCTAAAACTCTTTATTAGATGGTATATGACCCCTGCCAAGATTCATTCTTTCTACCCCACAATCTCTCCTACTTAATTCAGAGGTTTTTCTGAAAAAGGTAATTACCTTCACATATTTTGGAGCTGTAAACTTTCTTGAACCTATATGGCAAGCAGTTATAACTACACTTGAAATCTCGCTCAAAAAGAAAATCACCCTAACCCCACAGATGTTCATTCATTAATGAGCTCTATCCAATGGATGATCGCACTAAACTGGAAATCACACAACCTACCTTGGTCTCAGGTTCTGTCCAGGATGGAGACTCTCAGGTTATCTGAGAGGATCCACCACACTCTCTGTGATAGTATGCAAACCTTCCATAAAAAATGGATACTATGGTCCCCAACGCAACAATAAATGTATAAATGAGTTAACTCATACCAGGGCCCACACCACTACCCCCTTTCCATTACCTAGGTCCCCACTGCTTGAAACAGGTTTCTTGGTTACCCCTTACAGGTTCTGTGAATCTGGCACCCTCCCCCCCTATCCAATAATCTTTCTTTTATTGTCAATGCTAATTGCTGATAGACTCATTATTAATGCCTTATTTTTGTATATCTCTTGTATGACTCTGTATCACCGAATCTAATGTCTTGCTCTGTACTAAAATATGTAATTTTCCTGTCTTCCAAATAAAAACTTTTGTAAACAAAAAAAGTTGTACGATACAAAAACATCTTAAACATAGCTTTTTGTTTTATTCTCGTTTAAATACTTTATTGTTATTGATAAGATCAACAGATAGCATTACAGATAATAAAAAAGAAAGAAATACCATTGTGTTGAGTTAGGTATTGTGAGGGGGTTAGCTCGGCAGCGGGTGTGTGTGACCCCCGAGATGGGCTCCCCACACAAAAACAGGCCCAGCAAACGGAGGTTGTGGTTTTCAAAATCAAAAAGGTGCGGTTTATTTTCTATTTACAGTGACAAAACACAGCAAAGCAAAAGAAACATAAACAAAATAAATCCTGGTCAACTTGACCTCTGACTAAACATACAGGTTTCCTAACTAACAACTGGGATCAGCCTAGTGCTGTCCTAGTCCCTAAGTCCCTGGTTTTAAATGTCCAAGCAAATAGCCACACAGGCTTTGTCTCACCGCACAGGGGTTCACTCTCCCTAGACAGTCCACACAGGTCTGGTTCCAGGCATGAGCTAACATCTAATGAAGCTGGGAGTTCTTATAGAGGCCTAAATGAGCTGACAAGCTTCAGCTGGTCTCATCAACTCCCTGTCTGTACGACGCCCCACACTCTCCCTAGAGGTATGAGTCATCCATGAGCCCACTAGCCTTAGCTGGGCTTATACAACTCTCCACCTAGTTGTATAAGTCGGCGTAAAGCCTGAATCTGGGCGAAATATATCTACCCCCCTGGATGCAACCAGGTGACTTTACCTTCCTGCTGTCACATACCCCCCCTCTTGTTTTAACCTCGGGGTTGGAACACCAGAAATCAGGCATTCATGTACTCGAGACAAAGCATCCACATTCCCCATTTGAACGCCAGGGCGATGCTTTACTGTGAAGTTGAATTCCTGGAGGGCCAGGAACCACCTATTCACTCTTCTATTTGTTTCCTTGTTTTGAGCCATCCACTTTAACGGAGCGTGAGCCGTAACCATGTCAAAGTGCCTACCTAGCAGGTAGTACCGAAGGGAATCTAGAGCCCACTTCACCGCTAAACACTCCTTTTCAACGGTGGCGTAATTTACCTCATGGGACTTCAACTTCCTGCTGAGGTAAATGACTGGGTGCTCTTCCCCGTTCCAGACCTGGGACAATACTGCTCCTAACCCCACATCTGACGCATCACTTTGTACGACAAAGTCTTTAGAGAAGTCGGGTGAGTACAACACTGGCTGGCTACATAAGGCTTGTTTCAAGAATTGGAATGCTGCCTCAGCCTCGGGGGTCCATTTAATCATGACCGACCCTTTCCCCTTCGTCAGGTTGGTTAGGGGCACAGCCTTAGAAGCAAAGTGGGGAATGAATCGCCGATAATACCCAGCGATTCCCAGAAAGGCTCGTACCTGCTTCTTGCTGTTGGGACGTGGCCAACTCTGGATGGCCTCGACTTTGTTGAGTTGGGGTTTTATTACTCCCCTCCCAATGGTGTACCCAAGATATTTGGCCTCCTCCTGCCCAATGGTACACTTCTTGGGGTTAGCCGTAAACCCCGCTTCCCGAACAGAGTCCAGGACTGCTTGCACTTTTGGCAGATGTGAGGCCCAATCTGTGCTATGGACAATTATGTCATCCAGGTAAGCCGCAGCATACTTCCGATGGGGCCTCAGCATCTGGTCCATTTTCCGCTGGAATGTGGCCGGCGCATTCTGTAACCCGAACGGCATTCTTTTGTATTGGAACGCCCCGTCTGGGGTTACAAATGCGGTTTTCTCTTTGGCCGACTTGGCCAGGGGGATTTGCCAATACCCTTTTGTGAGGTCAAGAGTCGTCATGTATCGGGCTGTTCCCAGCCGGTCGATCAACTCATCTATACGTGGCATGGGGTAGGTGTCAAATTTTGTAACTTTGTTCAACTGACGAAAATCGTTACAAAATCGCCAGCTCCCATCCGGTTTAGGCACCAACACAATGGGACTAGACCAATCACTTTGGGACTCCTCTATCACCCCTAAGTTCAGCATTTTCTGTACTTCCTCCCGTATTGCCTCCCGTCGGGCCTCTGGGATCCGATAGGGTTTTAACTTCACCCTTTCACCGGGCGGGGTAATGATGTCATGCTCTACCCCAGATGTTTGTCCCGGCAGCTCAGAGAATACCTCCTTGTTGCGAAGCACAAACTCCTTAACCTCCTGTTGTTGGGGTTGTGACAAGGTGGCTGCTATTCCAACCTCAGGAATCACGCAACCAGTTTGAGCTGGTGACCAAGTGTCTGCGACTAGGGACTCTCTATCCCTCCAGGCTTTCAACAGATTAACGTGATAGATCTGTTCGGGCTTTCGCCTTCCTGGTTGTCTGACCTTGTAATTCACTTCGCTCACTTTTTCCATTATCTCGTAGGGGCCTTGCCATTTGGCAAGGAATTTACTTTCAACCGTAGGGACAAGTACCAGTATCCTATCCCCCGGGGAAAAGGTACGGGTCTTGGCTCCACGGTTGTACACTCTCTGCTGTGCTAACTGTGCTTGGGCCAAATGTTCCTTCACGATGGGCATTACCTGTGCAATTCGGTCTTGCATCAGGGCGACATGCTCAATCACACTCCTGTGGGGAGAACTCTCACTTTCCCAAGTTTCCTTGGCAATATCCAACAGCCCTCTTGGGTGTCTCCCATACAGTAACTCAAAGGGGGAGAATCCCGTAGAGGATTGGGGCACCTCCCTAATAGCAAACATCAGATAAGGAAGTAGACAGTCCCAATCCTTTCCATCTCTATCCACCACTTTCTTCAACATTTGTTTTAGGGTTTTGTTGAACCTTTCAACCAGCCCATCGGTTTGGGGGTGATACACAGATGTACGTAATTGCGTCACTTTGAACAATTTACACAGCTCCTTCATAACCCGGGACATAAAGGGTGTACCTTGGTCCGTAAGCAGTTCTTTACAAATACCCACCCGGCTAAACACAAGAGATAGCTCTTTGGCTATGGTTTTGGCCGAGGTATTTCGGAGAGGGATCGCTTCTGGATAACGGGTGGCATAGTCCATTATAACTAATATGTACTGGTGCCCCCTAGCGGACTTGATTATAGGACCTACCAAATCCATGGCGATCCTCTCAAACGGGACCTCAATGATGGGTAGAGGGACCAGCGGGCTACGGAAATGTGGCATCGGGGCCGACCTCTGACACACAGGGCAGGAGGAACAATAATTTTCTATGTCCTTCATCACCCCCGGCCAATAGAATCTCTGTAATACCCTCTCTCGGGTTTTCTCTGTCCCCAGATGACCTCCAAGAATGTGCCCATGGGCCAACTCCAACACCAACTTCCTGTAAGGTTTGGGCACCACAAGCTGCTCAACGGTTTCTTCTGCCCTTTTTGCCACCCGATACAGTAGGTCCTTCTCTACGCTGAAGTATGGGTAAGTGCAGGTATTATCTGGGTTCACTAACTCGCCATCTATTTCCACTACGTTTTCCCGTGCCTTTATTAGGGCGGGGTCTTTTAACTGTTCTGTGGCAAAATTTTCCCTGTGAACCTCCAGATCAGAAAACTCCACAGACGGTAGGTTTTCGTCTGAGGAGGTGGGCTCCTCTCCAGTTTCTTGAGTCTCCCCTGCCAATACTGATAAGGGAAATTCCGGAGAGTCCTCACCACTCTCAGGGGAGTTCTGGCTATCACATTCCTGGTACATAGGGGCACCAGTGGGGGGCTCAGGATCATCCCACAGTTCCCAGAACTTCGGAAAATCCCTTCCCACAATGGCGTCATGCGGTAACTGAGATACTAAGCCCACTGGATGAGAGAGGGTACCTTTGGGGGTCTCGAAACACACTGTAGTCACTGGATACTCTCGGGTGTCCCCATGCACACAAATAACAGCTACCTTGCTATTCCCAGAGACCTCTGTTTTAACTAACTCAGCCTTTATCAGGGTCACAAGGCTACCTGAATCCAGCAATACCACAACATTTCTACCATTAACACACATTTTGCATAAATGTTTCTCAGTTCCTCGAATGGCAGTGCATGCGACTGTCGCACACTGCGACTGACGTCTGCCCGTCAGAAAGTCACACTGCATGGGTTCCTCCACAACCGGGCAATTGGCTGCAATATGTCCCGCTTGCCGGCAGCGGTAGCAAACGATCCTTCTTGCGGCCTCTTGAGCCGCTGATTTCCCAGGCTGTTCTCGCCAAACTTGGGGTAGAGCTCCCACCCTCTCACTCTCTCCACCCTCACCCCTTGGAATCCTCTTATCCGCCCCTGGGGATGGTCTGGTCTTAGGGTGGAAAGTCCGAGTGTCTCTGGAAGAGGCCGTCAGGTTCTCTGTAGCCAAGTATTTCTCCACACGATCCACAAGACCATCGGCCGTCTCTGGGTCTCCATGGCTTACCCACTTTTGGATGGCAGTAGGAAGAGCTCTCAAAAACCGATCCATTACAACACGTTCCACAATCTTTGGTGCGGACAAAGTCTCTGGCTGTAGCCACTTTCTGCTCAGGTGAATGAGATCATACATTTGAGACCTGGGGGGTTTTCCAAGCTGGAAAGTCCAGTTATGCACACGCTGAGCCCGGACAGCCTGGGTGACACCCAGCCTTGCCAATATTTCAGCTTTTAGCATCACATAGTCTTTTGCTTGGTTAGGCTCTAGGTCATAGTAAGCTTTCTGCGATTCACCAGTTAACAGAGGAGCCACCAGTCCAGCCCACTGCTCCTCAGGCCACTTTTCTCTTTCAGCGGTCCTTTCAAATGTGGTCAAAAATACCTCTGGATCATCCTCTCCAGTCATTTTTGTCAATAAACGACTCACCCCAAAGGACGCGGTATTAGTGGGACGGCTTTCCTCACTGGTCTGCGGACGTTGCTGCATTGCTGCTTCCATCTGTTGTTGTAGTCTCTGCTCTTGCTTCTGCAACAGGTCTATGAAGCGGGCCTCAGATTGCTGCTGGGCTTGTTGCTGAGCCTCCAGACTCTGTTGCAAAGTTGCGTTTGTCTGCTGCTGGGCTGCAAGGCTCTGTTGATGAGCTTGCTGCTGGGCTGCGAAGTTCTGTTGTTGAGCTGCAAGGCTCTTTTGCAAACCTGCATTTGTCTGCTGTTGATTGGCATTTGCTAGAGCCAGCTGCTTCAGTATCTCCTCCATGCTGGCTTAAAAAAAAACTGCCACTGGTTCTCCACCAACTGTGAGGGGGTTAGCTCGGCAGCGGGTGTGTGTGACCCCCGAGATGGGCTCCCCACACAAAAACAGGCCCAGCAAACGGAGGTTGTGGTTTTCAAAATCAAAAAGGTGCGGTTTATTTTCTATTTACAGTGACAAAACACAGCAAAGCAAAAGAAACATAAACAAAATAAATCCTGGTCAACTTGACCTCTGACTAAACATACAGGTTTCCTAACTAACAACTGGGATCAGCCTAGTGCTGTCCTAGTCCCTAAGTCCCTGGTTTTAAATGTCCAAGCAAATAGCCACACAGGCTTTGTCTCACCGCACAGGGGTTCACTCTCCCTAGACAGTCCACACAGGTCTGGTTCCAGGCATGAGCTAACATCTAATGAAGCTGGGAGTTCTTATAGAGGCCTAAATGAGCTGACAAGCTTCAGCTGGTCTCATCAACTCCCTGTCTGTACGACGCCCCACACTCTCCCTAGAGGTATGAGTCATCCATGAGCCCACTAGCCTTAGCTGGGCTTATACAACTCTCCACCTAGTTGTATAAGTCGGCGTAAAGCCTGAATCTGGGCGAAATATATCTACCCCCCTGGATGCAACCAGGTGACTTTACCTTCCTGCTGTCACAGTATATACAGGTGTAGCGATACCCCCAGTTAAGAGGGCTGCCTTGTTTGTTTTTGGGCCCTGTAGTGCACCGCTGTTAACCCCTGGCAATCGACTCTAACCTCTTGTGGCACAGTTAGTAAAGGGGATGATAGAATTGCAATCACTCTAATATTCTATATGACTCAATCCCACAATATGGTATAGCACAGTAAATGACACTGACAACCAATATACTTAACTCTATTGTTTTTACTGTTGGTAAAAAGTTAAATGGATAAAACAGTATGCAATGTCACATGCAGAGCCCTGCAATAAGAGTATAATTAATAAAACACTAACGTTCAGAAATGTGATAGACTGTTTACAGACCCCGCTGCAGCTATCCTCCCTCGTGAGCAAAAATGGCGCCCAGCAATGTCCTATACTACCCAGTCAGGCCTGACTATCCTTTGGGTATACAGTAAACCCCCCTCCATCGCGGGGGTTACGTTCCAGACCCATCCGCAATAAGTGAAAATCCGCAAAATAGAAATACCCTATTTAAATACACACTAGGCATGTTTTTATAACTTTCACTGTACTTTAAAAGCATTTTAAGGTCTTTAAACACACTTTTAAAACAATAGAAACACATTTAAACACATAAAAGATACTGAGAGACATAGCAAGAGCAATGGAAAACACAAAAATATTTAATTAACAAGGATTTAATCAATAAAATAATGTTAATAGGTCTTACAGAAAAAAACGCAATATACCGGGACCGCGAAAACTGAACCGCGATATAACGGGGGTTTACTGTAGTCCTGTGGAAGAAATCTTCGCTAGCAAAACAACGGTGGTGCACTTTCAGGAACAAACTGTAATCCAACAAAGAATTGATGATCGGTAACTTGGTACTACCAGGCAGACTAAGAACTCAGTTCAGCAGACAGTCTCCCTAGAGTGTAACTGAAATCACTGTGATAGGCCTGTATAAAGTTAATGGGCCTAACGATACTGTAATGTAGCTCTGAGCAGATGCTCTCTCACCCGACCGGACCAGTCCTTGTCCGCAACTTCCATTACTGTGACTCGCTTCACAGTGTCCACGACACCCGGGTCTTCGGTCCTCCTGATGACAGCACTCGGCAACAGGATCAGACGCTCCGCAGGCTCCCCGGTGGAGCGGAAGGCTCTTTGGAAAGACACAAGGCCCAGGCTTCAGGCCTTGTGCACACAGCAGGTCAGCACAGTGATCCTCTTGCTGGGAGGGCAGTGTCCAAAGAGAAAGAACCAGTCCCCGCCTCTCCCTTATAAAGTCCACCCCAGCAGTCCTTGAGCAGGGAAATGCACCCTGGGTGCCCTAAAGCGTGCTGGGAACTGTAGTCTCTTTATGAAAAACGATACCCCGCTACACAGGTAAGGTAAGTACCAATTATACATGGCCTATCTAATGATAATCTGTGTAACTAAAACCAAATTAGAGCAATGAAGCTATATCTTATCGAGCTGTTCAAGGGTCAATTTTAAAAACATAAACTCAGGCTAAACAAATTATAAATTCAATTCAGTCCCTCAAAAGTAGGATAACTTGTTCATCCAACTGCTAAGTTAAAGTGGTTGTAAACCCACTTTTTCAACTTGCACCTACAGGTAAGCCTAGATTAAGGCTTACCTGTAGGTGCAAGAAATATCTCCTAAACCTACACGGTTTAGGAGATATTTACTAAAAATGACAGGCGCCGCTGTCAACGGCGCATGCGCGCCGTAGACAACGGCGCATTCATGGGGTTAATTCCATTCACAAAATCGGCTACTTCCCAGCAATCGCTGGGCATAGCCGAATGTGACATCTCTCGCGCGCATGCGCAGAGTGACGTCTCCGCCGCTCCGGCCAATCACAGCGCCGGAGCAGCGCTGTGATTGGCTGGTGCGGCGATACCCGGAAGTAACCTTCCGGCTATCGCCGCAGCAATGGATGCGGCTGAAGAGGGAGACGAGGACGGCTTCGGGGGCCCCGACCTAAGGTAAGTGATGCATAATGAGCTATTATGCTAGTCATATTAGCTCATTATGCCTTTCTCTTCCAGGTTGTTACAACCACTTTAAAACCTAGTTACATCACTAGTGATAGATAATGCTATCCAAACACAATGGAGGTTACCTGAGAGAAAAGGTGTTGGAAGGAAACAAAGGTAACCCGAAAAAGGGGAGGAAGGAAGCATAGTAAAGGGTTAGAAAAGACAGGAAGGAGGAGAGGAGGATGAGTCCCTGAAGGTAGAGCTACCCCCAAAAGGGAATGGGTAGGGATGAGCTTCGAGTTCGAGTCAAACTCATGTTCGACTCGAACATTGCCTGTTCGCCCGTTCGCCGAACAATGAACAATTTGGGGTGTTCGCGGCAAATTCGAAAAGTCTATGGGAGAAATCTAAAGTGCTAATTATAAAGGCTTATATGCAAGTTATTGTCCTAAAAAGTGTTTGGGGACCTGGGTCCTGCACCAGGGGACATGTATCAATGCAAAAAAAAGTTTAAAAAACGTCAGTTTTTTTAGGAGCAGTGATTTTAATAATGCTTAAAGTGAAACAATAAAAGTGAAATATTCCTTTAAATTTCGTACCTGGGGGGTGTGTATGATATGCATGTAAAGTGGCGCATGTTTCCCGTGCTTAGAACTGTCCCTGCACAAAGTGTCATTTTTGAAGGAAAAAAAGTCAATTAAAACTCACTCGCGGCTATAATGAATTGTCGGCTTTTATCAATACATAGAAAAGTCATTGATAAAAAAAAAAAAAAAAAAGCGTGGGGGTTCCCCCAAATTCAATTACCAGGTCCTTTAGGTCTGGAATGGATATTAAGAGGAACCCCGCCACAAATAAAAAAAAAATGGCGTGGGGTTCCCCCTAAATATCCATACCAGGCCCTTGAGATCTGGCATGGATTTTAAGGGGAACTCCACCCCAAATAAAAAAAAATGGGGAATGATGGGGAACTTCGTTCGCTGTGTAATACATGAATAGACCCACCCCTTCTCTCGTTCCGCATCTGGTCCGCTGAGCGGACCTGATGGGGAACTTTAGAAGGGGCGGGTCTATACATTTAAAACACAGCGGAGGAAGTTTCCCATCAGGTCCGCACAGGCACAACCAATGACGGACAGCGCTGGACATCGGGATCGCCGCGGGACACTGGATTTCATCGCTGGAATGTTTTTTTTTTTTTTTTTTTGTTTATTTGTTTTTTTTTAATAAAGGACTTTTCCAAGGTGTGTGTGTTTTTATTTACATTTTTTGACACTTTCTTCGTGAAATGGTAGGGGTACAATGTACCCCTTACCAATTCACATAGGGGGGGGCGGGATCTGGGGGTCCCCTTTGTTAAAGGGGTCTTCCAGATTCCGATAAGCCCCCCGCCCGCAGACCCCCACAACCACCGGGCAAGGGTTGTGGGGATGAGGCCCTTGTTCCCATCAACATGGGGACATCCTCCCCATGTTGAGGGCATGTGGCCTGGTACGGTTCAGGAGGGAGGGGGGGCCGCTCTCTCATCCCCCCCTCTTCCCCTGCGGCCGGCCAGGTTGCGTGCTCGGATAAGGGTCTGGTATGGATTTTTGGGGGGACTCCACGCCATTTTTTTTTTTAATTTGGGGTGGAGTTCCCCTTAAAATCCATGCCAGATCTCAAGGGCCTGGTATGGATATTTAGGGGGAACCCCACGCCATTTTTTTTTAAAATTTGCGGCGGGGTTCCCCTTAATATCCATTCCAGACCTGAAGGGCCTGGTAATTGAATTTGGGGGAACCCCCACGCTTTTTTTTATTTTTTTTTATCAATGAAATTTCTATGTATTGATAAAAGCCGACAATTCATTAATAGCCACGAGTGAGTTTTAAATTACTTTTTTTCCTTAAAAAATGACACTTTGTGCAGGGACAGTTCTAAGCGCGGGAAACATGCGCAACTTTACATGCATATCATACACACCCCCCAGGTACGAAATTTAAAGGAATATTTCACTTTTATTTTTTCATTTTAAGCATTATTAAAATCACCGCTCCCGTAAAAACGTCTATTTTTTAAACCTTTTTTTGCATTGATACATGTCCCCTGGGGCAGGACCCGGGTCCCCAAACCCTTTTTAGGACAATAAATTGCATATTAGCCTTTATAATTAGCACTTTAGATTTCGAACGTTCGAGTCCATTGTATTTAATAGGGTTCTAAAGTTCACACGAACATTCTGTCTGTTCGCAGGTTCTGGTGCGAACCAAACAGGGGGGTGTTCGGCTCATCCCTGGGTATGGGTAAGGACGTACAGTTGAGTACCTACTACCATGGTAAAAGTACCCTTCTTCAAAGCCTGGCTGTAGATAATGTGTACTCCGTGGTCTCCAATAAATGTCAAATTTGCTAAAAGTTTTCTTTGTCCATGACTTCCATTTTTGCATGTAGCAGAGTGAAGTTCATCCTGTGCTTGGTCTCTGCAATATTCAATGTAGGTGATTTCCATGCTTTAGTTATGGTCTGTTTCATGGCTGTTAAAGCGGAGTTCCGCCGAAAAAAATAAAAAATATTAAAAGTCAGCAGCTACAAATACTACAGCTGCTGACTTTTAATATATGGACACTTACCAGTCCGTGTCCGCAGCCGAAGCCGATTTGTCCGTCGGCTCTCGGATCCTGCCGCCGCCATCTTCGGTAAGGGAATAAGGAAATGAAGCCTTGCGGCTTCACTACCTGGTTCCCTACAACGCATGCGCGAGTCACGCTGCGCGTTCCCACTGGTCCCTGCTGTCTTCTGGGACCTGTGTGTCTCCCAGAAGACAGCGTTGGGGACAGAGTAGGCGCCGGATGCGCCGCGGTGATCTATGCCCGGAAGTGGGAGCAAATACCTGTATTACACAGGTGTAACGAGCCCCTTTGCTCGCTCGACTCCGCTCTCCCGACACTCCTCTCCTCTATTGGATCATCCGGTGCTCCAGGATTCAAACTACAGCTATGTGCCATTCGAATCCATTTGTGGTCGGTCAGAACAAACACCAGGCAGGCTGTATGTAAGTTCAACCAAGAGAGACTTTTATTATGACCAAAATCAAGTCTTATATACAGAAACAGAGGGGGTAACCAGAACATAAATTAACATGCAAATTAACTAAGTTCTTTAGACAGCCCAGGTGACTCCTAGATATGACCTTTTCAGGGTAGACATCCCGTCTCCGGTCTCACCTGCTAATACACATTCCTAAGTGTAAACATCACACATTTTAACAGGATCAAATTAGCACAGAGGACAGACAGATGGCTGGAGGTGATTGCATTCGCATATCCTTAGAGTGAAGGTGTGAAAATCCCAACAGTATATGAATTAGTCACTCTAATATGGCATATACAGGGTCCCCAGAGTCTGTGTGTCTTGGGGGGACATGGACCTGAATCCAAAGTAACACCCCCCCAAGGGTCCCCAGGCATACAGCTCACAAAGAGCACCGTTCCCCCAAATGCCAGGGCCCATGGTCGCAGGGCAAGAGGCTTGCATTCAGTCCCCTCCAAAAGCCCCTGTCCCGGCCAGGTCCGTCACACATCTCCCCTTTCGGCAGGAAACTAACATAGGAGGAGACCCCAAACGAGTTGACTCCGAAGTTAGTCCATAGTTCTATTCCCCCAATGCCGGTATCCACACAGTACCCCAAACAAATTGCTCAAAACAGAGAATCACTTACCCAGCCAACCTCTGCCTCTCTCAGAGAACACACCCGCCGCTGGGGAGAGGCCTGGACTGGCCCTTCTCCCTGGAGTCCTTTCTGCTGCTGGAGAGAAGACAGGGTGACTGGGCTCAGTCCGTCATGCTGTTGGGGATCTGGGTCGACTGCCCGGCCTCCCTGGGGTATACAAGTGGAGACTGAAGTCCCATCCACTTGTGGTAGGTGAAAATCTCCCAGTGCTTGCAAAGCAAGGCTGACATCCTCCTGTCTCAGTGTCACACCATTTTCTGGGGTTGTGTCAGTGAGGACTGAAGTCCCATCCAATACCACAGGAACTCCCTCTTCTGTTAGTTGGGAGCCGAGGCCCGTGGCGCTCGGCTCTGTTGCCAGCTCTTCTGCTGGGTTGCTGTGAGTGGAGACCGCAGTCCCATCCACCGATATCCGCTCAAGTGGCAGTTGTGTGCAGCGGCCAGTAGCATTCTGCCCTGCTGCCAGTGATTCAGCTGGGGGTAAAAGCTTTACCACCTCAGCTTGTTGCTGGGGAGAGGGGCCAACTGCCCCAGCTCCCTGAAACTCCACAGTGGTTTCCGGTGCTGGGCAGAGGTGGGTACCACTCTGCCCTGTTGCCAGCACTTCTGCTGGGGACTCCACACCATCTGCTCTGGTTAACTGTTGGGGGGGGGGGGAGATGGCCTGCTTCTCCTCCCTGCATCTCTCGCAACCTCCTTCCGAATTCCTCCTCCATGGCGGCTGGTTCTTTAGGCGGTGTCTTCGATTGCCGTATTACCGCCATTCTCCACTCATGTTGTCGCTCTAGTTCTCTCTTTTGTCGCTCTCGTTCTCTCTCTTGTCGGGCATCCTGCAGCTGGATGTCTTTAATGGCTTCCTGTATGGCGGTCTCTGATGGGTTAGCCCCATATAATGCCAACTGCTTCCGCACTCGTTGCTGAAACAAATCTTCAACTGACCGGGGTCCTGCATCACCCTTCTTCTGGTCCATCTCGGCTCTCAAGTAGGTCTTTCAGCGTGACTTTCCTGCAGGCTGCATAGCTGGTCATTCACTGTGGTGGTTTGGAGTGTCCCAGGAACTGGAGAGCAAATCCCACTGCTGCCACCAATGTAACGAGCCCCTTTGCTCGCTCGACTCCGCTCTCCCGACACTCCTCTCCTCTATTGGATCATCCGGTGCTCCAGGATTCAAACTACAGCTATGTGCCATTCGAATCCATTTGTGGTCGGTCAGAACAAACACCAGGCAGGCTGTATGTAAGTTCAACCAAGAGAGACTTTTATTATGACCAAAATCAAGTCTTATATACAGAAACAGAGGGGGTAACCAGAACATAAATTAACATGCTAATTAACTAAGTTCTTTAGACAGCCCAGGTGACTCCTAGATATGACCTTTTCAGGGTAGACATGCCGTCTCCGGTCTCACCTGCTAATACACATTCCTAAGTGTAAACATCACACATTTTAACAGGATCAAATTAGCACAGAGGACAGACAGATGGCTGGAGGTGATTGCATTCGCATATCCTTAGAGTGAAGGTGTGAAAATCCCAACAGTATGAATTAGTCACTCTAATATGGCATATACAGGGTCCCCAGAGTCTGTGTGTCTTGGGGGGACATGGACCTGAATCCAAAGTAACACCCCCCCAAGGGTCCCCAGGCATACAGCTCACAAAGAGCACCGTTCCCCCAAATGCCAGGGCCCATGGTCGCAGGGCAAGAGGCTTGCATTCAGTCCCCTCCAAAAGCCCCTGTCCCGGCCAGGTCCGTCACAACAGGTATCTGCTCCCTCCTCCCCCCTAAAGATGCCAAATGTGACACCGGAGGGGGGTGAAAGCGGGTCAAACTCTGCTTTAAGAGCTGAATGAGTAGTTTAAATTGTTGTTGCGTTAAAGATTCCATTCTCAAGTTTAAAATTGACCATTGCCAGGTCTGGTGTGAGAGAGCGTTCAAACATCTCAGAGGCGAGGATGAAAACAGCTTTCCAAAATTCTTGCGCCAATGGGCAACTCCACCAGATGTGTAGGTGCATACACGTTTTGTTTTATTCTAAGAAGATATGGAAAAATGCATATATGTGTGTACTATAAACCACAGTAAGCTATGCCACTACCCACCCTCCTTTTTGACCAACTCTTTCCCTAATCAAACCAACAGTGCCTGAGTGGGATTTAATATTTATAGCAGCCTCATTATTACACATTTTAAGCAAGCCCAATAAGTGACAATAAATAGAAATAAAGAAAATTCTGAAAACAGACAACAAACATCAAACCAGGACACGGTACCTGTTGCCCAAACTCCATTTGATAGGACACTGCCTCAGGGGCGATTACACAAATACACAAGGGTATATATACCCTTGTCCCAAGTTTACCACAGCTGGACCATATGGAAGAGGAACATATGCCTCATAAAGATCCCAAGCCAATCCAAATTTCCAACAAAATGATAGCCTTCAAAGACCCTGCAACCCGCCATTTTATGTATGACTTACAAACGTAGCCTATACACATAGGCATGCGCGGGGGGTATGCTGGGTGTGATTTGGCTCACCCTTTTCGCCCTGTGCGCCAGGGCCAAAGATAAGGCAGTACAGCCTGCCCTCCTGTACTGGGCCTGTGCCCTATTAGTTTTAAAGGGAGGCCGAAGCACCTGCTGAGCAGGTGGATCGGCTGTACTATTGCAGATATTGATCTTCTTGTTCCTCCCATTCAAGTGCTGCTGGCTTCTTTCTCCTCTCCCTCCCTCTGGGGGCACTGTAGCGGGTTCAGTTCTAGCATCTGCACCTCCATCCTGTCCTCAGTATCTTTTTCAGTATTAAATGAAAGGCAATAAGGGTCTGTTTAGAACCCAAAAATGTCACCAAAGCCCCCCAAAAGAGCACTTAAAAATAATAAAAAATAAATAAATCAAAATCAAAAAATCAAATGTAAAAAAAATAATAATTAAAACAAAAATCTATAAACACATGTGTGTGGCGCTCATTTCTGCCAAGCTACTACCTCTTTTTCTGTGTTTAAGCTTTGGGGTGCACACCCTAATGCAATAGGCTGTGCGCACCTATGCCTATACACAATATTATTCAAGGGCAGAGGCATATCATCCATGGGTGCAATATGTACATTGCACAAGGGTGGGTGGGGCCGACTATGCTCTGACACACAATGCACTTATGGAGGAGTATATGTAAAAAGTGCGGCGCTAAAGAAAATAGGAATCCTATCCTAATATAGGTGAACTCAAAAGAGTGCCGTACATCAAGCTGAGCTTAATGATAAAGTGTGGACTTCAATAATGAAAAAATGTCATCCATTCATGGTAAAATATAAACATAAATCATAAATTGAATTCAAACGTGTTCTATAAGTAATCTTGCGTTCTGTGAAACAACAAATGAATGAAAATAACTCAAAGTGAAAAAATCATGATAATAAATCACCTAGAGAAAAAACATATGAATAAAAGTCTGCAGAGTCCAATAGTGCTTGACTCTGAAATGTCTTTCAATGGGCACCAAAGCTAAAAAACACATCTAATACACATCACATATATAGATTAATGGAGATTTTGTCCCAAATAATTCTTTGAAGTGGACACAATAGGATATATGTTCTGGATACAACACCGGGGAGTGCCTTCACCGTTGGATCAGTGGGGAAAGAAATTAATACTCTTACCGAGTGTTTTGGACCCAGCTCACCGTATGGCGGTGGATCTATCGAGCTTGTGTCCACTTTCAGGGACACACAAATAGAAATCCAAGGCTGTTGTCCTCTCCCGACGAGCAGCGCTTTCAGCCGTGACACCCGCTCCAAATATGAAGAAGTCACCATATAGAAACCAAATCTCCAAATGTGGAGATTTGGTTTCTATATGGTGACTTCTTCATATTTGGAGCGGGTGTCACGGCTGAAAAGCGCTGCTCGTCGGGAGAGGACAACAGCCTTGGATTTCCATTTGTGAGTCCCTGAGTCCCTTGGATTTCCATTTGTGAGTCCCTGAGTCCCTGAGTCCCTGAAAGTGGACACAAGCTCGATAGATCCACCGCCATACGGTGAGCTGGGTCCACAACGCTCGGTAAGAGTATTCATTTCTTTCCCCACTGATCCAACGGTGAAGGCACTCCCCGGTGTTGTATCCAGAACGTATATCCTATCGTGTCCACTCCAAAGAATTATTTGGGACAAGATCTCCATTAATCTATATATGTGATGTGTATTAGATGTGGTTTTTAGCTTTGGTGCCCATTGAAAGACATTTCAGAGTCAAGCACTATTGGACTCTGCGGACTTTTATTCATATGTTTTTTCTCTAGGTGATTTATTATCATGATTTTTTCACTTTGAGTTATTCTCATTATTCATTTGTTGTTTCACAGAACGCAAGATTACTTATAGAACACGTTTGAATTCAATTTATGATTTATGTTTATATTTCACCATGAATGGATGACATTTTTTCATTATTGAAGTCCACACTTTATCATTAAGCTCAGCTTGATGTACGGCACTCTTTTGAGTTCACCTATAATAGGATAGGATTCCTATTTTCTTTAGCGCCACACTTTTTACATATATTTTTTTACACATCTTGTCTGGTTGTTGTGTCGGCTGCTAGTTTTTCACATTTATTTTTCACATTTATTATCACTTGAGGTTGGCGCAGTATTATTTCACTGTTTACACTTATGGAGGAGAACTGATTCCAAAAAATTACAGCCTTGCAGGATGCTCCTTATATGTTTAAGCGCTGCAGCTGCACCTGTCACTGCCTGCTGCCTGTGTCCCCACTGCCTGTTGCTGTCTGGGATCTGCAGATGGCTGTCAACCCCGGGGGTGGGTTCAGCATCATGGGGGGATGACTGCTGATGTCATCCTGTGCCCAGGGGGAAAGAAATCTCATATGCCCTGTGAGTGCTATCTGGCGTTTGTTAGGGAGGTTGGAGGATTGTGCTGGGGACAAACTGTCTTCACTGGGTAACAGAATGACCTGGAGCTATTGTGCTGGGGGACAGACTGACCTGGGGGTGTGATTATGCTAGGGGACAGACTGACTGTACTGTGAGACAGACTGACCTGGGGAGGGGGGGTATGATTGTGCTGGGGGACCAACTAACCAGGGAAGAAGGGTGATTGTGCTGGGAGACAGATTGACCCGAGGTGAATTGTACTAGAAGACAGACTCAGTCTGTCCCCCAGTATAATTTCCCCCAGCTCAGTCTGCCCCCCCCCCCCCAGCTCAGTCTATAACACAGTACAATATCCCTCAGGTCAGTCTGTTCCCCAGTGCAATCCCCCAGGTCAGTCTGTCCCCAGTACAGTCTGTCTGTCCCCCAGCAAACCCCCCCCCCCAGACAGACTGACATGGGGGGATTGTACTGGAGAACAGATTGACCTGGCATGGGATTGTACTGGGGTGGAAGGCAGACTCGCTTTAGAGAGGATTGTTCTGGAGGACAGTCTGACCTGGGGGGAAAGGATTGTACTGGGGGACAGACTGACCTGGGGGGTTGTGTTGGAAGACAGACTAACCTGGGGGGGGTGTGTACTGAGGGACAGACTTGCCTGGGCAGGGGAGTGAATCAGTGACAAGAGACAGACTGACCTAAGGGGGTTTGTCTGTGCCCCAGTATAATTCCCACAAATCATTCTGCTCCCCAGTTAAATTCCCCCCAGGTCAGTCTGTCCCCCAGTACAATTCCCACGTGGGATTGAACTGAGAAGGCAGACTGACCTGGGGGGGGGGGTGATTGTACTGATTGTCTCCCAGTACAATCCTGCCCAGGTCAGTCTGTCCCCCAGTACAATACTGCCCAGGTCAGTCTGTTCCCCAGTACAGTCTGTCTGTCCCCCAGTACAATCCCATCCCCCCCAAGACTATCCTAGATGGATTGTACAGGGTGGCAAACTGTCCTGGGGGATGGGATTGTACTGTGGGACAGAATGACCTGAGGTGGGGATTATATTGGGGACAAACTCACCTGGGGTGTGATTGTGCTGGGGGGGGCAAACTGACCTGGGAATGGCGGTGATTGTCCCCCAGTACAATTCCCCACAGACCAGTCTGTCCCTCAGAACAATTTCCCCCTCAGGTCAGTCTGTCCCCTAGTGGGATTGTACTGGGGGGGCAGACTGACCTGGGGGGATTGTACTGAAGGACAGACTAACCTTGGGGGGAGATGATTGTACTGGGGGACAGATTAACATGGGGGGATTGTAACGGGGGACGGGCTGACCTGGGGGGATTGTACATGGGGACAAACTGACATGGGGGGATGGGATTGTACTGGGAGACAGAATGACCTGGGGTGGGGATGGTATTGGGGGACAGACTGACCGAGCAGAAATTGTACTGGGAGACAGGCTGTCCCGGTAGGAGGGATTCCTCCATCTAACTAACATTGTGTGGATGGAGAAATTAGTTGTTCTATTTTTGTTTTGTTCAGCCCTCTGGCCAGCCATCTATGGAGTGCTGTACTATATACACTACATTGTACATTACAGGGCCATGCACTATATACACCATATTATACATGACTCCTGCACAAAACATACTATTGTGCACCTTACAGAATTCTACACTATATTGTACATTACGCACTCCTGTACTATATACACTATATTGTACATTACAAACTCCTGCAGTTTATACACTATATTATACATTACAGACTCCTGCACTATATTGTACATAACAGACTCCTGCACTATTTACACTATATTGTACATTACACATGACTATAGTATAACAGATGTACCTTCTATATTACCTCTATTTTTCCTCTTATACCTAAGTAAACGAGACCACACCGGGGGTTGGAGAAAGCCTAGGCCGTAGAAGCCGTATTTATTAAAACACTATATAAATTAACAATGAACATAAACTCTGTCCTAAAGGACCATCAGTCAATTACTGGTGTCGATCTCTGCAGGAACCTCGATTAACATCCATGTACATTATTGCACTGCGGTACCTCTCAAATACGCTAATAGGCCTCAAGCCGACATGCTGGCTCAGAGACAATCATGACCGCAGTGCACCCTTTCCCAATGCTTCCAGCTAAACCTCCATTAACTGTAAGCCCACCATCAGGATCCATACTAACGACAGGTCCTGAACACTTCTTTCCGAAGTATCATCCTTCCCCTGCAAAGACCAGACACCCGACACTGCCACGACATCAGCAACGTCCCAAACCTGTTCATGAGAAATTAAACAACCTCATACAGCCCTATCCAATAAATTAGGGGAGGGTGGGCGGGAACTTTCCCTTGCGCTGTGTTACCCGGGGGGAGGAGTCACTTCCTTTATTCTCTCTGTGCCCCCTCCCACACACTAAACCCACCAATACCAAACTCCCTATTATCCAGTACCCTGTTTCCCTAGTCATGCCAGCCCTCCGCTTATACATTTTATTTATTCCTGCTCCGGGCTTCTCTTGACTATAGTATAACAGATGTACCTACTATATTACCCCTATTTTTCCTCTTACTTATACCTAAGTAAACGAGACCACACCGGGGGTTGAAGAAAACATAGGCCATAGCAGCCTTATTTATTAAAATGCTATATAAATTAGCAATGAACATAAACTCTGTCCTAAAGGACCATCAATCAGTCAATTACTGGTGTCGATCTCTGCAGGACCTCGATTAACATCCGTGTACATTATTGTACTGCGGTACCTCTCAAATACGCTAATAGGCCTCAAGCCGACATGCTGGCTCAGGGACAACCATGACCGCAGTGCACCCGTTCCCAATGCTTCCAGCTAAACCTCCGTTAACTGTAAGCCCACCATCAGGACCCATACCAACGACAGGTCCTGAACACTTCTTTCCGAGGTATCGTCCTTCCCCTGCAAAGACCAGACACCCGCCACAGCACCCAAATGGAAAAACCTTTATAATTGGGGGCCCCTCCACACCCTGAGAGCCCTCTGGATACCGTCCTGTAACCCCAACGCCCACAGGTCTGTACCCACATCATTGAGGTGTACCCCGTCACCCCGAAGGTACCGCCATGTCTCTAACTCCAAATCAAAATGACGTATCACCAACCCCCCATTCTTAACCATGAACCTGGTCACGTCCCGATTAACCTTCCTCTGGGCCCTGTTAATGCCTTCCAAAGATCTAGCCGTCCGCCATGAGGTACGAGCCACAATGTCGGACCACACGATCACCATGTCCGGGAATGCCATGCGAAAACAAAGAATATCAAATTTGATATCCTTCGTCACATCCAACATAGATCTAACACCCAAGTCATTCCCGCCTAGGTGCAGGACTAAAACGTCAGGCGGGCGGTCCAGACGCGCATACCGATGCACCTCAGGAACCATTCTACTCCGCAACATTCCCGGCACTCCCAGCCAGCGAACCTGGGCTTCCTGCCTCGGAAACCCCAATTGCCGACCTTCCAGCCTAGCCTCAGCCCTCTTACCCCCCAGTACACATAAGAGTGCCCCAGTATCCAGACCAGGGGCAGCGCCGCACCTGAAAGAGAAAAAACATGCATCCACCGTAACCACAGCAAACCCAACCAACGTATCACAGTTCCCCCTCATAAACAAAACCCATCACCAGCCCCCCCACTATCTTCACACTCCTACCACCAAGTGAGGGCGAATGTAAGTCCGAAATCTACTCGACTCCTATCTACCAATCCGGTGCCAACTCTCGGAACCTGTCCCACTGAAAGCGAGACAAAGCGTCAGCTATGACGTTTTCCACCCCAGGAAGGTGGACTGCATAAATAAATACATTCAACTGCAGGCATCTCAACACCAACTGTTGTAGCAGGCGAAACACTGGTTGTGATGAAGCTGACGCTCTGTTAATCACCTGTACCACTCCCATGTTGTCCCCGTGGAAACGCACCTTCTGATCCCGGAAGGCCTCGCCCCACAAATCCACTGCCAACACCACCGGAAACAGCTCCAGCAGCACCAGATACTTCGTGAAGCCTGCCTCTACCCAACACTGTGGCCACGGCCCTGCGCCCTGCGCCCTGGAAAAAAGCTCCAAAACCAGTCGAGCCGGCAGCGTCCGTGAATAGCTCCAGATCAAAGTTACTGACCGGACCAGACATCCACAGCGCCCTACCATTGAAGGACTCCAAGAATGTATGCCAGATCAGTAGATCAGCCCTGTGGGACCTCACCAGGCGAACAAAGTGTTGTGGCGACTGCACCCCAGCCGTACTTGCCGACAGCTGCCGGCAAAACGCTCTCCCCATTGGCAAAATGCAACAGGCGAAGTTAAGCTTCCCTAACAAAGAGTGCAATGTTGTACCTTGCGCAAACCTAACATCCCCCTAATCTCCCCTTTCAGGGCCGCAAGTTTGTCCTCTGGCAAACGGCATTCCATGGCGTCAGAGTCCAAAGTGATCCCCAAAAACGTAATGACCGTCCTACGTCCCTTCGTCATTTCTGGTGCCAACGGGACACCAAAACGTGCCGTCATATGTTCCAGCATTGACAAGAGAATCGCACAGCACCTGGAGGAAGACGGGCCCATGCAGAGGAAGTCATCCAGATAATGTATGACGGAATTCACCCCCGACACGTCCCTGACCACCCATTCCAGGAAGGAGCTAAACTTCTCAAAAAGCGCACACGATATGGAACAGCCCATAGGCAGGCACAGGTCCACGTAAAACTCCCCATTCCAGTGACACCCAAATAATCGGAAACTATTGGGGTGCACCGGCAGAAGCCGAAAGGCCGCTTCCACATCAGATTTAGCCATGAGAGCCCCCTGGCCATAATGACGGACCCAAAAAAAACGATGCATCGAACGAAGTGTAACTCACCGTGCAAGTGTCGGGCTCAATAGCATCATTAACCGACCCCCCTTTTGGGAAAGAAAGGTGGTGAATGAGCTGAAATTTATTTGGCTCCTTTTTTGGAACAACCCCCAGCGGAGACACCACCAAATCAGTGAAAGGAGCCACCGTAAAAGGGCCACCCATGCGACCTATCGCAACTTCCTTCTGCAGCTTCTCAGAAACGATGTCCGAATGTTGCAAAGCCGATCGCAAATTGCGCGGCACCGGAGGAACCACACTCAAAGAGCATGGGATCCAAAACCCTTCGGTAAAACCACTCTCCAACAACCGCGCCGCTGCCCTGTCAGGATACCTACCTAGAAACGGCTGCATCCTTTCCACCATCACCGGCGTCCTCCCTCTTGTTCGCAAACTCTCCGGAACGACTCTTCCCGTGCTTAAAGCATCTGGACAAGGGGTGGGAACCCCCGAAGCCGGAACACTCATGTTTGTAACGGCACGTACCTCTGAACCTACAGGACCCTTGCCAACAAACCCCTTTTGCCTTACCAGCCGGCTGTCCAGGGGAAGACGATCTACCGCCCCCCCCCCTGAAAAAACTGGTTCAGTGCCCTCGCCGAAGTCATCAATCGCATCCACAAAACTTATATCCTTGTGATCCCACCTCAACACTGGACGAACCGCCATCCTCTGCCGGAATTGCTCATCGTATCTCAGCCAAGCAGTGCCGCCGTGGACCCTATATGCCTCCCCCACAGCATCCTGATAGCAAAAGAGAGCCGAGCAAAACTCCGGCTTCTTTTCCCCTATCACACTTGCCAAAATGGCAAACGCCTGTAGCCAGTTCGTAGTCGTGGGATCAGCCGATACCTACGCTTTTCCACATCCTCCTTCTTGGAATCGTCCGGCTTGAACCTGTCCAAATTGAACTTCTCTAACGGCAGTAGTGAAAAAATCTCCACGTACTTACCTTTCCAAATCTTGTCCAGGACTTCCGCCTTTAAGTGCGCTCCCAACGGCCCCTCAAAGCAGACATAGACCTCGCACTTGGCAGCGTCCGCCAGCCTCACCAGGTCCTGTTTGCCTGCGTCCCCCACGTTGCCTTATTGACCGCCGCCCCCACTTGCGGCGTGCTGTCCACCAATACAGGCTGCGACCCTGCCACCGAAACTGCTGGCACTGCCGCAGCCACCCTGCTCCCCCCATCTCCCCCCACCGGGGGAACCCATGCCGCTGCCGGGCTTGGCGACACACACTCCTTGTTCTCAAACCTGCCCACCAGCTCCTTGATCCCCGCCAAAAACCCCAGCAAACCCGCATCCATCCCCACAGCTGACCCCTGACCCGGGCCTACCGTATCACCATTCCCAGCCAGGACCCCCAGCACCGCAGGCCCCACACCACCCCCAGCATGGCTACCTCTGTAACCCCCATCACCCAGCACACCTGACCGGTCAAGAGAAGATAAAGAAAAAACAGACTTAACGGGCTGCCCAGGAAGAGACCCACCAGCCGACCGTCCCGTCTCCATCGCCGCCGATCATCTAGGAAGCTCACGATCATCCTCTGAGTCCGATACTTCTCCCTCAGACCTCAGCTCCACCAGGTCCTCTTCGCCGGACGAAAGCCCTCAGGGGAAAGATCCCTGGATGCCGAGGGTCCCGCTGCCAACCGGCTCTAACTCCGCGCACCAGACCCGCCATCGGATTTCCTTGAAGATTTCCCCGGACCGGGGGGGCTATGTCCTGTCCTGTTGACACCATCCGCTGCAGCCTGCTCCGTCCTCCGCTCCCCATCCACGAGGTCCCCGGCCGAGGAGGTAGAAGGCCCGGCCACCGCCACGAACGATCTCCCACGCCAAGGCGCCGTCCCCGGTGACATCACTCTGGGGGCGGGGCCCACTCTCTCAGACTCCAGCCACCGCGCGGGCCTAGTGGCCGCTCCGGAACTCCCGGACCGGCCACCCGCGGGGCTCCGTCTATGCTGGGGATTCCTTACGGCATCCACCCTGGCGACAGCAGCAGCACGCTTGACAGGCTGTGAAGCGGGCGGCGACGGGCAGAGAGTCGCTGATTGCCGCCATTACTAGTAAAAAAATATATGTATATCCCCGGATTTCATTTTAAAAATCTGGTCACCTTAGTGTAGTGAGTACTCAGGTTAAAGTTCACCAAACACCACTTTCCATTGATTAAAGTGCATCCGAGTACACATTTCCACTTCTCTATTACATTTCAATGATAAGTCCCCTCCAAATCATGTCTGGGAGGCCCACAAGTAGAGGCCAACGTTTCCATGGCACTGTGAGGGGGCCAGAAGAAGTGTCTGTGTTCACAGGCAAAGGTGTACCTGGACTGTCCTTAGGCAGGGTACCATTTGCTCTGTTTAGTGATGTTGCCCATGCAATTGATGCTACCCTTTGCATTGTGTAAAAAGGCTGTTTGATCCTGCCTTCTCTGTTCCTCCCCTTCTTCCACAGTACCCAATCTATCTGCTGATAGAACAGAGGCTAGGGGACAATCTGCACATGCTCAGTTTGGTGTGTATTGCTAGCGTGTTTTTTTTTCCTTTGGAGAGTGCATGTGAGGAGGACCAATCAGCACTGTCCAGACAGATGGTCAGGGGTCCTGCAACCTTTGTAGGACAGTCAGAGCAGAATAAAAACTCCTCCTACAAGCTTTAACCAGACAGTGATAAAAGTCACAAGACTGCAATAAACGCCTGATGGAAAAAGGGTATTTAGCAGTTTATATTTACTAAAATAATTGCATTTCCACGTTCTGTGTACTGTGTACTGTGGGAGACAAGATATAGTGAATTCCAGGTCCTGGGTTTAGTAACACTTTAAAGAAAAATAAACACTATTATGTTTAAGACAAACAGCTTTGTACATGGTCCCGAGGAGCTATACCCCTGAACTTTACAATTGGTGGAGGAGGTGGGCACAGTGCATTGCAGCAGCAAAAGCCATTTCAAACTGACATTTAAAGAGACAGTGTACCCATGGCATGTCTTGGGTGAAGTCAGCTCAGGCACTGCAAGCAGCAGTAAAAGACATGGAGGAGGTCATTAAAGTGGTTGTAAACCCACTTTGACAACATGCACCTACAGGTAAGCCTAGATTAAGGCTTACCTGTAGGTGCATGAAATATCTCCTTAACCTACACGGTTAAGGAGATATTTTCTGTAAAACACAGCACCAATGACATTACACGCATGCGCACTAGTGGGCCGGCATCATTGGCGGTTTTCTGAATGGGATCTTGCCGGCCCGAGCGTGCATGCATGTGACGTCATCGCCGCTCCGGCCAATCACAGCGCCAGAGCAGCGATACACTGACGGCAGTGATGGGACATCGAGGCAAGATGGCGGTGGCGGCGGAGGTGACCGAGGACCGCTGCGGGGGCTTCGATCTCAGGTAAGTCATTCTTAATGAGCTAGTATGCTATGCATACTAGCTCATTATGCCTTTCTTTTGCAGGGTTTATTTATTTTTTAAATTGGCTTTACTTCCTCTTTAAAGCACTTGTGCAAGCCACTGTGACCCAGCAGCATGCCTCCATGGAGGTAAACCGTTGCCTTGAGGAGGCGACGGCTCAGTAGCACCAGAGCCTGGCACAGGCTGTAGCTGCACAACAGGAAAACACTCGGTTGCTGGCCACCCAGTTTACAGCGCAGCGGGGAACCACACAAGCACAAGTGGCTGCCTTGCAAGGGGCAGTGCAAAGTTTTGCTCAGGAATGGGAGCAAGCGGTCATTGCCCTGACAACCAAGTAGCTATGAGAGCCAGGCATTATTTACATAAACTGACACCCAGCGATGATTTGAAAGGTCAAACCACCTATGAGAGGATAGCGGAGAGAGAGAGGTGGCCCCGTGACCAATAGGCCGGCATTATCACCCCCTTTCTGACCGGTGATCCGGAAAAGGCCTACTTTGAGCTACCAACTAAGCGCATCATGGATTATGAGCGGCTGAAGGCAGAAATCCTGGCCCACCTGGGGGTGACTACAACAGTTCGGGGTCAGAGGATGCACCGCTGAAGGTACCACCCTGACCTGCCACCAAGGGCCCAAATGCATGAACTGGTGCAGCTAGTCAAGAAATGGCTGCAACCAAAAAAGTTGACAGGCCCTCAAATAGTGGAATGGGTGGTGATGGACCAGTACATGCGGTCCCTGCCAGATGACCTGCAGCGCTGGGTAAGCCATGGAGACCCTGTAACCGTGGACCAGCTGGTGGAGTTGGTCGAAAGATACACAGTGGTGGAGGACCTGCTTGGGCCTGCCAAGCATTGGGAACCCGCACCAAGGGGAGCAAGACCAGCTGCTGTGCATAGGAGGGAAGCCCTGCCAGACCCTGGAACACGCATCCCTGCCTCAACTTTCCTGGACCCACAAAGTTTGGTCCCTGTCAAGAGAATGGGGGACATACAGTGTTGGTTTTGCCTAACCTGGGGACACAGTGCCCACTTCAGGAGGAGCCCATGGAATTTGGAGCCGGCAGAAGAACCTCGTTTTATGTCCAATGAGCATGTGCCACCCACCTCGATCTGGGTGCAGGTCAATTTGAATGCGAAGTATGGGTGAACAATCTTCCTGCCAAGGCTCTACTAGACTCTGGCAACATGGTGATGCTGGTACATGCCAGGGTGATCAGGAGACTCAGCTCGGTAGGTTAAATCTCTCCATTAAAGGTCATGTTGGATGAGGGTGAAGAGAAACTTTCTCCATTGCAGATCCCAGTTAAGGAGGATGAAGGGGAAACTTCCTCTGGGCTAGTGCATCCAGACCTGGACATATACAGGGGTGCGTTTGGCACCGCCCAATTACAGGATCCTACTTTGGTCACAAGTTTTGGTTATTAATGGGGTCCCACAAGCGCCTGGTGCAGATCAAAGTTTCCTTATTTTGTGTTGAATGGGGATTGCTTTATCGAGTTGCAGAAAGATGCAGGGAAATTGTAGGTAGGTAGAAATTGTAGGTTCCCCAGCTATATAGGTAGATGCTCCTCGATCTAGCCCACAACGACGCACTGGGAGGTCACCTGGGGGCTGGAAGTAAAGAGGACAGAATAACCAACTGGTTTCACTGGCCAGCTGGGGTTAAAAGGTACTGTGCATCCTGACTAGGGTTGAGCGGACCCGAACTGTAAAGTTCGGGTCCGTACCGAACTTTTGGGTTTTGGGGTCCCGGACCCAAACCCGAACAATTGACTGTATGTTCGGGTTCAGGTCCGGTGTTCAACAATATGCATGTAAAGTCGCGCTTGTTTCCCGTGCTTAGAACTGTCCCTGCACAAAGTGTCATTTCTGAAGGAAAAAAAGTCATTCAGGTCTGGTATGGATTTTAAGGGGAACTCCACCCCAAATTAAAAAAAAAAATGGCGTGGAGTACCCCCAAAAATCCAGACCAGACCCTTTATCCGAGCACGCAACCTGGCAGGCCGCAGGAAAAGAGGGGGGGACAAGAGAGCGCCCCCCCTCCTGAACCGTACCAGGCCACATGCCCTCAACATGGGGAGGATGTCCCCATGTTGATGAGGACAAGGGCCTCATCCCCACAACCCTTGCCTGGTGGTTGTGGGGGTCTGCGGGCAGGGGGCTTATCAGAATCTGGAAGACCCCTTTAACAAAGGGGACCCCCAGATCCCGGCCCCCCCCTATGTGAATTGCTAATGGGGTACATTGTACACAAGAAAGTGTAAACATTTTTTAAAAAAATACACAGACACCATTGGGAAAGTCCTTTATTAAAAGTTAAAAAAACATTACAGCGATGAAATCCAGTGTCCCGCGGCGATCCCAATGTCCAGCGCTGTCCAGACGAAATGTCATTGGCTGAGCCTGAGCGGACCTGATGGGGAACTTCCTCGGCAGTGTATTAAATGAATAGACCCGCCCCTTCTAAAGTTCCCCATCAGGTCCGCTCTGCCAATGACGTAGTGTAAGGCTGAGAACCTGACGCGGAACGTGAGAAGGGGCGGGTCTATTCATGTATTATACTGCGGAGGAAGTTCCCCATCAGGTCCGCTCATCCAATGACGTAGGCGGGGTCTGACATACGAGGGGGCGGACCTGATGGGGAACTTCATCCACAGTTTAATACATGAATAGGCCCGCCCCTTCTCACGTTCCGCATCAGGTCCTCAGCCTTACACCTACGTCATTGGCTGAGCGGACCTGATGGGGAACTTTAGAAGGGGCGGGTCTATTCATTTAATACACTGCCGAGGAAGTTCCCCATCAGGTCCGCTTAGGCTCAGCCAATAACATTTTGTCTGGACAGCGCTGGACATCAGGATCGCCGCGGGACACTGGATTTCATTGCTGGAATGTTTTTTTTTATTTTTTATTTTTTTATTTTTAATAAAGGACTTTCCCAATGGTGTCTGTGTATTTTTTTTTACAATTTTTTACACTTTCTTTGTGAAATGGTAGGGGTACAATGTACCCCATTACCAATTCACATGGGGGGGCGGGATCTGGGGGTCCCCTTTGTTAAAGGGGTCTTCCAGATTCCGATAAGCCCCCTGCCCGCAGACCCCCACAACCACCGGGCAAGGGTTGTGGGGATGAGTCCCTTGTCCCCATCAACATTAGTGATGCCCTGTAATGACACCAATAGCCTGTCATTACAGAGCATAACTTTCCTGTGTGGGAATACATAAGGGGTTTTTCTATTAAGTGACTTAGTCTATTGTTAGGTGTATTAGGGGGTGTCTGTGCTTTGCGGGAGGGTGGGTGTGCCTTTTGTGATCTACATTCCCCTCCTTTGGGGAATTGATTTTCATTTAGTTACCAGTATATGCTGTCACTGGGTTTTACTTATGGGGTATGTTCTGGGTAGGTTCACCTATTTATTATCGGGGGACCGGTTTTATGTCTATTATATATTTTTGATATAGCTTACAGCTTAAAATAAACTTTGTAGTTAACTCTTTAGGGTGTGCATTTGTCTATTTCTTTTTTTCTTTTTTCTTTTTTTGGTCATATTATATTTAGATTGCACCCCCCGTTAATATCGGTGAGTAGGGATGAGCTTCGTGTTCGAGTCGAACATACGTTCGACTCGAACATTGGCTGTTCGATCGTTCGACGAAGATCGAACGATTTGGGCCGTTCGCGCCAAATTCGAGTGACGCGAACGGCCCACAATGCACTACGCCATCGCAGTGTCATCCAGGCGCTGTGATTGGCCAAGCATGCACTGTGACCCCGCATGCTTGGCCAATCACAGCGCCGGCAGCGAGGAGAGCAATGATTGGCCACAGGCAGGATGCCTGTGGCCAATTATTGCTGAGGGTGTTTAGTACACGCCCCACACTATAAAAGGCCGCCAGCACGGCGGCCTAGTGTAGTGTGTTCCGGAGCAGGGATAGAGTAGCATAGGCAGGGACAGTGACTGTTATTTCTTTCTTGCTTAACCTGGATTCCTTTAGTTTAGGGAAAGAGAAGGATAGGTAGGGAGAGTGTCAGTGTGTTTTGTGCTTCTGCTATAGTGTGCTTAAAAAAAACATTTATTCTAGGGACAGAAAACTCTAGGTAGGGACAGTGTCAGTTTCTTTCACTCTGCAAGTCCTTGTTTCCAGGGACCTGTAAGGACAGTGAGTTAATTGTCCTTGTGCTATATTGTGCTTAAAAAAAACATTTATTCTAGGGACAGAAAACTCTAGGTAGGGACAGTGTCAGTTTCTTTCACTCTGCAAGTCCTTGTTTCCAGGGACCTGTAAGGACAGTGAGTTAATTGTCCTTGTGCTATATTGTGATTAAAAAAAACATTTATTCTAGGGACAGAAAACTCTAGGTAGGGACAGTGTCAGTTTCTTTCACTCTGCAAGTCCTTGTTTCCAGGGACCTGTAAGGACAGTGAGTTAATTTTCCTTGTGCTATATTGTGCTTAAAAAAAACATTTTTTCTAGGGACAGAAAACTGTAGGTAGGGAGAGTGTTTTTTTTCTTTCACTCTGCAAGTCCTTGTTTCCAGGGACCTGTAAGGACAGTGAGTTAATTGTCCTTGTGCTATATTGTGCTTAAAAAAACCATTTATTCTAGGGACAGAAAACTCTAGGTAGGGACAGTGTCAGTTTCTTTCACTCTGCAAGTCCTTGTTTCCAGGGACCTGTAAGGACAGTGAGTTAATTGTCCTTGTGCTATATTGTGCTTAAAAAAAACATTTATTCTAGGGACAGAAAACTCTAGGTAGGGACAGTGTCAGTTTCTTTCACTCTGCAAGTCCTTGTTTCCAGGGACCTGTAAGGACAGTGAGTTAATTTTCCTTGTGCTATATTGTGATTAAAAAAAACATTTTTTCTAGGGACAGAAAACTGTAGGTAGGGAGAGTGTTTTTTTTCTTTCACTCTGCAAGTCCTTGTTTCCAGGGACCTGTAAGGACAGTGAGTTAATTTTCCTTGTGCTATATTGTGATTAAAAAAAACATTTTTTCTAGGGACAGAAAACTGTAGGTAGGGAGAGTGTTTTTTTTCTTTCACTCTGCAAGTCCTTGTTTCCAGGGACCTGTAAGGACAGTGAGTTAATTGTCCTTGTGCTATATTGTGCTTAAAAAAAACTTTTTTTCTAGGGACAGAAAACTCTAGGTAGGGAGAGTGTTTTTTTTTTTTCACTCTGCAAGTCCTTGTTTCCAGGGACCTGTAAGGACAGTGAGTTAATTGTCCTTGTGCTATATTGTGCTTAAAACAAACATTTATTCTAGGGACAGAAAACTCTAGGTAGGGACAGTGTCAGTTTCTTTCACTCTGCAAGTCCTTGTTTCCAGGGACCTGTAAGGACAGTGAGTTAATTTTCCTTGTGCTATATTGTGATTAAAAAAAACATTTTTTCTAGGGACAGAAAACTGTAGGTAGGGAGAGTGTTTTTTTTCTTTCACTCTGCAAGTCCTTGTTTCCAGGGACCTGTAAGGACAGTGAGTTAATTTTCCTTGTGCTATATTGTGCTTAAAAAAAACATTTATTCTAGGGACAGAAAACTCTAGGTAGGGACAGTGTCAGTTTCTTTCACTCTGCAAGTCCTTGTTTCCAGGGACCTGTAAGGACAGTGAGTTAATTTTCCTTGTGCTATATTGTGCTTAAAAAAAACATTTATTCTAGGGACAGAAAACTCTAGGTAGGGACAGTGTCAGTTTCTTTCACTCTGCAAGTCCTTGTTTCCAGGGACCTGTAAGGACAGTGAGTTAATTGTCCTTGTGCTATATTGTGCTTAAAAAAAACATTTATTCTAGGGACAGAAAACTCTAGGTAGGGACAGTGTCAGTTTCTTTCACTCTGCAAGTCCTTGTTTCCAGGGACCTGTAAGGACAGTGAGTTAATTGTCCTTGTGCTATATTGTGATTAAAAAAAACATTTATTCTAGGGACAGAAAACTCTAGGTAGGGACAGTGTCAGTTTCTTTCACTCTGCAAGTCCTTGTTTCCAGGGACCTGTAAGGACAGTGAGTTAATTTTCCTTGTGCTATATTGTGCTTAAAAAAAACATTTTTTCTAGGGACAGAAAACTGTAGGTAGGGAGAGTGTTTTTTTTCTTTCACTCTGCAAGTCCTTGTTTCCAGGGACCTGTAAGGACAGTGAGTTAATTGTCCTTGTGCTATATTGTGCTTAAAAAAACCATTTATTCTAGGGACAGAAAACTCTAGGTAGGGACAGTGTCAGTTTCTTTCACTCTGCAAGTCCTTGTTTCCAGGGACCTGTAAGGACAGTGAGTTAATTGTCCTTGTGCTATATTGTGCTTAAAAAAAACATTTATTCTAGGGACAGAAAACTCTAGGTAGGGACAGTGTCAGTTTCTTTCACTCTGCAAGTCCTTGTTTCCAGGGACCTGTAAGGACAGTGAGTTAATTTTCCTTGTGCTATATTGTGATTAAAAAAAACATTTTTTCTAGGGACAGAAAACTGTAGGTAGGGAGAGTGTTTTTTTTCTTTCACTCTGCAAGTCCTTGTTTCCAGGGACCTGTAAGGACAGTGAGTTAATTTTCCTTGTGCTATATTGTGATTAAAAAAAACATTTTTTCTAGGGACAGAAAACTGTAGGTAGGGAGAGTGTTTTTTTTCTTTCACTCTGCAAGTCCTTGTTTCCAGGGACCTGTAAGGACAGTGAGTTAATTGTCCTTGTGCTATATTGTGCTTAAAAAAAACTTTTTTTCTAGGGACAGAAAACTCTAGGTAGGGAGAGTGTTTTTTTTTTTTCACTCTGCAAGTCCTTGTTTCCAGGGACCTGTAAGGACAGTGAGTTAATTGTCCTTGTGCTATATTGTGCTTAAAACAAACATTTATTCTAGGGACAGAAAACTCTAGGTAGGGACAGTGTCAGTTTCTTTCACTCTGCAAGTCCTTGTTTCCAGGGACCTGTAAGGACAGTGAGTTAATTTTCCTTGTGCTATATTGTGATTAAAAAAAACATTTTTTCTAGGGACAGAAAACTGTAGGTAGGGAGAGTGTTTTTTTTCTTTCACTCTGCAAGTCCTTGTTTCCAGGGACCTGTAAGGACAGTGAGTTAATTTTCCTTGTGCTATATTGTGCTTAAAAAAAACATTTATTCTAGGGACAGAAAACTCTAGGTAGGGACAGTGTCAGTTTCTTTCACTCTGCAAGTCCTTGTTTCCAGGGACCTGTAAGGACAGTGAGTTAATTTTCCTTGTGCTATATTGTGCTTAAAAAAAACATTTATTCTAGGGACAGAAAACTCTAGGTAGGGACAGTGTCAGTTTCTTTCACTCTGCAAGTCCTTGTTTCCAGGGACCTGTAAGGACAGTGAGTTAATTGTCCTTGTGCTATATTGTGCTTAAAAAAAACATTTATTCTAGGGACAGAAAACTCTAGGTAGGGACAGTGTCAGTTTCTTTCACTCTGCAAGTCCTTGTTTCCAGGGACCTGTAAGGACAGTGAGTTAATTTTCCTTGTGCTATATTGTGATTAAAAAAAACATTTTTTCTAGGGACAGAAAACTGTAGGTAGGGAGAGTGTTTTTTTTCTTTCACTCTGCAAGTCCTTGTTTCCAGGGACCTGTAAGGACAGTGAGTTAATTTTCCTTGTGCTATATTGTGCTTAAAAAAAACATTTATTCTAGGGACAGAAAACTCTAGGTAGGGACAGTGTCAGTTTCTTTCACTCTGCAAGTCCTTGTTTCCAGGGACCTGTAAGGACAGTGAGTTAATTTTCCTTGTGCTATATTGTGCTTAAAAAAAACATTTATTCTAGGGACAGAAAACTCTAGGTAGGGACAGTGTCAGTTTCTTTCACTCTGCAAGTCCTTGTTTCCAGGGACCTGTAAGGACAGTGAGTTAATTGTCCTTGTGCTATATTGTGCTTAAAAAAAACATTTATTCTAGGGACAGAAAACTCTAGGTAGGGACAGTGTCAGTTTCTTTCACTCTGCAAGTCCTTGTTTCCAGGGACCTGTAAGGACAGTGAGTTAATTGTCCTTGTGCTATATTGTGATTAAAAAAAACATTTATTCTAGGGACAGAAAACTCTAGGTAGGGACAGTGTCAGTTTCTTTCACTCTGCAAGTCCTTGTTTCCAGGGACCTGTAAGGACAGTGAGTTAATTTTCCTTGTGCTATATTGTGCTTAAAAAAAACATTTTTTCTAGGGACAGAAAACTGTAGGTAGGGAGAGTGTTTTTTTTCTTTCACTCTGCAAGTCCTTGTTTCCAGGGACCTGTAAGGACAGTGAGTTAATTGTCCTTGTGCTATATTGTGCTTAAAAAAACCATTTATTCTAGGGACAGAAAACTCTAGGTAGGGACAGTGTCAGTTTCTTTCACTCTGCAAGTCCTTGTTTCCAGGGACCTGTAAGGACAGTGAGTTAATTGTCCTTGTGCTATATTGTGCTTAAAAAAAACATTTATTCTAGGGACAGAAAACTCTAGGTAGGGACAGTGTCAGTTTCTTTCACTCTGCAAGTCCTTGTTTCCAGGGACCTGTAAGGACAGTGAGTTAATTTTCCTTGTGCTATATTGTGATTAAAAAAAACATTTTTTCTAGGGACAGAAAACTGTAGGTAGGGAGAGTGTTTTTTTTCTTTCACTCTGCAAGTCCTTGTTTCCAGGGACCTGTAAGGACAGTGAGTTAATTTTCCTTGTGCTATATTGTGATTAAAAAAAACATTTTTTCTAGGGACAGAAAACTGTAGGTAGGGAGAGTGTTTTTTTTCTTTCACTCTGCAAGTCCTTGTTTCCAGGGACCTGTAAGGACAGTGAGTTAATTGTCCTTGTGCTATATTGTGCTTAAAAAAAACTTTTTTTCTAGGGACAGAAAACTCTAGGTAGGGAGAGTGTTTTTTTTTTTTCACTCTGCAAGTCCTTGTTTCCAGGGACCTGTAAGGACAGTGAGTTAATTGTCCTTGTGCTATATTGTGCTTAAAACAAACATTTATTCTAGGGACAGAAAACTCTAGGTAGGGACAGTGTCAGTTTCTTTCACTCTGCAAGTCCTTGTTTCCAGGGACCTGTAAGGACAGTGAGTTAATTTTCCTTGTGCTATATTGTGATTAAAAAAAACATTTTTTCTAGGGACAGAAAACTGTAGGTAGGGAGAGTGTTTTTTTTCTTTCACTCTGCAAGTCCTTGTTTCCAGGGACCTGTAAGGACAGTGAGTTAATTTTCCTTGTGCTATATTGTGCTTAAAAAAAACATTTATTCTAGGGACAGAAAACTCTAGGTAGGGACAGTGTCAGTTTCTTTCACTCTGCAAGTCCTTGTTTCCAGGGACCTGTAAGGACAGTGAGTTAATTTTCCTTGTGCTATATTGTGCTTAAAAAAAACATTTATTCTAGGGACAGAAAACTCTAGGTAGGGACAGTGTCAGTTTCTTTCACTCTGCAAGTCCTTGTTTCCAGGGACCTGTAAGGACAGTGAGTTAATTGTCCTTGTGCTATATTGTGCTTAAAAAAAACATTTATTCTAGGGACAGAAAACTCTAGGTAGGGACAGTGTCAGTTTCTTTCACTCTGCAAGTCCTTGTTTCCAGGGACCTGTAAGGACAGTGAGTTAATTTTCCTTGTGCTATATTGTGATTAAAAAAAACATTTATTCTAGGGACAGAAAACTCTAGGTAGGGACAGTGTCAGTTTCTTTCACTCTGCAAGTCCTTGTTTCCAGGGACCTGTAAGGACAGTGAGTTAATTTTCCTTGTGCTATATTGTGATTAAAAAAAACATTTTTTCTAGGGACAGAAAACTGTAGGTAGGGAGAGTGTTTTTTTTCTTTCACTCTGCAAGTCCTTGTTTCCAGGGACCTGTAAGGACAGTGAGTTAATTTTCCTTGTGCTATATTGTGCTTAAAAAAAACATTTTTTCTAGGGACAGAAAACTGTAGGTAGGGAGAGTGTTTTTTTTCTTTCACTCTGCAAGTCCTTGTTTCCAGGGACCTGTAAGGACAGTGAGTTAATTGTCCTTGTGCTATATTGTGCTTAAAAAAAACATTTATTCTAGGGACAGAAAACTCTAGGTAGGGACAGTGTCAGTTTCTTTCACTCTGCAAGTCCTTGTTTCCAGGGACCTGTAAGGACAGTGAGTTAATTTTCCTTGTGCTATATTGTGATTAAAAAAAACATTTTTTCTAGGGACAGAAAACTGTAGGTAGGGAGAGTGTTTTTTTTCTTTCACTCTGCAAGTCCTTGTTTCCAGGGACCTGTAAGGACAGTGAGTTAATTGTCCTTGTGCTATATTGTGCTTAAAAAAACATTTTTTCTAGGGACAGAAAACTGTAGGTAGGGAGAGTGTTTTTTTTTTTTCACTCTGCAAGTCCTTGTTTCCAGGGACCTGTAAGGACAGTGAGTTAATTTTCCTTGTGCTATATTGTGCTTAAAAAAAACATTTATTCTAGGGACAGAAAACTCTAGGTAGGGACAGTGTCAGTTTCTTTCACTCTGCAAGTCCTTGTTTCCAGGGACCTGGAGAGACATTGAGTGAATTGTCCTTGTGCTATATTGTGATTAAAAAAAACATTTATTCTAGGGACAGAAAACTCTAGGTAGGGACAGTGTCAGTTTCTTTCACTGTGAAAGTCCTTGTTTCAAGGGACAGAGAAGGACACCTGAAGGTAGCCCTTATTGCTTTTTTCCCATCTCCCTGCAGGCCATCTATTAGAATGTCTGGAAGGCAAACAAGGAGAGGCAGACAGTCAGGAGGCAATAAAAGAGGGCAAGCAGGCTCTGTGTCTGGGGGCAACAGTGCTGGTCGTGGACGCGGTGCATTGTCATCAGCACATGGCCATGGGACACGCTTGTCCTTCTTTTCGGCAGCTGGACATGTTGAGCCACATCATGCCGAAGACTTGGTAGAGTGGATGACCAAGCCCTCCTCCTCCTCCTCATCCTCTCTCACCCAGGCTCAGGGTACTGGAAAAGCAGCTGCCAAAGCGTCGTCTTCCCTGGTATCAATGTCAGACAAATCATCAGTCACTCCTTCCCTAGACCCACCATGTCCTCCTCCTGAGGAGTCCCCCGAACTGTTTCAGCACAGTGTTGGGTACATGCTCCAGGAGGATGCCCAGCGTTTCGAAGGGTCTGATGATGAAACCCAGCTAGAGGAAGGCAGTAGCGTGAGAGCAGACAGAGGGGATGCTCAAGAAGGACACCAATCTGGCAGTCATGTTCCAGCAGCTGCAGCATACTGCCAGATTGGCTCCAGTGATGAGGAGGGAGGGGATGATGAGGTCAATGACTCCACGTGGGTGCCTAATAGGAGAGAGGAGGAGGAGGAGGATGAGGAGGAGGCACATCTCCAACGAGGCAGGATGCCCTTTGGTGGCCAGCGTAAGGGCAGTACACCGACGGAATCACACCGCAGAGCTCCGCCTGTGCAGGGCGCTGCCTCTGCCCGTCATTCAAAAAGTTCTTTGGTGTGGGCCTTTTTTGAGGCTAGTGCATCAGATCGCACAGCTGCTGTTTGCAACATATGTCTCAAGCGTATATCGCGTGGCCAAAACATCAGCCGCTTGGGTACCACATGCCTGACCAGACATATGTTGACCTGCCATGCAGCTCGTTGGCAAGCCTACCTCAAAGACCCACACCAAAGAACAAAGCGGACCTCTCCTTGCACCGCATCAGCTGGGATCTCCAACCCCACTATAACTTCAGTCCTCTCTGAAACATGCACTGAGAGGAATGAAGGTGTAGAATTAGGTGTGTCACAGCCAAGTACTTGCGCCCACTCTGCTAGCAGTACACCGACGTCCCTGCCCCAGCTGCTGGACCGTCGAAAGAAGTTCACTCCCAGCCATCCACATGCCCAGCGGTTGAATGCTAGCTTGGCTAAATTGCTAGCGCTTCAACTGCTGCCTTTTCAGTTGGTAGACTCGGCCCCCTTCCGTGAGTTTGTGCAATGTGCGGTTCCTCAGTGGCAGGTTCCCAAACGCCACTTTTTCTCACGGAAGGCTATTCCGGCTCTCTACCGGCATGTGGAAGGCAATGTCTTGGCCTCGCTGGACAGGGCGGTCAGCGGTAAGGTGCATATTACCGCTGACTCATGGTCCAGCAGGCATGGACAGGGACGTTACCTTTCTTTCACGGCCCATTGGGTCACTCTTTTGGCAGCTGGGAAGGATTCAGGACAAGGTGCAGTAGTGTTGGAGGTTGTCCCACCGCCACGCCTCCAAAATGCTACTACTGGTTGTGACACACCTCTCTCCTCCACCCCCTCCTCTTCTTCTTCCTCCATGGCCTCTTCCTGTGGTTTGTCCTATGAACCAGCGGTGCTCCGTAGCCGTTCACGGGGCTACGCAAGTACGCAGGCAAAAAGATGCCATGCCGTGCTTGCGCTGGTGTGTTTGGGGGACAGAAGCCACACTGGGGCAGAGGTCCTGTCTGCTCTGCAGGGCCAGGCCGAGAGGTGGTTGACGCCACGCCAGCTTAAGCCAGGAATGGTGGTTTGCGACAATGGCACCAACCTCCTCTCCGCCCTCCGACAGGGACAACTGACCCATGTGCCCTGTGTGGCTCACGTCCTTAACCTGGTGGTGCAGCGCTTCTTGGGCAGGTACCCGGGCTTACAGGATGTCCTGAGGCAGGCCAGGAAAGTCTGTGTGCATTTCCGCAGATCTTATAATGCCAGTGCTCGCCTGGCTGAGCTGCAAAAGGAGTTGAACCTGCCCAAGAACCGCCTTATATGTGACATGCCCACCAGGTGGAACTCAACGTTGGCCATGCTGCAGCGGCTGCACACGCAGCAGAGGGCCATCAATGAGTACCTGTGCGACTACGGCACCAGGACAGGGTCAGGGGAGCTTGGTTTTTTTTCTCCACGCCAGTGGGGCATGATCAGGGATGCATGCACTGTCCTGGCACCATTTGAGGAGGCCACGAGGATGGTGAGCAGTGACAGTGCATGCATCAGTGACACTGTACCTCTTGTCCACCTGTTGGAGCACACGCTGCGTGGAATAATGGACAGGGCACTTGAGGCAGAACAGAGGCAGGAAGAGGAGGACTTCCTTGCCTCTCAAGGCCCCCTTTACCCAGACAGTGTTCCTTCTGTCCCACCCATCGCACAGGAAGAGGAGGAGGAGGAGGAGGAGGAGGAGGAGGAGGAGGATTGTGTCAGCATGGAGGTGGAGGCTGGCACTCAGCATCATCAGCAGCAGTCTTTTAGGGATGATTTACAGTCCCAAGAAACCAGTGGACTTGTACGTGGCTGGGAGGAGGTGGCTGCGGATCATGTCGTCCTTAGTGACCCAGAGGACTCCGGAGCGAATGCCTCAGCAAACCTACGCTGCATGGCCTCCCTGATCCTGCAAAGTCTGCGGAAGGATCCTCGTATTCTTCGGATCAAGGAGAGGGACCATTACTGGCTGGCCACTCTCCTTGATCCACGGTACAAGGGTAAGGTTGCGGACCTTATGTTACCGTCGCAGAGGGAGCAGAGGATGAGACAACTCCGGGAGGCCTTGCAGAAAGGTCTGTGCAACGCGTTCCCAGAGACTGGGAGGTTGCAAACTCCTGGTCCTGGACAACGAGTTGCTGAGGCTTCGGCCAGTCAAAGAAGGAGCGGTGGGGAAGGTGGCCGTCTGACCGATGCGTTCAGACAATTCTTTAGTCCGCAGCCCCAAAGTATGATCGGTTCCAGCAACCATCGCCAGCGTCTGATAAACATGGTGCAGGAATATCTAGGGGCAAGGTCAGACTTGGACACCTTCCCCACCGAAAATCCTCTGGCTTACTGGGTCTTGAGGATGGATCACTGGCCAGAGCTTGCACAGTATGCAATTGAGCTACTGGCCTGTCCTGCATCCAGCGTTCTTTCGGAACGCACATTCAGTGCTGCTGGAGGATTTGTCACGGATCACAGGGTGCGCCTGTCCACCGACTCGGTTGATCGACTGACTTTCATCAAGATGAACCAGTCTTGGATCACCACCAGCTACCACACACCTGATGCTGATATAACAGACTAATTGATTTTAAAATGTCACATCCCTTCAAGACTGATGCTGATGCTGAGTGCCTGTGCTGTTATGTTGACTGGCTATCCTCCTCCTCCGAGTCCTCAATGATACGATTGATGATGATAGCTTGGAAGATCATTTTTGTTTATGGGTGCCGCCACCAGTGCCTAACGCCCAATTTTTCAGCCCCTGTTTAACAGGGGCGTGTAATTACAATTTTTGAAGCAATACTTTGCAACAGGGCTCATTGCTGTGCTCCAAGTACAGTATCTGTGAGGAGTTGCAGTGTTGTGCCACCAGTGCCTAAGGCCCAATTTTTCAGCCCCTGTTTAACAGGGGCGTGTCATTACAATTTTTGAAGCAATACTTTGCAACAGGGCTCATTGCTGTGCTCCAAGTACAGTATCTGTGAAGGGTTGCAGTGTTGTGCCACCAGTGCCTAAGGCCCAATTTTTCAGCCCCTGTTCAACAGGGGCATGTAATTACAATTCTTGATCTAATAATTCACAGCAGGGCCCATTGCTGCACCCACCAAGAGTAACTGTCAGGGCTTACAGTGTTGTGGCACCAGCACCACCATCAAAGGCCCAATTTTTACTACCACTGTTCAACAATTATATGTAATTAAAATTCCTGATATAATAGTTGACAGCAGGGCGTTCCAGCACCAACCAAGAGTAACTGTGAGTGCTTACAGTGTTGTGCCAACACCAACAACTAAGGGGCCTATTTCTGCAGAGTATATACGGCAGGTCCCTACTTTCAAACATCCAACTTACAAACGACTCCTACTTGCAAACGCAAGAAGACAACAGGAAGTGAGAGGAAATCTACCACTAGGAAGGAAAATTCTCTCCTGTAAGAATAAATATGGGAGAAAGGTGTCTCCTCTGTACTGATGCTTTATCAGCAATCCTTGTTTCAAGAAAAACACCACATTTCAAAAACAGTTGTCATTAGGACGGAAAGTGAGGTGAAATGTTCTGAACAGGGGCACAGACAGCAAAACAAATGTTACAGGGGTGATAACCCTTACCTATGTTTTCCAAAAAGTATAAAAATAGATTTTTGGTCTGGAGCTACACTTCAACAATGTACCTGTTCAAAATTACAAACAGATTCTACATAAGAACAAACCTACAGTCCCTGTCTTGTATGCACCGCCTGTATACGGCTGTTCAGAGTATATAGGGCCTTTTTTATTTTATGTGCGGGGTTCCCCTTAATATCCATACAAGACCCAAAGGGGCTGGTAATGGGCTGGGGTAGGGGGGGGGTCATGGGGTAGCTATGCCATTTTTCTTAAAGATTTTCATCCATATTACCGGGACCAGACATTACATTAAAGCCGCAAGCAGTTTTAAATGGCTTTTTTTTCCTTTAGAAGTGTCATTTTGTGCAGGGACAGTTCTAAACACGGGAAACACGTGGCACTTCACAGGCATACTTTAGACACCCCCCAGGTACGATATTTAAAGGAATATTTGACTTTTTTTTTTTCACTTTATGCATCATTAAAATGACTGCTCCCGGAAAACGACCGTTTTTAAAACTTATTTTTGCATTGATACATGTCCCCTGGTGCAGAACCCGGGTTCCCAAACCCTTTTTAGGACAATAACATGCATAATAGTTGTTATAATTAGCACTTTAGAATTCGAACGTTCGCATCCATTGTATTTAATAGGGTTCTAATGTTCGTTCGAACTTTCGGTCCGTTCGCGGGTTCTGGTGCGAACCGAACCCGGGGGTGTTCGGCTCATCACTATCGGTGAGTACTACAGTTTGATAATTAGGTGGGAATCCCATACTCTCTCTCCATTTTGGTGCAGACAGATGCCTCACGTTAGGGCTTAGGAATGGTCTTGTCTCAAGTGGTGAATGGGGAGGAGAACCTCATAGCTTTTCTCAGTAGGAAACTACACTGTGGTGGAGCGAGAGTGTCTCGCCATCAAATGGGCTCTGGACTCTCTGCGGTACTTTATGCTAGGTAGGACGTTTTGCCTGGTGTCAGACCATTCACCATTGACCTGGATGAGACAAAACAAGCAGGCCAATGCCAGGGTGACGAGATGATTCCTTTCTCTCCAGTAGTTCAACTTTGAAGTAGAGCACAGACCCAAAAGACAGCATCAAAATGCTGATTCCCTCTACTGAGTACATTGTATGATGTCAAATGGTACCTCCAACACCACCACATTGAGGCAGGGGGGGGGATATGTACAGGATGCCAAGGATGATGGGTCCTGGACGGGTGTTATGTGGCACCAATATTTGGGTTATGGTCCCTTTACGGGAAATGTGTGTGTGCTGGGGTAGTCATATAAAGCAGAGGACTGAATCACAGTACTCTCTGTATTGGTACAGACTTATTTGGGACCCGGAATTTTGGAGGTTTGGAGGACTTTTGTGTTTCATTTTCTAAAGTTTTGGTTTGCTTCTGGAAGCTCTCTTGTGTTTGCTTAAAGAAAATTGTCTTATGTTTAAGACAAACAGCTTTGCACATGGTCCTGAGGAGCTATACCCCCGAACTTTACAAAAGGTAGACAACATTTTGCAGATGCTAGCATGACAAACACATGTGAAGAAAGGTTCAATGCAGACTTGTAAAGTAAAAAAAAAAAAAAAACTGAAATGACAGCTTTGAAAAAGATCTAGATTAACAAAAGCACATAACACTTTGCTAAGAACACGTGGTGTTTTATTCTTTTGATTGTTTACAGATATGCACAGGTAATAAATTAAAAATTAGCAACCACTTTTATTTGAGTTGGCTTTAACAAAATGTAGATTATGAGATAATCATAATACTTTAACAATAATATTTTTACAAGGTCACCTGAAGTGTTGTGTTTTATTTTACCTGCAAAACTTGATGTCATAAATGCCAAACAGTGTAAACCCTATTTGACATTTGTTTTAATACAATGTTTGCCCACCTTTAGTAAAAGTTCTTCAGATTACGGACAGTAAGACATTTTTACCTGCCGTGTAATGTCAACTACATTAATGACCCAGAAATTAGTGTAATTATTGCTGGTATAGGTGTATTTTTAAAGTTTCTAGCACTTGACTGCAAATGTGTATAAATTAAGTGCGCTCTGTTTTTTGCCAGAGGCTTTAGCTATATAATATAAACACCAACCCACTTAAAATTCCTAGAACAAAAATTTTAATGGAAGCGGAAATACATACAGTATGTATGTTACTGTATATGCAGTCACTAAAGTGTACATTAGCCCCAGAAGAATTGGCTGTCCAATGACTGGGCCATTTTTTGCGATTCGGCACTGCGTCGCTTTAACTGACAATTGCGCGGTCGTGAGATGTTGCACCCAAACAAAATTGATATACTTTTTTTCCCACAAATAGAGCTTTCTTTTGGTGGTATTTAATCACCACTGCGGTTTTTATTTTTTGCACTATAAACAAAAAAAGAGCGACAATTTTGAAAAAAAATCAGTATTTTTTACTTTTTGCTATAATAAATATACCCAAAAAATATATAAAAAAACATTTTTTTCCTCAGTATTCTTCTACATATCTTTGGTAAAAAAAATTGCAATAAGCATATATTGACTGGTTTCGGCAAAAGTTATAGCGTCTACCAAATATAGGATAGTTTTATGACATTTTTATTATAATTTTTTTTTTACTAGTAATGACGGCGATCTGTGATTTGTATCATGACTGCGATATTGTGGCGGACACATCGGACACTTTTGACACTATATTGGAACCATTGTCATTTATACAGCGATCAGTGCTATAAAAATGCACTGATTACTGTGTAAATAACACTGGCAGGGAAGGGGTTAACCACTAGGGGGCGAGGAAGGGGTTAAGTGTGTCCTAGGGAGTGATTCTAACTGTGAGGGGGCTGGGTTACCAGTGACACGACAGTGATCACTTCTCCCGATGACAGGGAGCAGTAAATCACTGTCCTGTCACTAGGCAGAACGGGGAAATGGCTTGTGTAACGAGCCCCTTTGCTCGCTCGGCTCCCCTCTCCCGACACTCCTCTGCTCTATTGGATCATCCGGTGCTCCAGGATTCAAGCTACAGCTATGTGCCATTCGAATCCATTTGTGGTCGGTCAGAACAAACACCAGGCAGGCTGTATGTAAGTTCAACCAAGAGAGACTTTATTAGCACCAAAATCAAGTCTTATATATTATCATAAGTGTAAACATCACACATTTTAGCACAGAGGACAGACAGATGGCTGGAGGTGATTGTATTCGCATATCCTTAGAGGGAATGTGTGAACGTCCCAACAGTATGACTTAGTCACTCTAATATGGCATATACAGGGTCCCCAGAGTCTGTGTGTCTTGGGGGGGGGACATGGACCTGATTTCAAAGCAACACCCCCTCAAGGGTCCCCAGGCATACAACTCACACAGAGCACCGTTCCCCCAAATGCCAGGGCCCACGGTCGCAAGGCAGGAGGCCCGCACCCAGTCCCCTCCAAAAGCCTCTGTCCCGGCCAGGTCCGTCACACATCTCCCCTTTCGGCAGGAAACTAACATAGGAGGAGACCCCAAACGGGTTGACTCCGAAGTTAGTCCATAGTTCTATTCCCCCAATGCCGGTATCCACACAGTACCCCAAATAAATTGCTCCAAACAGAGCATTACTTACCCAGCCAACCTCTGCCTCTCTCAGAGAACATACCCGCCGCTGGGGAGAGGCCTGGACTGGCCCTTCTCCCTGGAGTCCTTTCTGCCGCTGGAGAGAAGACAGGGTGACTGGGCTCAGTCCGTCATGCTGTTGGGGATCTGGGTCGACTGCCCGGCATCCCTGGGGTATACAAGTGAAGACTGAAGTCCCATCCACTTGTGGTAGGTGAAAATCCCCCAGTGCTTGCAAAGCAAGGCTGACATCCTCCTGTCTCAGTGTCACACCATTTTCTGGGGTTGTGTCAGTGAGGACTGAAGTCCCATCCAATACCACAGGACCTCCCTCTTCGGTTAGTTGAGAGCAGAGGCCCGTGGCACTCTGCTCTGTTGCCAGCTCTTCTGCTGGGTTGCTGTGAGTGGAGACCGCAGTCCCATCCACCGATATCCGCTCCTGTGGCAGTTGTGTGCCGATGCCAGTAGCATTCTGCCCTGCTGCCAGTGATTCAGCTGGGAGTAAAAGCTTTACTGCCTCAGCTTGTTGCTGGGGAGAGGGGCCAACTGCCCCGGCTCCCTGAAACTCCACAGTGGTTTCCGGTGCTGGGCAGAGGTGGGTATCACTCTGCCCTGTTGCCAGCACTTCTGCTGGGGACTCCACACCATCTGCTCTGGTTAACTGTTGGGGGGGAGATGGCCTGCTTCTCCTCCCTGCATCTCTCGCAACCTCCTTCCGAATTCCTCTTCCATGGCGGCTGGTTCTTTAGGCGTTGTCCCCGATTGCCGTATTTGCGCCATTCTCCACTCATGTTGCCGCTCTAGTTCTCTCTTTTGTCGTTCTCGTTCTCTCTCTTGTCGCTCTAGTTCTCTCTTTTGTCGCTCTCGTTCTCTCTCTTGTCGCTCTCGTTCTCTCTCTTGTCGCTCTCGTTCTCTCTCTTGTCGCTCTCGTTCTCTCTCTTGTCGCTCTCGTTCTCTCTCTTGTCGGGCATCCTGCAGCTGGATGTCTTTAATAGCTTCCTGTATGGCGGTCTCTGATGGGTTAGCCCCATATAATGCCAACCGCTGCCGCACTCGTTGCTGAAACAAATCTTCAACTGACCGGGGTCCTGCATCACCCTTCTTCTGGTCCATCTCGGCTCTCAAGTAGGTCTTTCAGCGTGACTTTCCTGCAGGCTGCATAGCTGGTCCTTCACTGTGGTGGTTTGGAGTGTCCCAGTAACTGGAGAGCAAATCCCACCGCTGCCAACCAATGTAACGAGCCCCTTTGCTCGCTCGGCTCCCCTCTCCCGACACTCCTCTGCTCTATTGGATCATCCGGTGCTCCAGGATTCAAACTACAGCTATGTGCCATTCGAATCCATTTGTGGTCGGTCAGAACAAACACCAGGCAGGCTGTATGTAAGTTCAACCAAGAGAGACTTTATTAGCACCAAAATCAAGTCTTATATACAGTAACAGAGGAAGTAACCAGAACATAAATTAACATGCTAATTAACTAAATCCTTTAGCCAGCCAAGGTGACTCATAGATATGACCGTTCAGGGTAGACATCCCGTCTCCGGTCTTCACCTGCTATACAATACCCATTATCATAAGTGTAAACATCACACATTTTAGCACAGAGGACAGACAGATGGCTGGAGGTGATTGTATTCGCATATCCTTAGAGGGAATGTGTGAACGTCCCAACAGTATGACTTAGTCACTCTAATATGGCATATACAGGGTCCCCAGAGTCTGTGTGTCTTGGGGGGACATGGACCTGAATCCAAAGCAACACCCCCTCAAGGGTCCCCAGGCATACAGCTCACACAGAGCACCGTTCCCCCAAATGCCAGGGCCCACGGTCGCAAGGCAGGAGGCCCGCACCCAGTCCCCTCCAAAAGCCTCTGTCCCGGCCAGGTCCGTCACAGCTTGTTTTGCATCTCCCCGTTCCCCGTTCTGCCGTTCCGTGACACGATCGCAGGACACCAGAGGACATCGAGTCCGTGGGTCCCGCGGGCACGGTCATATAGCTTGCTCCCACTAGGCATCAGATTCAAAGCAACGTACCTGTACGTTGCTTTGCCTGCCCGTGCCATTCTGCCAACATATATGTACGTAAAGTTGTTAAAGAGAACAAAATACTGCCCACACCTTGCTCCCTAACAAATAAACTTAACAAGAGCCTTCATATACTTACCAGCTGGGTTTGATGACCTGATAATCCCTGTTGTTTTCTGGGTCTGGCCAGGGGAGGAATGTGTTCTGTGTGAGGCAGAGTTACTGGTTGCCTGTTCAGGCTGAAAAACCAGGAAGAGTTTACTAAAGCAACTTCCCAACAAAATGAGAGACCTTAGAAAATTTTAAATAGGGTTGCTCTCTGAATAATGTATGCATATGTATATTGTGAAGGACTAGCATCAAAGGTAGAGCTTGAAGGACACCACCACTCGCTGGATCTTCTTTTTTAGGGCTTTATTTGCCCATTTTTATTAAAAGAAGTTCAAACAAAATCAAAGGTTTCCCTCGCAGGGGTTTCAACACTCCTTTTCATCAATAACATGACATTTAGCCTTCTGGCTTATACATACAGTAGTGTTGCTCAGGACTTCCTCTTCAGGCTCTTGTCTGTCTCCTACAGACTATTCCATTGGCAACACCGTCCATTTAGATAGCAGCCCCTTGCTGCTCTGAGCCTCAGACTTTGGTCCACTGCTCTGACCTCAGACTTGGGTCTCTGGCTTCCAGTGTGCAGACTACCACTCTCTGGCTTCTCCAGTGCACACTTGCACTCTATGGCTTCCCCAGTGCACACCTGCACTCGTCGGGAGGGTGGAGCCCAGAATGCTGGTCCTGACTCTACTATCAGGCCCACACACACCTGAACAATCAGTGTGCCGTTGAGTCTCAAAACCCGGATTCAGGACTGGGGATTTCATCCCACCCGGATCTCTAAGAAATCCCCAGGCTCCAGGTCCCAAAATGGACTTTAGAAAATCATGAGGAAACTGAAAAGCCAGTTTCCTCCCAAACAAGCAAATACCCTGGAGCCCCTCAACCTGCCTGGTTGAGAATCCTGTATTCATCCACTGGTGGGGTACCACACTACCACAATATGTATATAAAATATGTAGTGTGACAGCAGGCAGGTAAAATCACCAGGTTGCATCCAGGATGGTAGGTATGTATGCCCTAGATTCAGGCTTTATGCAAGTTTATACCACTAGGGGGAGTGCTGGGAGTCTTGCGGGGGAAGAGTTAATGAGCCCAGCTGAATCAAGTGACTCATTAAGGCCTCTACAAGAACTCCCAGCATGCTAAGGGAGATGCTCCATCCTGGAACCAGTTCTGTGTTGTGCATGACTGGGGAGTGTGTTTCTGTTCTGTGCGGTGAGACAAAGCCTGTGTGGCTAAAACCTTAAAAAAAACAGGGAGATAGGGGCTGGGGCAGCACAAGGCTGCACCTAGTTGTCAGACAGGGAACCAACGTGTGTAGTAAGCGGTCAAGCTGACCAGGATTTATTTTTGTATGTTTCTTTTTGTTTTGCTGTTTTTCCCCTGTAAATAGTGTAAATAAACCGCACCTTTTGTTTTTGCAACTACAAACTCTGTCTGCTGTGCCTGTTTTTGTGTGGTGAACCCATCCAGGGGGTCACACACACCCGCTGCCGAGCTAACCCCCTCACAGTTGGTGGAGAATGCGGGCAGTTTTTTTTTAAGGCCAGCATGGAGGAGATACTGAAACAGATGGCTCTAGCAAATGCCAATCAGCAGCAGACAAATGCAGGTTTGCAAAAGAGCCTTGCAGCTCAACAACAGAGCTTTGCAGCCTACCAGCAAGCTTATCAACAGAGCCTTGCAGTCCAGCAGCAAGCTCATCAACAGAGCCTTGCAGCCCAGCAGCAAGCTCACCAACAGAGTCTGGAAGCTCAGCAACAAGCCCTGCAGCAATCGGAGGCCCGTTTCATAGACCTGTTGCAGAAGAAAGAGCAGAGACTACAACAAATGGAAACAGTAATGCAGCAACGTCCGCAGACCAGTGAGGAAAGTCGTTCCACTAATACCGCGTCCTTTGGGGTGAGTCGTTTATTGACAAAAATGACTGGAGAGGATGATCCAGAGGTGTTTTTGACCACATTTGAAAGGACTGCTGAAAGAGAAAAGTGGCCTAAGGATCAGTGGGCTGGACTGGTGGCTCCTCTGTTAACTGGTGAATCGCAGAAAGCTTACTATGACCTAGAGCCTGACCAAGCAAAAGACTATGTGATGCTAAAAACTGAAATATTGGCACGGCTGGGTGTCACCTTGGCTGTCCGGGCTCAGCGTGTGCATAACTGGACTTTCCGGCTTGGAAAACCCCCCAGGTCTCAAATGTATGATCTCATTCACCTGAGCAGGAAGTGGCTACAGCCAGAGACTTTGTCCGCACCAAAGATTGTGGAACGTGTTGTGATGGATTGTTTCTTGAGAGCTCTTCCTACTGCCATCCAAAAGTGGGTAAGCCATGGAGACCCAGAAACGGCCGATAATCTTGTGGATCGTGTAGAGAAGTACTTGGCTACAGAGAACCTGACTGCCTCTTCCAGAGACTCACGGACTTTCCACCCTAAGACCAGACCATCCCCAGTGGCGGGTAAGATGATTCCAAGGGGTGAGGGTGGAGAGAGTGAGAGGGTGGGAGTTCTACCCAAGGTTTGGCGAGAACAGCCTGGGAAGTCAGGGGTTCAAGAGGCAGCAAGAAGGATTGTTTGTTACCGCTGCCAACAAGAGGGACATATTGCAGCAAATTGCCCGGTTGTGGATGAACCCATGCAATGTGACTTTCTAACGGACAGACGTCAGTCGCTGTTTGCGACAGTCGCATGTACTGCCATTCGGGGAACTGAGAAACATTTATGCAAAATGTGTGTTAATGGTAGAAATGTTGTTGTATTGCTGGATTCAGGTAGCCTTGTGACACTGATAAAGGCTGAATTAGTTACTACAGAGGTTTCTGGGAATAGCAAGGTAGCGGTTATTTGTGTGCATGGGGACACCCGAGAGTATCCGGTGACTACAGTATGTTTTGAGACCCCCAAAGGTACCCTCTCTCATCGGGTGGGATTAGTGTCTCACTTGCCTCATAATGCCATTGTGGGAAGGGATTTTCCAAAGTTTTGGGAACTATGGGATTGTCCTGAGCCCCCCACTGGTGCCCCTATATACCAGGAATGTGATAGGCAGAATTCCTCGGAGAGTGGTGAGGACTCACCAGAATTTCCCTTGTCTGTATTGGCAGGGGAGACTCGAGAAACTGGGGAGGAGCCAACATCCTCAGACGAAAACATGCCGTCTGTGGAGTTTTCTGATCTCGAAGGTTCACAAGGAAATTTTTGCCACAGAACAGTTAAAAGACCCCACCCTAATAAAGGCACGGGAAAACGTAGTGGAAATAGATGGCGAGTTAGTGAACCCAGATGAGACCTGCACTTACCCATACTTCATCGTGGAAAAGGACCTACTGTATCGGGTGGCTAAAAGGGCAGAAGAAACCATTGAGCAGCTTGTGGTGCCCAAACCCTACAGGAAGTTGGTGTTAGAGTTGGGCCATGGGCACATTCTTGGATGTCATCTGGGGACAGAGAAAACCAGAGAGAGAGTATTGCAGAGATTCTATTGGCCTGGGGTCATGAAGGAAACAGAAAATTATTGTTCCTCCTGCCCTGTGTGTCAGAGGTCGGCACCGATGCCACATTTTCGTAACCCGCTGGTACCTCTTCCCATCATTGAGGTCCCCTTTGAGAGGATCGCAATGGATTTGGTAGGTCCGATAATGAAGTCCGCTAGGGGGCACCAGTACATCTTGGTTATAATGGACTATGCCACCCGTTATCCGGAAGCGATTCCTCTCCGAAATACCTCGGCCAAAACCATAGCCAAAGAGCTATCTCTTGTTTTTAGCCGTGTGGGTATTTGTAAAGAACTGCTTACGGACCAAGGTACACCCTTTATGTCCTAGGTTATGAAAGAGCTGTGTAAGTTGTTCAAAGTGACACAATTGCGTACATCTGTGTATCACCCCCAAACAAATGGGTTGGTTGAAAGATTCAACAAAACCCTAAAACAAATGTTAAAGAAAGTGGTGGATAGAGATAGAAAGGATTGGGACGGTCTAATTCCCTATTTAATGTTTGCTATTAGGGAGGTACCCCAATCCTCTACGGGTTTCTCACCCTTTGAGTTACTTTATGGGAGACACCCCAGAGGGCTGTTGGATATCGCCAAGGAAACCTGGGAAAGTGAGCGTTCTCCCCACAGGAGTGTGATTGAGCATGTCGCCCTGATGCAAGATAGAATTGCACAGGTAATGCCAATCGTAAAGGAACATTTGGCCCAAGCGCAGTTGGCACAGCAGGGAGTGTACAACCGTGGAGCCAAGACCCGTACCTTTTCCCCGGGGGATAGGGTATTGGTACTTGTCCCTACGGTTGAAAGCAAATTCCTCGCCAAATGGCAAGGCCCCTATGAGATATTGGAAAAAGTGAGCGAAGTGAATTACAAGGTCAGACGACCAGGAAGGCGAAAGCCCGAACAGATCTATCACGTTAATCTGTTGAAAACCTGGAGGGATAGGGAATCCCTAGTCACGGAAACTTTGTCACCAGCTCACTCTGATTGCGTGATTCCTGAGGTTGGAATAGCAGTCACCTTGTCAAAGCCCCAACAACAGGAGGTTAAGGAGTTTGTGCTTCGCAACAAGGAGGTTTTCTCTGAGCTGCCGGGACAAACGTCTGGGGTAGAGCATGATATTATTACCCCACCCGGTGAAAGGGTGAAACTAAAACCCTATCGGATCCCGGAGGCCCGACGGGAGGCAATACGTGAGGAAGTACAGAAAATGCTTAAGTTAGGGGTGATAGAGGAGTCCCAAAGTGATTGGTCAAGTCCCATTGTGTTAGTGCCTAAACCGGATGGGAGCTGGCGATTTTGTAGAGATTTTCGACAACTGAACATAGTTACAAAATTTGACACCTACCCCATGCCACGTATAGATGAGTTGATCGACCGGCTGGGAACAGCCCGATACATGACAACTCTTGATCTCACAAAAGGGTATTGGCAAATTCCCCTGGCCAAGTCGGCCAAGGAGAAAAACGCATTTGTAACCCCAGACGGGGCGTTCCAATATAAAAGAATGCCGTTTGGGTTACAGAATGCGCCGGCCACATTCCAGCGGAAAATGGACCAGATACTGAGGCCCCATCAGAAGTATGCTGCGGCTTACCTGGATGATGTAATTATCTATAGCACATCTGCTAAAAGTGCTAGCAGTCCTAGACTCTATCCGGGAAGCTGGGTTTACGGCCAACGCCAAGAAGTGTACCATTGGGCAGGAGGAGGCCAAATATCTTGGGTACACCATTGGGAGGGGAGTAATAAAACCCCAAGTCAACAAAGTCGAGGCCATACAGAATTGGCCACGTCCCAACAGCAAGAAGCAGGTACGAGCCTTTCTGGGAATCGCTGGTTATTATCAGTGATTCATTCCCCACTTTGCTTCTCAGGCTGTGCCCCTAACCAACCTGACAAAAGGGAAAGAGTCGGTCATGGTGAAATGGACCCCAGAGGCTGAGGCAGCATTCCAATTCTTAAAAAAAGCCTTATGTAGCCAGCCAGTGTTGTACTCACCAGACTTCTCTAGGGACTTTGTCGTACAAAGTGATGCATCAGACGTTGGGTTAGGAGCAGTATTGTCCCAGGTCTGGAACGGGGAAGAGCACCCAGTCATTTACCTCAGCAGGAAATTGAAGTCCCATGAGGTAAATTATGCCACGATTGAGAAGGAGTGCTTAGCGGTGAAATGGGCTCTAGATTCCCTTTTGGTACTATCTGCTAGGTAGGCACTTTGACATGATTACTGATCACGCTCCTTTAAAGTGGATGGCTCTAAACAAAGAGACAAATAGAAGAGTGAATAGGTGGTTCCTGGCCCTACAGGAATTCAACTTTACAGTAAAGCATCGCCCTGGCATTCAAATGGGGAATGTGGATGCTTTGTCTCGAGTACATGCATGCCTGATTGCTTGTGTTGCAACCCTAAGGTTAAAACAAGAGGGGGGGGGTATGTGACAGCAGGCAGGTAAAATCACCAGGTTGCACCCAGGATGGTAGGTATGTATGCCCTAGATTCAGGCTTTATGCAAGTTCATACCACTAGGGGGAGTGCTGGGAGTCTTGCGGGGGAAGAGTTAATGAGCCCAGCTGAATCAAGTGGCTCATTAAGGCCTCTACAAGAACTCCCAGCATGCTAAGGGAGATGCTCCATCCTGGAACCAGTTCTGTGTTGTGCAAGACTGGGGAGTGTGTTTCTGTCCTGTGCGGTGAGACAAAGCCTGTGTGGCTAAAACCTTAAAAAAACAGGGAGATAGGGGCTGGGGCAGCACAAGGCTGCACCTAGTTGTCAGACAGGGAACCTACGTGTGTAGTAAGCGGTCAAGCTGACCAGGATTTCTTTTTGTATGTTTCTTTTTGTTTTGCTGTTTTTCCCCTGTAAATAGTGTAAATAAACCGCACCTTTTGTTTTTGCAAATACAAACTCTGTCTGCTGTGCCTGTTTTTGTGTGGTGAACCCATCCAGGGGGTCACACACACCCGCTACCGAGCTAACCCCCTCACAGTAGGATAATCTCAACTTTTACATTCCTGAGTATATCTGGTCTCTAATGTATTCTATTCAGACTGACTACAATTTGTCTGAAAACAAAAACCCGCAGAAATTACCTATCAAATACTTACTGTAATTTTCCTTTTCCTGATGGACTCCATGGCAGCATACGTATGAGTTAAACCTGCCTTTTCTCCTATCCCATAGGACCTACTGCCATAAATTTTGGCTCAGAACCAGAGGCCGCGTTCCTTAACTATTCTACTTATGACACTGGGAGGGAACTCCTGCTGTCATGGAGTCCATCAGGAAAGGAAAATTATGGTAAGTGTTCGATAGGAAATTTTCTGTTTTCCTGACAGACTCCATGGCAGCATACGTATGGCAAATAACTAGCCATACACACCATGGGCGGGAAATGCTAAACAACGCTTTAATTTCCACTGTCAACAGACAGGACTTTAAAACCAAAATTGACAGAAGATAAAGAAGCAGGCTCTACATATTAATGAGCCATAAGGGTGTTGATCGAGGAGAGGGCTGGTGCTAGCCCTAGGCAAACTAGGCAACCGCCTAGGACGCACTGCTGTCTAGGGGCGCCCGGCCACTGGTGTTCCTACTCTCTTCTCTCTGCAACATGCAACTATCTCAGCATCAGTAGGCAGCCGTCGCTCCGTTCGCACATAGTGTCAGAGGCGCAGTGTCGGTGGCGGACTGTGTCCCAACTCCTGAATGAATGGAAGCAAGCAAACATTTATTGATGGGCACTAGTAGGCTGCATTGATGGGTGCTGGTGAGGCTGCATTTCATGGGCGCTGGTGATGCTGCATTTGATGGGTGCTTCATTAAAAAGGTGGGGTATACATGGGCAGGACAAAGGGGTGGAGTCAGGGGTGGGGCCAAGGGGGTGCGGCAAAATTTGTTTTTTGCCTAAGGTGTCAAAAATCCTTGCACCAGCCCTGATCGCGAACCACAAGGCCTCCCTACAGATTACATCATGAGGCACATGCCGCAAAGCTACCCAAGATGTAGACACACTCTTGGACAACCGAGTTGTCACCGCCTCCAGAGGAACCAAGGCCTTAGCTCTATTAGCCTGTCGGATGGCCTGGAAAATCCATGCCACAATCATCCTAGATGAGGCACGTTTGGGTCGGTCCCAGTATGTGGGGAACTGGCCATTAGTGAAGGGGCCAGGCATAACGCCCCACTACCTGAGCATCCTTTACCTCCGCCATGTCCCCCATTTCCTGGCTGATTGATTGATTTAGCATGTGACACAAATATGGTAGTCATTAGCAATGGCAATATAGCCTCCTCTGAGCAGCGTTCTGCTTATTAGACACATGTACTGTATCTTCTGTAACCTCTTCGGTCCTCTGGTTGAATTATTATCTGAAGAAAGGCAGGCTGGAAAAGATTCTTCTTTCTGAATAGTGTTGTAAAAGAGCTGGGTAGAAGTAGTCTGGATGTAGTAAGGAGGGTCCATTGTCCATTGAATTGGATATCTTTGACTGCTTTTAAATGGATAAAAAGTTGTACGTTTGCAGCTAAAGAAATACTGCTCTTACAAGGTCATAGATCTGTCTGACTGCTTCACTACTTCCAGCATTTATCAAGAGGCCACCCTTAAAGGGCCTGCTGCTATTTCAAAAAAACTGTTCTCGATTTGAGGCTTTTTTTGCATATCCGGCACCCCTAAACCCTGTTGCTTTTTCTTTTTGATGATTGTAACATTAGATAGTTAAAAGACTAAAGTGACTTGTACCCAATGTATTTTTTGATCCGCCGTACACTAATCAGAAATTCCGACAACAAAACCGTAGATTTTTTTCGGACGGAATGTTGGCTCAAACTTGTGTTGCATACACACAGTTACACAAATCTTGTCGAAAATTCCAATCGTCAACAACGCGGTGACGTACGACGAGCCGAGATCAATGAAGTTCAATAGGCAGTTTGGCTCTTCTGCTTGATTCTGAGCATGCATGTTTTTTTGTGTGTCAGAATTGCATACAGACGATCGAAATTTCCGACAAGAAATTTTCTTGTCGGAAAATTTGAGAACCAGCTCTCAAATTTTTGTTGTCGGAAATTCCAACAGCAAATGTCCGATGGAGCCTACACACAGTCATAATTTCCGACAAAAAGCTCCCATCGAACATTTGATGTCGTAAATTCCGACCGTGTGTATGCAGCATAAGAACCAGACTCTGAAATTCGAAATTCTAACCCTCCAAGTTGCCTGGGGGCATCACATACCACTGCTCAGGGGTGCTTAATTTTTTTCACCCAATGTGGTGCTTGATGAGATTTTTTGTTTTGTTTTGTTAGACATAACAATTAACAGAAAAGTGTGACTTTTGTCTTGGTACTGTGGGGCAAGTGTTTCCATGGACTGTCTTATTTTGAAAATACAAGAAAGAACTGTTGCAGAGTTGTTTATTTTCCATAGAGGAACTGGACCTTTGTCATGATGGAAAGATTACTGGCAATTGTCGTTTTAGCCAGGAATCTGAGAATCAACTTTTGAAGAAGGATCAGAGGCTTTCTGTGGCAAAACTGTGGCACCAGAACTGTGAATAAGGTCAGAGACATTGATGTCTGGCAATCTGCCATCGATGGCAACCCACGTGGAGTGAGTCAAGAGTGGAAGGTGGCATATTATGGCTTCTTATGGTATTCTGCAATGGCAGGATTTACTAGCTGCTGCAACAGATCCTTACACTTTTTGATAAACTTACTTACAAAAAACCTTCTGCACTGCATTTTTTAGGCAGAATGGCACACTGGTCACTGTGCAGGGGTTCCAAATATCACCAGATCTGCTGTCGAAAGACCCATACAACAGGTCATTCCCAACAGCTATGATGAAGTGGGACCAAGATGCACAGTGAGGCAGCCCACCTGGGAACAGAGTCGTTTACTCCTACAGCCGCAGAAGAAGGGCCTTGCCTAGAAATCGGAAATCATCAAGACTAGAGTTGAGCGGACCCCTGGATGTTCAGGTTCGACTGAATTTTGGAAAAAAGTTTGAGTTCGGGAACGAACTTGACCCCGAACCCGAACCCCATTGAAGTCAATGGGGACCCAAACTTTTGAGGACTAAAATGGCTCTAAAAAAGTAATGGAAAGGGCTAGAGGGCTGCAAATGGCAGCAAAATGTTGTTAAGAGCATGGCAAGTGCTCTGCAAACAAATGTGGATAGGGAAATAACTTAAAATAACATAAAAAATTCAATAAAAAATAATACGCTGGAGGCCCCCTTCTCAGCAGAAGAGGTACAGGAAGTCATTAAGAACCTCAGAAACCACACATATGGTGGGAATGCCCCAGAATATGCCCTTTCTGGAAAAAAATCTTCAATTTAATGTATAAGCTAGTTTGAAATTAAAAAAATGTAAAATTATAATCTTGACCTAGGAGGACGAGGTCCATATGGAGTAGGAGGTTGAGGTGGCGGTGGATGTGGCTGTGTAGGTGGAAGCGGCGGTGGAGGAGGACGAGGTAGCTGTAACGGGAGGGCCCGGGGAACCCAGAATCTCCTAGAAAGTATGAGATACCCTTGCTTCAGCTTCCCCAATGCCTCTTATGTGTAAACCACCCTGTGTCCCTATTAGGGGCACAGGGTGAATGAGAACCCCACCATGATCTGTGATAGCCATATCCAATAAGGTATATACAGGGCACATATTGGGTATATACTGTGTGTGGGCTGTGTATGTAATACTTGCTGTGATGGTGTGTGATTACATTCTATTGTCTATTGTGGCTTGTGGAAGTTAAGCCTGTAATTATAGGTTGTGGAACTAGCAGACAGACAGGTTAATTGAAGAGATGCTGAGGTGTCACCTGTCTGTCTGAGTAATGTTAATGAACCTTAAATGCTACAGATCCTTTCATTGAGTGAAGTCTTTTGATAATGTGGATTGGGAGACAAAAGCTAAACACAAAAGGGTCATGCATAATCATTAAACTGAGATGTGTATTGGTCATCAGCTGTAGAGAATTGGCTCATGTAAATTGGGTCTGGTCAGAGGTATATGATGAGAGGAGGGTCAGAAGCTTCTCTGTGGGGATATAAAAGTTGGAGTGTTTTGCAATAATAAAGAAGTTCATTTTGGAAAGATACAGAGCGTTTTGTCTCGTTCTTTTGGAAGGATTAATTCCTATGGGAAGTTGCCGCCTGATTGTGGAGGATCAGTAGTGGAGCATGTTCTGAGAGAGGGAAGATCTGAACGACGTTAACCCCTTTCATACTTGGGCAGTCGTTACAGTAGCCAACACTGGTTCAAAAATACAACAATGGCTGGGTAAGGCCGGTGATGTGTCGAATTCTGTCCCCCGTCGGATAGTGGCCGCCCTGTACTGCACTTGCTCAGTATGTAGGACAAGGGGATTTCTAAAATCTCCGAAGACGAACGGCGCCTGCGCGGTGAGTCCAGGTTCAAGCCACACCATCCAAGGTTCAAGCCGAGCCAAGCGAGGCCGGGCCAGAAGCGTGGCGACACTGGCGAGAGAAGCGAGCCCATGAGGGGCCCTGTTACTATGTGCTACCGTATGTCCACTTGGATGGTGGGGCTTGAACCTGCACTCACGGCGCAGGCGCCGTTCATCTTTGGAGATTTTGTGAATCTCCTTGTCCTCCATACTGCGCAAGCGCTGCGCCTGCGCAGTACGGGCCGGACACTATCTGATGGCGGGACAGTTTTTGTCAGAACATGGTATACATGTCTATTCTGCACAAGGTACGGACAAGTCCTGTGGGATCCATGCCTGGTTCATTTTAATGAACGTGAGCTTGTCCACATTGGCTCTGGACAGGCGGCTGCACTTGTCTGTGATAACGCCCCCTGCCGTGCTAAATACACGTTCAGATAATACACTGGCTGCAGGGCAGGCCAGCACCTCCAAGGCGTAAAGGGCAAGCTCAGGCCATGTGCCCAATTTGGAGACCCAGAAGTTGAAGGGGGCAGACCCGTCATTCAGTACGTGTAGGCGTGTGCACATATACTGCTCCACCATGTTGGTGAAATGCTGCCTCCTGCTAAGACGTTCCATCTCAGCTGGTGGTGCTGGTTGTTGTGGTGTGCTGGCAAAGCTTTTCCACATTTCGGCCATGCTAACCCTGCCTTCTGAGGTGCTGGCGGTGCCCCGGCTGCGTTGGCGACCTCTTCCTCCTCCTCTGCCTTCGCCTTGTGCTTCCACCGTACCCCTGCTGTCAGGTGGGAATGCCACCAGCAGCGCGTCTACCAGCGTGCGCTTGTACTCGCGCATCTTACGATCACGCTCCAGTGAGGGAATTAAGGATGGTACGTTGTCCTTGTAACGGGGATCCAGCAGGGTGGCCACCCAGTAATCAGCACCAGTTAGAATGTGGGCAACTCGGCGGTCATTGCGGAGACACTGCAGCATGTAATCGCTCATGTGTGCCAGCTGCCCAGAGGCAACGAAAAGCTGTCCTCTGTGGGAGGTGTATCGTCTGTGTCCTCTGTATCCCCCCAGCCACGCACCAGTGATGGCCATGACCTGGTCTGGGTGCCACCCTGCTGTAAACATGGTTCCTCCTCCTCCATCTCCTCCTCCTCATCCTCCACCTCGTCATCCTCCAGAACTGTGCCCTTACTGCCAGACAATTGTGTATCTGGCGTTTGTTGGTGCAGGAACCCACCCTCATAGCCACTTGTGAATGACTGCCCTGAAAGCCTTGGAAATTATCCCGGTTCCTCCTCCTCCTCCTCATCCTCCTCCTCCTGTGCCACATCCTCTTCCATCATCGCCCGAAGCGTTTTTCAAGGAGGCATAGAACAGGGATAGTAACGCTGAGAACGGCGTCATCGGCACTGGCCATGTTGGTGGAGTACTCGAAACAGCGCAACAAGGCACACAGGTCTCGCATGGAGGCCCAGTTATTGGTGGTGAAGTGGTTCTGTTCTGCAGAGCAACTCACTCGTGCGTGCTGCAGCTGAAACTCCACTATCGCCTGCTGCTGCTTGCACAGTCTGGCCAGCATTTGCAAGGTGGAGTTCCACCTTGTGGGCACGTCACATATGAGGCGGTGAGTGGGAAGGCCGAAGTTACGCTGCAGCGCTGACAGGCGAGCAGCAGCAGGGTGAGAACACTGAAAGTGCGCACAGACGGCCCGCACTTTCTGCAGCAGCTCTGGCATATCGGGGTAATTTTTCAGGAACCTCTGGACCACCAAGTTCAGCACATGCGCCAGGCAAGGGATGTGCGTCAAACCGGCTAGGCCCAGAGCTGCTACGAGATTTCACCCATTATCACACACCACCAGGCCGGGCTTGAGGCTCACTGCCACCAACCACTCATCGGTCTGTTGTTCCATGTCCCTCCACAACTTCTGCACGGTGTGGGGTTTTTCCCCCAAGCAGGAAAGTTTTAAAACTGCCTGCTGTCGTTTACCCCTGGCTGTGCTGAAGTTGGTGGTGAAGGTGTTACGCTAACCGGATGAGGAAGCGGTAGAGGATGAGGAAGCGGAGTAGGAGGAGTTAGCAACAGGAGGCAAACTGAAGCGCCCTGCAATCCTCAGTGGTGGAAGGACATGCGCCAAACTGCTATCTGCCTCAGGCCCAGCCACCACTGCATTTACCCAGTGTGCTGTTAGGGAGATATAACGTCCCTGACCGTGCTTACTGGTCCACGCATCCGTAGTTAGGTGGGCCTTGCCACAGATGGCGTTGCACAGTGCACACCTGATTTTGTCCCCCACTTGGTTTTGCAGGGAAGGGATGGCTCGCCTGGAAAAGTAGTGGCGGCTGGGAACGACGTACTGTGGGACAGCCAATGCCATCAGGCTTTTAAAACTCTGCGTCTCCACCAGACGGAATGACAGCATTTCAAAGGCGAGGAATTTTGAAATGCTGGCATTCAGGGCCAGGGATCGCGAGTGGCTAGGGGGGTACTTCCTCTTCCGCTCCAGTGTTTGGGAGATAGAGAGCTGAACGCTTCCATGGGACATTGTGGAGATGGTTGGTGACCCAGGTGATAGTGTTGCTAGCAGATCCTCTGTTTGTGGGTTGGCAGGTGCCACTGTCACTACAGAGGTGGATGAAGAGGCCGAGACTGCAGCAGAAGAGGAAGCAGGAGGAGCCAGAGACCTTGCTTGGTTTTTGAGGTGTCTACTCCACTGCAGCTCATGCTTTGCACTTAGATGCCTGGTCATGCAGGTTGTGCTCAGGTTGAGAACGTTTATGCCTCGCTTCAGGCTCTTATTGCACAACGTGCAAACCACTCATGTCTTGTTATCAGCACATTGTCTGAAGAACTGCCACGCTAGGGAACTCCTTGGACCTGGCTTTGGTGTGCTCGGTCCCTTGCTGCATTGGGCAGTAGCAGACGTACTGTCTAGGGGACGGACGCTCCGCTTTTGCACCCTGCTCCCTCTTCTGCTGTGCTGGTGGCTCTGTGCGACCACCGACTCTTCCTCCGAACTACACTGGTCACCTGCATGACGTTGATTTCATGTGGGTTCGAGGACCTCATCGTCCTCCACATCATCTTCCACCCAGTCTTCACCCCTGCCCTCCTTGTCGGTCTGCACAATTGCGAAAGCAGCAGCAGTTGGCACCTGTGTTTCGTCATCATCCGAGACGTGCTGCGATGGTCCTCCCATGTACTCACCATGAAACATAAGTGGTTGGGCATCAGAGCACACAATCTCTTCCACTTCTGGGGCAGGGCTAGGTGGATGGCCCTGGGAAACCCTGCTAACAGAGTCATCGAAAAGCAGAAGAGACTGCTGCATGATTTGGGGCTCAGACTGCTTGGCTGATTTGCAAAGGGGTAAGGTGAAAGACTGATGGACATCGGCTTCAGGTGCCAACTCTGATCTTTCATCAGGAGACTGGGTGGGAGACAATGTGAAGGAACCGGAGGCACTGTCAGCAACCCAATCTACTATCGCCTGTACTTGTCCTGGCCTCAACATTCGTACAGCTTCATTAGGCGTGACAAAATACCGCTGCAGGCTCTGTCGCCTACTTGCACCTGAGGAAGGTGTTTCACTTGTGCGTGTAGCTGGCACAGATCGACCACGTCCTCTCCCTGCAACAGGAGCTCCACCAGCAGCACCACGACCAGGGCCACGTCCCTTCTTTGACGTTCTCCTCATATTTTCCAAATTTAGGATCTTGCTCTAAATGGGTGTTTTTGCAATAGCAGAAAACACCCACAGTATGTAAACGGTGTATCTCACACCTACAGAAATGCAGAAAATGCTATTCAAAATAAATGTTTTTGCCCTAAAAAAAAATTATTTGAATAGCACAATAGAAGAAAAATATATAAATTGTGTATCACACACCTCCAGATATGCAGAAAACTGCATTTTTTTTTTGCCCTAAATGGGTGTTTTTGGAAGAGCAGAATACACCCACAGTATGTACAGGGTGTATCTCACAGTAACATATGCAGTGCTGGTGCACTGAGCTTGCAGATAAAAGTTATATTTCCTCTGGCACTGGGCTCATGGCAGTGTAAAAAGACTGTGCACTGCAACCCAACCAGGTAAATCTATGTAGATCACTGAGTTATTAGAATAGATTTCTGAATCTGGACTCCTAGATAATTCTCTCTCCCTAAAAGCAGCAACAGGAACCTTGCCCTACACTGTCTATCTTTTCTCTCAGTGCAGTGTAAAAAGCTTGTGCACTGCACCCACACAACTAAATCTATGTAGATCGCTGACTAATTAGAATCTATTTCACAATCAGGACTGACTCCTATCATGTAATTCTCTCCCTCACAGCAACAGCAGCCAGGAACCTTTCCCTACGCTGTCTAATGCAGAGTGACGTGCTGTGCGCCTTTAGCTTATATAGAGGCTGGGTCACATGCTGCATTGGCCAATCACAGCCATGCCATTAGTAGGCATGGCTGTGATGGCTTCTAAGGGCACACCAGTTAAACTTAAAGTTGATTGGCTGCCCTGCAGCTTTTAAAAATGCGCCATTACATCGCCGAACACCGGACCCGAACCCGAACACACAGTCAATTGTTCGGTTTCGGGTCCGGGACCCAAAAACCCAAAAGTCCGGTACGAACCCGAACTTTACAGTTCGGGTTCGCTCAACTCTAATCAAGACCTGTCTGTGCTGTGAAAATTGTGTTGCTGCAAGAAGGTGATGCCTCTGTGTTTGAGCTTGACAGAGACATTGAGGACAGGAAGAAGTTTCCCTCGCTAAGAAGCCATAGTTACATAGTTAGTTAGGTTGAAAAAAGACACAAGTCCATCCAGTTCAACCATAAAAAAATTAAATTATAATATCATTCAATCCCATATACAGGGGGTCCCCGGGTTACGAACCCGTTAGGGACTTTCCTCCTGTTTGTACATCGGAAATGTTCGTAAGTCGGCCGTGCATGCGCAGACCGGCAATTACGGACATTTACGATGTTTTCCGATGTTCCGTTGAATGCCATTCTGCGCATGCGCGGGCAATTACGGACATTTCTGACATTTCCCGGGGCTCCGTCAGGCCACGCATGCGCAGAACAGCAGACGGTCCGCCCAAAATGGCAGAGGGTCCCGTAGCGCCCGGTTCGTAAGTAGGAGAAGTTCGTAAGTTGGGCGTTCGTAAGTCGAGGACCTCCTGTACCTAATTCTATATCCACAGTTGATCCAGAGGAAGGCGAAAAACCCCAGCAGAGTATGATCCTATTTGCTACAGCAGGAGAAAAAATTCCTTCTTGATACCCCGAGAGGCAATTGGATTTTCCCCGGATCAACTTTACCTATAAATGTTAGTACCCAGTTATATTATGTACATTTAAGAAATAATCCAGGCCTTTCTTAAAGCAATCTACTGAGCTGGCCAGAACCACCTCTGCAGGGAGTCTATTCCACATTTTCACAGCTCTTACTGTGAAGAAACCTTTCCGTATTTGGAGGTGAAATCTCTTTTCCTCTAGACGTAAAGAGTGCCCCCTTGTCCTTTGTGTTGACCGTAAAGTGAATAACTCAACACCAAGTTCACTATATGGACCCCTTATATATTTGTACATGTTGATCATATCCACCCTTAATCTCCTCTTCTCAAGAGTGAATAAATTCAGTTCCTCTAATCTTTCCTCATAGCTAAGCTCCTCCATGCCTCTTATCAGTTTGGTTTCCGCAGCTTGGCATTGCAAGCCATTATTGAGCATATGATCTACCAAAACCCCCAGATTCTTCTCCACTACGGATCCCCCCAGTTGTACTCCCCCTAGTATGTATGATGCATTCATGTCTAGAGATTTTAGAGTTTGAGTTGGTGAAAGTGTCCCAGAACTATCTCAATCAAATAGGAGTGAGGAGGCTGTTCAACAGTTAGCAAGTGCTGGAGGACAGTGTTTGAATAGGTATACTGTAAGTGCACATTACATCTCTCTCTGCCTTGCACTCTGGCCCAGGCTTTAGCACACAACTAAGTGCATAGTGAACTGATTAAAATGCCTCCCAATTATTGTGTCCTATGTAAGATAAATGTGATAGAGTTACCTTTATTTCCAGGATGCAGTGCATAATTGACAAAAGGGTGGCTGTTAAATGCAGGTATGAGTAACCTTATGTGCCTAACCATGTGATGGAGGAGATTGAGCTACTGAACTGGATCGGGATTCTGCTATGCTTTGGAAGCAGTTCCTGAGATGTACTGTAGTGTAAGCACAACTGAAGCCTGTAAAGATGCATTTTCAGGAACAAGGTGGTCATCAAAAAGACTGGGCACAGGAATCAGGAATGGTCCATTAATAACTTTGATACCTGTAGCGCCCCTCCCAATATTTGAGGGCTCTATGCTTAAATTTAAGGGTAGTCTAAGCCAGTAGTTGTGCTCAGACATATTGATTGTTCTAAATTTGCTTCTGCTCTGAGTGTGATGCTGCCTGGCAGTAATGTTCCCTGTTCGCCTGTAGGTGGCACTGTCACCACCGGCGTAGGTTGAACTACAGGGGGTATCACAACACCTTGGGTGTACTTTCTCAGCAGCCGTACAGTGTGCCTGGTCTACCCGCTGTGCAGGCTGGGAGAGGGTACATAAGAGGCAGACGCCATTAAAGTGGGTTCGTTCCTGAGAGAGTTCGTTCCTGAGGGCCGGTCAGGCATGTCCTGTGTGCGCGCCTCGTGGCCCGCATGGCACGAGGTGCGCGTGTGTGTAATGGCCTCGGGCACCTTCAGCCGAGGCTGCATCGCTACCTGTTAGGCCCAGCTCTGCTGGCTGAGGCCTACACTTCAGGAAAGGATCCCAGGCTACCCACCTGTGGGAAGCCCACGCTTAGGGAAGGAGGCCAGGGGAGGATCTGCCCCAAAGGAGACTAGCAACGGTACTGCTGTTTCGGGTGGAGGCCTGGAGCTCACCTAAGGAGGGATCCATCATCATTACAAGCCCTGCAATACGCCAATCCGGCATAAAGGTTCTTTCCTTATTGCTTGGCTGGGAGGTTCGGGACTTTTAATAATCCTGTGGCAGAGGATTCCTGATCGTATCCCTAGTTTTCAAAAGAAAGATTGATTCGTGCTTCATTCCGGCTGCTAGGACCACTAAACGGGACTATCCGGGTGAGCAACACCCACTCAGGCTTGAGTGGAGATGATTGTAACTTTAGTGCTGCGTACCTGAACCTTCCCCTGTTCTTCTCTCGTATTCTACTTTCCTCTCAAGTTTCCTCAGCAAAAGTAAATATAGCCTAACCGTTTGGGTTTTACATCTGTGTGGACATTGGCCTTTCTGGAGATTTTCTTTCTATACCCTGACAACGGAAGCCTTGGAGGTAGTTTGCAGACCCAACAAAACCAGCCGGTCCCTTAAATGGGGGTAAGTGCTACATACCAAAGAAAGAATGGCCCAGGTTCCAAACCCCCACTTCTGCAAACAAGAGATCCCTGCCTGCCTTCCTTCTCTGTATGCTGACGGTTAACCAAACAGTAAGAAATATTCAAACATGAAACAGTCTAAGAGGGGTGGCAAACTAATCCTATATCAACATGAGAATTTGCCTCCTCAGACTGTATGGTTGTCCCTCTGTCTTTGTCTTTGTTTGTCTTTGTTACAGCCAGGCAGAGTTTCTTGTACAAAAGAATGCCAGTTTAATTTTTTTTTTGTAAAATTACCAATTTATTTATTTTTTGGCCAAGAGGAGCCTAGTCACAGACCTGTGACTAAGAAAAAAAGGAGTCTTCGTGGATTGTTTCCTTGTGGTGGTTGCATCTATGTTTTTTTTAGTTTAGATAAAATATATTATTTCTGCTTTATTCCAGGACAGAAGAGGATCCAAACTACAGCACATCAGTAACAGACAATAGATGAATGCCTAGGTGCACCATTTGCTTTTCAATGTTAGGTGATGGTAAATTTGAGTACAGTGATGGATTCAAAGTCTATTGCCATATAATGTCACGTCCCAGGTGGGCAAGTACATTGACCACTAGGGATGAGCTTGGAGTTCGAGTCGAACTCATGTTCGACTCGAACATTGCCTGTTCGCCCGTTCGCCGAACAGCGAACAAATTGGGGTGTTCGCGGCAAATTCGAAAAATCTATGGGAGAAATCTAAAGTGTTAATTATAAAGGCTAATATGCAAGTTATTGTCCTAAAAAGTGTTTGGGGACCGGGGTCCTGCCCCAGGGGACATGTATCAATGCAAAAAGAAGTTTTAAAAACGGCCGTTTTTTCGGGAGCAGTGATTTTAATAATGCTTAAAATGAAAAAATAAAAGTGAAATATTCCTTTAAATTTCGTACCTGGGGGGTGTGTATGATATGCATGTGAAGTGGCGCATGTTTCCCGTGCTTAGAACTGTCCCTGCAAAAAATGTCATTTTTGAAAGAAAAAAAGTCTTTTAAAACTGACTTGCGGCTATTAATGAATTGTCGGCTCCCGGCAATACATACAAAAGTCATTGATAAAAAAAAAAAAAAAAAAGCGTGGGGGTTCCCCAGAATTCAATTACCAGGCCCTTCAGGTCTGGAATGGATATTAAGGGGAACCCCGCCGCAAATTAAAAAAAAATTGACGTGGGGTTCCCCCAAATATCCATTCCAGGCCCTTCAGATCTGGCATGGATTTTAAGGGGAACTCCACCCCAAATTTTTTAAAAAAATGGCGTGGAGTCCCCCTAAAAATCCATACCAGACCCCTTATCCGAGCACGCAACCTGGCCGGCCGCAGGGGAAAAGGGGGGGACGAGAGAGCGGCCCCCCCTCCCTCCTGAACCGTACCAAGCCACATGCCCTCAACATGGGGAGGATGTCCCCATGTTGATGGGGACAAGGGCCTCATCCCCACACCCTTGCCCGGTGGTTGTGGGGGTCTGCGGGCGGGGGGCTTATCGGAATCTGGAAGACCCCTTTAACAAAGGGGACCCCCAGATCCCGCCCCCCCTATGTGAATTGGTAAGGGGTACGTTGTACCCCTACCATTTCACGAAGAAAGCGTAAAAAAATGTTTAAAAAAACACACAAACACCTTGAAAAAGTCCTTTATTAAAAAAAAAACAAAAAAAAAACATTCCAGCGGTGAAATCCAGTGTCCCGCGGCGATCCCGATGTCCAGCGCTGTCCTTCATTAGTTGTGCCTGAGCGGACCTGATGGGGAACTCCCTCTCAGTATTTTAAATGTATAGACCCGCCCCTTCTAAAGTTCCCCATCAGGTCCGCTCCCTCGGTATGTCGGACCCGCCTACGTCATTGGCTTGAGCGGGGAACTTCCTTCACTGTGTAATTTAAATTTACATAGTGAAGGAAGTTCCCCGCTCAAGCCAATGACGTAGGCGGGTCTGACATACCGAGGGGGCGGACCTGATGGGGGACTGCTCTCACTTTGGTAATACATGTATAGACCCGCCCCTTCTCATGTTCCGCATCTGGTCCGCTGAGCGGACCTGATGGGGAACTTTAGAAGGGGCGGGTCTATACATTTAAAATACTGAGAGGGAGTTCCCCATCAGGTCCGCTCAGGCACAACCAATGAAGGACAGCGCTGGACATCGGGATCGCCGCGGGACACTGGATTTCACCGCTGGAATGTTTTTTTTTTTTTAAATAAAGGACTTTTTCAAGGTGTTTGTGTGTTTTTTTAAACATTTTTTTACGCTTTCTTCGTGAAATGGTAGGGGTACAATGTACCCCTTACCAATTCACATAGGGGGGGGGCGGGATCTGGGGGTCCCCTTTGTTAAAGCGGTCTTCCAGATTCCGATAAGCCCCCCGCCCGCAGACCCCCACAACCACCGGGCAAGGGTTGTGGGGATGAGGCCCTTGTCCCCATCAACATGGGGACATCCTCCCCATGTTGAGGGCATGTGGCCTGGTACAGTTCAGGAGGGAGGGGGGGCCGCTCTCTCGTCCCCCCCTTTTCCCCTGCGGCCGGCCAGGTTGCGTGCTCGGATAAGGGGTCTGGTATGGATTTTTAGGGGGACTCCACGCCATTTTTTTAAAAAATTTGGGGTGGAGTTCCCCTTAAAATCCATGCCAGATCTGAAGGGCCTGGAATGGATATTTGGGGGAACCCCACGTCAATTTTTTTTTTTTAATTTGCGGCAGGGTTCCCCTTAATATCCATTCCAGACCTGAAGGGCCTGGTAATTGAATTCTGGGGAACACCCACGCTTTTTTTTTTTTTTTATCAATGACTTTTGTATGTATTGCCGGGAGCCGACAATTCATTAATAGCCGCGAGTCAGTTTTAAATGCATTTTTTTCTTTCAAAAATGACATTTTTTGCAGGGACAGTTCTAAGCACGGGAAACATGCGCCACTTCACATGCATATCATACACACCCCCCAGGTACGAAATTTAAAGGAATATTTCACTTTTATTTTTTCATTTTAAGCATTATTAAAATCACTGCTCCCAAAAAAACGGCAGTTTTTAAAACTTCTTTTTGCATTGATACATGTCCCCTGGGGCAGGACCCGGGTCCCCAAACACTTTTTAGGACAATAACTTGCATATTAGCCTTTATAATTAACACTTTAGATTTCGAACGTTCGAGTCCATTGTATTTAATAGGGTTCTAAAGTTTACACAAACATTTTGTCTGTTCGCAGGTTCTGGTGCGAACCGAACAGGGGGGTGTTCGGCTCATCCCTGTTGACCACTATCTTCAGCCTTTGGTGAAGAAAGTTCCGTCTTACATCAAGGATACCAAACAGGTTATCAACCTGTTATCAGGGATCATACCCAAAAGAGGTTTATGGCTGGTTACAGCAGACGTAACCTCACTATATACCATTATTTTTTCCATTGTTTGGGACTGGAGGCAGTTAAATTATATTTGGTGAGGGAATCTGGACTATCTCCAATACAGATTGAGTTTATTATGGAATTACTGAGTTATGCTGCTACCCATAATTACTTTTTGTTTGACCAACAGTTCTATCGTCAAGATAGGGGTGTGGCAATGGGGGCCAAATATGCCCCAAGCTTGGCCAACTTGTTTATGGCCAAGTGGGAGGAGGACGTCATAGATGCCCAGGGGAGACCGGAACTGGCCCTTTGGGCTCATTACATCGATGACGTCCTCCTCCTATGGGATGGCAGTGAACCAGACCTCCTGAACTTTATGGCACTCTTTAATCAAAATGATAGGGGGTATCAAATTAAATTTCAAAGCTAGTATGGAGCAAATAAATTTCCAGGTCCTGACAATTAAAGTGGAGGACGGGAAATTTGTTACGTCCACTTATTTTAAGGCAACGGATAGAAATTTGTATATTGCCTTAGACAGCTGTCACCATGAACCCTGGTTGAGGGCTGTCCCTCAGGGACAGTTCACATGTCTTAGACGCAATTACACTGAGGTAAATACCTTCGACATACAGGCCTCTGTGTTGTCTGCTAGATTTGTGGAAAAGAGCTATGACCCACAACTACTAGCTCAGACGGTGAATAAAATCAGAGAGGTGGAAAGATCATCATTTTTGGTAGAGAAAACACATCAACCATTGGCTAATAAAATATCTATGCCTTTCATTACAACATTTTATGTACAACATCGTAAAGTGAAGCAGTTAATTCAGAAACATTGGCATATATTGGAAAGTGATCAGGTTCTCAAGACCATATTACCCACTAAACCTCAAATTATTTTCAAGGGGGCTTCATCTCTTGGAAATAGGGTTGCTCCTAGTGGCTCCGATCCCCCGAAAGCTAATAGGTCTTTCTTTCAAAATCTTACAGGGTACTATCGGTGTAAGACATGTCGAGTCTGCTCTTTGAACAGTTGTAAGGACAGAAAGATATGTAGTTTTGTGTCCACCAGTACATCCCGGGCCTTTGAAGTTGAACCATTTATCACCTGCTCTACAGAGGGGGTGACTTATCTTATTCAATACCTGTGTGGGTTACAATACGTGGGGAGGACTAAAAGGGCCTTGAAGGTAATACTGAATGAACACATCAGTAATATCAAAAGAGGCTTGTAACGGCACCCCAAATACGAAAGGGGGTAACGCCGTTTAGATCCCTTCCCTCTCCTGGACACAAATTTATTGTCGATCCTCCACAGCCAGAAGACCACTTCCCATAGGATTTAATCCTTCCAAAAGAACGAGACAACACGCTCTGTATCTTTCAAAAAATAGACTGCCTTTATTGCCAAAAACATTGAAACTCTTATACACCTCCAATACTGCATTAACCTGAATAAACAATGGTCCAGCTCCAACCACAACATAACAAGCCCCAATACACATTATTTTGATGTCTGCTAGGAGACAACAGGTTCTAATCCCCTTTATGTTTAAATGACTATGCATGACCTTTATATTCACCAGACTGTCTGATACTTTACAATACACACAAGTACAGACTTAATTAACACAATGAAAGATCCTTAGACGCCATCCTAGATTCATTTACATCACACAGGCAGGTAACACATCTCCCAATTAACCTGTTGAGTTCAGGGTAAGTAAATAGTCCTTTACAGATATCCTTGGGAATATGGTGGATAAATAGTACAGACCCATTTTAGGTAGTCCAAGATATATTTCTTAATGTCCATTATTTCCTGGCTCACCCTGTGTTCAAAGTGACCCTCCTGTCACACATCTACCCTTTCGGCAAGAGACTAACACAGGAGGTGACCCCAGACGGGTTGACTCCGAAGTTAGTCCATAGGTCCATTCTTCTAATGCCGGTATCCACACAGTACCCCAAATAAATTGCTCCAAACAGAGCATCACTTACCCAGCCAACCTCTGCCTCTCTCAGAGAACATACCCGCCGCTGGGGAGAAGACAGGGTGACTGGGCTCAGTCCGTCATGCTGTTGGGGATCTGGGCCGACTGCCCAGCATCCCTGGGGTATACAAGTGGAGACTGAAGTCCCCTCCACTTGTGGTAGGTGAAAATCCCCCAGTGCTTGCAAAGCAAGGCTAACATCCTCCTGTCTCAGTGTCACACCATTTTCTGGGGTTGGGTCAGTGAAGACCGAAGTCCCATCCAGTACCACAGGAACTCCCTCTTCCGTTAGTTGAGAGCAGAGGCCCGCGGCACTCTGCTCTGTTGCCAGCTCTTGCGCTGGGTTGCTGTGAGTGGAGACCGCAGTCCCATCCACCGATATCCGCTCAAGTGGCAGTTGTGTGCAGCGGCCGGTAGCATTCTGCCCGGCTGCCAGTGATTCAGCTGGGGGTAAAAGCTTTACCACCTCAGCTTGTTGCTGGAGAGATGGGCCAACTGCCCCGGCTCCCTGAAACTCCACAGCTGTTTCCGGGGCTGGGCAGAGGTTGGTATCACTCTGCCCTGTTGCCAGCACTTCTGCTGGGGGCTCCACACCATCTGCTCTGGCTAGCTGTTAGGGAGGGAAAAGAGCTGCTTCTCCCCCATGCATCTCTGAAATCACCTGGGAAAGAGGAACCATCACCTTCTCACCTCGGGCCTCCAAAACTGCCACGGGTGTAGAGCAGGGGTCTGCAGTACTCTGTCCTGCTGCCAGTACTTGGGCAGGCGATGCATAATCCCTAACATCCAGAGGCGTATCTAGCGAAAATGGCGCCTATGGCAAGCACTGAAAATGCGCCCCTTTTAAAACATTTGAAACCCTACTTTCAGATAATGCTGTCAGTATATACAGTTATATAGGGAGAACAGTAGGTTAGTGGTTGGCACTTGCCTCACTTGGTTTGAATCTGGGCCAGGAAGCTATCTGCATGGAGTTTTCATGTTCTCTTTGTGTGGGCATCCTCCAGGTACTCCAGTTTCCTGGCACATTCCAAAGCCATGTTGGTAGGTGATGGTCACCTGTCTGTATGAAGTGGCAATGTATATGGCCAATCACATTCTGCATGCCACCCCCATGTCCGAAAAATGATTTAAGATGATCTCTGGCCCAAAATCTGCCAAGAGCTGGACAGGACTGAATGGAAGTATACATAGATATGTGTAGGGTCCTCTAGGATTGTAGGGTCAGTGTAGAATGTGATCAGCCATGTACACTGCCAGTCTGTACACAGGGTACAATTCACCTACCTGCATGTGTTTGGAGTGGGAGAGGAACCCCACAGGGAGAACATGCAAACTCCATGCAGCTAGTGTGCTGGGCAGGAGTGAAGCCTATATATATATATATATATATATATATATATATATATATATATATATATAGAGCATGTAGAGTCCAGAGGCATGCCCAGGATGCAGGCCAACCATAAAATGTCAAGGACAACATAAAGCAGACAGGCAGTGTCAGCAGGCATGGCCGGCCACCTATCCCCCATGTTAGTGTAGAAATGGAAGGAGAGGCACTTACCTAGGAGGAGCAGTCTATGGGTCTGCTTGTACTCCCTCTTCTGCTCCTTCAGTACCCGATCTATGCTCTTGCTGACTTTCTTGGCCTCCTTCTTCTCCAGTCAGAGTTTGTCCCATCCCTTCTGCAGAGAATGTTGCTGTTGATGGTGCACCTGCTGGCCCTTGCTGGGCTTGTGCTGCTGCTTATTGCTGTCCCCAGTGCCGCTGGTGCTATCTCCCCAGTTCTGCAGTACTAGAAGCAGCCCGTCTGGAACTTTCCCCTCTCTAGTCGGTTTACAGAGCTCCCCCCCCCCCCTGAGCTGCTGCTGTGATCCTCAGGTCCCTGGCTCTCATAGGCACTAACAGCTCCAGGGGGCTGCTTGGTGTCCGAGTTGGTGGGGGCGTTGGAGATGGAGCCGCTAGAATCACCGAACAGCCATGGTCGGAGGCTGTAGCAGAGGCCCATGGCTCAGGAGATGTACACGTGCTGGAGCTCGGCAATCAATCAAGGGATCCTCCTCAGCGACGGCGACCTCACCTCACGTGACGTCACCGACCCGCTCGCGCTCGGGGAGAAGATGGAAGCAGGCTCCAGGGGAGGGCTGGCAGCCTTAGGCCTGGGGGGCAAGTCCAGTCAACCAGTCAAGTGGCCCATTGAACCATCAATGCAGCCTGATCAGTGCCCATTAACGTAGCCTCACCAGTGCAGACAGTGCCCATCAGTGCAGCCTGATCAGTGCAGACAGTGCCCATCAGTGCAGCCTCACCAGTGCAGACAGTGCCCATCAGTGCAGCCTCACCAGTGCAGACAGTGCCCATCAGTGCAGCCTGATCAGTGCCCATCAGTGCAGCCTGATCAGTGCAGCCTTATCAGAGCCCATCAATGCAGCCTCACCAGTGCAGACAGTGCCCATCGGTGCAGACTGATCAGTGCCCATCAACGCAGGCTGATCAGTGCCCATCAACGCAGGCTGATCAGTGCCCATCAATGCAGCTTCACCAGTGCCCATCAATGCAGCCTCATGAGTGCCCATCAATGCAGCCTCACCAGTGCCCATCAATGCAGCCTCACCAATGCCCATCAATGCAGCCTCATTGGTACCCATCAATGCAGCCTCACCAGTGCCCATTAGTGCAGTCTCGCCAGTACCCATCAGCACAGCCTCACCAGTGCCCGACAATGCAGCCTCACCAGTGCAGCTTATCAGTGGCCAACAGTGCGGCCTCATCAGTGCCCATCAGTGTAGCATATCAGTGCAGCTTAAGGCTACTTTCACACTGAGGCGCTTTGCAGGTGCTATAGTGCTAAAAATAGCGCCTGCAAAGTGCCCTGAAAGAGCCTCTCCTTTCACTCCAGTGTGAAAGCCCGAAGGCTTTCACACTGGAGCGGTGCACTGGCAGGACGGTAAAAAAAGTCCTGCAAGCCGCATCTTTGAGGCGCTGTAGGAGCGGTGTATGCACCGCTCCTACAGCGCCCCTGCCCATTGGAATCAATGGGCAGCGCTGCCGAGCCGCCAACAAAGAGCCGCTGCATCGGCGCTTTTAAGACTTTTTTGGCCGCTAGCGGGGGTTAAACCCTGCTAGCAGCCAAATAGTGCCGCAAAAACGACAGTAAAGCGCTGCTAAATATAGCAGTGCTTTACCGCTGATGCCTCAGTGTGAAAGTAGCCTTAGAGTGCCGCCTAATCAGTGGCAATGAGTGCAGCCTCAACCTCCTTAATGAGTTTGCATTGATTTCAGCATACATGGAACACTTTGCACATGCTGAACTCAATGCAAACTCGTTAAACAGACCACATTCATTGAAAGTTCATTAATATACAGATCATGATTTTGCAATAAAGTGATTCATGCTGCAAACTCATTAAACAGTCCACCTTCAGTGAAAGTTCATGTACTGCAAAGTTTGCAAAACATGAACTTTCACTGAAGGGAGACTGTTGAGTTTGCAGCATGGATCACTTTATTGCAAAATCATGATCTGACTGTGTATCATCATAAGAGTAATTTATTACATTTTACCTTCTGTCCTTGCCAGGGGGTTCTCCTCGTGCTTCTCTCTCCTCCTCCTCCTGTCATCAGACAGACCCCTCCCCAAGAGAGGATGCAGTGGACCACAGCAGCACGGAGAGGGTGGGCGGAGCTATAGGCTCCGCCTCCGCCAGTCGAATATGTCGGCTGCTAATGGAGGAGGCCGCTCTGTACTACCCCCCCCTGCCCTCGGCCCCGCCCCCCGCATACACATTCACAATACTTGCAACTAGTACCGCCGCACTGCACAGCCACAGACAGAAAAAAAAAAAAAGTAAACACAGGCTAAGGCAGCGCGGCCGTTTTATCAATAAGGTAGGCTTCCTGGGGGGAAATCTCCACCCATCCCCATGCCCAGTCCACCAGCGCAGAGGAGGAAAGCTCCGCCTCCGCCAGTTAGCCGAATGACGGTCTGGAGATGCAGTGGACGGTCCCACTCATCTATAAGCATGGGGGCGCCCGCGCCTGTCACTCTCCTATACACTGCCATCCAGATCCAGCCAAGTAAGAGTGAAGTGCTGTGCTGTGCCGCCGCCGGGGGCTATAGTGCGGGAGACGGCCCGCAGGAGGACAGGTGCGGATGGGAATTTTTTTTTTTCGTTTAGTTTATTTTGCCGCCCCCCCCCAGGGCGCCCATGGCACTTGCCATGGAGTGCCATACCCTGGATACGCCACTGCTAACATCCTCTGAACAGTCCCTTAAGTCCATACCTTCTGTAATCTGTGGCTGGGGAGATGAGCCAACTGCCCTAGCTCCCTGGAACTCCATATCATCCACTTCGGCTTTAGGGATGGCAATCTTCAGATTTTCCACTGCCGATTCTTCAGCCAGGCTAGCTCCCTGGAGCTCTATATCATCCACTTCGGCTTTAGGGATGGCAATCTTCAGATTTTCCACTGTCGATTGTTCAGCCAGGATTTCAGAGTTGTCCACTGGTATTTCCTGATAGTCCCAGGCAAAGGTAGCACCACCCTGCTGCTGAGCAGATTCTAGCAGCTGTCTGTAGGCGATCTCAGATTGTTGTATTACCGCCATTCTCCACTCCTGTTGCCGCTCTAGTTCTCTCTTTTGTCACACATCCTTCAGCTGGATGCCTCTAATGGCTTCCTGTATGGCGGTGTCTGATGGGTTAGCACCATATAATGCCAACCGCTGTCGCACTTGTTGCTGAAACAAATCTTCAACTGACCGGGGTCCGGCATCACTGTCTCTCTGGTCCATCTCGGCTAGCTCCCTGATCAAGGTGGCCTTGTTCTTTGTCCCACTGGTCCCTTCACGTCTCTCAAGTAGGTCCTTCAGCGTGGCTTTCCTGCAGGCTGCATAGCTGGTCATTCACTGTGGTGGCTTGGAGTGTCCCAGGAACTGGAGGGAAAATCCCGCTGCTGCCAACCAATGTAACGGCACCCCAAATACGAAAGGGGGTAACGCCGTTTAGATCCCTTCCCTCTCCTGGACACAAATTCACTGTCGATCCTCCACAGCCAGAAGACCACTTCCCATAGGATTTAATCCTTCCAAAAGAACGAGACAACATGCTCTGTATCTTTCCAAAAATAGACTGCCTTTATTGCCAAAAACATTGAAACTCTTATACACCTCCAATACTGCATTAACCTGAATGAACAATGGTCCAGCTCCACCCACAACATAACAAGCCCCAATACACATTATTTTGACGTCTGCTAGGAGACAACAGGTTCTAATCCCCTTTATGTTTATATTCACCAGACTGTCTGATACTTTACAATACACACAAGTACAGACTTAATTAACACAATGAAAGATCCTTAGATGCCATCCTAGATTCATTTACATCACACAGGCAGGTAACACATCTCCCAATTAACCTGTTGAGTTCAGGGTAAGTAAATAGTCCTTTACAGATATCCTTGGGAATATGGTGGATAAATAGTACAGACCATTTTTAGGTAGTCCAAGATATATTTCTTAATGTCCATTATTTCCTGGCTCACCCTGTGTCCAAAGTGACCCTCCTGTCACAAGGCTTTACTAAGCATTCAGTCTCTAGGCATTACGATGAGGTACATCATAGAGATCCATCTAATACCCTGTACATGGGGATAGATAGATACAGACCTCATTGGAGGGGGAGCTCGCTTGTCCTGGAAATTTCAAAACAGGAAATGTCCTTGATATACAGATTAAAGACATATGTACCCTTTGGTTTAAATGTCGACACTGACGTAAATGCGTTTATAAACAATTCCTAAATGTTTATTCACTATGAAGGTGAATTTAGATAATTCATGGGGTTTGTAATTTTTTCTTTAATTTTGAAGATATTTTATATTTTTTATATTTATTCTATCTTTAATTACTTTGTATTTACGCCATATATATGGGCATCACAATTTTTTGTTTTCCATACCTGTAGATATCCTGATCTCAATTTGGTCTACCGGGTCTGGTTTTGTGTCATCGCTCATTCATGGATCACCATTTTTGATTTTTTGGTATCATAAAAGTGAAACCCCTAGTTAATTTTCACTAATTATTCATGTTTCTCACCGTTAGCAATTGGATTCACAAGACAAATTTGTTCTGGTTTAGTAAAGCTTGTCTAATATTCTTCAACATATGCAATATTAGATACAATAAAAAAAAAATCTATATAAATGTCATGTGTCCCAATCTGATACAGCTACAGCAAGCACTCTGGTGATGTGGGGTTTGTTACTGTAGCAATATTCTGGACAGGTGTTCAAGGAGCTTAATATCCACTGTTCAGGTACAGAACAAGGAGGTTACATACTTCTCAACCTCCCTCCTTTATGCCTCATAGCATATTGGTTGTTTTCTAGTGGTAATCACCAGTGGATAGGGGTTATCACACCCCCACTGTTTATTTTATTATCTTTTAGGATACAATACCTTCATTGCCCACCGGGGGTCGCTATTGCGCCCAAGGTGATGAGTCTCCCTCAATCACATTTCATCCATATCTGGTTGTGATATGTGAAGGAGGACAATATGTTAGTAAAAAAAAAAAAAAAAATTCAAAGTCTAGTCTACTATAGTAAGTATAGACACCATTTAGTTTTAAACTACAATGGGCGCTATATGTAATTAAGCTCCTTCTAATAAGGATTGGGTTCTGGTGGATCACTTCAACAGCCAAACTGGCATATCAATGTCCTGTTTGAATGTTTTAGAGAGAGATCTATATATTGCCCAATAGGTGTCACTCTAGCCTTAGGGCAGAGGGTGTCCCCTATGCTCCTAATTAGTGTATTTCCGGTGTATACATGTGTTCACATGACGCACTGAGTCTTTTTACATTGTATTTTATTTTGTGGATCATTCCTCTAATCGGCAGTGTGCTTTGATATGCAATTGCAGATGGAGTTTTTATACGCCGTAGCCCCAGGGATAAGCCATTTACTTCCTTACATGCTGGTGAGTGATCACAACAAGCGCGGCCAATAGTTTCATGCTATGGTGGCATTATATGATACCGCGCATGTCTGCTGGGTGGTGGTGACCCAAAACGAGGCTTGCAGTTTTTTGCGCTATAAATAGAGATGACGCAGTGCGCCGCCCGTGCCCCTGGACGAAGTACGTTTTTTACGAAACAGATTTAGGGCGGAGCGACGCACTGACACTGGAGTGTGTATTATCTTTTCCATATCGGGTGCATTTGCTGATGTTTGTCGGAAGCTGTTGCCTCAAGCATCATATGTGTGTTTGCTGATCTGCGGAGAGAGCTGCTTGTTTTCATGCATTCACTGATCCTCTGTCATGGGGGATTGTGACAAGCTGGTAAGAAGTGATTCCTGCTGATTGGTGGTGGAACTACATGTTATTTTTGGATGCAACATTTCACTATATGGATTTCCTTTTTCACAGAGCACTGGTGTTTTAGAATGGACATTATTTTGTAAATTCATTTATGGACTATATGATTTTTCAGTCATTTTTTATTTTATTTTTTTATTTTTTATTTTTGTGGTTCACAATCAGTGTGTTCCAAAATCTTCTGTTTTCTTCATAGTCACTTATGCACTATTTGAGTCACACATGTAATGTTGAGTTCAAATTGTTTTTACACATTTAACCATTAGTTAATGGTTACGGGTTAGCGCGATTTATTTATTTCCTAATATATTCTCTTGTACTGTTGTTTACATGGAAATCGCAGCTCCCAATCAGTAACTGTGATATTGCTTGCAGCTATCCGGTTCTTTTTTTTTTTTTTAAATGTTAGCGCTGTTTTCCTTTACTTTAGCAGAGGCCCTAGAAAATAAAATTGGTGGTTGTTGCAATTTTTTATGTCACATTTGGTATTCGCGCAGCGGTTTTTCAAACACAATTTATTTTGGAAAAAATTCACTTGAATTTTAATGCAAAAAAACACAATATATAACCAAATTTTTTGGTAAAATATGAAGGATGATGTTACGCTGAGTGAAGAGATACCTAACATGTCACGCTTTAAAATTGTGCACGCTTATGGAATGGCGACAAACTATGATATCTAAAAGTCTCCAAAGGTGACACTTTAAACATTTTTACAGGTTACCAGTTTAGAGTTACAAAGGAGGTTTAGTGCTAGAATTATTGCTCTTGCTATAATGTTCGTTGCAAAACTGCAAATGTCGAGCATAGGATGACGGGGGCACTTTAAAAAATGTTTTATTATTATTTAGTTTATACATTTTTATTTTGTACACTGTGCCTTTATTTATTTATTATCACTTTTATTTCTATGACAAGAAATGTAAACATCCCTTGTGATAGAAATAAAGCAGGACAGGTCCTCTTTATGAAGACATGCATGGTTTATAAGAAAAAAAAAACATTGATCTCATGCTTTCCAGAAAGAAAAATCTGCCCTAACCGGAAGTGACGAAAAATGCTTGTTGCTTTCGGGCTCCAAGACCATAGAGGTGATCGGAGATAATCTGGTCTGCGAACACCTCTAACAATAGCTGGCGCAACAGTCGGATGGGATCCTGGGTTTCCCACCAGGACGGGAGAGCCTGGAGAGGCACCAGAGAGTGGGAGGGGGGGTCAACTTCTGTCACCTGTAAAAGTAATCCAGTGGCAATATAGCCGCTAGCATTGATTTTACTTTGTAGAGCATCGCTGGCTGAAGATAATGATACTGGGGTTATGGCTGACAGTCACGTACTTATACATGATTTGGCAGCAAGTGGGTATAGGAGGAGGGTGGGATCAGTTAGCTTGGGGAAAAGGCGCAAAAAGTGCTATTTGCTTTAAACTGTACTTATCCTTTAAAGGCATGATATCTAGGGGGAACGTTTTTTGGTGCCCCCTTCACTTGGTGCCTTAAGCACATATTAATTTTGCTTAACAGTTAATTCAGCCCTGAGTGTAATAAAGGTGTAATTGCACAGACTGACACTAGGCTAAAAGAAAATATGCAGATATCATACTTAGTGGCGGAACTACCAGGGTCGCAAAGGTCGCACTTGCAACAGGGCCCTGGTGTTCTGTCACTGTAGGGGGCTCCAAGCAGTGTTGCCACTGAAAAAAAGGTGGCCGTAAAAACTACACTTCTCTCTGACCTTCTTCCCCCTCCACGCTCCTCCTTGCACACCTGACCAGCGGACCGCCCCCCTGCCCGGGCTGAGCTCAGCCGATTGACAATCGACCGGCTCCGGAACTGCGCATGCGTTTAGTCCAGGAGCTGGCTGGTTAATAAATGGCTGGTCTCAGGTTAAGCAGGGGGCAGGCTGCCGCTGGTCAAATGCGCAAGGTGTGGGGGGTTGCGGGAAGGAGAGGAAGCTCGGGACAAGGCACCTTACCTTTTGAAAAGAAACTGCAAGGAGGGGGAGCGGGGAAGAGGAGGACCAAACCCCACAGGCACTTACAGGTTAGGGCTCTGTAGGGAAGTCAGGCAGTCACTCTCTCTGTGCGGGGTCCCTAATGTAAGGGGTGAGTGGAGACCCTAAGGAAGGAGGGACACTGATATAAAGGTTCCCCTTTATATCAATGTCCTCACTCTCCTCTTACATCAGTGAACCCCTTTATCTTAGTGTATTCACTCTGCAGACTCTGGTGTAAAGGGGAACTCTGATGTATGAGCCTCCCCTTACATCAGAGTTCCCAGCATTCCCCTTACATCAGATTTAGAGTTCACTCTTAGGCCCCTTTCAGATGGAGTGGAATCGATTAAGTGGATCTGCCTGATTAGCGTGGAAACACTCCGCTGATCCCCGCAGGCGGATGACAGGTCCGTGTCCTCTTCGCTGATGCAGAGGGGACACGAACACAGCTGGCTGCTCTCTATGGGGCGGTTGGATGGAAATTAACCGCCTGTCCGTTTCCATCCTACTTTCATCTGATCCGCTGGACTGTGATCCGTCTGTTTTTAGCAGACTGGTTTAGATCAGATGGTGGCGGGTGTCTGCTGACATCTCCTGCTCCATAGAGAACAATGGGTGGTCCAATCGGGTCTGCCTAAAAAAATAAAATAATGGACAGGCGGAACCGATCAGTCCGCTGGTGTGAAAGGGGCCTAAAGAGTTCCCCTTTGCATCGGGGTCTTTGTAAGGCAAACCCTGACTGAGTACTCTGATGTACTGTAAAAGGGAACTTGATGTAAAAGGGGTTCTGGGAACTCTGAAGTAAGGGGGGATACTATTGTAAAGGCAGGAAAAGGGCCCGCCGCAGAACACGTGAATGGGTCCCGCTGCGGAAACCGATTTTTCAGGTATTCACCAAAACATGTTCTACTGTAGCTAGAGTTATACAATGGATATGCTCTGAAAGTACACACTCTCAGGTTTAATTTGAGGGCATGTACATCCAAATCGGAGGAAGGATTTAGGAATTACAGATCTTAAGAATAGCCACCTCCCTTTTTCAGGGCACCAAAAGTAATTGGACAATTTAATCAAAAAGTGGTTTCATGGCCAGACGTGGGCTACTCCTTCTTTATTTCTTCTTTAATTAAGCAGGTAAAAGGTCTGGAGTTGACTCTAAGTGTGGTATTTACATTTGGAATCTATTGCTGTGAACCAACATCATGTATTCAAAGGAGCTGTCCATGCACGTGAAACAAGCCATTGTAAGGCTTCAAAAATGAAACAAGAGATAGCAGCAACATTAGGAGTGGCAAAATCAACAGCTTGGTACATTCTGAGGAAAGAAGAACGCACTCATGAGCTCAGCAACGTAAAAAGGCCTGGAAGTCCACGGAAGGCAACAGTGGTGGATAATTGCCGGATCCTCTTGATGGTAAAGAAAAACCCATTCACAACATCCAGACAAGTGAAGGACACTGTCCAGGAGGTGGGCGTATCATTGTCAAAGTCTACAATCAAGAGAATAGGGACGAGCTTTGTGTTCGAGTCGAACCCATGTTCGACTCGAACATCGGCTGTTCGGCCGTTCACGCCAAATTTGAGTGGCGTGTCACGGCCCATAATTCACTGCGGCATCGCAGTGCATTGCTGGCTGATGATTGGCCAAGCATGCACTATGACCCGCATGCTTTGGTCAATCACAGCGCGCAAAAAACGGAGAGCCATAATTGGCCAAAGCCAGGGTGGCGTTGGCCAATTATGCCTCAGGGGATTTAGTACACGCCCCACACTATATAAGGCGGCCTTGAAGTCAGCCTTGTGTAGTGTGTTGTGTTGTGGAATTTCTAGGCTGTTTGCAGAGCACACAGCCTATAATTCCTGTGCTATCTAAGCACACATCAGATTTCATCTTTTTGCAATAATGCTATCTTTAGCTAAGTTTGCTAAGATCCACTCACCGTTCATCCCATCATTCATTCAAGAAAGGCAGCACCAACACAGCTTATCTCCTCATCTCGGCTTCCCAGCATAGACTGACTAGCCGACGCCTAATCATAGGCTTTTATTAAACTCAAAAGATCTCAAGACAGGAGGTGATTGGTTGCAGCAACCAGTCACCTCCCCCCATGGGCGGGGACATCACAGGGTGTCCCTTCCACACAGGAGAATGACCATACAAGGACATCCTTTGCAACACAAAATGCTGTATATGAATCCCCCTCAAGAAAGGATTTAATACAATAATACATACAATGAATACAATAACGTATGATGGCTAAAGTTACCGCTGATAAGAATCCTCATTCTGCGCCATTCCATAGAACAACGCATATTCAGATTATACTATTATTGAATGGGGGAGGGAGGCTATCTGCAGACGCGCGCTACGAATTCCAACCAATGTTGATCAGACACAGCCGAGACAAGAGCACGCATCCGTCTATAACCAATGATGTCATTGTGGAGCGAGGATACCCCCTCCTCAACGATCGTCCGTGCTAATGCACAGAGGGCCCCCCTTCGGTGGACATATCCGCACCCCGCAAACATCACACTCCAACCTCAAGACGTTTTCCCCTATCAGACGGGATTCAACCAGCCTCAGACTACCCCAATCAGCTCTTTTAGAGCGGGTTGCGGAAGTACTAACACTGGGTGACACTATGACAATACATATTAAATACATCTCCATAAAAATCTCCACAACAGTTGCGGTGTTGGTTAAAATACAGACGGAGAGAGAGAGACAGTGTATTTTGATTTGAGTTAGATAGAGCAGGCAGGCGAGTCAGTTAGCTGCAGTTACAGTGTGTAGAGGATATATATGCATCCTAGGTGTTGTATATATATTTATACACTGTATTCAGTTTAGCTAGATCCGTTCCTGTTATTCTCTATACTGTGACAGACAGGCAGGTGATTGTGCTAGCTGCAGTGTTTCACTTAGTGTACTGTGTCCTTTGTATAGCATTCACCTAAAGCTTACCTGAATACAATTAGTGGTGCTCTCATAATAAAACCACAGGCAGGGAGCTGCATTAATTTCATTTAGTGTACTGCAGTACTTCTGACCTTTGCACAGCGTTCACTTAAAGGAACCTGAATACAATTTGTGGAGTATTTTCAGTTAGTGTACTGTGTCCTCTGTACAGTGTTCACCTAAAACTAACTGAAGACAATGGCTGCTTTTCTCATACTAATACCACAGCAGGCAGTTGATTCTGATAGCTGCATTATAATCAGTACAGATATATATATATATATATATATATATACATCCCACCTTTGCACAGCTAAATCTCACTCCAGGCCATTAGTATGTCTGGAAGGCAAACAAGGAGAGGCAGACAGTCACGAGGCAATACAAGAGGGCAACCAGGCTCTGTGTCTAGAGGCAACAGTGCTGGTCGTGGACACGGTGCATCTTCATCAGCACGTGGCCGTGGGACACACTTGTCCTTTTCGGCAGCTGGCCATGTTGAGCCACAACATGCCGAAGACTTGGTAGAGTGGATGACCAAGCCGTCCTCATCCTCCTCGTCCTCTCTCACCCAGGCTCAGGGTACTTTGTCTGGCAAAGCACCTGCCAAAGCGGCCTCTTCCCACGGCTCAATGGCATCAGTCACTCCTTCCCTAGCCCCACCATGTCATCCTGAGGAGTCCCCCGAACTGTTTGACCACAGTGTTGGGTACATGCTCCAGGAGGATGCCCAGCGTTTTGAAGGCCTCGATGATGGAACCCAGCTAGAGGAAGGCAGTAACGTGAGCCCAGAGAGAGGGGGTAGTAACGTGAGCCCAGAGAGAGGGGGTGCCCAACAAGGACAGCTATCTGGTAGTCATGTTCCCCCAGCTGCAGCATACTGCCAGATTTTCTCCAGTGATGAGGAGGGAGGGGATGATGAGGTCACTGACTCCACGTGGGTGCCTGATAGGAGAGAGGAGGAGGAGGCACATCTCCAACGAGGCAGGATGCCCTCCAGGGGCCAGCTTAAGGGCAGCACACCAACTGAATCACACCGCAGAGCTCCGCATGTGCAGGGCGCTGCTGTCTCTGCGCGTTACTCCAAAAGTTCTTTGGTGTGGGCCTTTTTTCAGACGTGTGCAGCAGATCGCACCGTTGCCATTTGCAACATATGTCTGAAGCGTATCTCGCGTGGCCAAAACATCAGCCGCTTGGGCACCACGTGCTTGACCAGACATATGTCGACCTGCCATGCAGTTCGTTGGCAAGCGTACCTAAAAGACTCACACCAAAGAACAAAGCGGACCTCTCCTTTCTCCTCATCAGCTGGGATCTCCAACCCTAATATTCCTTCAGTCCTCTCTGAAACCTGCACTGAGAGGAATGAAGGTGTAGAATTAGGTCTGTCACAGCCAAGTACTTGCGGGCAATCTGCTATTGGTACACCGACGTCAGATTGTACCAGTCAAATTTCCCTGCCCCAGCTGCTGCACTGCCGAAACACGTTCGCTCCCAGCCATCCACATGCCCAGCGGTTGAATGCTAGCTTGGCTAAATTGCTAGCACTTCATCTGCTGCCTTTTCAGTTGGTAGACTCTGCCCCCTTCCGTGAGTTTGTGGAATGTACGGTTCCTCAGTGGCAGGTTCCCAAACGCCACTTTTTCTCACGGAAGGCGATTCCGGCTCTCTACCGACATGTGGAAGGCAATGTCTTGGCCTCGCTGGACAGGGCGGTCAGCGGTAAGGTGCATATTACCACTGACTCATGGTCCAGCAGGCATGGACAGGGACATTACCCATCTTTCATGGCACATTGGGTGACTCTGCTGGCAGCTGGGAAGGATGCAGGACAAGGTGCAGTAGTGTTGGAGGTTGTTCCACCACTGCGCCTCCAAAATATTACTACTGGTGATTCTGACACACCTCTCTCCTCCACCCCCTCCTCTTCTTCTTCCTCCATGGCCTCTACCTGTGTTTTGTCCTCGGAACCAGCGGTGCTCCGTAGGCGTTCAAAGGGCTACGCAAGTACGCAGGCAAAAAGATGCCATGCGGTGCTTGAGCTGGTGTGCTTGGGGGACAGGAGCCACACTGGGGCAGAGATTCTGTCAGCTCTGCAGGGGCAGGCTCAGAGGTGGTTTACGCCATGCCAGCTTAAGCCAGGAAAGGTGGTTTGCGACAATGGCACCAACCTCCTCTCCGCCGTCCGACATGGACAACTGACCCATGTGCCCTGTTTGGCTCACGTCCTTAACTTGGTGGTGCAGCGGTTCTTGGGCAGGTACCTGGGCTTACAGGAGGTCCTGAAGCAGGCCAGGAAACTCTGTGGGCATTTCTGCTGGTCATATAATGCCAGTGCTCGGCTGGCTGAGCTGCAAAAGGATTACAACCTGCCCAAGAACCGCCTAATCTGTGACATGCCCACCAGGTGGAACTCTACGTTGGCTATGCTGCAGCGGCTGCACACGCAGCAGAGGGCCATCAATGAGTATCTGTTGCAATATGGCACCAGGACAGGGTCAGGGGAGCTTGGATTTTTTTCCCCACGCCAGTGGGCAATGATCAGGGATGCATGCACTGTCCTTGCACCATTTGAGTAGGCCACGGAGGATGGTGAGCAGTGACAGTGCATGCATCAGTGACACTGTCCCTCTTGTCCACCTGTTGGAGCACACGCTGCGTGAAATAATGGACAGGGCACTTTGGGCAGAACAGAGGGAGGAAGAGGAGGTCTTCCTTACCTCTCAAGGCCCCCTTTATCCAGCTTTATACAGTGTTCCTGCCGGCCCGGCTATCACACAGGAAGAGGACGAGGAGGAGGAGGATTGTGTCAGCATGGAGGTGGAGCCTAGCACTCAGCATCAGTAGCAGTCTTCAAGGGATCAATTACAGTCCCAAGACACCCATGGACTTGTACGTGGCTGGGAGGAGGTGGCTGTGGATCATGTCATCCTGAGTGACCCAGAGGACTCCGGACCAAATGCCTCAGCAAACCTAAACTGCATGGCCTCCCTGATCCTGCAAAGCCTGCAGAGGGATCCTCGTATTTGTGTGATCAAGGAGAGGGATCATTACTGGCTGGCAACCCTCCTTGATCCACGTTACAAGGGTAAGGTTGCGGACCTTATCTTGCCGTCGCAGAGGGACCAGAGGATGAAGCATCTTCAGGAGGCCTTGCAGAAAGGTCTGTGCAACGCGTTCCCAGAGACTGGGAGGTTACAAATTCCTGATCCTGGACAACGTGTTGCTGAGGCTTCGGTCAGTCAAAGAAGGAGTGGTGGAGAAGGTGGCCGTCTGACCGATGCGTTCAGACAATTTTTTAGTACGCAGCCCCAAGGTATGATCGGTTCCAGCAAACATCGCCAGCGTCTGGTTTACATGGTGCAGGAATACCTAGGGCAAGATCAGACTTGGACACCTTTCCCACCGAAAATCCTCTGGGTTACTGGGTCTTGAGGATGGATCACTGGCCAGAGCTTGCACAGTATGCAATTGAGCTACTGGCCTGTTCTGTATCCAGCGTTCTTTCGGAACGCACATTCAGTGCTGCTGAAGGCTTTGTAACCAATCACAGGGTGCACTTGTCCACCGACTCAGTCGATTGACTGACCTTCATAAAAATGAATCAGTCTTGGATCAACACCAGCTACCAAGCACCTGATGCTGATGTAACCGAAGATTTTTTTTGAAATGTCAGATCCCTTCAAGACTGCCTATGCTGATGCTAAGTGACTATCCTGTTATGCTGAGTGACTATCCTCTTCCTCCTCAATGATCATGCTGATAGCTTGTATGAACATTTTTGGTTCTGGGCACCGCCACCAGTGGCTAAGGCCCAATTTTTCAGCCCCTGTTTAACAGGGGCGTGTAATTACAATTTTTGATGCAATACTTTGCAGCAGGGCTCATTGCTGCACTCCAAGTACAGTATCTGTGAGGGGTTGCAGTGTTGTGGCACCAGTGCCTAAGGCACAGTTTTTCTGCCCCTGTTCAACTGCACGTTCCTAATTAAAATTCTTTATCTAATATTTCACAGCTGGGCCCATTTCTGTGCCCACCAAGAGTAACTGTGAGTACTTACAGTCTTGTGGCACCAGCACCACCGCCACCACCAAAGGCCCAATTTTTCTGCCCCTGTTCAACAGGGGCATGCAATTACAATTCTTGATCTAATAATTCACAGCAGGGACCATTCCTGCGCCCACCAAGAGTAACTGTGAGGGCTTACAGTGTTGTGGCAACACCACCACCACCAAAGGCCCAATTTTTCTACCCCTGTTTAACAGGGGCATGTAATTACAATTCTTGATATAATAGTTGACAACAGGGCGTTCTAGTGCCCACCAAGAGTAACTGTGAGGGCTTACAGTGTTGTGGCAACACCAACACCTAAGGGCCAAATTTCTGCAGAGTATATACGGCAGGCCCCTACTTTCAAACATCCAACTTACAAACGACTCCTACTTGCAAACGGAAGGAGACAACAGGAAGTGAGAGGAAATCTACCCCATGGAAGGGAAATTCTCTCCTGTAAGAGTTAATATGGGAAAAAGGTGTCTCCTCTCCACTGATGCTTTATCACCAATCCTTGTTTCAATAAAAACCACAAATTTTCCCCAAAAAATTGTCATTGGGACGGAAAGTGAGGTGAAATGTTCTGAACAGGTGCAGAGACAGCAAAACAAATGTTACATGGGTGATAACCCTTCCCTATGTTTTCCAAAAAGCTTAAAAATAGATTTTTTGTCTGGAGCTACACTAAAAAAATGTACCTGTTCCAAATTACAAACAGATTCTACTTAAGAACAAACCTACAGTCCCTGTCTTGTTGGCACCACCTGTATACTGCTGTTCAGAGTATATAGGGCCTTTTTTTAATTTGGGTGCGGGGTTCACCTTAATATCCATACAAGACCCACAGGGGCTGGGGGGGTGCCCATGCCATTTTTCTCAATGATTTTCATCCATATTGTAGGGACCAGACATTACATTAAAGCCGCAAGCAGTTTTAAATTACTTTTTTTTCCTTTAGAAATGTCACTTTGTGCAGGGACAGTAGTCTTAAACACGGGAAACACGTGTCACTTCACAGGCATACTTTAGACACCCCCCAGGTACGATATTTAAAGGAATATTTCACTTTTTTTTCACTTTAAGCATCATTAAAATCACTGCTCCCCAAAAAATGGCTGTTTTTAAAAAAAAATTTGCATTGATACATGTCCCCTGGGGCAGGACCCGGGTCCCCAAACCCTTTTTAGGACAATAACTTGCATATTAGCCGTTATAATTAGCACTTTTGATTTCGAACATTCGAGTCCATTGTATTTAACCACTTCCCTACCCAGCCATAGTCAAATGACGTCCACAGATGGGATCTTCCATCCTGGGTGGACGTCATATGATGTCCTCGGTTTGTAGGGGGATATCTGAATGATGCCTGCAGCTAGAGGCATCATTCAGATATCCTTTTAAAGTGCCGGCGATTCTGTGCACCATAAGAATGATCATAGCGGCGGTTCCGCCGCTTGATCGTTCTTATAGGCGGCGGGAGGGGACATCCCCCCCTCCCGCCGCCATCCAGTGCTTCTCCGGGCTCTCCCGTGCGATCAGGGACCCGGAGCGAATCTTACGGCGCCGTTGGTGGGTCACGTGACGAGCATAGAGATGACTGGTGACCAGATGGTCACCAGTCATCTCTATGATCGTCGGAGGCCCGGGCGCGATATGATGACGTCACGCCCGGGCCTCAAATGTAAACAAAGCCGCCATTGCGGCTGTAAGTATGAGATCAGTGAAAAATGTTTAAAATGTTTCACTGATCTCATGCTTTCCAGCCTGGAGGAGAGATGTGGGGTCTTATTGACCCTGTTCTCCCAATAAAGAGGACCTGTCACACACATACCTATTACAAGGGATGTTTACATTCCTTGTAACAGGAATAAAAGTGATCAAAAAAAAAAGAAGTAAATTAATTGTAAAAAAATAAATAAATAAGTTAAAAAAAAAAAAATTAAAACGCCCCTGTCCCCGGTAGCTCGCGATCAGAAGCGAATGCACACGTAAGTCGCCCCCACATATGTAAACGCCGTTCAAACCACACATGTGAGGTATCGCCGCGTGCGTTAGAGAGCGTGCAACAATTCTAGCACTAGACCTCCTCTGTAATTCTAACCTGGTAACCTGTAAAAAAAATTAAAGCATCGCCTGTGGAGATTTTTAAGTACCGAAGTTTGGCGCCATTCCATGAGTGTGCGCAATTTTAAAGCATGACATGTTAGGTATCTCTTTACTCGGCGTAACATCATCTTTCATATTTTCTCAAAAAATTGGGCTAACTTTACTGTTTTGTTATTTTTTAATTCATGAAACCATTTTTTTTTTTTTTAAAAGGCGTTTGAAAAAATAATGCGCAAATATCGTGCAAGAAAAAAGTTGCAATGACCGTCATTTTATTCCCTAGGGTGTCTGCTAAAAAAACATATATAATGTTTGGGGGTTCTGAGTAATTTTCTAGCAAAAGAATGATGATCTGTACATGTAGGAGAGAAGTGCTAGAATAGGCCCGGTATTGAAGTGGTACAAAAAGCCCTGTATTGAAGTGGTTAATAGGGTTCTAAAGTTCGCGCAAACTTTCGGTCCGTTCCCAGGTTCTGGTGTGAACCGAACCGGGGGTGTTCGGCTCATCCCTACGAGAGAAGACTTCACGAGAACAAATACAGAGGGTTCACCACAAGGTGTAAACCATTCATAAGCCTGAAGAATAGAAAATCCGTATTAGATTTTGCCAAAAAATATCTAAAAAAGCCAGACCAGTTCTGGAAAAGCATTCTTTGAATGGATGAAACTAGGATTAATCTGTACCAGAATGACAGGAAAAAAAAAAGTATGGAGAAGGCTTGGAACAGCTCATGATCCAAAGCACAGAACGTCATCTGTAAAACATGGTGGAGGAAGTGTGATGTAATGGGCATGCATGGCTTCCAGTGGTACGGAGTCATTGGTGTTTATTTATAATGTGACAAAAGAAAGAAGCAGCCAGATGAATTATGCAGTTTTAGAGATATACTGTCAGCCCAGATTCAGCCAAATGCATGCAAGGTTGATTGGACGGTGCTTCACAGTACAGATGGACAATGATCCAAAACACACTGCAATAGCAACTCAGGAGCTTTTGAAGGAAAAGAAGTGGAATATTCTGCAATGGTTGAGTCAATAACCTGATCTTAACCCAATTGCGCATTTATTTCACTTGCTGAAGGCAAAACTAAAGGCAGAAATAGCCACAAACAAAGATCAACTGAATACAGCTGCAGTTAGAACCTGGCAAAGCATCAGAAAGGAGGAAACCCAGTCTTTGGTGATGTCCATGGGTTCCAGACTTCAGGCAGTCATTGCCAGTAAAGGATTCTCAACAAAATTTAAAAAATTTACATTTTATTAATGATTATATTTATTTGAGCCCCTGAAAACGGGGCGTGGGGGGGGGGCATGTGTATAAATATGGTTGCAGATCCTAAAATTTGTACTTTATATTTATGTTCAATCCCTTAAATTAAAGCTGAAAGTCTGCACTTCAAATTCATTTGGATTGTTTAATTTTAATTTTATTTTGGTGGCATACAGAGCCAAAAGTATGACAATTTTGCCTGTGTCCAAATATATTTGGACCTAACTGTATATGTCACATTTTTGCAGAATATTAAAAATACAACATTTTCATAGACAATATGGAACTTTATGAAACATGAACCAATAGTAATTCAAAAGCATATAATGTCACCACTTACCTATGACTCTATATACAGAGATAAAAAGCAATGTCAAAAGTATAAAAGCTGTATTCCACACCCAAATATTTGGATCAACTGCAGATATTCCCAGAAACATGAAAACAATAGTTTCAGCTCCACTTGCCAACATCTTCATAGTATATCTCACAGTAGTAGCAGATTGTTCAGAAATATTGGCTTTTACATATTTTTGGCAAAAAATTCCACAAAATGTAATCCTGAGATAAAAAAGAAGTTGTTGTCAAGGATACTGACTTTATAGTAAGATCAATGGTATTTTCTGTATTTTATAAAAATGTTCTTAGCCTAAAAAGTGAAAACTAATGCAGCAATCACATCTAAGGATTAGTAAGCTGTAATATAAGGCTTCATTTACACTAGCAGCTCCTAAACTTGAGTTTAGGATTTTTTTGCGTTCTTTTTGCCAAAGCTCCTAAACTCAACTCCATAAAAGCCTGTGTCAATGTACACATACTGTAGGCTTTTAGCAGAGTTTAGGAGCTGCTGCGGTTAGCTTAGCTTCAATCTCCCTCTCCTGAATTTTCCAAGAAGAATCTTGTTCAGGATAGGAGAATTTTGACCGCTGGCTGCAGGAAAACGCGAAACGTGGCAAAAACGCTGTAAAATCGATTTTGCCACGTTTTGCATTTTCCCCGTGACCGCAGTATATGACTACCAAGTGTACATGAAGCCTACAGATATTTTTTTTATCTTAAAAATGTAATTTCATGTTTACTATGTAAAATAGGGTTCTTCAGAAATCAGTTATAAAACTTGTGGTCTAGACTTGCTGGTCCTTCTCAACTGAAAAAAATTGATATGACCTCTGAATATGACATTCGCCACTATGGAATTTATGGTCACATAAAATGAAACAGTGAACTTATATTTTGCATTATTTTAATTGTTACATTGGAAGATTGCTTGGTGTCCCTAGAAATACTCAAAATGTTCATGTGTTTTAAAGTATAATTATACTTTAAAACACATGAACATTTTGAGTATTTCTAGGGACACCAAGCAACTTTCCAAATATAACTTGCTACCTCCTATCTTTTCTTTTCATGTGCTTTGAAAGCAGTTACCACAGATCCAGCCCAGAGAAAGCCTTGTTTTTTTTACATTCAGTCTGTCTGCAATCTGTATTGATCAACAACAGTGTAAAAAAAAGTGAGGTTGCTGGTTTCAGTGTCTTCAGTACTAGGAACCACGAGTGAGAATTTCTAATCAGCACTGCACTAGTAATAACTAAGGCCTCGTTCATTTTGGGATTGCGGCAGAATCAATGTGATTTTGACCGTGATCTCAAAACGTACTACAATTGCAAACGTAGGTTCAAGTGCCATGATTTTCAATGGCACCTAAAATACGGTGCGTTTTCGCAGCGATTGTTGTGCGATTTATCCTGCGGCAATCTCATCATGCGAAGCTTGTTACCCAAAAAGCAGGAGCTGCTTTTGGGCGACAAGATTCACGCGTTACGATGTGCTGCAATCGCCGTGTGACAATCATGGCAAAACTACATTGCTTTTTTAGATCCCATTGGAAATACTGGGATTTTGCGTTTTGCGATTGTAGTGTGTTTTGAGATCGCAGGCAGAATTGCAGCGATTCTGCCATGGTCCCAAAACACCTAGGGGTGAAAAGGGCCTAAAAAAAGAGTTAACAAACTCCTCAGAAAATTACCTACATATGCTTGTTTAAGCCCCCATATCCCTATTCCTCTGAGCATGGATTTCTTTAAAGGGGTTGTGATTCCTAGCAATCTATGGCAGTCCTGCAATCTATGTCTCCTGCAGCATATTCCGGTCTCTAACAACAACAACTTCTGACCATCTGCTGCTGCATGCCTGTAGCCTCTTAAGCTAGATATAGACGGTCCGAATATGGGAAGGAATTCAGAAAGAACCAGACAATATTTGGACCATGTGTACAGCTGTCCTTCCGACAGAAGCCCAGCCTGCTGGATTAAACTAAAAAAACAGAATATTTGTGTACCAGGTATTACAGCTTTCTTCATCAAGTAAATTGATCACTGCTGATCTATTGTTTAAAACATGACTGAATACTTACGCAAGGATTGCAGAAAGGGAAAGCATCTCTGATGTGAGATAAGACAGATATGAAATGACAAAAACAAATCCAGGTTCAATTATCCTCACATGTTTGGTAAATCGAGTAACCAAGCTCAGAATGTATGCAAATATGATTCCAACTATCGTTCCCCCAATGCTTACGACAAAAAAAGATACTGAAAAAGAGAATACAAAAATTTCAAACAAGAATAGTTGCAGAACGAAAGTTTAAAATACAGTCTTGCAGTATAGACATATACTGGTTTAGATGCAGTAAAGGTTCAGTATAATGCGGTATAGGGTTGGTATAGGTGTAGTCTGGGATGCATTAAGGTGAAAAAACTTCTGTCAGTTACCGGCCCCCCAGCGCCCCCGTTTTACTTACCTGAGCCCTAGAATGTCCCACGCCGAGGACGCGCAGTCTCTCTGCCGGGGTTCTCGGCTCTTGATTGGACAGATTGATAACAGCGCAGCCATTGGCTCCCGCTGCTGTCAATAAAATCCAATGATGCAAGCACTGGGGGGCGGGCCGAGTCCTGCAATCGGCGGCTATGGACGCCAAATGCTGGACACGGGAGCATGCTGGCAAGGTAACCCCCCCCGGGAGATCGCTTCTCCTAGGGGGTTAACTGATGTGGGGAGGAGCCGCGAGCGCCACCGGGGCACCCCAGAAGACAGGGTTTGGGGCCACTCTGTGCAAAACGAATTGCACAGTGGAGGTAGGTATGATATGTTTGTTATTTTAAAAAAAAATGTGAACCTTTAGTATCACTTTAATAAGCACATTTTGTATTTTACTTAGGACATTTACTTTGTGTCTTCCAACTTTTCCAAGCCTTAAATGTTGATATTTTATTTTAGGTAGGTAGTCAAATCAACTGATGCATATTGATACTGCTAGATTTGGTTTGGGCATCTAGGTTTCAATGCTCTCTGTCAAAAATGGGTTAAAAAGAGGAAATCTAATATTTCATCAGTTAGCATGAAATGTTGCAACATTATCTTCCCCATTTTGATTTTTCAACCATGCTATTATGTCTGGATACGTATATGGAAAACAAAAAAATTGGGACAAGTGTTTTCATTTGGATAGAAATCAATATTTTAAATAAACATGCATATGACTGATTGTTGCATCATTATGATTTGCGCAAGCATAAGAATGTAGCATTGTTTGGCTGTGGCTAGGAACAAATGAGGTCAACTCTATGCTTTGTGTAATATCAAGCCCTTCTTTGTTTAAGTTGTAAAGCAAAGACAAAGCAAGTACATAAAAATGCTTAGTGGGTTACTCAATGTATTCAGTGGTATCTAGTGTACAGAGGCTGGATTGATATCAAACAGGTTAATACTCATGAGGGATTATTTTCCAAACTCTGGTCAATTATAGCCTGCAGCTGACCAAATGGAAATTTTGCAACAGGGCAGTTGAACAGAAGTCGATCAGTAGTCCCTGCTAAACTGGCTGAATTTCAATCCATGTATTATCAGCGTAAGGAACAGAGAACTCATGCTACACATTGAATGGATTTTTTTTTTTATTCTTTTTATTGATTTTGTTAAATAGACAAACATAGAACATACAGTACACTGGCGACCACACAACAAAGTTGCCGTCTGAGATTGAGGGCCATACAAAACATACAAATAAAGTGCCATCTAAAATAACAGAGACTAACTATATAACTATTAAAAAAATTGCCCAGAAAATATGGACAAAATTGGCAGGGGAATATGCACATCGCCAGCACTCAGTAGAGCAGGTCGAGTAGATCTCCGCCAACAGAGCAGAGGTAAAATAAATTCTATGTAAAAATTTTAAGTGAATCAATCTGTCCCTGGCTGAAACTAGGTGCTTAAATGGGCGCTCTCACATGTCATCCCAGTCCTCCCCCTCAATATCTTGAACCTCTGTTCTCCATCTTTCCCTACACAGGAGCACCATGGAAGGTGGAATCCTAAACATTTCCTTGTAAGCCAAAGACAATGTTTTTGACATAGAGAAGAGTACTCAAATAACAAACTTTCCAAGACCGAAGACTGAGTCTTTATAGTCAAGGTATGGCATTGTGAGTAGTATGCATGTCGTAGCTGAAGATAATATAAAAAAAAGTGGTTCGGGAGGTGCTTAGCTTTCAATTAGTCAAAGGTAAATATATTTAACCCCCCCTTACAATGTCTCCCACTTTTTTGATTCCACACGATGCCCACACCCCTGGATCTGTCAATGTATGGAAATGCAGAACACAGGGGTTCATCCAAAGCGGGGAAGAGGGTGCAACTCCTGAAAATTCAGGCTACATTATTTTTGGGAGATTTTCCAGGCTTTAATGGTGGCTTTCATAGACCTCCTCAGCAGAAGTGTAGATCTAGTCCCTCTAACCAGAGCCAAACACAGGCTCTTGTACGAGCCCAGAACCGCTGCCTCGAAGACCGTGGCCGAATCCCTATCATCCTTCAAGAGCCAGGGGCGTGCAAACATCATTTGGTGAGATAGTATTTTTGCCAATCAGGTAATACCAGCCCTCCCTGACCCAGAGATTCCTGTTACACCTTTAAGCCAATACATGGAGGTGAGGGGATCAAAGAAAGGAGCTAATGAGACCATATTTTTTGTTAAAATAGGAATTAGGGACCCATATTGGAGTATGATGTAAAAAATAAAGGATAACAGGGAGAATTTTCATCTTAATTCAGTATTTCTGCTTATTACAGATAAGGGAAGATTTTTTCAGGCCTGAATTCTCTGCTTTAGGAGTGTAAAAAGTGGAGTCAGATTCAGAGTCTTATAGTCCGCTATGTCGGTAGTAATCTGAATTCTGAGATAGGTCAACTTGGATACCCAGCGCAAAGGGAGCACTAAGTCTGCCGCAGCTCTAGCCCTTGAATCCAAGGGCAAAATAGAGGATTTGGACCAGTTTACCCTTAGTCCAAAGGCATTCAGAATATGCAGCACCGCCTCCATGGAGGGCCCTGGATCACTAAGGAAAATATTCAGGTCATCAGCGTACAATGCAAGGCATTCCTTAATTGTACCCACCCAAACCGCCTTCACCTTAGGGGAAGATCGAAGCACTATTACAAGGGGTTCCATCATTACCGCAAAAAGGAAAGGCGATAGAGGATACCCTTGTCTCGTACCTCTGCCTATAGGAAGAAAGGGTAAAACAGAGAATTCAAGCCTGATCGCCACCTGAAGACTACCCTACAATAGTGCCCCCACCTGCGAAAATGCAGACCAAAACCCATCAGTTCTAGAACCTTGTGCATGCACTGCCAGTCCACAGCATCAAATGCTTTTACTATGTCAATAGACACTAGAACCCTTGTGGACTGGCTGTCATGAGGAACTTGGAGGTGTGTGAAGACCCTGCGTAGGTTGGTGTCCATAGACTTTTCAGGCATAAAGCCAGTCTGCAATAGTGCTCTAAATATTGAAAAGACAGAAGAGGGAATAGTCTATTCCTTGATAGTTCAAATGAGGTCCAATATAGCAAACAGTTCCAATGCGACAAACAGTTGCTTCAGATGAAAAAACAGGGGGTTGTGAGGAGATGTTTGGAAAAAGATAGAGCCCAAGATGAATCCACAGAAAGCATAGAAGAACTGCATCCACCACGGTGTGTAGGGAATCAAGATGGGTACCTTACCACAAAAGGTGGACCTCCACTGTGGCAAGGTCAGAAGAGCCTGCAGATATCACCCTCACTGATCCTGGGGGTGTCACGACTCCGGAGTCATTATATTCCCTCTGCCTCTCGTTGTACTGTTTCCTCCACTGGTGGCTGGTATAATCCAATCATTTAAAAAGAACCAACAGACCTCCAGTGTAGATACCTTCCTGCAATGTGCTCTGCCTCCTGATTCTCCCAGCACACGGCACTGCTGATGGGAGTGGGCGGGGGAGAATCAGTGCCGTGTGCTGGGAGAATCAGGAGGCAGAGCACACTGCAGGAAGGTATCTACACTGGAGGTCTGTTGGTTCTATTTAAATGATTGGATTATACCAGCCACCAGTGGAGGAAACAGTACAACGAGAGGCAGAGGGAATATAATGACTCCGGAGTCGTGACACCCCCAGGATCAGTACCAATACCCCGCAGAGGGTGATATCTGCAGGCTCTTCTGACCTTGCCACAGTGGAGGTCCACCTTTTGTGGTAAGGTACCCATCTTGATTCCCTACACACCGTGGTGGATGCAGTTCTTCTATGCTTTCTGTGGATTCATCTTGGGCTCTATCTTTTTCCAAACATCTCCTCACAACCCCCTGTTTTTTCATCTGAAGCAACTGTTTGTCGCATTGGAACTGTTTGCTATATTGGACCTCATTTGAACTATCAAGGAATAGACTATTCCCTCTTCTGTCTTTTCAATATTTAGAGCACTATTGCAGTAATACTTGACAACAGTATTGTGCCTTATATGTTTCATTTTAATATCACATATTAAGTTGATCACAATTTTAGTATTCTGAGTAGGGGTTGAGTCCCTGTTTTGCTTATTTATTTTTTGGTGTTTATATACATATTAATTTATTCACCTTCACTCATATATATTTTTCACTTTTTTAGAGGAACTCTCATCAGTGTTTTACTCTTTTCACATGTCTGTGCGCGACATTTTCTAATTCCTATTTACTTGATATGGTTTCACATATTTTTTATGTCGCAGCCTAGCTGCTAATAAGCACGATATTTTCATCTGTTCACATTAGCGCAGTATTACCTTTTATTATTGATAAAGCCAGTCTGGTCAATATCTACTAGGGACGAAATGACCCTGGCTAATCTGTTGGCTAAAACCTTAAGTAAGGATTTTAAGATCTGTATTCAGCAGAGCTATTGATCTATAAGAGGAGCAGTCAATGGGATCTTTCCCGGGCTTAGGCAAAAGAATCATATAGGCCTCCAACATTGATGGGGGGAGGGTATGCTGCTCTAGACCAGTGTTCTTAAAACTGCGGCCCAGGGGCTGGATGTGGCCCTTTACTTGCCTTTATCTGGCCCATGAGGCATTTTTCCTACCACAGACTCCTACAGTAGGGGAAAATTCCTGCCACTGACACCAATAATAAGGCACGATTCCTCCCACTGACACCAACAATGGGACATAATTCCTTCCACTGACACCAACAATCTATTTCTCCCCCTAATACCAAAGATTGGGCATTGTTTCCTTCCACCGGGCACAGTGCGGCCCCCTAAAAGTCTAAACAACAGTAAACTGGCCCTTTGATTAGAAAGTTTGGGGACCACTGCTCTAGACAATGTTCAAAAAGAACACAAAGTCGGAAAGCTAGCTTCTCCGCATAGGTCCTATAAAGCCCAACCGGAACCCATCAGAGGAGGCTGCCTTGCATGGAGGGAAGGCGCATATGGTAGCTTCAATCTCCAGAGGAGTACTTTTTTACGTTTTGCCTCCAGGATGTGTCTATCAGTGCTGGTAACACCAAGTCACAAAGTAGCTTCCCCAAGGAGTCAACATCTTAGGGTTGTATGGGTGAGTAAAGTGTAGTACAAACTCATTCAGAATACCGGAGGGGTTAGTGATTGGGTCAGCTCCATCAGTCTTAATAGCGGGATTGTTGGAGTTAGTTTTATGCTCGGCCACTAACATAGCCAGGAGTTTACTCAGCCTTGTGTCTACATTCAGTATGTGCCAGGTCAGAGAAGTGCACTGAAAAAAGGCACCTCACCTCCAGCAGAGAGGTGCAAGAATTATCCAATGGGGACCAGTGTTGTTCATCTTACGTTAAAAAAGTAATTAGTTACAGTTACAAATTACTTCTTCCAAAAAGTAATGGAGTTAATTACTCAGTTACTACATTGAAAAAGTAATTAGTTACTCAGCAAAGTAACTATATTGGTTATATTATATATACACGGGGCGGGGGCGGGGCGGTAGAAGGGTGATATGTATGTAATTTTTTCAGTGTATAAAAATAATAGGAGGGATAACAATAAATAATATTGGTACTGTGCCCATGCCTCACTGTGCCCATGCCTCACTGTGCCTCACTGTGCCCATGCCACACTGTGCCCATGCTTCACTGTGCCCAATGCCTCACTGTGCCCATGCCTCACTGTGCCCATGTCTCACTGTGCCCGTGCCTCACTGTGCCCGTGCCTCACTGTGCCCGTGCTTCACTGAGCCCAATGCCTCACTGTGCCCAATGCCTCACTGTGCCTATGCCTCACTGTGCCCATGCCTCACTGTGCCCATGCTTCACTGTGCCCAATGCCTCACTGTGCCCAATGCCTCAGTGTCCCCATGCCTCACTGTGCACATGCCTCACTGTGCCCATGCTTCACTGTGCCCAATGCCTCACTGTGCCCAATGCCTCACTGTGCCCGTGCCTCACTGTGCCCGTGTCTCACTGTGCCCATGCTTCACTGTGCTCGTGTTTCACTGTGCCCGTGTACAGTACCTCAGATCGGCGGCGTCCCGACTCCCGGCGGCCATTCCATTATTCAAAAGCCGCGCCTCCTCCAGTCCTCCTCGTCTGTGATAGGCGGAACACTCAATTTCCCAGCATTCAGTGTTCCGCCTATCACGGACATCCGCTCATCCTCCTAACACAGATGAGGATGTCCGCAATAGGCAGAACACTGCCTGCTGTGAAATTGAGTGTTCCGCCTATCACAGTCGATGAGGACTCGGGAGGCACGGCTTTTGAACACTGCAATGGCCGCCGTCTGTCTGCATGACACGCTGAACAGGTAGGCAGACGGCGGCTTGCAGTTAGTTAATGTCACATTACATCTACTCGCGGCGGCTGCGGCGAGTAGAGGTAATTAGGGTAACGCCGCCCAAGTAATGGGAACGGCGGTGCCATGAGGGGAAGAGTAATCAGTTAGATTACTCGTTACCCCAAAAAGTGGCTACGTTACCTAACGCCGTTTATTTAAACGGCGTTAGTTACAACACTGTTGGGGACTCCGCTTACCTCATTATTATGATCCTTACAAGTTTTTTTTATAGCGGAGATACACTCGCCCCTGAGCATGGATTTAAATGCATCCCAAACTACCGGAGGCGGGGCAAAATCAGCATTATTGGGCCAGTAGGAGGAAATGGTGGATTGCAGTTATGTGGAAACTTGTTCAAACTGCAACCAACCTGGGGACAATTTCTATACAAAAACGAGGAAAGAGGCGCCTCTAAGTGCAATAGTGTTGACAAAGCTTTAATAGTAAATACACTGAATAGACTCACATTTTGATGGATAAATACAGGCGTAGAAAAAGGGGTACAAATGTCAGGATGACATTCTCTGCAGCGGGTCACAAAAGAATCCTGGCTCTGCGGTGAATAGCAGGGGTGTCACTGGAGATGGAGCAGCCGGATTCCGGGGACAACAATCCTGGGATGTTCAGAGCGAGGCCTGGAACGCATGAACGACTAGACTGCGGGAGATGACGTCATCAGAATAGGACGCGTTTCATGAGCGTGCGCACTTGCGATGTCCTGGCAAGTCGCGCTCCTTTATCAACACGACATAATTTTTGGATTTTGTGCGCCATTACTTGTTGGACAATTTCTATACTCCTCCGCCAGTGCCTGCAGGCACCAAAGATCAACATACAATGGGTTATGGTCGAAAAAACCCCCTGCCAAATATGAGACATCTCCAATTAAAAATAAGAATTGAGAGTTGCCAAAGGCCATGTCCAACCTACTAGAGGATTGATGAGTTCCGGAAGGATGAAAGTAACACTTAGCTAGAGGATGTTTCCAGCACCATATCTCATGTAGGTCAGCAGCTGATGCCCAGACAAGAAGCTCAGTAGAGCTGGGGCTATTGGGGTTGAATGAGTCCAAGCCAGCATCCACAATGGTATTATAATCCCCCCACAAGCACTAAGCAATGTAGCATTCCAAGAACCACTGCCACATTTCGATGTATAGTGCAAGGAATCGATTTACTGATAAGAATTGAGACGCCTCAAGCAAATGAGGAGTAGGTAGCGTGTAGCGCTGGTTGGATCCAAGGCCTGCATAGGACCAAAACCCTGCTACCATCAAGGTGAGTCTCCTGGAGAAGTACGATGTGTGGCTTGAGTAGTTTAAGAAATTAAAACACAGCAGCCCTTTTAAACTTATCATTAAGTCCTCTAACATTCCATGTTTATTAGCCATTGCTAGTGGTGAGACAAGCATAGGTCAGGATATAAAGCAAATAGACAAGATAAAATATTGTAAGATGGATCATCCATCCAGCACTGTAATTGGGATTGTGGAAACCACTATGACAATTAAAAGGAAACCCATAAACAGAACAACTAACCATCCCTGCTGTTATACTAGAAAAACAAAAATCAGTTCCAGTATGCAGCCTATACTGTCCTTGCGGACACATAGAACCTCTCGGAGAGACTCCATAGGAAAGAGGGGAATTGCAACAGTGCATTTACACCCCAACTTGGACAAATGCAACGCATGGCCTCTGCGTAAGATTGAAGCATAAACGGGGACTCCGCAGTGTCAAAGGCAACATAACAAAATCATTCCTGAGTCATCGGAGCAACTGTACCCCTTGAAAGAAGAAATCATATCCAGCCCTATAAAACTTAAGATGGGCATCAGGTTGGTAGGCGGCTGTAGCATTTCACCGAAATGGCTTAAACCCCTATGGCACAGTATCCAGCCATTTACTAGCCTCCTGTGTGGTGTCAAAAAACTTCACAGCGCCCCTATGCTGGACTATGAGCCTGCTGGGATAGAGCATGCTGTATTGAAGGCCTTTACCCATCAAGCGTTTCCGCATGTCAGTGAAGGAACAATGTCTTCTTTGGGTTTTCGGACAAAAAATCTGGGAACATCATGACTCTAGCTAATTAAAAGGCATATCATCACAGAGTGTAGCTGTGGATATGAAAACTAGGTACACAATGCCATGTCCCAATATATTGGAATGTTAAAATATAAGTTGGCAGATGAAGGACTTTATAGGCATAACACAGATAAATATAAAAAATATAGATTTTATTATAGAGAACATACAAAATAGATCATAAAATTTCATTAGCTATTCATAAATAAGCCTCAGAACAAAAAATAACACACCACCTACAAACCAGATAAGGTAGGATATACTTAGAAGTAAAGACACAAGGGTCACTTCCTACAGGTAGGTATACTAGCAAAGAGAATATGAAAGGTGGTGTGTCATATGCAGCTCAGCTCGACATTGCGCTTATTCAAAAGACGCTTCTTTAGGAGCTTATGGCATATTATTCTAGAAAACAGGAGGTAAAAAGCAAACGGAGAACGCGGTCAGCAGCACAGCCGGAATTACAGGGATTGATCTTCAGGTGGCTTCAGAGTCAATCTAAAGATGCATACTCTCACAAAGTCCTTAAATGGGGTGATTGAAAAACTCACCCAAAAAGGCTTAATGCTAGACAGATATTGTGGAAATCATGAAGTAATTAGGGGACTAATTATACATCTCATTTGTCCATAAAGTAGCGTTCCAGAGGAGGTATCTTATAGATAATCGTCCCTTGTGCTTCTCTGTTTGAAATGACAGTCTCTGTGTAGAAGAGATAGCTGATATTTTTGTTCTGAGGTTTATTTATGAATAGCTAATGAAATTTTATGATCTATTGTGTATGTTCTCTGTAATAAATTCTATATTTTTTATATTTATCTGTGTTATGCCTATAAAGTCCATCATCTGCCAACTTATCTTTTCACAATCATGACTCTAGCATTCTCATATTTCAATTCAGGATGCCTACTGGCTGCTGCCAGAATAATTTCTTTATCCCTATAGTTGAAAAAGCACACTAGGAAAGGCAGAGGTGGAGTGCCAGGGGGGCAATTGCCTGTATGAACTCAGTGGGCCCGCTGCACCCCATAAGTGGGGGGGAGCATCCAGGGTCAGCAGCTGCTTGAAAAATTGCTCTGCAAATATGTCTGGCTCAGCGCCCCCTCAGGCATCCCCACCACCTGCACGTTATTCCTGCGTTGCCAGTCCTCCACATCATCTGCCCCTTTTTTGTAGTGCTCTTACCAGATCCTGCAGCTTTGTTAGTTGTGCACTGTGAAAGGTGGTGGAGTCTTTCACGTCAAGAGGATTAAAACCTGATTCATAAAATTTGAGCTGGGCACATGTCTGCAGTGTTTTCTTATCTTTCTTCAAAGCACTAAGTCCCGTGGATTTCTCCTACTTTGTTCTTTTGTTTTCAGTGAGATAACTTCTGACAAGTTCTCTGTCTACTGAGATAAAACCAGGCTGAAATTTGTGTTGGGAAGGTTGCTATAACTAGATTAGCAGAGAGCTAAACTATTCACAGGACAGCTCTGAGAGTCTCTGCCTATGTGGAGTGGGGGTGTGTGACTTTCCTCCAATCAGCTGTCTTGGCTGTGTGCCCAGACTTCACACTCAGTGCTGAACAGGAAGAGAAAAATCTCTATCGTGATGTGAACATTCTAAAGAATATATAAAGCTGAAGACAGCAGATATACAGGTAAAACTTATATAGGGAGATTTGTTTCATCCCTGTGTATCACCTGAGGCTGTTCACTTCACTGGGTATATGTGAGGGTTCACATCCACTTTCAGAGATGCGGTCCTCTGCGGTTGACAGTCTGCCTCTGATTTTTTTTTAAATTCATGGCGAATGAGGGTGCATTCTGATGCAGAATGGTCAATGCGGACTATCAATGCCACTTTACAGGCATCTATGGCTTCCAGAATCGGTTTTGTGATAGCCACTGTGTCAGCCTTGGATGTTGAAAGATGCGCAGGAGCTCAGAGAAGGTGCTACCACTGGAGAATCCATCCTCGCGGCATGTAAGTGGGAGCAGGGGGTGGGAAGCCGCGGTCAGCAGCAAGATGGCAGACGAAGACCTTGATTTCCAGCCTTACGCAGATCATTGAGGCAGAGGATCTGACAGTGGTTTTGCCTTGTACTTGGATGCCATATAAAGACTCGCTCAGCTGACAGGGTGCAGTGGTGAATGGTAGGAGCCGGATTGCGGGGTAAAATTTCTTTGTGGACAGGATAATTCCCAGAGCAGTACAGAGCTCTGGAGGAGTGACAAAAGCTTGGTTCACATCCCGGCTATGCCCCCCCCAACATAGAATGAATTAACCACCTCAAGTCCTGAAACTTTCACCCCCTTCCAGTCCATGCCAATTTTCAGCTTTCAGCAGTGTCATACTTTGACAATTACTCAGGAATGCAACACCCAAATGAAAATTTATCTTTTTTTTTTTTTCAAACAGATAGAGCTTTTTTTGGTGATATTTAATCATCCCTGTGATTTTTATTTTTGGCTATATAAAATGAAAAAAATACCATTCTCTTACTTTTGCAATTTGAACATCTTTTTTTTCAAAAATGTAGGCTAAAATGTATTTTGCTACATTTCTTTGGTAAAAATAACCCAAATCATTGTACATTATTTAGTCTGTGTGAAAGGTATATATAGAGTCTAAAAACAATGGTATATGTATATATATATATATATATATATATATTGTGAGGGGGTTAACTCGGTAGCGGGTGTGTGTGACCCCCTGGTTGGGCTCCCCACACAAAAACAGGGCCAGCAGACGGAGGTTGTGGTTTTCAAAATCAAAAGGTGCGGTTTATTTTTCTATGTACAGTGACAAAAACACAGCAAAGCCAAAAAGAAACAAACAAAATAAATCCTGGTCAGTTTGACCTCTGACTAAACATGCAGGTTTCCTAAACTAACAACTGGGATCAGCCTGGTGCTGTCCTAGTCCCTAAGTCCCTGGTTTAGTAAAAGTCCAAACAAATAGCCACACAGGCTTTGCCTCACCGCACAGGGGTTCACTCTCCCTAGACAGTCCACACAGGTCTGGTTCCAGGCATGAGCTAACATCTAATGAAGCTGGGAGTTCTTATAGAGGCCTAAATGAGCTGACAAGCTTCAGCTGGCCTCATCAACTCCCTGTCTGTACGACGCCCCACACTCTCCCTAGAGGTATGAGTCATACATGAGCCCACTAGCCTTATACAACTCTCCACCTAGTTGTATAAGTCGGCGTAAAGCCTGAATCTGGGCGAAATATATCTACCCCCCTGGATGCAACCAGGTGACTTTAATTTCCTGCTGTCACATACCCCCCCCTCTTGTTTTAACCTCGGGGTTGGAACACCAGCAATCAGGCATTCATGTACTCGAGACAAAGCATCCACATTCCCCATTTGAACGCCAGGGCGATGCTTTACTGTGAAGTTGAATTCCTGTAGGGCCAGGAACCACCTATTCACTCTTCTATTTGTCTCCTTGTTTTGAGCCATCCACTTTAACGGAGCGTGATCCGTAACCATGTCAAAGTGCCTACCTAGCAGATAGTACCGAAGGGAATCTAGAGCCCACTTCACCGCTAAACACTCCTTTTCAACCGTGGCGTAATTTACCTCATGGGACTTCAACTTCCTGCTGAGGTAAATGACTGGGTGCTCTTCCCCGTTCCAGACCTGGGACAATACTGCTCCTAACCCCACATCTGACGCATCACTTTGTACGACAAAGTCTTTAGAGAAGTCGGGTGAGTACAACACTGGCTGGCTACATAAGGCTTGTTTCAAGAATTGGAATGCTGCCTCAGCCTCGGGGGTCCATTTAATCATGACCGACCCTTTCCCTTTCGTCAGGTTGGTTAGGGGCACAGCCTTAGAAGCAAAGTGGGGAATGAAGCGCCGATAATAACCCGCGATTCCCAGAAAGGCTCGTACCTGCTTCTTGCTGTTGGGACGTGGCCAACTCTGGATGGCCTCGACTTTGTTGAGTTGGGGTTTTATTACTCCCCTGCCAATGGTGTACCCAAGATATTTGGCCTCCTCCTGCCCAATGGTACACTTCTTGGGGTTAGCCGTAAACCCCGCTTCCCGGATAGAGTCTAGGACTGCTTGCACTTTTGGCAGATGTGAGGCCCAATCTGTGCTATGGACAATTACGTCATCCAGGTAAGCCGCAGCATACTTCCGATGGGGCCTCAGTATCTGGTCCATTTTCCGCTGGAATGTGGCCGGCGCATTCTGTAACCCGAACGGCATTCTCTTATATTGGAACGCCCCGTCTGGGGTTACAAATGCGGTTTTCTCTTTGGCCGACTTGGCCAGGGGAATTTGCCAATACCCTTTTGTGAGGTCAAGAGTCGTCATGTATCGGGCTGTTCCCAGCCGGTCGATCAACTCATCTATACGTGGCATGGGGTAGGTGTCAAATTTTGTAACTTTGTTCAACTGACGAAAATCGTTACAAAATCGCCAGCTCCCATCCGGTTTAGGCACCAACACAATGGGACTAGACCAATCACTTTGGGACTCCTCTATCACCCCTAAGTTCAGCATTTTCTGTACTTCCTCCCGTATTGCCTCCCGTCGGGCCTCTGGGATCCGATAGGGTTTTAACTTCACCCTTTCACCGGGCAGGGTAATAATATCATGCTCTACCCCAGATGTTTGTCCCGGCAGCTCAGAGAACACCTCCTTGTTGCGAAGCACAAACTCCTTAACCTCCTGTTGTTGGGGTTGTGACAAGGTGGCTGCTATTCCAACCTCCGGAATCACGCAACCAGTTTGAGCTGGTGACCAAGTTTCTGCGACTAGGGACTCTCTATCCCTCCAGGCTTTCAACAGATTAACGTGATATATCTGTTCGGGCTTTCGCCTTCCTGGTTGTCTGACCTTGTAATTCACTTCGCTCACTTTTTCCATTATCTCGTAGGGGCCTTGCCATTTGGCAAGGAATTTACTTTCAACCGTAGGGACAAGTACCAATATCCTATCCCCCGGGGAAAAGGTACGGGTCTTTGCTCCACGGTTGTACACTCTCTGCTGTGCCAACTGCGCTTGGGCCAAATGTTCCTTCACGATGGGCATTACCTGTGCAATTCGATCTTGCATCAGGGCGACATGCTCAATCACACTCCTGTGGGGAGAACTCTCACTTTCCCAAGTTTCCTTGGCAATATCCAACAGCCCTCTTGGGTGTCTCCCATACAGTAACTCAAAGGGGGAGAATCCCGTAGAGGATTGGGGCACCTCCCTAATAGCAAACATCAAATAAGGAAGTAGACAGTCCCAATCCTTTCCATCTCTATCCACCACTTTCTTCAACATTTGTTTTAGGGTTTTGTTGAATCTTTCAACCAGCCCATCGGTTTGGGGGTGATACACAGATGTACGCAATTGCGTCACTTTGAGCAATTTACACAGCTCTTTCATAACCCGGGACATAAAGGGTGTACCTTGGTCCGTAAGCAGTTCTTTACAAATACCCACCCGGCTAAAAACAAGAGATAGCTCTTTGGCTATGGTTTTGGCCGAGGTATTTCTGAGAGGGATCGCTTCTGGATAACGGGTGGCATAGTCCATTATAACCAATATGTACTGGTGCCCCCTAGCGGACTTGATTATAGGACCTACCAAATCCATTGCGATTCTCTCAAACGGGACCTCAATGATGGGTAGAGGGACCAGCGGGCTACGGAAATGTGGCATCGGGGCCGACCTCTGACACACAGGGCAGGAGGAACAATAATTTTCTATGTCCTTCATCACCCCAGGCCAATAGAATCTCTGTAATACCCTCTCTCGGGTTTTCTCTGTAACAGGTCTATGAAGCGGGCCTCAGATTGCTGCTGGGCTTGTTGATGAGCTTGCTGCTGGGCTGCAAGGCTCCTTTGCAAACCTGCATTTGTCTGCTGTTGATTGGCATTTGCTAGAGCCAGCTGTTTCAGTATCTCCTCCATGCTGGCTTAAAAAAAACTGCCCACATTCTCCACCAACTGTGAGGGGGTTAACTCGGTAGCGGGTGTGTGTGACCCCCTGGTTGGGCTCCCCACACAAAAACAGGGCCAGCAGACGGAGGTTGTGGTTTTCAAAATCAAAAGGTGCGGTTTATTTTTCTATGTACAGTGACAAAAACACAGCAAAGCCAAAAAGAAACAAACAAAATAAATCCTGGTCAGTTTGACCTCTGACTAAACATGCAGGTTTCCTAAACTAACAACTGGGATCAGCCTGGTGCTGTCCTAGTCCCTAAGTCCCTGGTTTAGTAAAAGTCCAAACAAATAGCCACACAGGCTTTGCCTCACCGCACAGGGGTTCACTCTCCCTAGACAGTCCACACAGGTCTGGTTCCAGGCATGAGCTAACATCTAATGAAGCTGGGAGTTCTTATAGAGGCCTAAATGAGCTGACAAGCTTCAGCTGGCCTCATCAACTCCCTGTCTGTACGACGCCCCACACTCTCCCTAGAGGTATGAGTCATACATGAGCCCACTAGCCTTATACAACTCTCCACCTAGTTGTATAAGTCGGCGTAAAGCCTGAATCTGGGCGAAATATATCTACCCCCCTGGATGCAACCAGGTGACTTTACCTTCCTGCTGTCACAATATATATATATATATATATACACACATACATATAAACATACACACACATATATATACACACACACAACATGGTGGTGACAGCATCATGTTGTGGGGATGCTTTTCTTCAGCAGGGACAGGGAAGCTGGTCAGAGTGGATGGGAAGATGGATGGAGCCAAATACAGGGAAATCTTAGATGAGAAACTGTTAAGAGTCTACCAAAGACTTGAGACAGGGAGGAGGTTCACCTTTCAGCAGGACTAGGACCCTAAACATACAGCCAGAGCTACAATAGAATGGTTTATATCAAAGAATTTTCATGTGTTAGAATGGCCCAGTCAAAGTCCAGACCTAAATCCAATTGAGAATCTGTGGCAAGACTTGAAAATTGCTGTTCACAGATGCTCTCTAACCAATATGACAGAGCTTGAGCTATTTTGCAAATAAGAAGGAGCAAAAAGATCACTCTAGATGTGCAAAGGTGGTAGAGACATACCCAAAAAGACTTGCAGCTTTAATTGCAGCAAAAGGTGGTTCTACAAAGTATTGACTCATGGGGGCTGAATACAAATACGCACCACACAAAATTGTAAAACCATTTACCATTTTCCTTCCACTTCACAATTATGTGCCACTTTGTGTTGGTCTATCACATAAAATCCCAATAAAATAGGATTTAAGTGACTTTGAATGTGGCATGACTGTTTGGTGCCAGAAGGCCTGGTCTGAATATTTTATAAATTACTGCTCTACTGGGATTTTCACGCACACACAATCTCTAGAGTTAAAAGAAAATGGTCCGAAAAATAGAAAATATTCTCACACTTTGGACCCCTTAGTACCAATTGGGAATCATTTAAACGTCACAGCCTACCTGAGCATTGTTGCTGACCATGTCCATTCCTTTATGACTACAGTGTGCCCATCTCCTGATGGCTACTTCCAGCAGGATAATGCACCATTTCACAAAGCTCAAATCGTCTCAAACTGTTTTCTTGAACATGACAATGAGTTCACTGTACTCCAATGGCCTCCACGGTCACCAGATCTTAATCCAATAGAGCACGTTTGGGATGTGGTGGAAAGGGAGAGTCGCATCTTGGATGTGCAGCCAACAAATCGCGTGATGCTATCATCTCAGTATGGACCAAAATCTCTGAGGAATGTTTCGAACACCTTGTTGAATCTATGCCACGAAGAATTAATGTAGTCCTGAAGGCAAAAGGGGGTTCAGCCTGGTACTAGCAAGGTGTACCTAATAAAGTGGTCGGTGAGTTTGTGTGTGTGTATATATATATATATATATATATATATATATATATATATATATATATATATATATACATATACGCATATATACACACACACACACATACATACTGTATATATATATATATATATATATATATATATATATATATACACATATATATATATATATTGTGACAGCAGGAAGGTAAAGTCACCTGGTTGCATCCAGGGGGGTAGGTATATTTCTCCCAGATTCAGGCTTTATGCCGACTTATACAACTAGGGAGAGAGTTGATGAAGCCCAGCTGAGGCTAGTGGGCTCATGGATGATTCATACCTCTAGGGAGAGGGCTGGGCGTCGTGCAGGCAGGGAGTTGATGAGACCAGCTGAAGCTTGTCAGCTCGTTTAAGGCCTCTATAAAAACTCCCAGATTCATTAGGTGTTTGCTCATGCCTGGACCCAGACCTGTGTGGACTGTCTAGGGAGAGTAAACCCCTGTGCGGTGAGACAAGCCTGTGTGGCTATTTGTTTGGACATTTACTAAACCAGGGACTTAGGGACTAGGACAGCACCAGGCTGATCCCAGTTGTTAGTTAGGAAACCTGCATGTTTAGTCAGAGGTCAAGCTGACCAGGGTTTATTTTGTTTATGTTTCTTTTTGCTTTGCTGTGTTTTTTGTCACTGTAAATAGAGAAATAAACCGCACCTTTTTGATCTTGAAAACCACAACCTCCGTCTGCTGGGCCTGTTTTTGTGTGGGGAGCCCATCCAGGGGATCACACACACCCGCTACCGAGTTAACCCCCTCACAGTTGGTGGAGAACCAGTGGCAGTTTTTTTTTAAGCCAGCATGGAGGAGATACTGAAACAGCTGGCTCTAGCAAATGCCAATCAACAGCAGACAAATGCAGGTTTGCAAAAGAGCCTTGCAGCTCAACAACAGAGCTTCGCAGCCCAGCAGCAAGCTCATCAACAGAGCCTTGCAGCCCAGCAGCAAGCTCACCAACAGAGTCTGGAAGCTCAGCAACAAGCCCAGCAGCAATCTGAGGCCCGCTTCATAGACCTGTTACAGAAGCAAGAGCAGAGACTACAACAAATGGAAGCAGTAATGCAGCAACGTCCGCAGACCAGTGAGGAAAGCCGTCCCACTAATACCGCGTCCTTTGGGGTGAGTCGTTTATTGACAAAAATGACTGGAGAGGATGATCCAGAGGTATTTTTGACCACATTTGAAAGGACTGCTGAAAGAGAAAAGTGGCCTGAGGAGCAGTGGGCTGGACTGGTGGCTCCTCTGTTAACTGGTGAATCGCAGAAGGCTTACTATGACCTAGAGCCTGACCAAGCAAAAGACTATGGGATGCTAAAAGCTGAAATATTGGCAAGGCTGGGTGTCACCCTGGCTGTCCGGGCTCAGCGTGTGCATAACTGGACTTTCCAGCTTGGAAAACCCCCCAGGTCTCAAATGTATGATCTCATTCACCTGAGCAGGAAGTGGCTACAGCCAGAGACTTTGTCTGCACCAGAGATTGTGGAACGTGTTGTAATCGATCGGTTTTTGAGAGCTCTTCCTACTGCCATCCAAAAGTGGGTAAGCCATGGAGACCCAGAGACGGCCGGTGGTCTTGTGGATCGTGTAGAGAAATACTTGGCTACAGAGAACCTGACGGCCTCTTCCAGAGACTCTCGGACTTTCCACCCTAAGACCAGACCATCCCCAGGGGCGGATAAGAGGATTCCAAGGGGTGAGGGTGGAGAGAGTGAGAGGGTGGGAGCTCTACCCAAAGTTTGGCGAGAACAGCCTGGGAAGTCAGGGGCTCAAGAGGCAGCCAAAAGGATTGTTTGCTACCGCTGCCGGCAAGTGGGACATATTGCAGCAAATTGCCCGGTTGTGGAGGAACCCATGCAATGTGACTTTCTGACGGACCGACGTCAGTCGCTGTGTGCGACAGTCGCATGCACTGCCATTCGGGGAACTGAGAAACATTTATGCAAAATGTGTATTAATGGTAGAAATGTTGTGGTATTACTGGATTCAGGTAGCCTTGTGACCCTGATAAAGGCTGAATTAGTTAAAACAGAGGTCTCTGGGAATAGCAAGGTAGCTGTTATTTGTGTGCATGGGGACACCCGAGAGTATCCAGTGACTACAGTGTGTTTCGAGACCCCCAAAGGTACCCTCTCTCATCCAGTGGGGTTAGTATCTCAATTACCGCATGATGCCATTGTGGGAAGGGATTTTCCGAAGTTCTGGGAACTGTGGGATGATCCTGAGCCCCCCACTGGTGCCCCTATGTACCAGGAATGTGATAGCCAGAACTCCTCTGAGAGTGGTGAGGACTCTCCAGAATTTCCCTTGTCAGTATTGGCAGGGGAGACTCAAGAAACTGGAGAGGAGCCCACCTCCTCAGACGAAAACCTACCGTCTGTGGAGTTTTCTGATCTTGAGGTTCACAGGGAAAATTTTGCCACAGAACAGTTAAAAGACCCCGCCCTAATAAAGGCACGGGAAAACGTAGTGGAAATAGATGGCGAGTTAGTGAACCCAGATAATACCTGCACTTACCCATACTTCAGCGTAGAGAAGGACCTACTGTATCGGGTGGCAAAAAGGGCAGAAGAAACCGTTGAGCAGCTTGTGGTGCCCAAACCTTACAGGAAGTTGGTGTTGGAGTTGGCCCATGGGCACATTCTTGGAGGTCATCTGGGGACAGAGAAAACCCGAGAGAGGGTATTACAGAGATTCTATTGGCCTGGGGTGATGAAGGACATAGAAAATTATTGTTCCTCCTGCCCTGTGTGTCAGAGGTCGGCCCCGATGCCACATTTCCGTAGCCCGCTGGTCCCTCTACCCATCATTGAGGTCCCGTTTGAGAGAATCGCAATGGATTTGGTAGGTCCTATAATCAAGTCCGCTAGGGGGCACCAGTACATATTGGTTATAATGGACTATGCCACCCGTTATCCAGAAGCGATCCCTCTCAGAAATACCTCGGCCAAAACCATAGCCAAAGAGCTATCTCTTGTTTTTAGCCGGGTGGGTATTTGTAAAGAACTGCTTACGGACCAAGGTACACCCTTTATGTCCCGGGTTATGAAAGAGCTGTGTAAATTGTTCAAAGTGACGCAATTGCGTACATCTGTGTATCACCCCCAAACCGATGGACTGGTTGAAAGATTCAACAAAACCCTAAAACAAATGTTGAAGAAAGTGGTGGATAGAGATGGAAAGGATTGGGACTGTCTACTTCCTTATTTGATGTTTGCTATTAGGGAGGTGCCCCAATCCTCTACGGGATTCTCCCCCTTTGAGTTACTGTATGGGAGACACCCAAGAGGGCTGTTGGATATTGCCAAGGAAACTTGGGAAAGTGAGAGTTCTCCCCACAGGAGTGTGATTGAGCATGTCGCCCTGATGCAAGATCGAATTGCACAGGTAATGCCCATCGTGAAGGAACATTTGGCCCAAGCGCAGTTGGCACAGCAGAGAGTGTACAACCGTGGAGCCAAGACCCGTACCTTTTCCCCGGGGGATAGGATATTGGTACTTGTCCCTACGGTTGAAAGTAAATTCCTTGCCAAATGGCAAGGCCCCTACGAGATAATGGAAAAAGTGAGCAAAGTGAATTACAAGGTCAGACAACCAGGAAGGCGAAAGCCCGAACAGATCTATCACGTTAATCTGTTGAAAGCCTGAAGGGATAGAGAGTCCCTAGTCGCAGAAACTTGGTCACCAGCTCAAACTGGTTGCGTGATTCCGGAGGTTGGAATAGCAGCCACCTTGTCACAACCCCAACAACAGGAGGTTAGGGAGTTTGTGCTTCGCAACAAGGAGGTGTTCTCTGAGCTGCCGGGACAAACATCTGGGGTAGAGCATGATATTATTACCCCGCCCGGTGAAAGGGTGAAGTTAAAACCCTATCGGATCCCAGAGGCCCGACGGGAGGCAATACGGGAGGAAGTACAGAAAATGCTGAACTTAGGGGTGATAGAGGAGTCCCAAAGTGATTGGTCTAGTCCCATTGTGCTGGTGCCTAAACCGGATGGGAGCTGGCGATTTTGTAACGATTTTCGTCAGTTGAACAAAGTTACAAAATTTGACACCTACCCCATGCCACGTATAGATGAGTTGATCGACCGGCTGGGAACAGCCCGATACATGACGACTCTTGACCTCACAAAAGGGTATTGGCAAATTCCCCTGGCCAAGTCGGCCAAAGAGAAAACCGCATTTGTAACCCCAGACGGGGCGTTCCAATATAAGAGAATGCCGTTCGGGTTACAGAATGCGCCGGCCACATTCCAGCGGAAAATGGACCAGATACTGAGGCCCCATCGGAAGTATGCTGCGGCTTACCTGGATGACGTAATTGTCCATAGCACAGATTGGGCCTCACATCTGCCAAAAGTGCAAGCAGTCCTAGACTCTATCCGGGAAGCGGGGTTTACGGCTAACCCCAAGAAGTGTACCATTGGGCAGGAGGAGGCCAAATATCTTGGGTACACCATTGGGAGGGGAGTAATAAAACCCCAACTCAACAAAGTCGAGGCCATCCAGAGTTGGCCACGTCCCAACAGCAAGAAGCAGGTACGAGCCTTTCTGGGAATAGCGGGGTATTATCGGCGCTTCATTCCTCACTTTGCTTCTAAGGCTGTGCCCCTAACCAACCTGACGAAAGGGAAAGGGTCGGTCATGATTAAATGGACCCCCGAGGCTGAGGCAGCATTCCAATTCTTGAAACAAGCCTTATGTAGCCAGCCAGTGTTGTACTCACCCGACTTCTCTAAAGACTTTGTCCTACAAAGTGATGCGTCAGATGTGGGGTTAGGAGCAGTATTGTCCCAGGTCTGGAACGGGGAAGAGCACCCAGTCATTTACCTCAGCAGGAAGTTGAAGTCCCATGAGGTAAATTACGCCACGGTTGAAAAGGAGTGTTTAGCGGTGAAGTGGGCTCTAGATTCCCTTCGGTACTATCTGCTAGGTAGGCACTTTGACATGGTTACGGATCACGCTCCGTTAAAGTGGATGGCTCAAAACAAGGAGACAAATAGAAGAGTGAATAGGTGGTTCCTGGCCCTACAGGAATTCAACTTCACAGTAAAGCATCGCCCTGGCGTTCAAATGGGGAATGTGGATGCTTTGTCTCGAGTACATGAATGCCTGATTGCTGGTGTTCCAACCCCAAGGTTAAAACAAGAGGGGGGGGGTATGTGACAGCAGGAAGGTAAAGTCACCTGGTTGCATCCAGGGGGGTAGGTATATTTCTCCCAGATTCAGGCTTTATGCCGACTTATACAACTAGGGAGAGAGTTGATGAAGCCCAGCTGAGGCTAGTGGGCTCATGGATGATTCATACCTCTAGGGAGAGGGCTGGGCGTCGTGCAGGCAGGGAGTTGATGAGACCAGCTGAAGCTTGTCAGCTCGTTTAAGGCCTCTATAAAAACTCCCAGATTCATTAGGTGTTTGCTCATGCCTGGACCCAGACCTGTGTGGACTGTCTAGGGAGAGTGAACCCCTGTGCGGTGAGACAAGCCTGTGTGGCTATTTGTTTGGACATTTACTAAACCAGGGACTTAGGGACTAGGACAGCACCAGGCTGATCCCAGTTGTTAGTTAGGAAACCTGCATGTTTAGTCAGAGGTCAAGCTGACCAGGGTTTATGTTTCTTTTTGCTTTGCTGTGTTTTTTGTCACTGTAAATAGAGAAATAAACCGCACCTTTTTGATCTTGAAAACCACAACCTCCGTCTGCTGGGCCTGTTTTTGTGTGGGGAGCCCATCCAGGGGATCACACACACCCGCTACCGAGTTAACCCCCTCACAATATATATATATATATATATACACACATACACACACACACACAGTATCTCACATTTTTGTAAATATTTTATTATATATTTTCATGTGACAACACTGAAGAAATGACACTTTGCTACAATGTAAAGTATTGAATGTACAGCTTTCCTCACAGTGTAAATTTGCAGTCCCTTCAAAACAACAACACACAACCATTAATGTCTAAACCATTGCCAACAAAAGTAAGTACACTCCTAAGTGAAAATGTCCAAATTGGGCCCAATTAGCCATTTTCTCTCCCTGGTGTCATGTGACTCGTTAGTGTTACAAGGTCTCAGGTGTGAATGGGGAGCAGGTGTGTTAAATTTGGTGTTATCGCTCTCACTTTCTCATACTGGAAGTTCAACATGGCACCTCATGACAAAGAACTCTCTGAGAATCTGAAAAACAGAATTGTTGCTTTACATAAAGATGGACTAGGCTTTAAGAAGATTACCAAGACCCTGAAAACAAGCTGCAGCATGGTGGCCAAGACCCTACAGTGGTTTTACGAGACATGTTCCACTCAGAACAGGCCTCGCCATGGTCAACCAAAGAATTTGAGTGCACGTTCTCAGCGTCGTATCCAGAGGTTGTCTTTGGGAAATAGACGTATGAGTGCTGCCAGCATTGCTGCATAGATTAAAGGGGTGGGGGGGGTCAGCCTGTCAGTGCTCAGACCATATGCCGGACACTGCATCAAATTGGTCTGCATGGCTTTAGTCCCAGAAGGAAGCCTCTTCTAAAGATGATGCACAAGAAAGCCCGCATACAGTTTGCTGAAGACAACCAGACTAAGAACATGGATTACTGGAACCATGTCCTGTGGTCTGATGAGACCAAGATAAACGTATTTGGTTCAGATGGTGTCAAGTGTGTGTGGCGGCAACCAGGAGAGAAGTACAAAGACAAGTGTGTCTTGCCTACAGTCAAGCATGGTGGTGGGAGTGTCATGGTCTGGGGGCTTCATGAGTACTGCCGGCACTGGGAAGCTACAGTTCATTAGGGGAACCATGAATGCCAACATGTACTGTGACATACTGAAGCCGAGCATGATCCCCTCCCTTTGGAGACTAGGCCGCAGGGCAGTATTCCAACATGATAACGACCCCAAACACACCTCCAAGATGACCACTGCCTTGCTAAAGAAGCTGAGGGTAAAGGTGATGGACTGGCCAAGCATGTCTCCAGACCTAAACCCTATTGAGCATTCTCAAACGGAAGGTGTAGGAGCGCAAGGTCTCTAACATCCACCAGCTCCGTGATGTCATCATGGAGGAGTGGAAGAGGACTCCAGTGGCAACCTGTGAAGCTCTGGTGAACTCCATGCCCAAAGAGTTAAGGCAGTGCTGGAAAATAATGGTGGTCACACAAAATATTGCACTCACTTTTCTGTGTGTTGAGTTATTTTGGGGGGGGACAGCAAATTTACACTGTTATACAAGCTGTACACTCACTACTTTACATTGTAGCAAAGTGTAATTTCTTCAGTGTTGTCACATTAAAAGATATAGTCAAATATTTACAAAAATGTGAGGGGTGTACTCAGGTGTACTCACTTTTGTGAGATAATGTGTATATACAGTATCTGACAAAAGTGAGTACACCTCTCAAATTTTTTAAATATTATATTATATCTTTTCATGTGACAAGACTGAAGAAATTACACTGCTACAAATAAAGTAGTGAGTGTACAGCTTGTATAACAGTGTAAATTTTCCAAAAAATTTCCAAGAATACTATCAAGACTTATATAACGTAAATAAAGAACAAGATGCATTAGCAATACAGCATAAAAGAAGGAAAATTAAACAATATCTAGAAAGGGTCAAGTTCCCGGTAATAGCAGAAGAAGAAATTAATAAATTAGATAAGGAAATCTCAAGGGAAGAAATATGTCAAACAATTAAAAGTATTAAAATGGGAAAGAGTCCTGGCCCAGACGGATATACCTCATTATACTATAAGAGATATGTGGAAACTATGGTACCGTACTTCCAGAAGTATATGAATTCTGTGGGAAGAGGTATGATAATAAGGGAGGAAGCATTGGGAGCCCACATAACTCTTATAGTGAAGGAAGATAAGGATCCATCATTTTGTGCCAGTTATAGGCCCATATCTTTGATCAATATTGACATGAAGATCTATGCGAAAATATTGGCGGATAGAATAAAATCCCTTATGACAGGGCTGATAGAAAATGACCAGGCCGGGTTTGTACCAGGAAGAGAAACGAGAGATAGTATACTAAGAGCATTGCTCCTGATACAAAAAGCCACAAAAAGCAAAATACCAGCGCTGTTTTTGTCATTGGATGCCGAAAAGGCTTTTGACAGATTAGACTGGGAATTTATGCTAGCGACACAGACATATTGGCCTGGGGCCTAATATGCTCAGATGGATAGGAGCACTGTATTCTAAACCCTCGGCTCAGGTTCGGGTGAATGGAACCCTGTCAGATAGGTTCCCACTCTTTAATGGGACACGACAGGGATGCCCGCTCTCACCCCTTCTTTTCGTCCTATCACTAGAGCCACTATTAACAACTATACAAATTAATTTAGGAGATAGAAGGGATTAAGGTGGATGGGAGGGAACACAAGATTTCTGCGTTTGCGGACGATATGATGCTATATGTGTCAAATCCAAAGCAGACACTACCAAAGATCTTAGAGGAATATGAAAAGTACGGAGAGATTTCAAATTTGAAAATCAATAAAGATAAGACGGAGATATTGAGTATATCCCTGAGCCCGAGAGAACGCAGAGACCTTGGGGACCAATACCCATTTACCTGGAAAAAGAGGGGGGTGAAATATTTAGGAATACAGCTGTCCAATATAGAAAGGGACCTATATGAAGATAATTATATCCCCTTATTAAACAAAATAAAATTAGAACTGAAGGGATGCCCGATAGAAAAATTATCCTGGCTAGGTAGAATAAACATAATTAAGATGATGATTCTGCCCAGAGCTTTGTATATTTTCCAAACTCTCCCGATAAAAATACCCGATACATACTTTAAATTACTAGGGAAGATAATAAGGAGATTTATATGGAAAGAAAAGAAGGCCCGTATATCAGCTGAGATTCTGACTAGACCCAGACAGGAAGGAGGGTTATTTCTACCAGACTTTAAAAGATATTATGAGGCAGCTGTATTAAAGAGGATAGTAAACTGGATACAGGGGGATGGTCACAAGGAAAAAACGTGGGTAGGAGTAGAAGAGAGTTTGAGTAAAAAGGATTTGGGAAAGATAATATGGATCCCAAAACAATATAGAGGCCTCACTCAAGAGACACCAACAATAACAAAAGAAACTTTTAGAATTTGGGACAGAGTCTGCAAAGTAAAGAAGTGGCAATGTAATAGTCCATTGTTGTCCTTCACGGGTACGGATTTCTTCCCGCCGGGAACGGGGGAGGTGCGTTCCTAGGATGGGCCACTTCGGACACATTAAAACTGAAGGATGTATTGAAAGGGAATACTTTGTGCTCCCTCTTAGAACTGCAAGAAAATTATGGATCTACTCAAGGGGATAATTGGAGGTACAGGTAGGTCCAGCATTTTGTAAGTTCCCTACCAAAACCCCTGCTAGCTATGAGTGAGTTGAATTCATGGGAAAAATTTGTAGAACATACAGGTTCAGGTAGACAGGGGATATCGAATATATACAAGATATTGAGACCTTCAAAGGGGTGCGAGACATTGAAAGTACTAGAAAGTTGGGAATTAGAATTAAATCAAACTATAACAGAGGAAAAGAAGAGACAAGTCTAAAGCCCTGTACACATGATCGGATTTCCTATGGTTTTTTAACCGATGGATTTTTCCATCGGAAAACCGATGAAGCTGACTTTCATCAGTCTTGCCTACACATCATCAGTCAAAAAACCGACCGTTCCAAACGCGGTGACGTAAAACACTCAGATGAGCCGAGAAAAATGAAGTTCAATGCTTCTGAGCATGCGTCAACTTGATTCTGAGCATGTGTGGGTTTTTTATCCGATGGAGTTCCCCACAGACAATAGTAATTTGCTATTGTTTTTTTAACCATCGGATAAATTTAAAACATGTTCTATTTTTAAACACCGATGGAAAAAAGACCCATGGGGCCCATACACGATCGGTTTGCCCGATGAAAAAAGTCCATCGGACTGTTTTCATAGGTTAAACCTATCGTGTGTACAGGGCTTTAGACTGTCCACTCAACATCAGTAGAAGCAAAAGTAAAAGAGATGAACTATAAGCTCCTAACTAAATGGTATTTTGTCCCAACGAAACAACATAGAATTAACAGGGAGTTATCACCTTTATGCTGGAGAGAATGTGGGATGGAGGGAACACATGCCCACATATGGTGGTATTGCCCTCTGATACAGGATTACTGGAGGGAGATATTAAGCATGATAAAAAAGATCAGTGGGGTGGAGGTGAAATATGACCCCTGGTATTGCCTGTTCCACAACACGGGAATAACGAGAAAAAAATATAGAATGACTCTGGTCCCATATTTACTGAATGGTGCGAAAGCATTAATACCAAGGAATTGGAAGGAAAAAAAAGCTCCATCAATGGGAGAATGGTTAAAAGAGGTAGATAGAATCAGACTGATGGAGAAATTGTTGTCTATCCATAATGAGTGTAGACCAAAATTTAATAGTATTTGGAGAGGATGGAGAGAATTCAGGGAAACAGAGGTATTGAGGGAAGAGACGGGAGACCAGGGAGAGAGGGATTAGCGGGCCTTGGTTTGGGGTCCCGCATCCTCTCCCCCTCCCCTCTTTTTTTTTTTTTTCCTTTAGGCTGAGATCAAGAGCCTTCTTAATTTATAATCACATGATAATTTTATCACATAAGAGAGATTAGATTTCCTCCCTTTTTTATACACACATTTATAGGCTTGCAGAGCGAGCCTTCCTTAATCACTGTCACTAGAGATTAACATTTTTTTTTTTTTACTTTCCCCACAATTTTTAGGCTGGCAGTGTGAGCCTTCCTTAACCACATTATATACAAAATTATATAATATATCACTAAATACAAGTTGTTTTAGTAGTCACTAGTAAATTCCCCCCCTTTTTTTTTTTTTTTTATTGTGTGTTTGCACTAGTATTTGAGAAGATCCTCCCCCCTTTTAGATAGGGGGTCTCTCATCTCTCCCTTTTTTATGGGGGATTTTAAAGGTTTGATACATCCATCCATACAACCATCATTAGTCTTAAGTAGCCCTAGATGGTTGTAACGACAGGGGTTAACGTCATTTAGGATATTCCATTCTCGAACACACGCCAGCTACCAGACACTCCAACCAGCCGAATAAGACCCCATACAAATATTTCTCCCCGCACAAACGAGACAACGCTCTGTGTTGAAGTTCCAAAAACAGGGAATGAATCTTTATTACAAGCACATGGTAACACACTTCCCTTCAAAAAACTTCCCTCCCATCCTTGGGGAACAGGGCGGGTTAAACTGTCCAATGACAACGGTGATACAGGTCAGGTGTGTTCAAACTTCTCCTTCAGTAAACAGTCTTAGCAGGAGGGGTTGCTGGAGTGATTCCCCCCCCCCACCTTTCCTCACAGCAAGACACTTAAACATCCCATAATAGGCAGGCAGACGGTCTACCAGCTCCAATCCACATCACCACAAACAACAATGAAAAGGTTTTTGGAAGCTAGTCTGGATTTAATCTACATTACACAGGCAGCCAGGTGCTTAGAGTTGAACACATCAGCATCTCTCAATTAACCTGTTGAGTTCAGAATCAAACAACCAGTAAATAGTCCTTTACAGATATCCTGGGAAATACCATGGATTAATATTACAGACCCATTTCAAAGCAATCCAAGACATATTCTCAATGTCCATTATTTTCTGGCTCATACTTTCTAAGAACTTCTTGGTTCCACGGGCCCTCCCGTTACATCTCTCCCCTTTCGGCATGAGACTAACACAGGAGGAGACCCCAGACGGGTTGACTCCGAAGTTAGTCCATAGTTCCCTTCCTCTAATGCCTGGACAACCCATCAGAATTACCCCTTTGCTTACCGGGTCAGTAGCTGATGGTGAAGTTGTAAGGTTGTAGGGCGAATAATGGAATTCAGTTCTGGAACAGTCACTTGCTTTGCTCTCTCAATGGCTCCCAAAACTTGTTGCTGACGCTCTTGGGAGAGGTAAGGCAAAACCTGGGCGCAAATGGTATTTAACCTTTTGACAATTTCAGCCTGTTTGTGCATTTCAATGTTCAAGCCATGGGACATCTCATAATACATGACGTAGTGTCGTTGCATCTCCGATTTCTCACTGGCCAACTTGTCACATTCCAATTTTAGACTGTGATATTGTGCCTGATCTAAGGTACATGTCGTGGAAGATAGTCTTACCCGGGTCTCGGCAGCAAGCGGGTCGGTTCCAGCAGCACGGGTCTGGGCACAGGTAGTCACTGGGTTGGCTTCAGCGGGGCCCATCGCGGCGTAAGCAGAAACGAGGGGGGCCAAATCATTCCCCAGTAGTACATCCGCTGGCAAATCCTTCATCACCCCCACATTCACGTGTCCCGAACCAACCCCCCAATCCAGGTGAACACGGGCAACGGGTAGCCGGAAGACGGTGCCTCCCACTACTCTTACGGCTACAGTGTCTCCGGTATGTTGGCTCTCTAGGATGAGGTTCTTCTGTAGTAGGGTCATGGTGGTGCCAGTATCACGTAGGCCATTGGCTACCTTTCCATTGACCCAGACAGTCTGCCTGTGTTGCTGCCGGTTGTCCCGTTAGCTGCTTGTATTGGATCAGCCTCGTGCAGGACGCCCCAATGTTATTCCTCCTCAATGCAGTGGGCCGCAGGCATGGTTGTGTGGGGGTTCCCCCTTGCTGGCTGTCTCCATGACTGGGACTGCCTGGCTGGATTCAACGGACAGTCTGGCTTTTTGTGCCCTAGCTGTTTACACCTGAAACACCTGATGGGTTGTGAGTAGCCCTGGGAGTTGGACCTGGGCTGCTGAGAATAAGTGGCCGCTGGAGGTGGTGCTGTAGGGTGGCACGACTGGGGTTGGTAGGCGATAGCCGGAGGGGGTGCCACTGATCGATAATCCACCCGAGCTGTTGTCTTGACCACAGGGTTATCCAGTTTGCGGGCGTCTGTGTATTCGTCTGCCAAGCGAGCTGCTTCAGGCAAGGTGAAAGGTTTTCGGTCCCGGACCCACTCTTTGGCTTCCAGGGACAGTTTGTCAAAGAAGTGCTCCAGCAGGAACACCTGCAGCACCTCTTCCCCGGACTCTGCTTGGCATCCAGCGACACAGTGGGATGCAGTGCGGTGTAGGTGGCATGCCCACTTGGTATACGAGTCTCCAGTCTGCTTGCTCGTCTCTCGGCACCGCCTCCGGTATGCCTCCGGTGTGACGGCATACCTGGCCAAAAGTGCTTCTTTTACCAGTCCATAGTTCATAATATCTTCGTCTGGGATGGCCCTAAACACTTCACTGGCCCGGCCGGACAGTTTCCCAGACAAAATGGTAACCCATTCCTCTGTGGGCACCCGGTGTAGGTTACATTGCCTTTCAAAATCAGCAAGGTACCCATCAATCTCCCCTTCTGTTTCAATGAAATTTTTTACTTTCAAGTATTTTATTCGTATTTCAAGAAGTACAAAGATAACAACAGAAATATTGACACTAAGCCTTTGGCCACATACATTTCTCCGAATAGGGGTAAGCGATTCTGACCATACATAAAAAAGAAGATCATAAACATACTACGGTTCAATGAAATTTTTAAAAGCAGTAAAATGTATCTTTCTCCTTTCAGTTGGTGCTGTTCTGACTTCTGCTGCTGCAGCACCTCTTTGCTGTAGCAAATTTACGTCCACAGCTGCTATAACTCGGTCTATGATCTCCGCTGTAGGGTTAGGACCATAATGTGCCAGTCTTATGTAACAGCCCGATCAAAACTTGCCTCTTCGGGTGTCCTGTCTGTTACGCTGGGCCTTTCGGTTCCATCCATTTCGACTAGTTCTCTGATAATGTCCCTCTTCTTACGGTTGTTGGCCGGTCTTCCCCAGTTCTCCAGTAAGTCCTTGAGGGTAGAGTGCTTTAGCCGTCCCTACTGTGCCTTCATTGGCCTGTGTCCTCTTGTAGCTGTCCTTCCGGCTGTGGGAATCAATCCGCTGCTTGCCACCAATGTAACGACAGGGGTTAACGTCATTTAGGATATTACATTCTCGAACACACGCCAGCTACCAGACACTCCAACCAGCCGAATAAGACCCCATACAAATATTTCTCCCCGTACAAACGAGACAACGCTCTGTGTTGAAGTTCAAAAAACAGGGAATGAATCTTTATTACAAGCACATGGTAACACACTTCCCTTCAAAAAACTTCCCTCCCACCCTTGGGGAACAGGGCGGGTTAAACTGTCCAATGACAATGGTGATACAGGTCAGGTGTGTTCAAACTTCTCCTTCAGTAAACAGTCTTAGCAGGAGGGGTTGCTGGAGTGATTCCCCCCCCCTTTCCGAACAGCAAGACACCTAAACATCCCATAATAGGCAGCCAGACGGTCTACCAGCTCCAATTCACATCACCACAAACAACAATGAAAAGGTCTTTGGAAGCTAGTCTGGATTTAATCTACATTACACAGGCAGCCAGGTGGTTAGAGTTGAACACATTAGCATCTCTCAATTAACCTGTTGAGTTCAAAATCAAACAACCAGTAAATAGTCCTTTACAGATATCCTGGGAAATACCATGGATTAATATTACAGACCCATTTCAAAGCAATCCAAGACATATTCTCAATGTCCATTATTTTCTAGCTCATACTTTCTAAAAAACTTCTGGGTTCCACGGGCCCTCCCGTTGCAATGGTATTTTTTCATGGGTAGTTTTTCTCTCTTTCTCCCCCCTTTTTTTTTTTTTTTTTTTAAGTTGGTATCACACTAGAAATTTTTATTAGAGATTAGAAAACATTAGGTGTAGGGAATTTCCATCCCCCACGCTTTTTTTTTAAGTTGGTATCACACTAGAAATTTTTATTAGAGATTAGAAAACACATTAGTTGTAGGGAATTTCCATTCCCCCCCTTTTTTTTCTCCCTCTTTCTTCTCCCTTCTCCCCTTCCCTTCCCTATCTCGCCCTCCCTTTCTTTCTCTCCCTCCATCTCCTGATGCTTAATATACTCCTCTAATGGGTGTGCACAGAACATGGAGGTTATATTCTTTAATGGATGACTAGACCTTTCTTTTAGTATAAATGTTATAGGTAGGGGATGAATTGAGACCGTATAAATGTTTTTATGAATATGTGTTTTAGTATTTATGTAATGTTTGTAACGTATGTTTGAAAAGCTAAATAAAGAAAATCCAAAAACTAAAAAAAAACTGTGAAAATTTGCTGTCCCCTCAAAATAACTCAACACACAGACATAAATGTCTAAACTGCTGGCAACAAAAGTGAGTACACCCCTAAGTGAAAATGTCCAAATTGGCCTCAATTAGCCATTTTCCCATCCCGGTGTCATGTGACTCCTTAGTGTTAAGGTCTCAGATGTGAATGGGGAGCAGGTGTGTTAAATTTGGTGTTATTGCTCTCACTCTCTCATACTGGTCACTGGAAGTTCAACATGGCACCTCATGGCAAAGAACTCTTTGAGGATCTGAAAAAAAGAATTGTTGCTCTACATAAAGACGGCCTAGGCTATAAGAAGAGTGCCAAGACCCTGAAACCGAGCTGCAGCACGGTGACCAAGACCATACAGCGGTTTAACAGGACAGGTTCCTCTCAGAACAGGCCTCGCCATGGTCGACCAAAGAAGTTGAGTGCATGTGTTCGGCGTCATATCCAGAGGTTGTCTTTGGGAAATATACATATGAGTGCTGCCAGCATTGCTGCAGAGGTTGAAGGGGTGGGGGTCAGCCTGTCAGTGCTCAGACCATACGCCACACACTGCATCAAATTGATCTGCTTGGCTATCGTTCCAGAAGGAAGTCTCTTTTAAAGATGATGCACAAGAAAGCCCACAAACAGTTTGCTGAAGACAAGCAGACTAAGGACATGAATTACTGGAACCATGTCCTATGGTCTGATGAGACCAAGATAAACTTCTTTGGTTCAGATGGTGTCAAGCGTGTGTGGCGGCAACCAGGTGAGAAGTACAAAGACAAGTGTGTCTTGCCTACAGTCAAGCATGATGGTGGGAGTGTCATGGTCTGGGGCTGCGTGAGTGCTGCCAACATGTACTGTGGAGTTTTTAAAGACATTAAAGGGGTTGTAAGGGGGGCGTGTCCAAGATGGCGATGTGAGCGGCTGCTTTCTGCTCGAGCTCCGCTGGGCCACCTGCTATTTCCCGGATCCAGGCACTCTTTCCCATCGTGAAACATTCCTGCATCTCCTGGATGAGGCGGCGATCCTCGGGAGTGTCTGCCGTAAGCGAAAAAAGCTCAGATTCCCGGCAATAGAGGAGGAACTGCCACCTCTCCCTCCCGCCCACGTGAAGACCTGCGCCAAATGGGGCTCTAACAAGGCCTCCCAAACGGCCCAGATGGAGGCACCAGAATCCCGTCCGTCCTGGCTTGTGGAGGTGGTGGCGGCCACAGCGACCTGCCAGTCTACTCTCACGGCGAAAATTTAAGCCGTCCAAATGGATGTTGGCCTTCTAAGGCAGGATATGGACAAGCTGCGGTCTGGAGTGACAGAGACGGAACAGAGGGTCGGCACCACGGAGGATGAAGTCATGGAACACTTCGCTGCCCTCTGCACTCTCCAATCTAAGGCCCTGGAATACTGTCATGGATATGCAGTAATGTTTGTCTGTCAGCTTACCTTCCTCCCCATGTGTTCACGTTAGAGGCCAGACACTCTCACCTGGCTGCTTTAATAATCTCTCCTCCAAGCATGGCTCCACCCCAGGCCCTATCAGAGAACTCTATATTAACCTGTGCACTGCAAGTCTGCCTTGCTGATCAACGTTGTTTGTTAAGCATTGTGTGTTTAGGTTCCTGCTTGCCGTGTGCTCCGTCTGTCTCTGTGTTTCCGGTCTTGGCTTGTTCTCGACTATCCCTGTCTGCTTGTGACATTGACCTTTGGCTTGTCCTTTGTTTATCCTTGTCTGCTTGTCGCCCTGACCTTGGCTCATCCCCTCACTATCTCTTGTATCCTGAGCTGCTGCTTCCCCTCTATCCTCTTTACCCTACAGAGCGTGAGCTAGGGGACTCTGGGGGCCGCAACCTGGATCCAGTTGCAGTTCAGTCCATCCTCACCACTAGAGGCTCTGGTGAACACCTGCTGGATCTTAAGACTCCGCGCCCTGGGGAATCTTGGGCTCTAGCTCCCTGTTGGATCCCTGTTTGTGCTCCAGTGGACCTGCCTTCCTTAACCACCCAGTGCTCCATCCGCAGCAGTCAGCCATAGGGTTCACTACCTTAGCGATGCACTCCTGACCCCAACGGTGTGCATCTGTCACCTGGCTTCAGGTGACCTGACAAATACAGAGCGGAGGACGCGGAAAACAGCAACAGGAGGAACAACTTCTGTGGGCCCTTTCCGCCTGTCCACCAATACGTGGCGGAAAGGGCCCACCGTGTACCTTCTAAGCCGGACCCCCGGGGGGCCCACCGCGGACCCTCATACTCCGGGTCTTGAATTTTCGGGTTAGGGATGAAATCCTCCGTGCATCCAGGGCTCCTGGAGACCTCCGCCATCAAAATAATAAGCTGCTCATCTTCCCTGACTATTCTGTGGAGACACAGAAAATGCACAAGTCCTTTGATCAGGTGAAAGCGGCTATGCAAGCCCAAAACATCCGCTATAGCATCCTGCTTCCAGCGCGCCTCAGGGTCCAAGATGGCGAATCCACGCGCTTCTTCAACACTCCTCGTGAGGCCTCTGTGTGGCTGGACTCCCTGCCGCGGGTTCGCTGAAGCCCGGTAATGTGAGTGTACCTTTCTCACTTTGCTCAAGTGTCTCCCCGGTCCCCCCCCCTCTCCCCCTGGTCCTGCACTGCCCCTTCTACGGTCCTGCTATTCATTCCAGCTTTGGGGCTCGTAGTCTGGTGGGCTGCTCCGGCTGAGTAATTTTGGGATATCCCCCGTGACCATACTGCAGGGCTGCCCCATTTTGTCCCCTGGACCCTATGCATCATACTTCCCCCCCACTACTATGGCAATTAGTCCCCTGTTACCCTGGGACACTATGCTGATCTTAGGGGGCTGGGGTGGATACCCGGGAGGGATCGGGAGAGGAGACACGCAAAGACTTTTGTTGCACTTGTTGTGCCTTGTGGAACTGCCACCATTTTAAGAATGTGCCCCTGACAGTGTCAGGAGAAGACAATGTGCTTTCCCTCCATAGGAGATGTACTGAGACACAATGCAATACGTTGCACCTGCCGGCCTCAGATCGTACTATGCTTTGTTACAACGGGGGGCCGGCCGAGGTACTTTCTTTTTTCCTGAGCTACATTAGGCTTTCCCCCTGGCAGTCTGATTGACCCGGTGGAAGCCACGGAGCAGTTTTCCCATAAGCCCGCTTAAGCCCCCCAGATAGTTTTTGGGAAGGCAACTTTGCCGCTTGTACAGGCCCCGACTTGGCGGCCGGTGAGTTGACATGGGACTTGGGTTGAAGACCCTCCTCAGTTTTGCGGGGATAAGTGGGGTGGGGGGGTTATGTTTAGCCCTACTGGGGCTGATGTATTTTTGGGGTTACTTATTGTTTTTTGCTTAGTCATATTTTATTTTCATGTTCAGACAATTCATGATTCAGCATTGCACTATTGTCAGTTATGTCCGTCGAGGGTCCTGGGGCCCGATCCGGGAGCCAGTATATGCACCAATCCTAGTTTGACTACTGAATTTTTCACCCATGTCAACCCTTAACATCATATCCTGGAACACCAGAGGGTTGAATTCACCTACCAAACGTTCCCTAGTATTTCAATTTCTTAAGGCATATAACCCGCACATATGTGTACTCCAGGAGATGCACCTGATGGGTAGTAGAATCCTTACTCTCAAAAAAACCTGGGTGGGCTATCATTATCATTCCGCGCACTCTAGCTTTGCTAGATTGGTCAGTGTACTGGTTCTTAAATCCCTCCCGTTTAAGCTCCTGGATCTGGTCCTAGACCCGGATGGCAGGTATGTTATAATTAATGCTAAGATTCATTCCTTAACCTGGACCATAGTGGGCTTGTACTTCCCTCCACCGGCCTCCTTAGTCCTGTTAAACCAAGTGACAGGCAAGATTGCTGAGTTGGCGTCTGACAGCACTGTTATTTTAGGAGATTTTAACTTGGTCCCTGACCCTGACATAGACAGGATGTCGTCTGTGGGACAGGTCGGCTCTGGCCTGGCCGGCTGGGCGGACACCTATGGGCTTACAGATGTGTGGCAGTGGAGACACCCCCAGACCCGGGCCTTTACGTGTCACTTGGCGTCCCATAGAACGTTCTCCTGTATTGACCTGGTATATGCGGGAACTCCTGTCCTGTCGAGGGTCGCGGACATACAAATAGAGTCAGACTCCATTGAGTGCCTCCTGATCTCTGATGTGATGGGGAGACCTCTCTCCTCCCTGTATCTGTATCTCACAGTGGAGTACGATACTAAGCTCACTAAAACTTGGGATAAGTGGAGGGCGGATATACCATCCCTGGGAGAGGAGGAGTGCCTCTCCGCATATATCCCCTCTCTGATTGTTGCTAGTAGGGATGAGCTTCGTGTTCGAGTCGAACACACGTTGGACTCGAACATCGGCTGTTCGATCGTTCGACGAAGATCGAACGTTATGGGCCGTTCGCACCAAATTCGAGGGGCGCGTCACGGCCCGTAATTCACTGCGGCATCGCAGTGCATTGCTGGCTGATGATTGGCCAAGCATGCACTATGACCCGCATGCTTGGCCAATCACAGCGCAGAAAAAACGGAGAGCCATAATTGGCCAAAGCCAGGGTGGCTTTGACAATTATGGCTCAAGGGGTTTAGTACATGCCCCACACTATATAAGGCCGCCTGGAAGTCGGCCTTGTGTAGTGTGTTGGCGTTTGTGAAAGAGAGAATTACAGAGAGAGACAGTGGCATTTATATTGAGTTAGATAGAGCAGGCAGGCTAGTCAGTTAGCTGCTGTTACAGTGTGTAGAGGATATATATGCATCCTAGGTGTTGTATATATATTTATACACTGTATTGAGTTTAGCTAGATCCATTCCTGTTGTCTCTATACTGTGACAGGCAGGGTGATTGTGCTAGCTGCAGACAGTCAGTGTTTCACTTAGTGAACTACTGTGTGCTTTGCACAGCGATCACTTAAAGCTCACCTGAATACAGTTATTCTCTATACTGTGACAGGCAGACCGGTGATTGTGCTAGCTGCAGACAGTCAGTGTTTCACTTAGTGTACTACTGTGTGCTTTGCATAGCGTTCACCTAAAGCACACCTGAATACAGTTATTCTCTATACTGTGACAGGAAGGCCGGTGATTGTGCTAGCTGCAGACAGTCAGTGTTTCACTTAGTGTACTACTGTGTGCTTTGCAAAGCATTCACCTAAAGCTCACCTGAATACAGTTAGTGACTATTATAGTGGTGTTCTCATAATAAAACCACAAGCAGAGAGCTGCAAGTATTTTCAGTGTACTGTGTCCTCTGCACAGTTTTCACCTAATACTAACTGAAAACAATTGCTGCTTTTCCCATACTAACACCACAGCAGGCCAATAGTATGTCTGGAAGGCAAACAATGAGAGGCAGACAGTCACGATGCAATAAAAGAGGGAAAGCAGGCTCTGGGTCTAGAGGCAACAGTGCTGCTGGTCGTGGACACGGCGCATCCTCATCAGCACGTGGCCGTGGGAAACGCTTGTCCTTCTTTTCGGCAGCTGGCCATGTTGAGCCGCAACATGACCAAGACTAGGTAGAGTGGATGACCAAGCCGTCCTCCTCCTCCTCATCCTCTCTCACCCAGGCTCAGGGTACTTTGTCTGGCAGAGCAAGCGGCCTCTTCCCTCGGCTCAATGGCATCAGTCACTCCTTCCCTAGCCCCACCATGTCATCCTGAGGAGTCCCCCGAACTGTTTGACCACAGTGTTGGGTACATGCTCCAGGAGGATGCCCAGCATTTTGAAGGCTCTGATGATGGAACCCAGCTGGAGGAAGACAGTAACGTGAGCTGAGAGAGGGGTAGTAACGTGAGCCCAGAGAGAGGGGGTGCCCAACAAGGTCAGCTATCTGGCAGTCATGTTCCCCCAGCTGCAGCATACTGCCAGATTGGCTCCAGTGATGAGGAGGGAGGGGATGATGAGGTCACTGACTCCACATGGGTGCCTGATAGGAGATAGGAGGAGGAGGAGGAGGCACATCTCCAACGAGGCAGGATGCCCTCCAGGGGCCAGCTTAAGGGCAGCACACCGACTGCATCACAATGCAGAGCTCCGCATGTGCAGGGCGCTGCTGTCATTGTGCGTTATTCCAAAAGTTCTTTGGTGTGGGCCTTTTTCAGACGTGTGCAGCAGATCGCATTATTGCCATTTGCAACATATGTCTAAAGCGTATCTCACGTGGCCAAAACATCAGCCGATTGGGCACCACGTGCTTGACCAGACATATGTTGAGCTGCCATGCAGTCCGTTGGCAAGCACACCTAAAAGACCCACACCAAAGAACAAGGCGGACCTCTCCTTGCTCCTCATCAGCTGGGATCTCCAACCCCTTCTATACCTTCAGTCCTCTCTGAAACCTGCACAGAGAGGAATGAAGGTGTAGAATTAGGTGTGTCACAGCCAAGTACTTGCAGGCAATCTGCTATCGTTACACCGACGTCCGATTGTACCAGGCAAATTTCCCTGCCCCAGCTGCTGCACCGCCAAAAGAAGTTCGCTCCCAGCCATCCACATACCCAGCGGTTGAATGCTAGCTTGGCCAAATTGCTAGCACTTCAACTGCTGCCTTTTCAGTTGGTTGACTCTGCCCCCTTCCGTGAGTTTGTGGAATGTGCGGTTCCTCAGTGGCAGGTTCCCAAACGCCACTTTTTCTCACGGAAGGCGATTCCGGCTCTCTACCGGCATGTGGAAGGCAATGTCTTGGCCTCGCTGGACAGAGCGGTCAGTGGTAAGGTGCATATTACCACTGACTCATAGTCCAGCAGGCATGGACAGGGACTTTACCTATCTTTCATGGCGCATTGGGTGACTCTGCTGGCAGCTGGGAAGGATGCAGGACAAGGTGCAGTAGTGTTGGAGGTTGTTCCGCCACCACACCTCCAAAATGTTACTACTGGTGATTCTGACACACCCCTCTCCTCCACCCCTCCTCTTCTTCTTCCTCCATGGCCTCTTCCTGTGCTGATTTGTCCTCGGAACCAGCGGTGCTCCGTGGGCATTCAAGGGGCTACGTCAGTACGCAGGCAAAAAGATGCCATGCGGTGCTTGAGCTGGTGTGCTTGGGGGACAGGAGCCACACTGGGGCAGAGATTCTGTCAGCTCTGCAGGGGCAGGCTCAGAGGTGGTTGATGCCACACCAGCTTAAGCCAGGAAAGGTGGTTTCCGACAATGGCAGCAACCTCCTCTCCACCCTCCGACAGGGACAACTGACCCATGTGCCCTGTTTGGCTCACGTCCTTAACTTGGTGGTGCAGCGGTTCTTGGGCAGGTACCCGGGCTTACAGGAGATCCTAAAGCAGGCCAGGAAACTCTGTGGGCATTTCCGCCGGTCATATAATGCCAGTGCTCGGCTGGCTGAGCTGCAAAAGGATTACAACCTGCCCAAGAACCGCCTCATCTGTGACATGCCCACCAGGTGGAACTCTACGTTGGCCATGCTGCAGCGGCTGCACACGCAGCAGAGGGCCATCAATCAGTATCTGTTGCAATATGGCACCAGGACAGGGTCAGGGGAGCTTGGATTTTTTCCCCACGCCATGGGCCATGATCAGGGATGCATGCACTGTCCTGGCACCATTTGAGGAGGCCACGAGGATGGTGAGCAGTGACAATGCATGCACCAGTGACACTGTCCCTCTTGTCCACCTGTTGGAGAACACGAATAATGGACAGGGCACTTGGCAGAACAGAGGCAGAAAGAGGAGGACTTCCTTACCTCTCAAGGCCCCCTTTATCCAGACAGTGTTCCTGCTGGCCTGGCTATCACACAGGAAGAGGACGAGGAGGAGAAGGAGGAGGATTGTGTCAGCATGGAGGTGGAGACTATCACTCAGCATCAGCAGCAGTCTTTAAGGGATCAATTACAGTCCCAAGACACCCATGGACTTGTACGTGGCTGGGAGGAGGTGGCTGCGGATCATGTCGTCCTCAGTGACCCAGAGGACTCTGCACCGAATGCCTCAGCAAACCTACGCTGCATGGCCTCCCTGATCCTGCAAAGCCTGTGTAAGGATCCTCGTATTCGTGCGATCAAGGAGAGGGATCATTACTGGCTGGCAACCCTCCTTGATCCACGTTACAAGGGTAAGGTTGCGGACCTTATCTTGCCGTCGCAGAGGGAGCAGAGGATGAGGCATCTTCGGGAGGCCTTGCAGAAAGGTCTGTGCAACGCGTTTCCAGAGACTGGGAGGTTACAAATTCCTGGTCCTGGACACGTGTTGTTGAGGCTTTGGTCAGTCAAAGAAGGAGCGGTGGAGGAGGTGGCCGTCTGACCGATGCGTTCAGACAATTTTTTAGTCCGCAGCCCCAAGGTATGATCGGTTCCAGCAACCATCGCCAGCGTCTGGTTTACATGGTGCAGGAATACCTAGGGGCAAGATCAGACTTGGACACCTTTCCCACCGAAAATCCTCTGGGTTACTGGGTCTTGAGGATGGATCACTTGCCAGAGCTTGCACAGTATGCAACTGAGCTACTGGCCTGTCCTGCATCCAGCGTTCTTACGGAGCGCACATTCAGTGCTGTTGGAGGCTTTGTAACCGATCACAGGGTGCGCCTGTCAACCGACTCTCTTCAACCTTCATAAAAATGAATCAGTCTTGGATCACCACCAGCTACCAAGCACCTGATGCTGATGTAACAGAATAATTTTCTTTGAAATGTCAGATCCCTTCAAGACTGCCTATGCTGATGCAGAGTGACTATCCTGGTATGCTGAGTGACTATCCTCTTCCTCCTCAATATTCATGCTGATAGCTTGAAAGAACATTTTTGGTTCTGGGCACCGCCACCAGTGGCTAAGGCCCAATTTTTCAGCCCCTGTTTAACAGGGGCGTGTATTTACAAGTTTGGATGCAATGCTTTGCAGCAGGGCTCATTGCTGTGCTCCAACTACAGTATCTGTGAGGGGTTGCTGTGTTGTGGCACCAGCACCAGTGCCTAAGGCCCAATTTTTCAGCCCCTGTTTAACAGGGACGTGTAATTACAATTTTTGATGCAATACTTTGCAACAGGGCTCATTGTTGCACTCTAAGTACAGTATCTGTGAGGGGTTGCAGTGTTGTGGCACCAGAACCAGTGCCTAAGGCCCAATTTTTCTGCCCCTGTTCAACAGGGGCATGTAATTACAATTATTGATCTAATATTTCACAGCTGGGCCCATTCCTGCTCCCACCAAGAGTAACTGTGAGGTCTTACAGTCTTGTGGCACCAGCACCACCACCAAAGGCCTAATTTTTCAGCCCCCGTTCAACAGGGGCATGCAATTACAATTCTTGATCTAATAATTCACAGCAGGGTCCATTCCTGTGCCCACCAAGAGTAACTGTGAGGGCTTACAGTGTTGTGGCAACACCACCACCACCACCAAAGGCCCAATTTTTCTGCCCCTGTTCAACAGGGGAATGTAATTACAATTCTTGATCTAATATTTCACAGCTGGGCCCATTCCTGTGCCCACCAAGAGAAACTGTGAGGACTTACAGTCTTGTGGCACCAGCACCACCGCCACCACCAAAGGCCCAATTTGTCTGCCCCTGTTCAACAGGGGCATGTAATTGAAAATTCTTCAATACTATCGACAAATACGTGGTGTTGCAATGGGGGCCAAATACGCCCCCAGTTTAGCCAACCTTTTTATGGCTAAATGGGAGGAGGACGTCGTCTTTAGTGACAGAAGCCCACACCTGGTCTTGTGGGCTAGGTACATTGACGACGTCCTCCTCCTATGGGATGGCACTAAAAACCAACTTGATGACTTTTTCTCTTCTCTCAATGATAACGAACGGGGGATTAGACTTGCTTATGATGCTAGCCGGCAGGCCATTAATTTCCTCGATCTTACCATCATGAGGGAAAATGGTCTTCTGACTACAAAGTCTTTTTTCAAACAGACTGATCGCAACTCTTACATTCCCATTGGAAGTTGTCACAATGAACCTTGGTTGAGATCTGTACCTAGGGCACAGTTTGTCAGGATGAGACGAAACTGTACCTCTTTGGAAGATTATAGATCCCAGACAGCTATATTGAAATCCAGACTCTGTGAAAAGGGTTACAATTTAGAATCTCTAGAGACTACAATTGAGGAAGTCGCCAATATTGATAGATCCCAATTATTGGAGGATCATCACAAAGTAGAGAAAGAAAGACCTCCGATACCTTTCATCACCACTTTTTTTACACAGCATTTTGCAATTAAAAAAATCATTCAAAGGCATTGGCATTTGCTGGGCAATGACAAGGTCATTAGCCAATTTCTACCATCTAAACCTCAAGTGATCTTTAAGGGAGTACCTTCCCTTTGTGATAGGGTGGCCCCCAATGTGGTGGACCCTCCAACAAGAAAGGTGTCCTTTTTTCAGAAAGGATTGTCCGGATATCATCAGTGTCGTAGGTCTGCACCCTCAATAAGAGCAAATTAAAGAAAACTGAGTCTTTCTATTCCACCAGCACTTCAAAAGAACATACCATAGAGCCTTTCATTACTTGTAGCTCAACGGGTATTGTTTATTTGCTACAGTGTCCATGTGGACTCCAATATATTGGCAGGACCAAAAGGTCCATGCAGGTCAGATTAGGTGAGCATATCACCAACATCAAAACGGGTTTTCAAAACCATTCCGTTTCGAAACATTATGATACACATCATGATCGCAATCCAGCAAACACTCTTTTCCTGGGGATCGATAAATTCAAGCCCCATTGGAGGGATAGTTCACTGGTCAGGGAGTTGTCCAGGCTTGAGATGGCCTGGATATATCGTGTTCGATGCTATAGCCATCATGGCCTCAACATTGACACTGACGTTAATGCGTTCATTGATAATGGTTAATTGAGCATTTCACAATTTATGTATTTAGTTTAGTACAATGAGTAAATATGTGAACCAGCACTGAATTCTGGGTAAACCCTTGGTAAATTTAAACATGTACCTGATTGAATCTCTGATGAGGTTTTGTGCTTTACTATGGATCTTGAGATGTGAGATCCTGAGTAATTGCTAATTCTAACACTACATGGCATGTAATCATGCCATATTGCATGTGTGGTGGATATTTTGAATATTTCATATTCATATCCTGGACTCTAAATAACACACCATGCCCCCAACGGACACATGTATATATGTATCTGTGTAGCACTACCCCCGTAGGAGCTGCTGGTTTCACTGAATTTAGACTAGCGCCCCAATCATTGGGAGCAGGGCGCTGCATGTATATATATATATATATGTATGTATGTGTACTGTAGGTGTATATGGGTATATGTAGATGGACGGGTATAATCTGTATATGACTTTACAGGAATATAGATATTTTCAGATATAAAGGGCCCCGCTGGTATTAAAAGATGTTCTTGTCATCTCCTGTCGGGTGGGAACCCATAATAGGTTAAAGGTGCTAATTAGATGTGTTGAATTCACCTTTTGTCTTGTGTGGGATCTGACCAGACAATGTGGCCCCAACCACCAGGGGTCCTGTGAATGCTAATGTGGGAAGTGGTTAAACTGTACATCAAAGGAGAGTACGTAACACACCTTAGTCCTGACGGCAGATTCAAAATGGCTTGAGATTTCAACCAATCAGGATCGGAGGGAACTTTGAACCAATGAATATCTAGGCTTGAGTTTCAACCAATCAGTGTATAATGCAACTATAGATCAATGGGGTTACAGGGAGTTTTGGTACCTGGAGGGGGGTATAAATCAGTCAGGCATAGCCATGGTTAGCTCTCTTAGAATGAGGACCTGACCCAAACAAGACATGGTGACGTAGTATCTCTCTCCCTCTCTCCCCCTCTCTCTCTCTCCCCCTCTCTCCCCCTCTCTCTCCCCCTCTCTCCCCCTCTCTCCCCCTCTCTCCCTCTCTCATTTTTAAGAAGATTAATCTTACTTCTCTTTTGCTCTCTTGTTCCTATTTGTATTATCATGTAACATTGGTATCAGTTTTGTAATAGGGGGTATCATTTAGGTTATAGTAATATTTCTATTATGTATTGTCTAACATTGGTATCATCTTGCTATTAGGTGGTATCATTTCTGTATAAATAAACGTAATTGTTTTCTCTTTTTGCACCGCTATCGTTTGATTTCATTTTTTATAGACAAAAGGTTTTAATCACTCACTTATTTTAATCATTTAAGCGAGGTAGGAATATTTCCGTAACACATGTCAGTGGATAGTCTGTCCAGATGGGTTTTGGTTTCTTTACTATTCAATATTTTTAGTTCCTCCTTGGATTCATATAGCATTGTTACCTTGATGCACGACCTTTGGTATAACAGCCATTGGCACAATGGGGTTGTGCGACTCTGTTCCTAATGTGTGTTGGCACTCTTGTGCTAATTTAGTTCCAATATATCTGTACTCCATTTGTGTTTCTAATATTCTGACATATTCACCGGGATGTCCCTGGCTGGGACATCATGGTGAACACAATACTGAGTATACATTTTTATAATGTTTAGTGTATATCACATATATTGTATATTGATTATGCATTTTTTAGCTTATTTTTGTTTAGTCAATATGTGGTTACAAACATTGTGTCATTATGTGGAAAATTTGCCGTTCGACGTATTCATGTTCCATATGTTATTCATAGCTTTCTTAGATGTGTAGCGGGGTCTTTAAATTTAGTTGGGATGCACCTGGGTAATAGTATGACCCAGGTGTGTAAATCATGAGAGGTTTTGGACCATTTTGTGTTCGTGGAGAACTGGGTGGTGTATTATTCTGCTTGGCCTGAGGGTGGCGCTGTGCCCGTAGGTTCAGGGTAGAATTGCCGCCGCAGTGCTGTCCTTTTTGTCCCTTTCTGGAGATGGTACGGCAAGGGCGGGGAACCTGCCGTGGCGTCAAGGGAGGGGATAAAAGGGGGAGACGCCCTAACCACGAGGTCTTCGGGATCTTCTTCTGGACGCGCCCAGGCACCTTAGGCCTGGGTGCGGGCGGTTCGGAGTTCCGGCCCAGGTGCCCTAGGCCTGACCGGAATGGAGTTGGAGTCCATCCCAGGCACCTTTAGCCTGGGGTGAGGTATTAAACCGGAGGCCTGGGGCCCAGTGACTTCGACTGGGTCCCGCGAGGGTGGAGAAGTCCGAGGTCCCTGAGGTGGATGGGGCCCATGTCTGAGGCGAGGAGGCCGGGGAGGTCACCCGTCCGGAGAGTCCGGAGCAGCATCAACCCGGTGACGGATGGGCCTCCGGTAACTCCCTTGGAGGGACATCTTCCCCTGACAGGGGCCGCAACGCAGCGAAGGTACTCCTATCTACGTTCTCTTGAGTCGCTGGTAGAGACTCTCAAGTTCTAAGTTCTCTCTAGCCAAGGCTATAGTAACCGCTGGTGAAATCACAGTGGTTTAGTGTACAATCAGGATAGTGCCTCGACCTGCTCATCCCACCATATCAAACTGTTATTGGATCTCAAGCAGTTGGCTACTGAAGCACTGTTTATTGTGAGCTATGCAATAAAACAAGAGTTGGACTGTGATCGGTGTGTGGAACTCTGGTTAATGGGAGCAAAGGGGAGTGTTGGCACGGCAGGACTTGATCCTTAACTAAAACACACAGGCCCGAGGAAAATTACTGGTACTGGCCTTCACCTCACCCACAGCTATGGGGAGGACATGGGCCGTTGCGCATCTCATCCTGTCGTACGTGATACCCCTAGACAAAAGAGATGGGGTGAGGCCGCTACAGATGTATGGCGATTTAATTACATATCTGCCATTGCAAATCGGATGCCATTGTTTATTTAGTGCTTTTTTCTTGTATCCATAGTTTTATATCTAATACATATTTTAACTACTTCCCACCCGGCCACTGTACATATACGCCGGGTGGGTGCTCTCTCCTTCTGAGTGGACGTTCCTGAACGTCCCTCAGAAGGAGGGGGATCGCGCGTGAGTGCGCGCCGCCGGCAGCGCGTGCGCGCGCCAGCCGCGTTACCAACGACCCGGTGCGCGTGCCCGGCGGCCGCGATTGCCGCCAGGCACCCGCGATTGCCCGGGAACCAAGCAGGAAAGTGGATCTGTGTGTGTAAACACACAGATCCACGTCCTGTGAGGGAGAGGAGGCTGATGGTGTGTCCCTTGTACATAGGGACAACCATCGGTCACCTCCCCCAGTCAGTCCCCTCCCCCCCACAGTTAGAACACATTGAGGGAACATATTTAACCCCTTCCCGCCCCCTAGTGGTTAACCCCTTCCCTGCCAGTCACATTTATACAGTAATCAATGCATTTTTATAGCAGGGATCGCAGTCACAATAAAAATCGCAGATCACCGCCATTCCTAATAAAAAAATAAAAAAAAATAAAAAATGCTATAAAACTATCCCCTATTTTGTAGACGCTATAACTTTTGCGCAAACCAATCAATACGCGCTTATTGCGATTTTTTTTTATACCAAAAATATGTAGAACAATACGTATCGGCCTAAACTGAGGAAAATTTTAATTGAAAAAAAAAATGGGTATTTATTATAGCAAAAAGTAAAAAATGTGTTTTTTTCCAAACTGGATGCTCTTCTTTTGTTTATAGCGCAAAAAATAAAAACCGCAGAGGTGATTAAATACCACCAAAAGAAAGCTCTATTTGTGGGAAAAAAAGGACGCAAATTTTGTTTGGGAGCCACATCGCACGACCGCGCAATTGTCATTCAAAGTGTGACTGCGCTGAAAGCTGAAAAATGGCTTGGGCAGGAAGGGGGTTTTAGTGCCCAGTAGGGAGGTGGTTAAACATCTTTTACTTATGGCACTTCTTCAACTTGTGCCACTTAGGTTCAAGATTTTTAAATATCTAATTCTTATTGCAGTTCTTATGACTGCATTTTTATGCTGAACTATTAGCCATGGTCTCATTAGCAGTATGGTGAGAGCGGCGTAGTATGGGCAAATTTTCCCCTTTCAAGTATGGTGGATTAGTGCAGGGGTTTCCTGGAGTTCAGAGCTGGGTGTGCCTTCTGTCACATGTAAGATAAATAGCGGTGAGTCAGCACGCCGCTCTGCCCCTGGAAGACGTCATCTCTGACGATACGGCGTAGGGAGGAGCGGAGTGCTGACGTCACCGACTAATACAACGCTATCCCGGAAGGAACGAGCGTATAGCAAGAGCCGGCTGGCTTGAAATGATTTTTACAGACGCTTTTATATTTACATCGATGTTGTAAGTGTATCTCTTTTTTTCTTTTAATTAAACTTCATTACGTACTTCACTATGATGGCCCTTATGTTTTTTGGGGGATTACACTCCCGGGAGTCATACTGAGGTGCCACAGTGTTGAGGAAGATATCATCCTGCATGCTGGTTTGCAATATAAAGACCCTTGGCAGGGGAAAAAGCCACAGGCGGTTGTGATCTATTCATTTGAGATCCATTGGAGCTGGTAAGCAGATTTGATATTGAAGGTGGAGGATCTTTGTCTTTACCATCACTGCACTTTTCCCTCGGGTGCTTAAGAGTGTGAAGTCACAAATATCAACTTGCACGAGAGAGCTTTTTGCTACAGTGTTATCGTGGAACTTTCCTCATATGATTTCCCTCATTTTTGTTTATTACATTGTGGATATTGTACGGAAGATATAAGACTGTCACATGTCACCATAGTCACTTATTGGTTAATTTCTGAATACTGTTCACTATTTATCATGCATTTTTTCACAGTTTTTTTATTAAGGTATTATTCCTTATTGCCTAAATTTATAAGTTGATATTTTGCAGTGCAACTGCACGTTCCTAATTAAAATTCTTTATCTAATATTTCACAGCTGGGCCCATTTCTGTGCCCACCAAGAGTAACTGTGAGTACTTACAGTCTTGTGGCACCAGCACCACCGCCACCACCAAAGGCCCAATTTTTCTGCCCCTGTTCAACAGGGGCATGCAATTACAATTCTTGATCTAATAATTCACAGCAGGGCCCATTCATGAGCCCACCAAGAGTAACTGTGAGGGCTTACAGTGTTGTGGCACCAGCACCACCACCAAAGGCCCAATTTTTCCTACCACTGTTCAACAATGGCATGTAATTACAATTCCTGATATAATAGTTGACAGCAGGGCGTTCCCGCGCCCACCAAGAGTAACTTTGAGGGCTTACAGTGTTGTGGCAACACCAACACCTAAGGGGCAAATTTCTACAGAGTATATACGTCAGGCCCCTACTTTCAAACATCCAACTTACAAACGATTCCTACTTGCAAACGGAAGGAGACAACAGGAAGTGAGAGGAAATCTACCCCTAGGAAGGGAAATTCTCTCCTGTAAGAGTTAATATGGGAAAAAGGTGTCTCCTCTCTACTGATGCTTTATCACCAATCCTTGTTTCAATAAAAAAAACAAATTTTCCAAAAACATTTGTCATTGGGATGGAAAGTGAGGTGAAATGTTCTGAACAGGTGCACAGACAGCAAAACAAATTTACAGGGGTGCTAACCCTTCCCTATGTTCTCCAAAAAGCTTAAAAATTGATTTTTTGGCTAGAGCTACACTTAAAAAATTTACCTGTTCCAAATTACAAACAGATTGTACTTAAGAACAAACCTACAGTCCCTGTCTTGTTTGCACCGCCTGTATACTGCTGTTCAGAGTATATAGGGCCTTTTTTTATTTTGGGTGCAGGGTTCCCCTTAATATCCATATGTAGCGGGGTATTACCTTTTAAATCCCTCAGAGACTACATTACCCAGTACACTTTTAGGCACCCAGGGTGCCTTGCCCCGTGCAAGGACTGCTGGGGTGGACTTTATAAGGGAGAGGCGGAGCCCAGTTCTTTCTCTTTGGACACCGCCCGCCCAGCAAGCTGAACTGCCGCTTGAGTTCCGGTGACTTTAGGCCAGAAGCCTGGCCTTTCTTTCCAAAGAGCCTTCCGCGCGCACCGAGGAGTCTGAGGGACGTCTCTTCTTGATAATGCACCTTTGCCAGGAGGACCGAACACCCGGATGTTGATGGATCGGTGTACTTAGACACTGCAGCGGAAGAAATGGACGCGGACTGGTCCGGTTGGGTGAGAGAGCACCTGCTCATAGACAGACACAGTACCTTTGTTGCCTTGGTGGATTACAAATTCTGTTCTTCAAGTGCACCACCGTTGCTAGCGAAGATTTCCCTACAGAACTTCCATTTAGTTCAGTCAGGCCTAAATGGGTAGCGCAGACATTCCTGGGCGCCATATTGTCCACGAGGGGAAGTAGCTGCAAAGGGGACTGTTAGAGTTGCATAGTATTGAATAGTTGTCTGTTTGTTTAACACTGTTTATTGCAGGGCTCTGCATATGACTTGTACCCACCTGTTTTACTGCTTACCCACTAATATAAGTAAACATACAAGGGTTAGGTATATTGGTGTCTGTGTTCTTTACTTTACGGAAGAGATAGTTAAAGGAAGGTTTTAAAATTTCACTGTGTCCTTGCCATAGGATTGGGCCGCTGTGAGTTACAGGCCTCACAATCCTATCACTCCCCTACTAACTGTGCCAAGGGAGGTTAGAGCCGATTGCCAGGGGTTGACAGCGGTGCACTACAGGGCCCAAAAATCATACAGGCAGCCCTCTTAACTGGGGGTATCGCTACACGTGGGGGCTCGGGTCCGGGATTCCTGTAAACTGCACGCTGCAATCAAGCCGGTCAGAAGTACCAGCATGGACCCGCCAGCAATGTCACAGTGGTGCGCAGCGGTTGGCGCAGATTCAACCGAGGCGGTAGTTATTGAACTCCCGGGGGGGATCTGGCAAGAAAACAAGATAAAGCAGCTCATAATGTTGTTGCCCCCGAATCAAAAGGCATGGGTGATGGACATAAGGCCAGATATCTCGTGTACATACGCACTAGTGGAATGGAGAGGAGAAGTTACGGAAGATTTTAGAGGTCAGAGCTTAAAAGCCACAGATGGCCAGATATACCGCTTAGTGCATACAAGGGCTATCAAGAAGGAATCTCCAAAAATCTCTCCGCCATCATCCCCGATATTCTTCCACAAAATGGAAAGCAGTCGGCATAGGCGTGCGCAGCCTATTGCATTAGGGTGTGCACCCTAAAGCTCAAACGGACAAAAGTATTGGGAAACCTGCCTTTACACGCACATGAACTTTAATGGCATCCCAGTCTTATGCCCCATACACACGATCATTTTTAATGTCATTTTTAAAACTGACGTTTTTCTTGTCATTTTTTTTCTTGTTTCCTCTCAAGCCTGTCTTGCGTAAACACCATCATTTTAAAAAATGTTCAAGAAAAGCGCAGTGACGTACACCACGTACGACGGCACTATAAAGGGGAAGTTCCATTCGAATGGCGCCACCCTTCATGTTAGTAAAGTTTGTTGAGAGACGATTCGCTCTTTTCAGTCTAGTGCTTTTCAGTCCGTTACAGCATGACGAATGTGCTATCTCCATTACGAACGCTAGTTTTACCAGAACGAGCGCTCCCGTCTCATACTTGATTCTGAGCATGCGCATTTTTTTTCACGCCGTTAAAGCATACACACTATCGTTTTTCACGTCGTTAAAAAAAACGACATGAAAAACGACGTGAAAAAAGAGAGCATGTTCGAAATTTTTAATGCCCGTTTTTCACGTCGTTAAAAATGCTCTGGAGCATACACACGATCATTTTTAATGGCCATTTTTTTTAATGGCATTTTTAACGGCATGAAAAACGATCGTGTGTACGGGGCATTAGTCTGTAGGGTTAAATATTGAGTTGGCTCACCCTTTGCAGATATAACAGCTTCAACTCTTCTGGGAATGCTGTCCACAAAGTTTAGGAGGGTGTCTATGGGAATCTTTGACCATTCTTCCAGAAGCGCATTTGTAAGGTCAGGCATTGATGTTGGACAAGAAGGCCTGGCTCGCAGTATCCGTTTTAATTCATCCCAAAGGTGTTCTATCGGGTTGAGGCCAGGACTCTGTGCAGGCCAGTCAAGTTTCTCCACCCCAAACTCGCTCATCCATGTCTTTATGGACCTTGCTTTGTCCATTGGTCCAAATAATTTGGTGGAGGGGGGATTATGGTGTGGGGGTTGTTTTTCAGGTGTTGGGCTTGGCCCCTTAGTTCCAGTGAAGGAAAATCTTAAGGCGTCAGAGCATACCAAGACCTTTTGGACAATTTCATGCTCCCAACTTTGTGGGAACAGTTTGGGGACGGCCCCTTCCTGTTCCAACATGACTGCACACCAGTGCACAAAGCAAGGTCCATAAAGACAGGGATTTAGCAGGGGTGGTGGAAAATTACCTTCCAGTGCAAAAATTCACATTATAATAGTAACTAAAACATCTAAAATTAAGTGTAACAATCTAAAAAATAAAAATTCCAAAGTGCTGTAATGGTGGGAACCTCCCAACTAAAAGGTTGTTTCACTTGAGATTAATCTGTATGGTAAATGTCATTAGAAGGGGTTTCCACCATCCCTGCTAAGTTTATTTTTATACAGTCAGTATGTCTTATTTTCAGCTTGATGTTTATTATGTGAAGTTGCGTATTACAGAGACCAGTATTGTGATAATATTGAAGTTTATTGAGATTTCCATACATTAGAGGATTCCACCATTATTGTAAAGTTATTGATCAGTAAGTTAGCTCTGCACTTTTTTTTTTTTTTTTTTTGTGGTGTGGGAACACCACAGTGCTTTGCGGGAGGCCTTTCAGTTACACTTTTTTATTTTATCTCCAGTAGTTTCTTGTAAATAGTAGTGTGGTGATTACTTATTATACTAAAATCGGCATTTGGCATTAATAAACAACAGATTTCAGCTGTGCCCCACCAGGCCGGCACCCCCTTGAACAATGTGCCTGTCTGCTGAGTTCATCACCCCCATCCCTGCACTCAGTGCACTGATTAACAGCACTGATTGGAAGCACTGATAAGCGCCATTGATTGGTACTGACAGGTGGCACTCATTTGCACTGGTGTGGGACTGACTGCCACTGACAGGTGGCACTGATTGGAAGCACTGATTGGCACTGACAGACGGCATTGGCACTGATTGGCACTGACAGGCAGCACAGGCACTGATTGGCACTGCCAGGTGGCACTAATTGGAAGCACTAATTGGCACTGACAGGTGACACTGGCTCTCGGTGGCACTGATTGGAAGCACTGATTGGCACTGACAGGCGGCACTGATATTGATTGGCACTGATAGGTGGCACTGATACTGATTGGCACTGACAGGTGGCACTGATTGGAAGCACTAATTGGCACTGACAAACTGACAAGCGGCACTGGCACTGACAGGTGGCACTGATTGGCACAGACAGGTGGTATTAGTTGGAAGCACTGACAGAGGAGAGGGGGGGGTTTCCAGGGGTGTACCTAGAGCATTTGGCACCCGGGGCGGATCCTATATCTGCCACCCCCTCCCACGTTAAAATGTAAAAACACCCCACTGTGCCCCCTGCATCTTTCAATATATCTTTGTCACTACTGTATCACTGGACTCCTTTACATTACACAGCACCCTACATCACAGGACCCCTTTACATTACACAGCACCCTGCACCTCTGAACCCCTTTACATTACACAGCACCCTGCATCACTGGACCCCTTTACATTACACAGCACCCTGTACCTCTGGACCCCTTTACATTACACAGCATCCTGCATCACTGGACCCCTTTACATTGCACAGCACCCTGTACCTCTGGACCCCTTTACATTACACAGCATCCTGCATCACTGGACCCCTTTACATTACACAGCACCCTGTACCTCTGGACCCCTTTACATTACACAGCATCCTGCATCACTGGACCCCTTTACATTACACAGCCCCCCTCAGCACAGAGCCCCCTTCAGCACAGACCCCCTCTTCAGCAAAGACCCCCCCTTCAGCACAGATGGACCCCCCCCTTCAGCACAAATGGACCCCCAATTTCAGCACAGACCTCCGCTTCAGCACAGATGACCCCGCTTCAGCACAGACCCCCGCTTCAGCACATCCCCCCTTTCAGCACAGACTAGGGTTGCCCCCTTTTATTAAGCCAAACCCAAACATTTTAGCGGCGCACAGCAGTTTTATTTTTTTTTGCAGTATACACTATAGGATTTTAAAAGAATTGGGACACCTTTGGGTGCCCCAAAAGAGCAGTATTGTGATGCCGTGATGAACAGTAGGTGTGGCCAGAAGGTCAGTCTGTTTCCCAGTATTAATCCTCCCCAGGTTAGCTTATGCTAACACATAACAGGAGACCCCAATCCAGGAATACAGGAAATCCCCCTACCTCACCCCTCCAGTTAAAGAAGACCTCCAGCTAGGAGGACTGCGGGAGGTGATAAGAGGGGATCTCCCTCCAGTAAAGAAGACCTCCAGCTAGGAGGACTGTGGGGGGGGGTAATAAGAGGGGATCCCCATCCAGGAGCATAGAACCCCCCCTCCAGTAAAGAAGACCTCCAGCTAGGAGGACTGCGAGAGGTGATAAGAGGGGATCCCCCTCCAGTAAAGAAGACCTCCAGCTAGGAGGACTGTGGGAAGTGATAAGAGGGGATCCCCATCCAGGAGCATAGGACCCCCTCCAGTAAAGAAGACCTCCAGCTAGGAGGACTGTGGGGGGGTGATAAGAGGGGATCCCCATCCAGGAGCATAGACCCCCCTCCTCCCCCACAAGTTAAAAAAGACCCCCAGCTAGGAGGATTGAAGGGGTGATAAAGAGGACCCCCATCCAGGAATAGGTGAGGGATGATAAGAGGGGATCTTGATAACCCCCCTCTGGTAGAAAGATACCACTGACTAGGAAGAATGCAGACATCTGCCCCCCCCCTCTTAATAAGGTGAATGACAGTTTAGTGAAGACATTCATAGAGTTACACACACAACAGCTCCGGCCACAGTGCAGAGGGGGAGGGAGGTGACTCACCGCATCAGGTAAGGAGGAGGAAGAAATCCCCATAGAGCTCCGATGTCTGTGAAGGAGCTCTGGACTGTCACTGCTGCTTCTTCTCCTTGTTCTGTCCCCTGCGCTGCTGAACAGGCTTGCTGACTGGCAGAGGGAGGAAGTTGGACAGCAGGCACCTCACAGGGGAGAAAGCAGGCTCCAGTCCGCTGCTGGAGTGCGGAGTCTGGAGTGCAGATGTAGATCACTCCGCCGGCGCCTGTGGGGACCTGCAGCCGGAACTATAGAAGCTGCATCGGAAAATGCGGCTGGCTTACTCCGCGGCTGAGGTCCTAGTTCCCTGCTCGATTACCTCCCACTCGCAGCACAGCTGTTTTTACCGGCCCCAGTGGTGGTGACTGAGTTACACAGGGACAGGACAGATGTTGCAGGCATTTAGCACTAAGAAAACTTGTGAAACACAGACAAGGCACAGGGATGATTAGGGTGTGCCTAGGCACACCCGGCACACCCCGTGGGCACGCCTATGGCAGTCGGGATACGATAGCCCCAGGGACACCACTGGCAGCTATAGGGCCGGAACTATTGAAAGCTCTGGATTTTTTCAGGAAAGTTACCTGTGCCTTCCGGGGAAGAAGACTTTGACACCTGGATTGAACAGGCAATGCAGGTAGTAGAAGGATGGGAAGTACCAGAAGCGCAGAAGAAGCAGCGCATCAGTGAAAGCTTGAAGGGCGCTGCTGCTGAGGCTGTGAAGAACCTTAGGTTCAGCAATGCTGCTTGTACTGCATATGACTATCTGGCTATGTTGCAGGAGGAATTTGGTCAGCTGGAGAAGGTGACTGAACTAATGTACCAATTCGAGAATACCCTCCAACAGCCGGGAGAGAAATTATCCGAATATGTCCGGAGGTTAAACAGGATGCTGTGCCAAATTGTACTCAAAAAGGGAATGCTGCCCCAAGTCATATATGCAACTAGGATGAAGCAGATCCTGAGGAGAGCTTTACGTTCGGATCCAGTTTGGCTCCACCTGAAGACCTCTGAAGGAGTCATGGATTTGAGTTACCCAGACCTTGTGCGGATCATAAGGGACGAAGAAGCCCTGTTGAAGGACCAACAGGCGGTTGAGAAGACCGCTCCCCTACCCTCAGTAGGAGTCAGAGCAGCAGTAACCACTGAACGGGTCTTAGAAGTAGAGACCTTAAAGTCTCAGATGACTCAAGTGCTGGACTTATTGACCTCTCTATTGGCCAAAAATTCTGGAGCCAAAGAGCAAGAGGAGATCAAGAAGGAACCACGCCAGAGTGTTTCCACTCCAACATCCCCACAGGGAAAAAGGGAAACTGTCTGTTTCAACTGTGGAGGAGTCGGCCATTTTGGAAGAGTGTGCCCTAGTCCAAGGAAGAACCGGAGCACTTACCACGAGCCGGCGGAAAACTTCAGAGGGCCCCGGTGAAGGAGTCAGCCGGGCGCCCACTATTCACAGAAAGCTCCAAAAAGATCCAAAAGCCAGAAGAGGGAAAGGGAAACAATGTCCCTCCCGGAATGCTCAATGCCACTAGTCAGGAGGCGAAATCTAGCCATCTAAGGGAAATTAATGCATACCAGGCCCAACAAGGGTTGAGATCCAGAGAGAAATTGAAGAAAAAGAAAACCTCAAAAGAAGAATCCAAGAGTCCAAAGAAGAAGACCCCTCAGAAGAGTTTTCCAGCCAAGTTAATAGGGCCCTCCCAACTAGTCCCCATTCAAGTTGAGGGAGTCTACACCAAAGCCATACTGGACACAGGAGCCCAAGTGACCCTGTTATATAAAGACTTTTACCAGAAGCACTTATGTCACGTGCCCCTACAAAAGCTAGAAGACTTAGAGATATGGGGAATTGGTACTCACAGGTTTCCATATGACGATTATGTTTCAATCAGCCTGGCCTTCGACCCCTCTGTGACAGGAAAGGCAGAAGTCTTTGACACCCTGGCAGTAGTTTGCCCTCACCCACCAGGAGCCAACACGAGTTCTCTGATCATAGGGACCAACACTGATCTGCTCAGGAGACTGCTGACACCTCTAGCCCAGGAGCAGGGTACTTCAGGAGACAGGATCCACCCCATGCTGCAGCAGGTCTACTGGAAGTTGGTACTGGAACAGAAGGCCCCAGAAGAGGGGGTGGGGAAAGTCTGGAGACTGTCAAGGAAGGAGAAGATGTTACAGCCTGGTGAGATGACCTGCCTGCAGGCTACTGTGAAACTCTTGTGGGAGCAGCCTGGTCCCTTTGTAGTCTTAGAACCAGACCCCCGGGACACCCACCCAGGGTTGGAAGTGATCCCCGAAGTTGAGGGCATTGAAGAAGGCTAAGGGCCAAATCCCAGTGAGCATCAGGAATGTCACTAGTTCTCCCATGAAGATTCCGGCCCGGATGTTGCTGGGGAGAGTAAACCCTGCCACCCCAGTGGCCCTGTCCGACTTGGAGAAGGCTGAAGGAGGAGAATATAATCTGGAGGATCTCTGCCTGGAGACCACCACCCTGCCACCAGTGTGGAAGGAGAGAGCTAAGGCCCAGCTGACTAGATGGAGAAAAATATTCTCAAAGGACAAGTTCGACGTAGGGTGTGCGAGGAGTGCCACCCATAAGATCCGTCTGCAGGAAGACAAACCTTTCCGGGAGAGGGTCCGACGAGTCCCCCTGGCTGACTTAGAAGACTTACGTGAACAGTTGACGGAGCTTAAGAGAACTGGGGTTATTTGGGAATCCAGAAGCCCATATGCCTCCCCTATTGTGGTAGTCAGGAAAAAGAATGGGTCGCTGAGACTTTGTATAGACTACAGGACTCTCAATAGAAGGACCATACCTGACCAGTATACCACCCCCAGGATAGAAGATTCCTTACAGAGTCTGTCTGGAGCCAAGTGGTTCAGCGTCATGGACCTGAAGAGTGGGTATTATCAAATCCCAATGCACCCTGATGACAGAGAGAAGACAGCATTCATCACCCCAGTGGGATTCTATGAGTTCAACAGGATGCCTCAGGGCCTGTCAGGGGCCCCTGCCACCTTCCAGAAGTTGATGGAGAAGACAGTGGGGGACATGAATCTTATTGAAGTCCTGGTGTACCTAGACGACATCATTGTCTTCGGGAAGACTCTGGAGGAGCACGAAAGAAGGCTGGAGAAAGTCCTGAAGAGACTCAGTGAAGAGGGACTTAAACTATCCAGGGAGAAGTGTCAGTTTTACCGGTCCTCAGTTCACTATCTGGGACACATAGTGTCGGAAGAAGGAGTGTCTACAGACCCTGACAAACTGGAAGCAGTTACCTTCTGGCCCCGGCCAACTACAGTGACTGAACTCAGATCCTTCCTGGGGTTTTGCTCCTACTACCGCAGGTTTGTGGAAGGATTTTCAAAAATTGCCAAACTACTGAATGAGTTACTGAAGACAGAAGGAGAGGAGGATGATACTGGCCCCAGGAAGCCCGGAGAGTCCGTGGAAGACCAGTGGACAGAGAAGTGTGGAGAGGCCTTCGAAATGCTGAAGAAAAGTCTGACCACTGCCCCGGTCTTGGCCTATGCTGACACTAAGAGACCATATGAACTGCATGTGGACGCCAGCCATGATGATCTGGGAGGTGTACTGTACCAGGAGTATGAAGGACAACTCAAGCCAGTCGCCTATGTAAGTAGGAGTCTAACACCAGTGGAGAAGAATTACCCCACCCACAAATTGGAGTTCCTGGCCCTGAAGTGGGCAGTGGTGGATAAACTCAAAGACTACCTGTATGGAGAGGACTTTACAGTAAAGACAGATAATAACCCACTCACCTACCTTTTCACCACAGCCAAGCTGGACGCCACTGGCCACCATTGGTTGGCCGCCCTCTCTGGATCCAACTTTATCCTCAAGTATAGGCCGGGAACTGGAAACAGGGATGCGGACTGATTATCCAGAAGGTCTCATGCTCCCACTTACCATACAGAAGACTGGACCCAGGTAACCCCAGATGGGGTGCAGGCTTTGTGTCAAGGAGCCCAACTTCAAGCTAGTGGGGGATCCAGGGCAGAAGAAATTGGAGTTTCGGTAGTGGGGGTGCCCAAATGCTATTGTGACGTTACCCAGATTGGCGCAGACGACTTGCCAAAATTATCCAAGAAGGACATAAGAAGGGATCAGTTGGAAGACCCCTAGGGAAGATTGGCTTTGGAAGCTCTAGAAGACAAGGATCCGGACAGGCTCTTGCGAAATCCCTCAAAAGAAGCTTGATTAATTCACAAAGAATGGGACAAGTTACAGGTGCATCAAGGGGTGGTCTACCGAAGGGGCCCATCTGATGACCTGGAAGAGAAGTGGCAACTGTTTCTGCTGGAAAAACACAGAAGAACTGTCTTGGCTGCCCTACATGATAACCATGGCCACTTAGGGGCCAAACGAACCTTCCAGTTTGTAAGGAATAGATTCTACTGGCCTTGTATGCGAGCTGAAATGGAGGAGTACTGTCACTCATGTGCTCGCTGCATACAGAGGAAGACATTGCCGCATCAAGCCGCCCCAATGGGCCATCTGCAGAGTCAAGGGCCCTTGGACTTGGTATGCATCGACTTTCTCTGTCTGGAACCTGACTTGAGTGGACATGGAAATGTTCTGGTGATAACCGACCATTTCACCCGTTATGTCCAGGCCTTTCCAACTAAAGACCAGAAGGCCTCCACTGTAGCCAAAATCTTGGTGGAGAAATACTTTGCACTACGGGTTACCTCAACGCCTTCACTCAGACCAAGGGAGAGAATTTGAGAGCCGACTGATTCGGAAGTTGCTGGACTCTTTAGGAATAAAAAAAACCCGTACTACCCCTTATCACCCTCAAGGTGATGCCCAACCAGAAAGACTCAACAGGACTCTGTTAAATATGTTGGGGACTCTGAACAGTGAGGAGAAGCAACATTGGGGCAAGCACATAGCTGCCATAGTGCACGCCTATAATAGTACAGCCAGCGATGTCACAGGATATTCCCCTTACAGACTTATGTTTGGAAGAGAGGCCAGACTACCAGTGGACTTGGCCTTTGGTACCTCCATGGACCATACATCTGTCACCTTACACAAAAGGTTATGTGGACAGGCTGCGGAAGAGTTTGAGACTGGCCTATGAGAAGGCCCAATCAATTTCTGATCAGAGGGGAGCCCGGAACAAATGGAACTTTAACCTTAGGGTCCGTATTTAAGATCTACAACCTGGAGACAGAGTGTTGCTGAGGAATGTAGGAGTCCCAGGGAAGCACAAGCTGGCTGACAGATGGAGATCAGAACCTTATGTGATTTGTAAGAAGCTGCCTGGTCTACCCATGTACCAGATAAAGCCTGAAGGAAGAGTGGGGCCGCTGAAGATCTGGCACAGAAACCATCTGCTACCCCTTTCTGAAGCAGTCAGGATGCCTCCTACCCCGGATTCCCCCGAGCTACCTTCAAGCTTGAATACTCCCAGACCCAACACTAGGTCTCAGACGACTCTGTCAGGAGAAACGGATATCACCACTCAGAGTGAAGATGAGGAACTGGAAGTTGAATGGTTGTGGCCATCCCAAGTATCTGAACCTCTGTCCATAGACCTTCTGTCCTCTGAGGATGCCCCTGATGATACTTTGAATCCGGAAGCCACTGAGTTTATTCCATCCTATGCTCAGACAGAGGAGTGGGAAGATGGTATAGAATCCTTCCCTGTTGACGATCCAAGGGACTCCATGTATCTTTCTGCATCTAATTCGGGTGCCTCAGAAACAGAAGAAACTCTTACACCAATCCCAGTGGAAGAACCTGTGGTATCTGAGGCATTGACCCCCAGAGAACAAAGAGCAAAAAGAACCATACATCCTCCCCGGAAGCTAACCTATACACAGATGGGAGAAAGCTCTGAGGACACTGTAACTACCGCAAGAAGGACAATACAAAAGCCTGATCCCTCCACTGTGCATTTGGTGGAGGGCAACCCCAGCTTGCTTTCTGGCACAGTTAGGCAGGCCACCATCACGACATGACCCGTGGGCAGGGAAATCCCCCTCCCCATTTTTGGTGGGAGCTTCCCCTGCCGACCTTCCTTGCAGCCCTCAATGACTTTTGTTTGTACGTATTATTAATGTTGTCTTTGGGGACCAAAGATTCTAAGTGGGGGGAGTGTGTAGTGGGGTATTACCTTTTAAATCCCTCAGAGACTACATTACCCAGTACAATTTTAGGCACCCAGGGTGCCTTGCCCTGCGCAAGGACTGCTGGAGTGGACTTTATAAGGGAGAGGCGGAGCCCAGTTCTTTCTCTTTGGACACCGCCCGCCCAGCAAGCTGAACTGCCGCTTGAGTTCCGGTGACTTTAGGCCAGAAGCCTGGCCTTTCTTTCCAAAGAGCCTTCCGCGCGCACCGTGGAGTCTGAGGGACATCTCTTCTTGATACTGCACCTTTGCCAGGAGGACCGAAGACCCGGATGTCGATGGATCGGTGTACTTAGACACCGCAGCGGAAGAAACGGACGCGGACTGGTCCGGTTGGGTGAGAGAGCACCTGCTCATAGATAGACACAGTACCTTTGTTGCCTTGGTGGATTACAAATTCTGTTCTTCAAGTGCACCACCGTTGCTAGCGAAGATTTCCCTACAGAACTTCCATTTAGTTCAGTCAGGCCTGACTGGGTAGTGCAGACATTCCTGGGCGCCATATTGTCCACGAGGAGAAGTAGCTGCAAAGGGGACTGTTAGAGTTGCATAGCATTGAATAGTTGTCTGTTTGTTTAACACTGTTTATTGCAGGGCTCTGCATATGACTTGTACCCACCTGTTTTACTGCTTACCCACTAATATAAGTAAACATACAAGGGTTAGGTATATTGGTGTCTGTGTTCTTTACTTTACGGAAGAGATAGGTAAAGGAAGGTTTTAAAATTTCACTGTGTGTCCTTGCCATAGGATTGGGCCGCTGTGAGTTACAGGCCTCACAATCCTATCACTCCCCTACTAACTGTGCCAAGGGAAGTTAGAGCCGATTGCCAGGGGTTGACAGCGGTGCACTACAGGGCCCAAAAATCATACAGGCAGCCATCTTACCTGGGGGTATCGCTACACATACAAGACCCAAAGGGGCTAGTAATGGGCTGGGGTAGCCATGCCATTTTTCTCAATGATTTTCATCCATATTGCCGGGACCAGACATTACATTAAAGCCGCAAGCAGTTTTAAATGGCTTTTTTTCCTTTTGAAATGTAATTTTATGCAGGGACAGTTCTAAACACGGGAAACACGTGCCACTTCACAGGCATACTTTAGACACCCCCCAGGTACGATATTTAAAGGAATATTTCACTTTTCTTTTTTCACTTTATGCATTATTAACCACTTAACGACCGCCCCATGTACATATACATCGGCAAAATGGCACGGACAGGCACAATCACAAACATGTACTTGACTGCCTTCGTATGGGTGGGGGGTCGGACCCCCCTCCGGTACATGAGGCTGTCGTTTTTGGTTCGGGAGCGATCCGTGATGAGGGGGCCGCCATTGGTTTCTGGCCACCCCCTCGCGATCGCTCCCGGCGAATGAAATGCTTCCCCTGCCTGTGTAATACACAGGCAGGAGGAAGTGATGTCATCTCTCCATGCGGCGCTCACATAGTCCGGAGCGCCGTGGAGAGAAGACATCAGATTAGCGCATGAACAGTACACTGACGCCAGGACACATAGGTACACAATCGCCCCCCAGTCACCGACAGATCACCCCCCAGCCCCCAGTCACCGATTGCAGTGATCATTTATTTACTGATCACTGCAAACAGTGACATTTGTGACTGTAAAAGTGTCCAGAGTAGCTCCCTAACCCCCCCCCTAATAAAGGTTTAACCCCTTGATCGCCCCCCAGGTAACCCTTTCACCCCCTATCACCACTGTCACTAAGCGATCGTTTTTCTGATCACTGCATTAGTGTCGGTGGTACCGCTAGCTAATCAGTTATTTTTTTAGGTTCGCCGCCAGGTTTTTATAGCGTCAGGTACCCCCATATATTACCTAATAAAGGTTTAACCCCTTGATCGCCCCCCAGGTAACCCTTTCACCCCCTTTTGCCAGTGTCACTAAGCGATCGTTTTTCTGATCGCTGTATTAGTTATGCTGGTGCCGCTAGGTAGTCAGTTATTTTTTTAGGTTCACTGCCAGGTTTTTATAGCATCAGGTACCCCCATATATTATCTAATAAAGGTTTTAACCCCCTGATTGCCCCTAGAGTTAACCCTTTCACCAGTGATCACCGTATAAGTGTCACTGGTGACACTGGTTAGCCAGTTAGTTATTTTTTTATTTAGGTTCCCCGTCAGGTTTTTATATAGTGTCAGGTACCCCCATATATTACCTAATAAAGGTTTTAACCCCCTGATTGCCCCTAGTTAACCCTTTCACCAGTGATCACCGTATAAGTGTTACGGGTGACGCTGGTTAATTAGTTTGCTTTTTATAGTGTCTGTCAGGGACGTGCTGGGCTTGAACCTGGGACCTCTTCTGTGTCTGGCATTGACTCTTCCAGCGGAGCAATCTGAGATGCTGGACAGTTCCCTGCCTGATCTGCTGGATAACCTATCTGATCCATTAGACTACTCTGCTTGGTGTCTGATTACTGTTGAACTCTGAACCCCTTGCTCCTCCCATGTACTTCCTATAAAAGACATTCCAGAGATGTTGCCCCTTGCGGTTTGATCTGCTTCTGTTCCCTGAGTTCCTGATTCTGTGCTTGTATCCTGTTCCTGTGTTTGACCCGGCTTCCTGACCACGCTTCTGTCTACAGTCCTGACCTCGGCTCGTTTGACCCTGCTCAGTTATCTGCCAGTCTGCCTGTTGCCAAGATTCGGCCTGGACTTTGACTACTCTCTGCCTGCCACTTGTTATGTTTACCTTGATGTGTATGACCCGGCTTGTCTGACTCTGCAAACCTGCACCAGCTTACCTGCATCCTCTGCTCTGCAAGCTGCACACGCTGACCTGCATCCTTTGCAATGCAAACCTGCACCTGCTGACCTGCATCCCTGCTCTGCAAACCTGCACCTGCTGACCTGCATCCCTGCTCTGCAAACCTGCACCTGCTGACCTGCATCCCTGCTCTGCAAACCTGCACCTGCTGACCTGCATCCCTGCTCTGCAAACCTGCACCTGCTGACCTGCATCCCTGCTCTGCAAACCGGCACCTGCTGACCTGCATCCTCTGCTCTGCAAGCTGAACCTGCTGACCTGCATCCGCTGCTTCCGGAACCAGCCGTTCCAGTCTCCACTCGGCTCCACCACTCCAAGCAGTGAGGATCAGACAGGCACCCTTACCTCACCGTGCTCTTACCACCACTGTCCCCACTCCAGTGGTCTCCGAGCCGGGGTTGTACGGGAGGTCCCTCTCCGCACGTCAGGCTCACACCTAAGGTACGTTACAGTATCAAACCGCCATGCCTGAGCCTGCAGGAGATACCTTGCCTATGGACAATGTCTATCAACACCTTACAGCTCTCACTCAGATCGTGAAGTCTCTGCAGGGCAGCCATGTCCGAATGGATAAGCAGACACAAACTCAAGCCAGCTCTGCAGATTCACCTCCAACCCCAACTTCCTCTATTGGAATGTTACCATCTCCTGAGCCCAGGGTCCCTGTTCCTGAGAAGTTTTTCGGGGATCGGAGTAAATTCCGTGCGTTTCGCAACGCATGTGAACTTTAGTTTTCGTTGCTACCTCTGACTTTTTCATCTGAAGCCACCAAGGTGGGCTTCGTTATCGCTTTGCTGCAGGGGGAACCTCAAGCTTGGGCCCATCACCTACTTGAAGTCCGCCATGTAGTTCTAGACTCTCTGCCCTCTTTTCTTGATGCCATGGCCCGACTTTATGACGATCCACAGCGGACTTCTACTGCCGAGGCTGCTCTCCATGCGCTCCAGCAAGGCCGCCGAGCGGTCGAGGACTATGTGACTGATTTCAGACGCTGGAGCGCGGATACCCAGTGGAATGAGGCGGCTCTGCGGCATCAATTCCGTCTTGGTCTCTCTGAAAGCCTGAAGGATGAGTTAGCACGGGTCGGTGTTCCGGATGTTCTAGAGACTTTAATTAATTTGTCTATCCAGATAGACCTACGACTCCGGGAGCGCAGAGCAGAAAGGTCTACCCAACAGCTCCGCCCAGCTTGGATGCTACCCCGGATACGAGCCCCTGTGTACCCTGCCAGTGCCAGTATGGTTCCAACTAAACCCTCATCCCTCAACCAGACCATCAAGCCAGGGCAGCTTGGACTAATGAAACATTCCCTATCGGCCAAGGAACGACTTCGTCGGCTGCAGAATTATCTATGCCTGTATTGCAGAGAAACCCAGTCATTATGTCTCTTCTTGTCCTGCCAAGCTGCGCAAGGTCCTGGCTACCTCTTCTCCCAACTACTCACCTCCATCTACCAATGCTACTCACCTGGCTCTTCCTATCTCTTTCCAACTACCAGGGAGGACAATACCAGTAACTGCAATAATCGACTCAGGGGCATGTAGTTGTTTTGTCGATCTAGACTTTGCAGCACAACAACACATCCCACTCCAACCTAAGACTCAGGGACTTTCCATTTTCCTGGCAGATGGGTCTCGCATCAAGTCCGGAGTAGTGACCCATGAGACCCCTCCTTTGCCTGTGATCACCTCCATGGACCATAAGGAACTATTGACTTTGGATGCTATTGCATCTCCCATGTTTCCAGTTATCCTGGGTCTACCTTGGCTTCAGGCACACAATCCACAGATTGATTGGGGAACCGGAAGTATTAAGTTCCAGTCACCATACTGTCAACGCCACTGCATGCTTCCACGTCCCAGCACCTTGGGGCCTCTGTTATGCCTGGATTCAGATCCAGAGATACGAGCTTCTGTACCCAAACAATATCATGAGTTCCTGGACGTCTTCAGCAAACGAGGGGCCGAAGTCCTCCCGCCTCATCGTCCTTACGATTGTCCAATCGAGCTTCTTCCCGGTGCTGAGATTCCTTTCGGACGGATCTTCCCCCTATCTGAACGGGAGCTTGAGGTACTGAAAGAATACGTTGATGAGAACCTTAAGAGGGGTTTCATCCGTCCTTCCACTTCTCCAGCAGGGGCAGGAATCTTCTTTGTGGAGAAAAAAGACCATTCTCTTCGGCCCTGTGTAGATTACCGGGAATTAAATAAAATCACGGTCAAGAACCGGTACCCTCTGTCTCTGGTACCTGAACTTTTTCAAAGACTCAGGACTTCCTCTGTGTTTACCAAATTAGACCTGCGGGGGGCGTACAACCTCGTATGCATCCGAGCAGGGGATGAATGGAAGACTGCCTTTCGTACCAGGTTCGGCCATTACGAATACCTAGTAATGCCCTTCGGCCTATGTAACGCCCCTGCCACCTTTCAGCATCTAGTCAATGATGTTTTCAGAGACTGTCTGGACATTTATGTAGTTGTCTATCTTGATGATATTTAGATTTTTTCCTCCTCTCTTGAGCAGCACCGGAAACACGTCAAGAGTGTACTCTGTCGTCTCCGCCAGCATGGACTGTACGCAAAACCAGAAAAGTGTGAATTCGAGCGACAGAGTATCCAGTTCCTTGGCCTAGTGATCTCTACAGAGGGATTCAAGATGGACCCACAGAAGGTTTCAGCCATTCTGGATTGGCCTGCACCTTCAGATAAAAAGGGGGTGCAGCGCTTCGTTGGCTTTGCCAATTTTTATCGAAGGTTTATCAAGGGATTCTCTGCTATTATTTCCCCGATTACGCAGCTAACGAAGCAAAATGCTTGATTCCAGTGGACATCTGAAGCACAGGCTGCTTTCACAAACCTAAAAATACTTTTTACGTCTGCTCCTATCCTAAGTCATCCCGATCCTGCCCTACCGTATCTACTTGAGGTAGATGCCTCAGAGACAGCGGTTGGAGCTGTTATCTCCCAGCGCCAAGGTCTCAAGGACTTGATACACCCGGTAGCCTTCTTCTCCCGTAAGCTTACCCCATCCGAGAGGAATTATGATGTTGGAGACCGGGAGCTCCTGGCCATTAAATCTGCCCTTGAGGAGTGGAGGTACTTGTTGGAGGGAGCAGCGCATCCTATACTCATTTACACAGACCACAAGAACCTAGAGTATCTGAGAGCTGGCAAACGTCTGAGACCACGCCAGGCACGTTGGGCACTATTTTTCTCTAGGTTCTCGTTCCACATAACTTACCGGCCAGGCTCCAAGAACACCAAACCAGACGCTCTTTCCCGCATGTTTGATGATCCAAAAGAGGTGTCAGCTCCAGATACCATTCTATCGGAAGGCAACTTCTTACTTTTACAAACTAGCCTGATGTCTGTCTTGAAGCAAGCTTCTACAGGTGTGTCTGGTCCCTCTGAAATCACTCTGGTACCCAAGGACGGGTTACTTTGGAAGAATGACAAAATCTTTGTGCCAGAAGAAGTTCGAGTCACAGTGTTAAACTTGTGTCATGATCATCCCCTGGCAGGCCATTTCGGAATGCATAAAACCCTTGAACTGATTCAACGCACGTTTTGGTGGCCGGATCTTGAAAAAGACTGCAGGGAATATGTAGGTTCATGTGCCACCTGTATCCGTAGCAAGACCACTAGAAGCAAGGCCTGGGGTCTGCTCAGACCCTTACCAGTCCCTGACCGTCCCTGGAAAATGATTGCCATGGACTTCATAGTGGAACTCCCCCCGTCTGAAGGTTGCACAGCCATCTTTGTAGTGGTTGACCGTCTATCCAAGATGGCCCACTTCGTGCCTCTCAAAGGCACGCCCTCTGCCATGGAAACTGCCCAGGTCTTCATTAGGGAAGTAGTAAGGCTACATGGGGTCCCTGCGGACATCGTTTCGGATAGAGGGGTGCAGTTCACCTCTCGCTTTTGGAAGGCTTTGTGCAAGGTCCTGAAGATTGAGTTGTCCATGTCCTCGGCCTATCACCCCCAAACTAACGGGCAAACCGAAAGAACGAATCAGACGCTCGAACAGTACCTCAGATGCTTCACCACCTTCGTTCAAGACGACTGGGTATCTTTACTACCCTTGGCAGAGTTTGCCTTTAACAACGCCAGTCATTCGGCTACAGGTCAATCGCCATTTTTTGCCAACTACGGGTTTCACCCGACCTTCTTACCTGATCTCATCCCTGATTCAACAGTCCCAGCGGTCCAGAGTATTGTTGATTTCCTGACCCGTAACAGCAGGATATTGCAGGAAGCCATGACTAAGGCACAAGCAGCCAATAAAAGGATCTTTGACAGGAAAAGGAGAGGGGAATTATGCCTGCAACAGGGTGACCAAGTATAGTTATCGACCACCAACCTTAAGATGGCTTGCCCCGCAAGGAAACTGGCACCCAAGTTCATCGGTCCTTTCCCAGTAAAACGGAAATTAAAGGTCTCCTATGAACTTGCCTTACCGGAGTCGTTGAAGATTCACCCAGTCTTTCACGTTTCCTTGCTGAAACCCGCAGTGCCCGACCCGTTCCCAGACAGGGGATCGGGACCACCCAAGCCTGTAATCATTGACGGTGATGAGGAGTTCGAGGTGGAGGCCGTCTTGGACTGCCGAAGAAGAGGGAACCAGCTTCAATTCCTGATCAAGTGGAAGGGGTACGGTCTGGAGGAGAACTCCTGGGAACCCCAACAGAACATTCACGCCCGAGAGTTAATCCAGGCCTTTTTTCGCAGTCACCCCCAGAAAAGAGCTCTATTGGGCACCCGGAGGTTGCCCTTAAGGGGGGGGACTGTCAGGGACGTGCTGGGCTTGAACCTGGGACCTCTTCTGTGTCTGGCATTGACTCTTCCAGCGGAGCTATCTGAGATGCTGGACAGTTCCCTGCCTGATCTGCTGGATAACCTATCTGATCCATTAGACTACTCTGCTTGGTGTCTGATTACTGTTGAACTCTGAACCCCTTGCTCCTCCCATGTACTTCCTATAAAAGACATTCCAGAGATGTTGCCCCTTGCGGTTTGATCTGCTTCTGTTCCCTGAGGTCCTGATTCTGTGCTTGTATCCTGTTCCTGTGTTTGACCCGGCTTCCTGACCATGCTTCTGTCTCCAGTCCTGACCTCGGCTCGTTTGACCCTGCTCAGTTATCTGCCAGTCTGCCTGTTGCCAAGATTCGGCCTGGACTTTGACTACTCTCTGCCTGCCACTTGTTATGTTTACCTTGATGTGTATGACCCGGCTTGTCTGACTCTGCAAACCTGCACCAGCTTACCTGCATCCTCTGCTCTGCAAGCTGCACACGCTGACCTGCATCCTTTGCAATGCAAACCTGCACCTGCTGACCTGCATCCCTGCTCTGCAAACCGGCACCTGCTGACCTGCATACTCTGCTCTGCAAGCTGAACCTGCTGACCTGCATCCGCTGCTTCCGGAACCAGCCGTTCCAGTCTCCACTCGGCTCCACCACTCCAAGCAGTGAGGATCAGACAGGCACCCTTACCTCACCGTGCTCTTACCACCACTGTCCCCACTCCAGTGGTCTCCGAGCCGGGGTTGTACGGGAGGTCCCTCTCCGCACGTCAGGCTCACACCTAAGGTACGTTACAGTGTCAGGGCACCCGCCTTATATAACCCAATAAAGGTTTAACCCCCTGATCGCCCGGCGATATCAATTAGGTTTTAGCAGCAGAGAGGGTCTGCGTCGCCCCAGGCAGTGTCAGGTTAGTGCCAGTAGCGCTAACACCCACGCGTGAAGCATACACCTCCCTTAGTGGTATAATATTTGAACAGATCAATATCTGATCTGATCAGATCTATACTAGCGTCCCCAGCAGTTTAGGGTTCCCAAAAACGCAGTGTTAGCGGGATCAGCCCAGATACCTGCTAGCCCCTGCGATTTGCCCCTCCGTCCAGTCCAGGCCACCCAAGTGCAGTATCGATTGATCACTGTCACTTACAAAACACAACACACATAACTGCAGCGTTCGCAGAGACAGGCCTGATCCCTGCGACTCCAGTGCTGTAGGAGGTGATTGCACCACCACAGTTAAAAAAAAGAGCATATATGCCGAAGCTTGGGTGCAGCAGGGGCGGAGGAGCGATTTTGCTCCTAATGCCGCGTGCATACGGTCTAAACCCCCGTGGAAAAGTCTGACGTGTGTATGCGGCATAACGTTTGCGGGAGGTTGCCCCCATGCTTCGGCATATATAAATGGTGCATGTATGCCCATCATTAGAAGTGGGTGAATGAAGGGAAGTATTCTAATGGTGGGCATACCCACCGATCAATCTCTTTTTTTTCGTTCAGCCAACAGGCTGCATAAAAAAAAAAAGATTGCAATACATGTCCAACAAGGACCAGCAACGTACTGGTATGTTGCTGGACTTTGAATGGTTATACCAGAATGATGCCTGCGGGTTTAGGTATCATCTTGGTATCATTCTTTTCAGCCAGCGGCCAGCTTTCATGTAAAAGCCATCCTAGCGGCTAATTAGCCTCTGAACTGCTTTTACAAGCAGTGGGAGGGAATGTCTTCCCCCGGATATAAAAAGCGTCATTGGGAAATTGGGAAAGCATTTCATCACACCGATCTTGGTGTGGTCAGATTCTTTGAGGGCAGAGGAAATATCTAGGGTCTAATAGACTCCATTTAAAAAAAAAAAAAAAAGAGTACATTCCCTGAGATAACAATAAAAATGATAAAAAAAAAAAATATGGAAGGAACAGTTTAAAAATAAAATAAAAAAGCAAAATTAATAATAAAAAAAAACACCCCTGTCCCGCCCTGCTCTTGCGCAAAGGCGAACGCAAGCGTCGGTCTGGCGTCATACTTAAACAGAAATTGCACCATGCATGTGTGGTATCACCGCGAAGGTCAGATCGAGGGCAGTAATGTTAGAAGTAGACCTCCTCTGTAAATCTAATGTGGTAACCTGTAAAGGCTTTTAAAGGCTTTAAAAAAAATGTATGTAGTTTGTCGCCACTGCACGTTTGTGTGAAATTTTAAAGCATGTCGTGTTTGGTATCCATGTACTCGGCCTAAGATCATCTTTTTTATTTCATCAAACATTTGGGCAATATAGTGTGTTTTAGTGCATTAAAATTTAAAAAAGTGTATTTTTTCCCCAAAAAATGCGTTTGAAAAATCGCTGGGCAAATACTTTGTGGAAAAAAAAATGCAACACCCATCATTTTAATCTGTAGGGCCTTTGCTTTAAAAAAATATATAATGTTTGGGGGTTCAACGTAATTTTCTTGCAAAAAAAAATATGTTTTCATGTAAACAGAAAGTGTCAGAAAGGGCTTTGTCTTCAAGTGCTTAGAAGAGTGGATGATGGGTGACATAAGCTTCCTAATGTTGTGCATAAAATGCCAGGACAGTTCAAAACCCCCCCAAATGACCCCATTTTTGAAAGTAGACACCCCAAGCTATTTGCTGAGAGGCATGTCGAGTCCATGGAATGTTTTATATGTTGACACAAGTTGCGGAAAAAAGACAATTTTTTATTTATTTTTTTGCACAAAGTTGTCACTAAATGATATATTGCTCAAACATGCCATGGGCATATGTGGAATTACACCCCAAAATACATTCTGTTGCTTCTCCTGAGTACGGGGATACCACATGTGTGAGACTTTTTGGGAGCCTAGCCGCGTACAGAACGCCAAAAACCAAGCACCGCCTTCAGGCTTTCTAAGGGTGTAAATTTTTGATTTCACTCCTTACTGCCTATCACAGTTTCGGAGGCCATGGAATGCCCAGATGGCACAAAACTCCCCCAAATGACCCCATTTTGGCAAGTAGACACTCCAAGCTATTTGCTGAGAGGTATGGTGAGTATTTTGCAGATCTCGCTTTTTGTCACAAAGTTTTGAAAATGTAAAAAATAAAAAAAATAAAAATTATTTTCTTTCTTCATTTTTAAAAACAAATGAGAGCTGTAAAATACTCACCATGCCTCTCAGCAAATAGCTTGGGGTGTCTATTTTCCAAAATGGGGTCATTTGGGGGGGGGGGGGGGTTGTGCTATTTTGGCATTTTATGGCCTTCGAAACTGTGATAGGTAGTGAGGAGTGAAATCAAAAATTTGCACCCTTATAAATCCTGAAGGCGGTGCTTGGTTTTCGGGGTCCCGTACGCGGCTAGGCTCCTAAAAAGCCCCACACATGTGGTATCCCCATACTCAGGAGAAGCAGCAGTGTATTTTGGGGTGCAATTCCACATATAACCATGGCATGTGTGAGCAATATATCATTTAGTGACAACTTTTTGTATTTTTTTGTCATTATTCAATCACTTGGGACAAAAAAAAATAATATTCAATGCCTCTCAGCAATTTCCTTGGGGTGTCTACTTTCCAAAATGGGGTCATTTGGGGGGGTTTTATACTGCCCTGACATTTTAGCACCTCAAGAAATGAGATAGGCAGTCATAAATTAAAAGCTGTGTAAAGTCCAGAAAATGTACCCTAGTTTGTAGATGCTATAACTTTTGCGCAAACCAATAAATATACGCTTATTGACATTTTTTTTACTAAAGACATGTGGCTGAATACATTTTGGCCTAAATGTATGACTAAAATTGAGTTTATTCGATTTTTCTTATAACAAAAAGTAGAAAATATCTTTTTTTTTCAAAATTGTCGGTCTTTTTCCGTTTCTATCGCAGAGGCAATCAAATACCATTAAAAAAATGATTGATTTATGTGTGGGGTATGTGGCGCTCCCAAGTAGAGGGTAAGGGTTATATAAGTGAGAATGAAATTCCGTATAAAACCAGATAAAAGTACTAGAACAATTGGAAATTGTTACCAAATGTCCAAAAATAGTAGTGAGAGGGTCAGCAGTTACCTCTCCCTGACCCCAGGTTTTTTATGTTATAGGATAAGTTGATGGTATATCATGTGTGTGGGTCACAAAGTGCTAAGTGCATGAGTACATATGTTTTTAGGCCACTGTGCGGGTGACAGAAAAAAGGGGGTAAGGGATCCCCGTGCTTAATTTGGCCAATCAATGGTCAATAGTATAATAAACTATTGTAGTGCATAAAAGAAATAATAAAGTGAACAATCAAGTGAAAGGAATAAAAATTCCCAGTATTAAACAAAATAAATAAAATAGACAATCAAGTGAAAAAATGTGAAATTTCCAATGTTAAAGTTTCAAGAGTCCACCATACAACTGTGTATGGAAATCCAGATCAGTCATATGATAAGGTATATATTTTGTCCCAACAGTTTGAAAATTATCCAATCGGGAACAATTCAGCAGGTGACTTTTGTGTGAGTCCATGCATTTAGCACAATCCAGGTGACACTTGTGCTCCCCCTCAAGATACCCTACTCACCAGAAGATGAAACCCCTGCAGGGGTACACAGCATGTAGGTAAGTGGTTCGGTGGCTTGGAATGGTGTGATGTGTCTCTCCTGGTCCTGGGGTTCCTATGCGTCCCTGGGCTGGCTGTACCGGCTTATAGTAGTGTTCCTCAGGAGAAAAGAACAGGAGCCACCATAGCGTGATCCAGTTTTTATTTAAAATAGTAAAACATCCAAGGTAAAAGACATCCAAAATAAAGTAAAAAAGCAAAGCAAAAATCTAATATCCTTCGCTACCTAGGGCTGCAGAAGGTAGGAGATTTGAAAGGCCCGCACTTGGTCCCTGAGTCTATCCGAGCAGTGGTGTGTAGTGGCGTGCGTTTCACCGCTCAGAACCAAGGAACCGGAAGTGACGTATTGGCGTGAGAGGACCAATCAGCTGACGCGTTTCGTCATGTGACTTCTGTGGAATGCACGCCACTACACACCGCTGCTCGGATAGACTCAGGGACCAAGTGCGGGACTTTCAAATCTCCTACCTTCTGCAGCCCTAGGTAGCGAAGGATATTAGATTTTTGCTTTGCTTTTTTACTTTATTTTGGATGTCTTTTACCTTGGATGTTTTACTATTTTAAATAAAAACTGGATCACGCTATGGTGGCTCCTGTTCTTTTCTCCTGAGGAACACTACCATAAGCCGGTACAGCCAGCCCAGGGACGCATAGGAACCCCAGGACCAGGAGAGATACATCACACCATTCCAAGCCACCGTACCACTTACCTACATGCTGTGTACCCCTGCAGGGGTTTCATCTTCTGGTGAGTAGGGTATCTTGAGGGGGAGCACAAGTGTCACCTGGATTGTGCTAAATGCATGGACTTACACAAAAGTCACCTGCTGAATTGTTCCCGATTGGATAATTTTCAAACTGTTGGGACAAAATATATACCTTATCATATGACTGATCTGGATTTCCATACACAGTTGTATGGTGGACTCTTGAAACTTTAACATTGGAAATTTCACATTTTTTCACTTGATTGTCTATTTTATTTATTTTGTTTAATACTGGGAATCTTTATTCCTTTCTTCACTTGATTGTTCACTTTATTATTTCTTTTATGCACTACAATAGTTTATTATACTATTGATCATTGATTGGCCAAATTAAGCACGGGGGTCCCTTACCCCTTTTTTCTGTCACCCACACAGTGGCCTAAAAACATATGTACTCATGCACTTAGCACTTTGTGACCCACACACATGATATACCATCAACTTATCCTATAACATAAAAAACCTGGGGTCAGGGAGAGGTAACTGCTGACCCTCTCACTACTATTTTTGGACATTTGGTAACAATTTCCAATTGTTCTAGTACTTTTATCTGGTTTTATACGGAATTTCATTCTCACTTATATAACCCTTACCCTCTACTTGGGAGCGCCACATACCCCACACATAAATCAATCATTTCTTATAGCCCTTGTGTACAGGGGCCTTACGGGGAGGCAGCAGCCCAATACATATTGTCCTAAGCGCGGGTTCCTTCTAATTATATATCCAAATACCATTAAAAGAAAGCTCTATTTGTGGGAAGAAAAGGATGCAAATTTCGTTTGGGTACAACATTGCATGTCCGCACAATTTCCAGTTAAAGCAGCGCAGTGCCAAATTGTAAAATCACCTCTGGTCTTTATGCTGCGTATTGGCCCGGGGCTTAAGTGGTTAAAATCACTGCTCCCGAAAAAACAACCGTTTTTAGAAGTTCTTTTTGCATTGATACATGTCCCCTGGGGCAGGACCCGGGTCCCCAAACCCTTTTTAGGACAATAACATGCATATTAGCCGTTATAATTAGCACTTTAGATTTTGAACGTTTGTGTTCATTGTATTTAATAGGGTTCTAAAGTTTGCGCGAACTTTAGGTCCGTTCAAAGGTTCTGGTGCGAATCGAACGGGGGGGGGGGGGGTGTTCGGCTCATCCCTAGTTGTTAGTGATAGATTTGCTCAACTTAAGTTCTTACATAGGGCTTACTACACCCTGCAGAGACTGGCGCGAATCTACCCCAAGAGGGATCCCAATTGTCCGAGATACAAACAGGAGGTAGGCACTTTCTGGCATATGGTCTGGTCCTGTCCCAAACTCCAACCCTACTGGGCGGCTGTAGCCTCCACCCTCAGTGATATTTGCAAGATTAGGGTACCGGCTGACCAGAAACTCCTGCTATTGAGCCATTTGGAGGATGTGGACGGGGATAGGTACTGTAAACTATGCTTGACCTTCACACTATATTATGCTAGATGTGAGATACTGCTGAAATGGAAGTCAGAGTATACTCCCACGCTTGACGCCTGGCAGCGGTCGGTGACCTCGGTGTTGCCTCTATACCGGCTGACTTATGAGAGTAGATAATGTCCGGGGAAGTTTGGCAAAGTTTGACAAAATATGGTCTGTGTGGATAGATGCTTGTGATTTTCTCGACCCCCCCCCCCCCCATCTGAATATAGATGATAATCTCGCCTGTGGGGTATAGCCCCCCCCCCCCGTTTTCGGCCTTCCGCAGCTTTCCCCTTCCTTCCCCCTCACTCCCTCTCCCCTCTCCCCTCCCCTTTTTCCCTCCCTCTCCCCCCCCCTAGTTCTTTACACATGATATCATTGCACTGCAAGAGATGATAGGAAGTTGATGACATGAACTGCTTATTGTGTAAGACTGGAATCTAGCTAGATTTGTATCTCCTCGCTATTGAATGGGCGGGAACCCCCGAATGACCACAGATGTATTGCTGGCTGAACCTGTACGTTATTGTATTACTATAAACTGATTGAACTGTAATGCTGAATTGTCTAATAAACCTTTTTCTGTTAAAAAAAGGGGTTGAAAACTCTTGTGTTTTTTCACCTTAACCACTTAACGACCGCCCACTGTAAATATACGTCGGCAGAATGGCACCGACAGGCAGAATCACGTATATCTACGTGATCGCCTTTGTATAGTTGGGGGGGTCCGATCGGACTCCCCTTCTTTACAGTGAGCGGTGGTTAATTGTTCAGGAGCGATCCGGGATGAGGTGACGGCCGTTCGATTCCGGCCACCCCCTCGCGATCACTCCCGGCGAATGAGAGAGCTTCCTCTGCCTGTGTAATGTAAACACAGGCAGAGGAAGTGATGTCATCTCTCCTGCGGCGCTCACATATACCGAGCGCCGCACAAGAGAAGATGCCAGGTTAGTGCACAAAACACTACACTGACACCAGGACACATAGGCACATAAATCGCCCCCCCAGGCCCCCCCAGATCACCCCCCAGCCCCCAGTCACAGTGTCACTGATTGCAGTGATCAGTAAATAAATGGTCACTGCAATCAGTGACATTTGTGACTGTAAAAGTGTCACTAAAGTTGGTTTTAGGTCCAGTGTAGCCCCCTAACCCCCCCTAATAAAGGTTTAACCCCCTGATTGCCCCCCAGATAACCCTTTCACCCCTATCACCACTGTCGCTAAGCGATCATTTTTCTGATCGCTGTCTTAGCGTCGGTGATGCCGATCGGTAGCCAGTAATTTTTTTTAGGTTTGCCGCAGGTTTTTATAGTGTCAGGTACCCCCATATATTATCTAATAAAGGTTTAACCCCCTTGATCGCCCCCCAGGTAACCCTTTCACCCCCTATCACCACTGTCGCTAAGCGATCGTTTTTCTGATCGCTGTCTTAGTGTCGGTGATGCCGATCGGTAGCCAGTAATTTTTTTTAGGTTCGCCGCAGGTTTTTATAGCGTCAGGTACCCCCATATATTATCTAATAAAGGTTTAACCCCCTTGATCGCCCCCCAGGTAACCCTTTCACCCCCTATCACCACTGTCGCTAAGCGATCGTTTTTCTGATCGCTGTCTTAGTGTCGGTGATGCCGATCGGTAGCCAGTAATTTTTTTTTAGGTTCCCCGTCAGGTTTTTATATAGCGTCAGGTACCCCCATATATTACCTAATAAAGGTTTTAACCCCCTGATTGCCCCTAGTTAACCCTTTCACCAGTGATCACCATATAAGTGTTACGGGTGACGCTGGTTAGTTAGTTTGCTTTTTATAGTGTCAGGGCACCCGCCGTATATAACCCAATAAAGGTTTAACCCCCTGATCGCCCGGCAGGTGATATCAATTAGGTTTTAGCGTCAGAGAAGGTCTGCGTCACACCCCAGGCAGCGTCAGGTTAGTGCCAGTAACGCCAACACCCACGCGTGAAGCATACACCACCCTTAGTGGTATAGTATCTGAACAGATCAATATCTGATCTGATCAGATCTATACTAGCGTCTCCAGCACTTTAGGGTTCCCAAAAACGCAGTGTTAACGGGATCAGCCCAGATACCTGCTAGCACCTGCGTTTTGCCCTTCCGCTCAGCCCAGGCCACCCAAGTGCAGTATCGATCGATCACTGTCACTTACAAAACACAACACACATAACTGCAGCGTTCGCAGAGACAGGCCTGATCCCTGCGACTCCAGTGCTGTAGGAGGTCATTTCACCACCACAGCTAAAAAAAAAAAAGCATATATGCCGAAGCATGGGGGCAGCAGGGGCGGAGGAGCGGAGGAGCGATTTTGCTCCTAATGCCGCGTACATAAGGTCGAAATTCCGACGGAGGCTTGCCCGTGGAAAAGTCCGACCATGTGTGTGCGGCATAACTTTTTTGCGGGAGGATGCCCCCTTGCTTCGGCATATATAAATGGTGCGTGTATGCCCATCATTAGAAGTGGGTGGATGAAGGGCGTTATTCTAATGGTGGGCATACCCACCGATCAATCTCTTTTTTTGTTCAGCCAACAGGCTGCATGAAAAAAAAAAAGATTACAATACATGTCCAACAAGGACCAGCAACGTACTGGTATGTTGCTGGACTTTGAATGTTTATACCAGAATCATGCCTGCGGGTTTAGGTATCATCTTGGTATCATTATTTTCAGCCAGCGGCCGGCTTTCATGTAAAAGCAATCTTAGTGGCTAATTAGCCTCTGGACTGCTTTTACAAGCAGTGGGAGGGAATGACCCCCCCCGGATATAAAAAGCGCCATTGGGAAATTGGGAAAGCATTTTATCACACCGATCTTGGTGTGGTCAGATGCTTTGAGGGCAGAGGAAAGATCTAGGGCCTAGAAGACCCCAGTTTTTTCAAAAAAAGAGTACCTGTCACTACCTATTGCTATCATAGGGGATATTTACATTCCCTGAGATAACAATAAAAATGATAAAAAAAAAAAAATATGGAAGGAACAGTTTAAAAATAAAATAAAAAAGCAAAATTAATAAAAAATAAATAAAAAAATAATAAAAAAGCACCCCTGTCCTGCCCTGCTCTTGCCCAATGGCGAACGCAAGCGTCGGTCTGGCGTCATATGTAAACAGCAATTGCACCATGCATGTGAGGTATCACCGCAAAGGTCAGATCGAGGGCAGTAATTTTAGCAGTAGACCTCCTCTGTAAATCTAACGGGGTAACCTGTAAAGGCTTTTAAAGGCTTTTAAAAATGTATGTAGTTTGTCGCTAATGCGCGTTTGTGCGAAATTTTAAAGCATGTCCTGTTTGGTATCTATGTACTCGGCCTAAGATCATCTTTTTTATTTCATCAAACATTTGGGCAATATAGTGTGTTTTAGTGCATTAAAATTAAAAAAAGTGTATTTTTTCCCCAAAAAATGCGTTTGAAAAATCGCTGCGCAAATACTGTGTAGAAAAAAAAATGCAACACCCACCATTTTAATCTGTAGGGTCTTTGCTTTAAAAATATATATAATGTTTGGGGGTTCAACGTAATTTTCTTGCAAAAAAAAATAATTTTTTTTTCATGTAAACAAAAAGTGTCAAAAAGGGCTTTGTCTTCAAGTGGTTAGAAGAGTGGATGTAAGCTTCCTAATGTTGTGTATAAAATGCCAGAACAGTTTAAAACCCCCCCAAATTACCCCATTTTGGAAAGTAGACACCCCAAGCTATATACTGAGAGGCATGTCGAGTCCATGGAATATTTTATATGTTGACACAAGTTGCGGAAAAAAGACAATTTATTTTTTATTTTTTATTTTTTTGCACAAAGTTGTCACTAAATGATATATTGCTCAAACATGCCATGGGAATATGTGGAATTACACCCCAAAATACATTCTGTTGCTTCTCCTGAGTACGGGGATACCACATGTGTGAGACTTTTTGGGAGCCTAGCCGCGTACAGGACCCCAAAAACCAAGCACTGCCTTCAGGCTTTCTAAGGGTGTAAATTTTTGATTTCACTTCTCAATGCCTATCACAGTTTCGGAGGCCATGGAATGCCCAGATGGCACAAAACCCCCCAAATGACCCCATTTTGGAAAGTAGACACCCCAAGCTATTTGCTGAGAGGTATTGTGAGTATTTTGCAGATCTCGCTTTTTGTCACAAAGTTTTGAAAATTGAAAAAAAAATATATATATTTTCTTTCTTCATTTTCAAAAACAAATAAGAGCTGTAAAATACTCACCATGCCACTCAGCAAATAGCTTGGGGTGTCTACTTTCCAAAATTGAGTCATTTGGGGGGGGGTTTGTGCTATTTTGGCATTTTATGGCCTTCGAAACTGTGATAGGTAGTGAGGAGTGAAATCAAAAATTTGTGCCTAGAAATCCTGAAGGCGGTGCTTGGTTTTCGGGGTCCCGTACGCGGCTAGGCTCCTAAAAAGTCCCACACATGTGGTATCCCCGTACTCAGGAGAAGCAGCAAAATTTATTTTGGGGTGTAATTCCACATATAACCATGGAATGTGTGAGCAATATATCATTTAGTGACAACTTTTTGTAATTTTTTTTTTTTGTCATTATTCAATCACTTGGGACAAAAAAAAAAAATATTCAATGGGCTCAACAGGTCTCTCAGCAATTTCCTTGGGGTGTCTACTTTCCAAAATGGGGTCATTTGGGGGGGTTTTGTACTGGCCTGCCATTTTAGCACCTCAAGAAATGAGATAGGCAGTCATAAATTAAAAGCTGTGTAAATTCCAGAAAATGTACCCTAGATTGTAGACGCTATAACTTTTGCGCAAACCAATAAATATACGCTTATTGACATTTTATTTACTAAAGACATGTGGCTGAATACATTTTGGCCTAAATGTATGACTAAAATTGAGTTTATTCGATTTTTCTTATAACAAAAAGTAGAAAATATCATTTTTTTTCTAAATTTTCGGTCTTTTTCCGTTTATATCGCAAAAAAAAATAATTGCATAGGCAATCAAATACCATTAAAAAGCTCTATTTGTGGGAAGAAAAGGACGCAAATTTCGTTTGGGTACAACATTGCATGTCCGCACAATTTACAGTTAAAGCAGCGCAGTGCAAAATTCTGAAAACAGCTCTGGTCCTTTAGCTACCAAATGGTCCGGGGCTTAAGTGGTTAATGCATCCTTTGCATTAAGGTGAAAAAACTTCTGTCACTGACCAGCCCCCCCCCCCCCTGTTTTACTCACCTGAATCCATTCGTTCCCATGCCGGAGACGCACAAACCCTCTCTGGCCGGGGTCTCAGCTCTAGATTGGATAGATTGATAGCAGCGCAGCCACTGGCTCCCACTTCTGTCAATAAAATCCAATGACGTGGGTGCCGGGGCCGAGTCCAGCATTCTGTGTCTTTGGACTCAAATACTGGACTCGGGAGCGCACCGGCACGGTAACCCCCAGCCCCAGGGAGAGCGTTTCTCCTAGGGGGTTTTCCGATATGGGGAGGAGCCACGAGCGCCAATGGGGGACCCCAGAAGATGAGGATCCGGGCCACTCTGTGCAAAACGAACTGCACAGTGGAGGTAAGTATGATATGTTTGTTATTTAAAAAAAACAAAAAAAAAACTGAGTTTACAACCCCTTTATATATGCCTAATTTCCTTGCAATTTCCTGTGCCTGGAGGGTCACACGTGCTGCATACAGCCTGCCATGCAAGTGCATAGCTGTATATGGACATGCCCTTATAAACGCCTATACTTCTCTACATCAGATTTTCCCCATCAATTGCATGCCTGATGTATGTATCTTTTGTAAATACAGACCCACATGTGCCCAGGGAACCACACTCACCTTGTACAGCATGCCATTTCCAAAGCATAGTTCAAATGAAAACAGCAGTTTTAAACAAAATTAAGAGCCTCTCACACTTTTAAATCTGCATTAATGATTTTAAAGCTGCATTACAGTATTATTTATTCTGATTGTGAATGTTTTCAAAACAGGTATTTGTGGTATTGTGGCAGATGCAATAAACGCAGCAGAAAATACAGTATTGGTGTAATATTTTTTAAACTGATACATACCAACACCTTTGACGCAATCCACACCTGTCACATTTTCGCCTCCAATAGCAACAAAGGAATCAAAAACGTTGTATAATACCTACAAAAAGATAGATATCAGATTATATTTTTTGTGTTCTTAAAAAGATTGTACTTTTATTTTCTTAGAAAGCTTGTTGTTATCCAGAGATCACACACAGACTATCAAATCTGTTATTTTACATCACTTGTTCTTTTTCTCTTCTTAGATCAGCAAATGAATCTTAGCAGAAAAAAAAGGCATTTTAATGAAATTTTAGGATTTAATTATGTATTTTTAATTAACTGTTTACTCCTTTCTAGTATAGCTAAACCCCCCTGTGTACTAAGCTATAAGGATCAGCACTACATTGATATCATATGTCACAGACATATGCAGACAGCAAAGAGGCCTCTGCGCAAGAACAAGTTTTGGGTCTTTCCATTTATTTACTGACATGTAGAAACACTCAAAAAGACAGATGTGTGAATATAAGAGTTTTCATTTCACACACATTTTGTTGAAAATTGGGAGATTTCCATAAAACTTTTTTGTAGGGGTCACCCCCACAAGGGCCTTTAAGTTTGTCCCAGGTTCTTCTTCTTTTGCAAATAGGCGCAATAGCAGCCAGGCACACAGCAACGAACAGTGATTCCTCTAGCTCAATAAACAGTCTAGGGGTTGTCTGTAGGATATTCTACATATTCTAGAATGCTAAACAGTAACAAAAGGACACTCTTTTCTCTGCAGATACTTCTTAGAACAGTCCTTTTAGCAATAGCACTGGGACACCACAATGTTCCATACCAGGCAAGCCTTAGATTTAGTGCACCAGGGGTAAACAGCAGAAACAGTTACTAGGATCCTTTACTCGGGTCTGAACTCACAGTGTCCCTAGGTACCTGGATGCGTCCCTCCAGTCTCAGGCAGACAATTCCTCAGGGAAACTTTCAGACTGGATTCCTAGTGTAACCCCACTCTTAGCTTCATGGATTCTAGCAGAACAGGCCCGCCAGCTCTGCCACAGCCATGGGCGTGCGCAGCCTATTTCATTAGGGTGTGCACCCAAAGCTCAACGTTTGTGTGTGTGTATATATATATACACACACACACACACACACACACACACACACACACACACACACACACTATATTGTCAAAAGTATTGGGACACCTGCCTTTACACACACATGAACTTTAATGACATCCCAGTCACCGCTGACATCCGAAGCTCCATAGAGTTGTATGGAGCGCCCGTTCAGGTCCTCCAAAAAAACTGACAGGCGGCCCTGAATGGTCCGCCCTTGTGAAAGGGGCCTTATACAGTATGTCTTATTTTCAGTGTGATGTGTATTATATGTGTTGTTACATATCACAGAGACGGGTATTGTGGTAATACTGAAGTTTATTGAGATTTTCAAACATTAGAGGGTTCCACCATTATTGTTAAGTTATTGTTTAGTAGGTTAGTGATGCACTTTTTTTTTTGTGGTGTGAGAACACATATCAGTGCTTAGTGGCAGGCCTTTTACTGACACTTTTTTATTTTACCTCCAGTAGATTATTGTAAATAGTAGTGTGGTGATTACCTATTATAATAAAGATCGGCATGTGGCATTAATAAACATCAACAGATTTCAGTTGTGCCTCACCAGGCCGGCAACCCATGGACAATGTGCTTGTCTGCTGAGTTCATCTCCCCATCCCTGCACTCTTGCACTGATTGGCAGCAATGATTGGCACTGATAGGCACCACTGATTGACAGCACTGATGGCCACTGATAGGTGGCACTAATGGGCACTGATTGGCAGCACTGATTGGCAGCACTGATTGGCAGCACTGATAAGGCAGCACTGATGGGCCCTGATTGGCACTGATAGGCTGCACTGATTGGCACTAATAGGCAGCACTGATTGGCACTGATAGGTAGCACTGATTGGCAGCATTTAGTGGCACTGATGGGCAGCACTGATGGGCACTGAAAGGCAGAACTGATAGTCAACACTGATGAGCACTGATAGGTGGCACTGATGGGCATTGATAGGCAGCACTGATGAGCACTGGTTGGCAGCACTGATAGGCGGCACTGAATGGCACTGACAGGTAGCACTGATTGGAAGCACTGATGGGCACTGATAGGCAGCACTGATGGGCACCGATAGGCAGCACTAATTGGAACGTATGGGCACTGACTGGTGGCACCGATTGGAGGCACTGATAGGTGGCACTGATTGTCACTGATAGGAGGCACTGTTTGGCACTGACAGATGGCACTAATAGGCGACACTGATTGAAAATACTGATTGGCACTGACTGGCACTGACACGTGGTACTGACAGTTAGCACTGACTGGCACTGACATGTGGCATTGACAGGTGGCACTGATTGGAAGCACTGACTGGCACTGACAGGTGACACTGATTGGCACTGACAAGCAGCACTGGCACTGATTGGCACTGACAAGCGGCACTGGCACTGATTGGCACTGACTTGCGACACTGATTGGCACTGACTGGTGGCACTAACAAGCAGCACTGGCACTGATTGGCACTGACTGGTGGCACTGACTGATGGCACTGACAAGTGACACTGGCTCTGATTGGCACTGACAAGCGGCACTGACACTGACAGGTGGCACGGATTGGAAGCACTGACAGAGGAGAGGGGGGCCGGGGGTATCACATTGAGCAGATGTTGGTGCTTGTAAGAACCGCTCAGTGTGTGACACTGTCCTCCTGTATTGTAACTGCTTGCAGGGAGACAGAGGATCTGTCAGATTTCAGAGTTAATGTTGGGGTGGGCGGGGCCTAGCAGCTATCGAACCCCAGCCAATAGGAGGAGGAATGGATGTACCGCTACATATGTGGCCCCGCCCCTTTTATTAAACAGCCCAATAATGGCTTATGTTCGATAGCTGCTCAGTCCTGCACACCCCCATATCACCGCAGGTTCTTTCTTTCTTGTGAAAAAAAAAGGAAAAACCTTTTGATTCAGGCACCGAACAAATCCTATTGTACATAGTTGGAAAAGACCATAACCCACTCAGAGTTGAGGGGGGTCTTCTGACCTTCTCCAGACACTGGGGACAGTGTCTATTAAGGAGGGGGGTGTGTGTGTAGCGGGTACTCCAAATTTAGGGGGTCTCTATGTCTAAATTTAGGGGGATGACCCGAGCACAAGTATGGTTCGGGCCTTCTAATTGTGCTGGACTCTGCTTTGTTGCTGTGTGCCTATGTAGAGTTCCCTGTGGCCTGCAGGTGGCGCTGCCATGTTGGGTCGGGGTTGAACCATAGGTTGCATTGGCACTATTGGATGTCTTCTCTCAGCTACCATGCAGTGGGCTGGTTCTGCCTGCTGTGCATGCCGGGAGTGGATATAAAAGAGGCAGACGCCATTTTATAGGGAGAGACCCAGGGACAAGTACCCGGAGGAGTGTGCCCCTAAGGAGAGGGGGTGCGTACCCCGACTGAGGAGTCTAGGAAACCTTCGGCCCGAGATCGCAATGTTCCGGGTAGGCCAAGTACCTTCAACTGTGTCTACAGGCAGAACTTTGGAGTCCTAGGATGCCCGGGTGAGGGTATCCGCTCCGACCAAGAGGAAGCCAGGGGAGGATCAGTCCCATAACAGGAGATGAGTGATAGTTAGATTGCTGTCTCGGGAAAGGCCTGGTGACCTGTCAGAGGGAAGGATCCTATGCTCCGCAGAACTGACCCTGCGGAGTGCTGCTGCTCTTTGAGGACATACTGAACTTGTCCTTGGAGGATTTAAATTGCTTGTTCGAGCTCCACACCGGCTGCTAGGACCATTGAGGGACTATCCGGGTGAGCTGTACCCACTCGGGATCGAGTGGTGATAAATCTGGGAGTTCTGTGCCTGAATCTGCACTAGTTCAACTATTATCTCTTTCATCTATTCTCTCTTATCTATCAAGCAAAGATACAAAATAAACTCAACGTTGGAGTTTAAGTGGTTTGGACATTGACTTTATTAAAGAGGGAAAAGTACAGACTCGTCTCTACATTCTGGATAGGGGTGAGCTTCGTGTTCGAGTCGAACACACGTTCGACTCGAACATCGGATGTTCGATCGTTCGACGAAGAACGAACGTTATTGTCCGTTTGCGCCAAATTCGAGTGGCGCGTCACAGCCCATAATTCACTGCGGCATCAAAGTGCATTGCTGGCTGATGATTGGCCAAGCATGCACTATGACCCACATGCTTTGGCCAATCACAGCGCAGAAAAAACGGAGAGCGGTAATTGGCCAAAGCCAGGGTGGCTTTGGCCAATTATGGCTCAGGGGGTTTAGTACACACCCCACACTATATAAGGCCGCCTGGAAGTCGGCCTTGTGTAGTGTGTTGTCGTTTGTGAAAGAGGCAGTTTCAGAGAGATAGACAGTGTCATTTATATTGAGTTAGATAGAGCAGGCAGGCGAGTCAGTTAGCTGCTGTTACAGTGTGTAGAGGATATATATGCATCCTAGGTGTTGTGTATATATATTTATACACTGTATTGAGTTTAGCTAGATCCGTTCCTGTTAGTCTCTATACTGTGACAGGCAGACAGTCAGTGTTTCACTTAGTGTACTACTGTGTGCTTTGCATAGCGATCAACTAAAGCTCACCTGGATACAGTTATTCTCTATACTGTGACAAGCAGGCCGGTGATTGTGCTAGCTGCAGACAGTCAGTGTTTCACTTAGTGTACTACTGTGTGTTTTGCATAGCGATCACCTAAATCTCACCTGGATACAGTTATTCTCTATACTGTGACAGGCAGGCAGGTGATTGTGCTAGCTGCAGACAGTCAGTGTTTCACTTAGTGTACTACTGTGTGCTTTGCATAGCGATCACCTAAAGCTCACCTGGATACAGTTATTCTCTATACTGTGACAGGCAGGCCGGTGATTGTGCTAGCTGCAGACAGTCAGTGTTTCACTTAGTGTACTACTGTGTGTTTTGCATAGCGATCACCTAAATCTCACCTGGATACAGTTATTCTCTATACTGTGACAGGCAGGCAGGTGATTGTGCTAGCTGCAGACAGTCAGTGTTTCACTTAGTGTACTACTGTGTGCTTTGCATAGCGATCACCTAAAGCTCACCTGGATACAGTTATTCTCTATACTGTGACAGGCAGGCCGGTGATTGTGCTAGCTGCAGACAGTCAGTGTTTCACTTAGTGTACTACTGTGTGCTTTGCATAGCATCCACCTAAAGCTCACCTGGATACAGTTATTCTCTATACTGTGACAGGCAGGCCGGTGATTGTACTAGCTGCAGACAGTCACTGTTTCACTTAGTGTACTACTGTGTGCTTTGCATAGCGATCACCTAAAGCTCACCTGGATACAGTTTTTCTCTATACTGTGACAGGCAGGCCGGTGATTGTGCTAGCTGCAGACAGTCAGTGTTTCACTTAGTGTACTACTGTGTGCTTTGCATAGCATCCACTTAAAGCTCACCTGGATACAGTTATTCTCTATACTGTGACAGGCAGGCCGGTGATTGTGCTAGCTGCAGACAGTCAATGTTTCACTTAGTGTACTACTGTGTGCTTTGCATAGCATCCACTTAAAGCTCACCTGGATACAGTTATTCTCTATACTGTGACAGGCAGGCAGGTGATTGTGCTAGCTGCAGAAAGTCAGTGTTTCACTTAGTGTACTACTGTGTGCTTTGCATAGCATTCACCTAAAGCTCACCTGGATACAGTTAGTGACTAATACTATTATAGTTGTGTTCTCATAATAAAACCACAAGCAGAGAGCTGCGAGTATTTTCAGTGTACTGTGTCCTCTGCACAGTTTTCACCTAAAACTGAAAACAATTGCTGCTTTTCCCATACTAACACCACAGCAGGCCATTATTATGTCTGGAAGGCAAACAATGAGAGGCAGACAGTCACAAGGCAATAAAAGAATGCAAGCAGGCTCTGTGTCTAGAGGCAACAATGATGCTGGTCGTGGACACGGTGCATTCTCATCAGCACGTGGCCGTGGGAAACGCTTGTCCTTCTTTTCGACAGCTGCCCATGTTGAGCCGCGACATGCCGAAGACTTGGTAGAGTGGATGACCAAGCCGTCCTCCTCCTCCTCATCCTCTCTCACCCAGGCTCAGGGTACTTTGTCTGCCAAAGCAGCTGCCAAAGCGGCCTCTTCCCTCGGCTCAATGGCATCAGTCACTCCTTCCCTAGCCCCACCATGTCCTCCTGAGGAGTCCCCCGAACTGTTTGACCACAGTGTTGGATACATGCTCCAGGAGGATGCCCAGCGTTTTGAAGGCTCCGATGATGGAACCCAGCTGGAGGAAGGCAGTAACGTGAGCTCAGAGAGAGGGGGTAGTAACGTGAGCCCAGAGAGAGGGGGTGCCCAACAAGGTCAGCTATCTGGCAGTCATGTTCCCCCAGCTGCAGCATACTGCCAGATTGGCTCCAGTGATGAGGAGGGAGGGGATGATGAGGTCACTGACTCCACGTGGGTGCCTTAATGGTTGAGAGGAGGAGGAAGAGGAGGAGGAGGAGGAGGCACATCTCCAACGAGGCAGGATGCCCTCCAGGGGCCAGCTTAAGGGAAGCACACCGACTGCATCACACCGCACAGCTCCGCATGTGCAGGGTGCTGCTGTCTCTGCGCGTTATTCCAAAAGTTCTTTGGTGTGGGCCTTTTTTCAGATGTGTGCAACAGATCGCACCATTGGCATTTGCAACATATGTCTAAAGCGTATCTTGCGTGGCCAAAACATCAGCCGCTTGGGCAGCACGTGCTTGACCAGACATATGTTGACCTGCCATGCAGTCCGTTGGCAAGCACACCTAAAAGACCCACACCAAAGAACAAGGCGGACCTCTCCTTGCTCCTCATCAGCTGGGATCTCCAAATCCACTATACCTTCAGTCCTCTCTGAAACCTGCACTGAGAGGAATGAAGGTGTAGAATTAGGTGTGTCACAGCCAAGTACTTGCGGGCAATCTGCTATCGGTACACCGACGTCCGATTGTACCAGGCAAATTTCCCTGCCCCGGCTTTTGCACCACCGCAAGAAGTTCACTCCCAGCCATCCACATGCCCAGCGGTTGAATGCTAGCTTGGCCAAATTGCTAGCACTTCAACTGCTGCCTTTTCAGTTGGTAGACTCTGCCCCCTTCCGTGAGTTTGTGGAATGTGCAATTCCTCAGTGGCAGGTTCACAAACGCCACTTTTTCTCACGGAAGGCGATTCCGGCTCTCTACCGGCATGTGGAAGGCAATGTCTTGGCCTCACTGGACAGAGCGGTCAGCGGTAAGGTGCATATTACCGCTGACTCATGGTCCAGCAGGCATGGACAGGGACGTTACCTATCTTTCACGGCGCATTGGGTGACTCTGCTGGCAGCTGGGAAGGATGCAGGACAAGGTGTAAAAGTGTTGGAGGTTGTTCCGCCACCACGCCTCCAAAATGTTACTACTGGTGATTCTGACACACCTCTCTCCTCCACCCCCTCCTCTTCTTCTTCCTCCATGGCCTCTTCCTGCGCTGATTTGTCCTCGGAACCAGCGGTGCTCCGTAGGCGTTCAAGGGGCTACGCCAGTATGCAGGCAAAAAGATGCCATGCGGTGCTTGAGCTGGTGTGTTTAGGGGACAGGAGCCACACTGGGGCAGAGATTCTGTCAGCTCTGCAGGGGCAGGCTCAGAGGTGGTTGACGCCACGCCAGCTTAAGCCAGGAAAGGTGGTTTCCGACAATGGCACCAACCTCCTCTCCCCCCTCCGACAAGGACAACTGACCCATGTGCCCTGTTTGGCTCATGTCCTTAACTTGGTGGTGCAGCGGTTCTTGGGCAGGTACCCGGGCTTACAGGAGGTCCTGAAGCAGGCCAGGAAAATCTGTGGGCATTTCCGCCGGTTATATAATGCCAGTGCTCAGCTGGCTGAGCTGCAAAAGGATTACAACCTGCCCAAGAACCGCCTAATCTGTGACATGCCCATTAGGTGGAACTCTGCGTTGGCCATGCTGCAGCGGCTGCACACACTGCAGAGGGCCATCAATGAGTATCTGTTGCAATATGGCACCAGGACAGGGTCAGGGGAGCTTGGATTTTTTTCCCCACGCCAGTGGGCCATGATCAGGGATGCATGCACTGTCCTGGCACCCTTTGAGGAGGCCACTAGGATGGTGAGCAGTGACAGTGCATGCATCAGTGACACTGTCCCTCTTGTCCACCTGTTGGAGCACACGCTGCGTGGAATAATGGACAGGGCACTTGAGGCAGAACAGAGGCAGGAAGAGGAGGACTTCCTTACCTCTCAAGGTCCCCTTTATCCAGACAGTGTTCCTGCTGGCCCGGCTATCACACAGGAAGAGGAGGAGGAGGAGGATTGTGTCAGCATGGAGGTGGAGACTAGCACTCAGCATCAGCAGCAGCCTTCAAGGGATAAATTACAGTCCGAAGACACCCATGGACTTGTACGTGGCTGGGAGGAGGTGGCTGCGGATCATGTCGTCCTCAGTGACCCAGAGGACTCCGCACCGAATGCCTCAGCAAACCTACGCTGCATGGCCTCCCTGATCCTGCAAAGCCTGCATAAGGATCCTCGTATTCGTTCGATCAAGGAGAGGGATCATTACTGGCTGGCAACCCTCCTTGATCCACGTTACAAGGGTAAGGTATCTTCGGGAGGCCTTGCAGAAAGGTCTGTGCAACGTGTTCCCAGAGACTGGGAGGTTACAAATTCCTGGTCCTGGACAACGTGTTGCTGAGGCTTCGGTCAGTCAAAGAAGGAGCGGTGGAGAAGGTGGCCGTCTGACCGATGTGTTCAGACAATTTTTTAGTCCGCAGCCCCAAGGTATGATCGGTTCCAGCAACCATCGCCAGCGTCTGGTTTACATGGTGCAGGAATACCTAGGGGCAAGATCAGACTCGGACACCTTTCCCACCGAAAATCCTCTGGGTTATTGGGTCTTGAGGATGGATCACTGGCCAGAGCTTGCACAGTATGCAATTGCGATACTGGCCTGTCCTGCATCCAGCGTTCTTTCGGAACGCACATTCAGTGCTGCTGGAGGCTTTGTAACCGATCACATGGTGTGCCTGTCAACCGACTCGGTCAATCGACTGACCTTCATAAAAATGTATCAGTCTTGGATCACCACCAGCTACCAGGCATGAAATGTCAGATGCCTTCAAGACTGCCTATGCTGATGCAGAGTGACTATACTGTTATGCTGAGTGACTATCCTCTTCCTCCTCAATAATCATGCTGATAGCTTGAAAGAACATTTTTGGTTCTGGGCACCGCCACCAGTGGCTAAGGCCCAATTTTTCAGCCCCTGTTTAACAGGGGCGTGTATTAACAATTTTTGATGCAATGCTTTGCAGCAGGGCTCATTGCTGTGCTCCAACTACAGTATCTGTGAGGGGTTGCAGTGTTGTGGCACCAGTGCCTAAGGCCCAATTTTTCAGCCCCTGTTTAACAGGGGCGTGTAATTACAATTTTTGATTAAATACTTTGCAACAGGGCTCATTGTTGCGCTCTAAGTACAGTATCTGTGAGGTGTTGCAGTGTTGTGGCACCAGCACCAGTGCCTAAGGCCCAATTTTTCAGCCCCTGTTTAACAGGGGCGTGTAATTACAATTTTTGATGTAATACTTTGCAACAGGGCTCATTGCTGCGCTCTAAGTACAGTATCTGTGAGGTGTTGCAGTGTTGTGTCACCAGCACCACCACGGAAGGCCCAATTTTTCAGCCCCTGTTCAACAGGGGCATGTAATTACAATTCTTGATCTAATATTTCACAGCTGGGCCCATTCCTGCGCCCACCAAGAGTAACTGTGAGGTCTTATAGTGTTGTGGCACCAGCTACACCGCCACCACCAAAGGCCCAATTTTTCCTACCACTGTTGTGGCATGTAAATACAATTCCTGATATAATAGTTGACAGCAGGGCGTTCCAGTGCCCACCAAGAGTAACTGTGAGGGCTTACAGTGTTGTGACAACACCAATACCTAAGGGACAAATTTCTGCAGTGTATATATGACAGGCCCCTACTTTCAAACATCCAACTTACAAACGACTCCTACTTGCAAACGGAAGGAGACAACAGGAAGTGAGAGGAAATCTACCCCTAGGAAGGCAAATTCTCTCCTGTAAGAGTTAATATGTGAAAAAGGTGTCTCCTCTCCACTGATGCTTTATCACCAATACTTGTTTCAATAAAAACCACGATTTTCCAAAAACATTTGTTATTGGGATGGAAAGTGAGGTGAAATGTTCGGAACAGGTGCACAGACAGCAAAACAAATTTACAGGGGTGATAACTCTTCCCTATGTTCTCCAAAAAGCTTAAAATTAGATTTTTGGGCTATAGCTACACTTAAAAAATTTACCTGTTCCAAATTACAAACAGATTGTACTTAACCACTTAAGCCCCGGACCATTTTGTAGCTAAAGGACCAGAGCGGTTTTCAGAATTTTGCACTGCGCTGCTTTAACTGAAAATTGTGCGGACATGCAATGTTGTACCCAAACGAAATTTGCGTCCTTTTCTTCCCACAAATAGAGCTTTCTTTTAATGGTATTTGATTGCCTCTGCGATTTTTATTTTTTGCGATATAAACGGAAAAAGACCGAAAATTTTGAAAAAAAATGATATTTTCTCATTTTTGTTATAAGAAAAATCGAATAAACTCAACTTTAGTCATACATTTAGGCCAAAATGTATTCAGCCACATGTCTTTAGTAAAAAAAATGTCAATAAGTGTATATTTATTGGTTTGCGCAAAAGTTATAGCGTCTACAAACTAGGGTACATTTTCTGGAATTTACACAGCTTTTAATTTATGACTGCCTATCTCATTTCTTGAGGTGCTAAAATGGCAGGGCAGTACAAAACCCCCTCGATTTAAAAAGTAGACATCCCAAGGAAATTGCTGAGAGACATGTTGAGCCCATTGAATATTTTTTTTTTTTTGTCTCAAGTGATTGAATAATGACTAAAAAAAAAAAAAAAATTACAAAAAGTTGTCACTAAATGATATATTGCTCACACATGCCATGGTTATATATGGAATTACACCCCAAAATACATTTTGCTGCTTCTTCTGAGTAGGGGGATACCACATGTGTGGGACTTTTTAGGAGCCTAGCCGCGTACGGGACCCCGGAAACCAAGCACCGCCTTCAGGATTTCTAGGCACAAGTTTTTGATTTCACTCCTCACTACCTATCACAGTTTCAAAGGCCATAAAATGCCAAAATAGCACAAAACCCCCCAAATGACCCCATTTTAGAAAGTAGACAGCCCAAGGAAATTGCTGAGAGGCCTGTTGAGCCCATTGAATATTTTTTTTTTTTTGTCCCAAGTGATTGAATAATGACAAAAAAATAAAAAAATTACAAAAAGTTGTCACTAAATGATATATTGCTCACACATGCCATGGTTATATATGGAATTACACCCCAAAATACATTTTGCTGCTTCTTCTGAGTATGGGGATACCACATGTGTGGGACTTTTTAGGAGCCTAGCCGCGTACGGGACCCCGGAAACCAAGCACCGCCTTCAGGATTTCTAGGCACAAATTTTTGATTTCACTCCTCACTACCTATCACAATTTCGAAGGCCATAAAATGCCAAAATAGCACAAAACCCCCCCCCCAAATGACCCAATTTTGGAAAGTAGACACCCCAAGCTATTTGCTGAGAGGCATGGTGAGTATTTTACAGCTCTCATTTGTTTTTGAAAATGAAGAAAGAAAATATATATATTTTTTTTTTCAATTTTCAAAACTTTGTGACAAAAAGCGAGATCTGCAAAATACTCACCATACCTCTCAGCAAATAGCTTGGGGTGTCTACTTTCCAAAATGGGGTCATTTGGGGGGGTTTTGTGCCATCTGGGCATTCCATGGCCTCCGAAACTGTGATAGGCAGTGAGAAGTGAACTCAAAAATTTACACCCTTAGAAAGCCTGAAGGCGGTGCTTGGTTTTGGTGTCCCGTACGCGGCTAGGCTCCCAAAAAGTCTCACACATGTGGTATCCCCGTACTCAGGAGAAGCAACAGAATGTATTTTGGGGTGTAATTCCACATATGCCCATGGCATGTTTGAGCAATATATCATTTAGTGACAACTTTGTGCAAAAAAAATTAATAAATAAAATAAATTGTCTTTTTTCCGCAACTTGTGTCAACATATAAAATATTCTATGGACTCGACATGCCTCTCAGTATATAACTTGGGGTGTCTACTTTCCAAAATGGGGTCATTTGGGGGGGTTTTGAACTGTTCTGGCATTTTATACACAACATTAGGAAGCTTACATCCACTCTTCTAACTACTTGAAGACAAAGCCCTTTTTGACACTTTTTGTTTACATGAAAACATATTTTTTTTTTTTGCAAGAAAATTATGTTGAACCCCCAAACATTATATATATATTTTTAAAGCAAAGGCCCTACAGATTAAAATGGTGGGTGTTGCATTTTTTTTTCTACACAGTATTTGCGCAGCGATTTTTCAAACGCATTTTTGGGGGAAAAAATACACTTTTTTAAATTTTAATGCACTAAAACACACTATATTGCCCAAATGTTTGATGAAATAAAAAAGATGATCTTAGGCCGAGTACATAGATACCAAACACGACATGCTTTAAAATTTCGCACAAACGCGCATTGGCGACAAACTACATACATTTTTAAAAGCCTTTAAAAGCCTTTACAGGTTACGCCGTTAGATTTACAGAGGAGGTCTACTGCTAAAATCACTGCCCTCGATCTGACCTTCACGGTGATACCTCACATGCATGGTGCAATTGCTGTTTACATGTGACGCCAGACCGACGCTTGCATTCGCCATTGGGCAAGAGCAGGGCAGGACAGGGGTGCTTTTTTTTTTTTTTTTTTTTTTTTTTTATTATTATTAATTTTGCTTTTTTTTTTTTTAAACTGTTGCATATTTATTTATTTTTTATGATTTTTATTGTTATCTCAGGGAATGTAAATATCCCCTATGATAGCAATAGGTAGTGACAGGTACTCTTTTTTTGAAAAAACTGGGGTCTATTGGACCCTAGATCTTTCCTCTGCCCTCAAAGCATCTGACCACACCAAGATCGGTGTGATAAAATGCTTTCCCAATTTCCCAGTGGTGCTTTTTATATCCGGGGGGGACATTCGCTCCCACTGCTTGTAAAAGCAGTCCAGAGGCTAATTAGCCACTAGGATTGCTTTTACATGAAAGCCGGCCGCTGGCTAAAAAGAATGATACCAAGATGATACCTAATCCCGCAGGCATCATTCTGGTATAACCATTCAAAGTCCAGCAACATACCAGTACCGTTGTTGGTCCTTGTTGGACATGTATTGTAATCTTTTTTTTCATGCAGCCTGTTGGCTGAACGAAAAAAAAAGATTGATCGGTGGGTATGCCCACCATTAGAATACCGCCCTTCATCCACCCACTTCTAATGATGGGCATACATGCACCATTTATATATGCCGAAGCATGGGGGCATCTTCCCGCAAAAAAGTTATGCCGTGTACACATGGTCAGACTTTTCCACGGGCAAGCCTCCATCGGAATTTCGACCGTATGTACGCGGCATTAGGAGCAAAATTGCTCCTCCGCTCCTCCGCCCCTGCTGCCCCAATGCTTCAGCATATATGCTTTTTTTTTTTTTTAACTGTGGTGGTGAAATCACCTCCTACAGCACTGGAGTCGCAGGGATCAGGCCTGTCTCTGCGAACGCTGCAGTTATGTGTGTTGTGTTTTGTAAGTGACAGTGATCGATCGATACTGCACTTGGGTGGCCTGGGCTGGGCGAAGGGGCAAAACGCAGGTGCTAGCAGGTATCTGGGCTGATCCCGCTAACACATTGCGTTTTTGGGAACCCTAAACTGCTGGGGACGCTAGTATAGATCTGATCAGATCAGATATTGATCTGTTCAGATACTATACCACTAAGGGAGGTGTATGCTTCACGCGTGGGTGTTAGCGCTACTGTCACTAACCTGACGCTGCCTGGGGTGTGTCGCAGACCCTCTCTGACGCTAAAACCTAATTGATATCACCCGCCGGGCGATCAGGGGGTTAAACCTTTATTGGGTTATATACGGCAGGTGCCCTGACACTATAAAAAGCAAACTAACTAACCAGCGTCACCCGTAACACTTATATGGTGATCACTGGTGAAAGGGTTAACTAGGGGCAATTAGGGGGTTAAAACCTTTATTAGGTAATATATGGGGGTACCTGACGCTATATAAAAACCATGCCATGCCATTTTTCTCAATGATTTTCATCCATATTGCCGGGACCAGACATTACATTAAAGCCGCAAGCAGTTTTAAATGGCTTTTTTTCCTTTAGAAATGTCATTTTGTGCAGGGACAGTTCTAAACACGGGAAACACGTGCCACTTCACAGGCATACTTTAGAAACCCCCCAGGTACGATATTTAACCACTTCCCGCCCAGTCAATAGCAAATTGACGTCCGGGAAGTGGTTCTGTTATCCATATGACGTCCTGCGGGATAACAGCCGCCGCTTGCCCGGGGGGGGCGCGCATCGCGGTGATCGGTGGAGCGGTGGGTCAGTCTGACCCACCGCTACACTGATCTCGGTAAAAAGTCTCCGTCGGAGGCTTTTTACCATGTGATCAGCCGTGTCGAATCACGGCTGATCAGGAAGTAAACAGGAAGAGCCGTTGATCGGCTCTTCCTCACTCGCGTCTGACAGACACGAGTAGAGGAGAGCCGATCGGCGGCTCTCCTGACAGGGGGGGTTCGCGCTGATTGTTTATCAGCGCAGCCCCCCCTCGGATACCCACACTGGACCACCAGGGAAGCCCCCAAGGACCACCAGGGAAGCCCTAAGCATGTGGATGGCCCCCATGGCCATCCACATGTAGTAAAAAATATATATATATATAAAAAAAACATAAAAAAATATGCCAATCAGTGCCCACACATGGGCACTGACTGGCACGATCATGCCAAGAAAATAATGTGTGGTGGCTGGCATTGCTAGGCAGCAGTGTCACCAGTGCCACCTACTAGTGTCCATCAGTGCCACCTATCAGTGCCCATCCGTGCCCATCTGTGCCCATAAGTGCCCACCTATCAGTGCCCGTCCGTGCCACCTATCAGTGCCACCCATAAGTGCCCATCAGTGCCGCCTAAAAGTGCCCATTAGTGCCGCCTATGAGTGCCCATCAGTGCCACCTATGAGTGCCCATCAGTGCCGCATACCAGTGCCACATATCAGTGCCCATCAGTGACGCCTATCAGTGCCCATCATCAGTGCCCATCAGTGCCACCTCATCAGTGCCACCTCATCAGTGCCACCTCATCGGTGCCCATCAGTGTCGCCTTATCAGTCCCCCTCAGTGCCGCCTTATCAGTGCCCATCATTGAAGTAGAAAAGGTACTTATTTACAAAAAAAATTAACAGAAACAAAGAAAAACATAGTTTTTTTTTTAAATTTTCACTTTTTTTTTATTTGTTGCGCAAAAAATAAAAATCGCAGAGGCGATCAAATACCACCGAAAGAGAGCTCTATTTGTGGGAACAAAATGATAAACAATTTGTTTGAGTACAGTGTAGCATGACCGCGCAATTGTCATTCAAATTGCGACAGCGCTGAAAGCTCAAAATTGGCTTGGGCAGGAAGCTGTATAAGTGCATGGTATTGAAGTGGTTAAAGGAATATTTCACTTTTTTTTCCACTTTATGCATCATTAAAATCACTGCTCCCGAAAAAACGACCTTTTTATAAGATTATTTTTACATTGATACATGTCCCCTCGTGCAGGACCCGGGTCCCCAAACCCTTTTTAGGACAATAACATGCATATTAGGCGTTATAATTAGCACTTTAGATTTCGAACGTTCGCGTCCATTGTATTTAATAGGGTTCTAAAGTTTGCGCGAACGTTCGGTCCAATCGAAGGTTCTGGTGCGAACTGAACGGGGGCTCATCCCTAATTCTGGAGATGGGAACCAGTGGAAGGAGGTAACTCGCTGCGGGACCCAGGTACATATACTCCGCCTGACCTCTAAACTATAGGACACGGGCTTGTGGCATGGGTGCCTCTCCTTTACCCTAAGAGGAGAGGGTGGTGCTACATCTGTTGCAGAGCTCCAAAGTCCACTGGGAAATCCTTGAAGCTGAGGAAGTACTGACTTATCCAAGGCAACCTGTTACCCCCCCAGTAACTGGACGACACACAGTTCTGGGAGTAAATCAACGCTTTATTTTGCCCAGGCTGGCTTTTTATATCATTTCCCATGCAAGGGTTTTCTTAACTCATTTTACAGGGGCATTCCCTTTAACAATTAACAGATGACAGTGATTTAATTACCTGGGACTACTTCTAACACATTCGGTATGCGTGAGACGTTTGTCTCCCCATGAACAGAGCTCCACATATTTACTCATAACAATGGAACCGTGCCCGACACATTACTAGGAGTGCAATTACCTCCCGTAGCAGATAATACGTGACTTCATTAACACACTGAACAATAGATGAATGGAACGCTACCTCAGACCCCCAATTAACCCAATTTACTTATTCAGACATCAGTAGACATTCTGTCTCTACATTTCCTGGAATTAATCTTTGCTGTCACCTCTGAAGTGATCCAAACCATTTCTCATTTCTCAGTTTCAGTATTTTGCTACACTGCTCCCCCTTACCCACAAGCCGGCATACACAGTCTGATCCTTAACGGATCGGCTTGGGGATGTCCGGAGAGTACTCACGGATCACTTTTCCAGTTCAGTTGCCGCGATAATCCGTCAGCATTGCCGTTCTGTTTCCCAGGTCAGTAGTGGATAGTAAAGTCATACGGTTGTAACGCCAGACTCCAGCGCAACAACCATTGTCCCCTGCCACTCGATTTAGCCATACCAACAGGTTGTGGTCTGTGAGTAGGGTGAACTGTTGTCCGTACAAGTAGGGCTGAAGCTTCTTTAGGGCCCACACCACAGCCAGGCATTCTTTTTCTATGGCGGCGTAGCTCACTTCCCTGGGGAGAAGCTTCCTGCTCAAGTAAACTACGGGGTGTTCTCCGCCATCTGCTCCAACCTGGCTCAATACCGCGCCCAATCCAAACATTGCAGCATCCGAGCCTCAGAGGATGCGCTGTTTTCCATGGTGGGGGCCTGGGACCGGGTGGTAACGGGGTAGATCTCGTTGGTAACCGGGGCTGATGCAAAAGCAGAAGTCAACTGGCCAAGATCGTTCCCCAGCAGGACATCAGCGGGAAGTTCCTGGATCAACCCCACCTTAATTAATCCGGAGCCGGCACCCCAGTTCAGGTGTACTCTTGCCGTGGGTAGCCTGTGTACTGCTCCCCCTGCAACCCGCACAACTACGGAACTCCCGGTGTGGTCGGCCTCTGGAACCAGGTGACGTTTGACCAGTGTGAGGGTGGCGCCGGAATCTCGTAGACCTTGAGCAGTCTTCCCGTTCAGCTGTACTGACTGGCGATGGTGTTGCCTGTTGTCGGTAGCCGCCTGTACTGGGTCAGCCTCGTGTAGGATACTCCAGTGTTCCTCCAATTCTCCTGCTCCTCGGTTGACCGGGGCCGCTTCCGTGTGATAGCAATGAGCGGCAGCCTGTGCTGGAGGGGGTGGCCCTGGTCGAATCCATGCAGCTTGGTCCTGGTTCTGAGTGCAGTCTCTCTGATAGTGCCCAAATTGCTTGCATGAATAGCACTGCACTCCCTTGCGCCCAAGGTATCGATTTGCAGGGGAGTTAGGGATTAGCCCGGGTCGTTGTGTAGCTGGGGGCCCTGGGTTATGGTTCAGTGGTCTGGTGCTTGGTCGGAAGCTAGTCTGTGATGGCCGGCGGGCATCTTGATATTCATCAGCTTGCCTGGCCGCTTCCGAGAGAGTGGTAGGTTTGCGATCCCTTACCCACTCCTGTACCTCTGGGTTTAGTCCATTAAAGAATTGCTCCAGTAAAATCAGCTGGGTGATCGCGTCTGCTGTGGTTGCCTGACTGGCTTGCAGCCAAGCTAGGGCTGCCCTCTGCATTCGACAAGCCCATTCGGTGTGGGAGTCCTTCTCCTGTTTCTTTGTGTCCCGGAAGCGTCTCCTGTATGCTTCTGGGGTGATGGCATACCTTGCCAAAATAACTTCCTTTACCCGGCTATAGCTTGCGATTTCCTCCTCTGGCACGGCTCTGTAGGCTTCTGCTGCACGGCCTGACAGCTTACCAGCTAAGATCCGTACCCAGTCTGTCTGGGGTACCTGGTACAGCTTGCATTGCCGTTCAAAATCTTGCAGGAAGCTATCGATCTCTTCCTCTGCTTCCATAAACTTTTTAAAGGCATCATGGGGTACTTTTAGTTTTGTCTCTGGTGCCGGTGTAGTCGTTAGCAGTCTCTCAGAGGCATGATGTTCCGCCAGCCGGAGTTGGGTCTCCCTTTCTTCTCTCGCCGTGATAAAGGCATCCACTTGGGCTAACGTTGCCTGTACCAGCTCGGTGGAGGGGTTTTCTCCATAAAACGCTAGCCTGCGTTTCACTTCTTGGTTAAACTCGGTCTCCATGGCTTCTGTAGCCATACTGTGTGCCCGATCTCCCTCGGTTAGTTCTGCAATCAGCTCGGCTTTGGATTTATTTCTGGCGATCTTCCCTCTTGCTTCCAGCAAATCCTTTAACGTTACTCGTTTTAATCCAGCATAGTTTGTCTCCATTCACACTTCCATTCGTGTAGCCGAATTTGCATGAACGCTGCTTCCTCTTGCTGCAAGGCTTTAATCCCACCGCTGCCAACCAGTGTTGCGGAGCTCCAAAGTCCACTGGGAAATCCTTGAAGCTGAGGAAGTACTGACTTATCCAAGGCAACCTGTTACCCCCCCAGTAACTGGACGACACACAGTTCTGGGAGTAAATCAACGCTTTATTTTGCCCAGGCTGGCTTTTTATATCATTTCCCATGCAAGGGTTTTCTTAACTCATTTTACAGGGGCATTCCCTTTAACAATTAACAGATGACAGTGATTTAATTACCTGGGACTACTTCTAACACATTCGGTATGCGTGAGACGTTTGTCTCCCCATGAACAGAGCTCCACATATTTACTCATAACAATGGAACCGTGCCCGACACATTACTAGGAGTGCAATTACCTCCCGTAGCAGATAATACGTGACTTCATTAACACACTGAACAATAGATGAATGGAACGCTACCTCAGACCCCCAATTAACCCAATTTACTTATTCAGACATCAGTAGACATTCTGTCTCTACATTTCCTGGAATTAATCTTTGCTGTCACCTCTGAAGTGATCCAAACCATTTCTCAGTTTCAGTATTTTGCTACAAAATCCATATGAATCCAAAACTTGTTTAGAGGCACTCACGGGTCTTGCAGAGGAGGAAGATCAAAACAGCAGTGTTTTTATTGTCAATGTTTCGATGAAGATCAGTCCATCTTTTTTAAGACACTACAACATTAAAGTGAGCAGACCTATGAACCCAAAGCCCCACCCACCAACACCCCCTAGTGATGACCTTACACCGTGCAAGGGTTAAAAGACACATGCAGGGTAGGAGGTCAAAGAAGGATCACACTAGGAGAAAATCATAATTGTTTATCAAAAAGCAAAATATACAAAATCCTAGCTCAAGCTATCAAAAATAGCTCCTACATAAAAATGGCAAATTGCATATTGCATGGCAAACACCAGGCAGGCAGTTGATTCACACCAATTCAGATCTGCCCACAAACACATACAAACACAGAGAATCTCTTCTGCATTGCCATTCCATGTGCTCCTTGCTGCTAAGGCTGGTTATAGGTTGTGGTGGCTGCCATTTGTTTGTACAGTTGGTAAATTGATGAGGCGACACACTGGATATTGTCAGCTGCCATTGTGCTTTTGCTGGGTGTCCAGTGTGTCCCTGTGCCTTTAGAGAGGGTTGGGCTCCTATACCTGCCCTTAAGTGAGCTTGACATGCGTTGCCCTTCCATGTGCTCCTTGCTGCTAAGGCTGGTTGGGGTGGTTGCCATTTGTTTGTGCAAGGCTTCTGCTCATATAAGCAACAAGCTGCAGGTGTCTATCGTGCTCTCGATATAACACCCCTCCTAACCCATCTTGACTGGCATCAACATGTAGTTCATACATTTTGGTTGGATTAGCATAGGCCAGGACAGGGGCATTTGTTGAGCTCCTCTTCAGCTGATGGAAGGCCTGTTCACACTGATCAGTCCCCTGGTCTTGGATTGACTCCCAAGACTTCCTGGGTGCTCTAGTTAGTTTGACTGGTTTTGGTCAGTCTGGGTCGTATTCCTCATCCTCACTCTTAAACAACTGATTGATGGGACAAGCTTATCTTAGCAAATCTCTTTACGGATCTTCAAAAGTATGAGCAGAATCCCAGAAACAACCTAAGCTCAATCACATTGGTAGGTCTTGGCCAGGAGGTGAAAGCTTCCAGTTTCTTATGGTCAGTGGCCACTCCCTCAGCTTAGGAAAAAAGCAGAGCACAGGGCAATGTGAGCATACCAATCAACTTTATTGAAATAAAAATAACATCCACTTACATATAAAAACAGCAGCATCCAGCTCAGGTAGGCAGGTGTGGGTGAAGAGGACATTACTGTGCTCTGTGAAGCTCAGTAAAGTGGATTGTTATGCTCACATCACCCTGCGCTCTGCTTTTATCTTTCCCACTCTTAAAGCTGATACACATGGGCTGAATATCATCCGGTATCGGCTGCTTCAGCAGAAATTGACCAGCATTCGGCCAGTGTGTACAGCAGCCTGTCTCACAGAAGCCATGACATGTTAAAGACCGATCCTTCGCTTTGACTTACCCTCTACCACCCTACCCACCCCCTTGTACCATTCTAATAAATAACGACTGACAAGGTTGTGGAGTAAAATTGGCCTTCCGGCCTATTTTAACAACTTTATATGAAATAAATAACCACTTAAATAACCGTTTAAATAACATTTATAACACTTCCAATACCACTGGTGGGCTTATAGACCACCAACTCCCAACTTGGGCACTGGGACTAACATATCCCTTAGGCCTCCAGTCGCAAGACACCGACTCGGAGACGGTACACCTGGCCGCAGTGCCCTACCATTTACCCCCCTTCCTGGTTAACCCTTGTTGACCAGAAGGTACTCAAAAAACCCCATACCACCTATGGGTACCACCTTTTTCTCCAGACCTTCCCCTTTTACCTCCTTTTCCAGGAACCAAACTCCGCCACATCCAACTAAACACCGCCCATGACGCTCGCCCTTGTCTTACCCCTCGCACAGGGAGGGTGGGTGGGAGCTTTCTACCTCGTGAGTGAAATGGAGGAAGTGAGAAAACGTCACTTCCTCCCTGACTAACTGCGCTCCCCCTCCCCTTCTTCCCCACGGCCACCCCCCTTCTCTTAAAGGGAAACACAACCTCTGCTGGCTACTGCCTGTCTCACCTGTCATGCCGTCCCTCCGCTTATTTCCCCTTTTGTCATTGTTCCAGGACTCTCTTGACATGTTAAAGACCGATCCTTCGCTTTGACTTACCCTCTACCACCCTACCCACCCCCCCTTGTACCATTCTAATAAATAACGACTGACAAGGTTGTGGAGTAAAATTGGCCTTCCGGCCTATTTATTTTAACAACTTTATATGAAATAAATAACCACTTAAATAACCGTTTAAATAACATTTATAACACCTCCAATACCACTGGTGGGCTTATAGACCACCAACTCCCAACTTGGGCACTGGGACTAACATATCCCTTAGGCCTCCAGTCGCAAGACACCGACTCGGAGACGGTACACCTGGCCGCAGTGCCCTACCATTTACCCCCCTTCCTGGTTAACCCTTGTTGACCAGAAGGTACTCAAAAAACCCCATACCACCTATGGGTACCACCTTTTTCTCCAGACCTTCCCCTTTTACCTCCTTTTCCAGGAACCAAACTCCGCCACAGCTCGCAAGGGGTAAAACCTTACCCTTGCGAGCAACCCCACACCCTAAGGGCCTGCTGAATTCCTTCCTGCAAACCCATGTTCCACAGGTCAATGCCCACTGCATTCAGGTGGACCCCATCTCCCCTTAGGTACCTCCACGTATCCACCTCCAATTCACGGTGGCGCACCACCAGGCCCCCGTTCCTCACAAAAAATCTCCCCACTTCCTTATTGACTTTTATCCGGGCCTTATTGACTTTGTCCACCGACCATGCCCACCGCCAGGATGTCCTGCCTACCATGTCCGACCAAATAACCACCATACCCGGGAATGTAGTGCGCAACCTTAAAAAATCAGACTTAACGTCCCGTATCAGTTGGTGCATTGATCTGGCCCCCATGTCGTTGCCTCCCGCATGTAGCACCAATACATCCGGTGCCCTCTCCCGACCAGCAAACCTCTGTATTTCCGGCATAACCCCACTCCACGTCATACCCGGCACCCCGATCCAACGGACCCGTGCTTCTCGTAAGGGAATTCCTAACTGCCGTCCATTGGGCCGAACATCGGCCCGTTTCGCCCCCCAGAACACGTACGAGTGACCCAAAATCCAAACTAGTCTGGGTTCACCACCTGAAAAAACATGGAAATAACATTAGGACAACGAATTAATGGCACATTCTAAACTGCCAACGCCCAGACCCCATACAACACCTACCCAAATGCCCTTTACTCCTGTAACAGCTGAGGGCGAACATAAAGGCGAAACCTATCAGACTCCCACCTCCCAATCTTCCTCACCGCGTCCGCCTGCAGTCCTGCCCTAGCCGCCTCCGTAGCTGCCCCAATGCGGAAGGAGTGAGAGGCATAACCCGTCGGGTCATACCCCGCTGCCACCAAACATTTTTTGAACACCGCTATGAATTGAAACCTTGACAACGCTGCCCCATCCCGATGCATAAGAAAAGAACCCTCTAGTCCCGGACGCATGGAACAAAAGGATTCCACCGCCCGTACAGGACAGATTGACGCCTCTGGGATGCGAAACAACTGAAGCCGCATACCTTTTCCTACTTGATCCGTTTTGGACCTGCTTACCCATATGCCCACCGAATCTCCCGAACATTCCACATCCTGCGCCAACAACCCCGCCCGGAGCCATTTTGGAAGAACTGACCAGCTCTCCTACCCTCAGGGCCCCAAAAAAGGCAAGCGCGAATGCTGCCCGGAACAACTGACACTCATATTCCGAACTGCACACGGAGCGCAGCTGCAGAAACAATTTTTCCAACATTCTGAACGAGACCGGCCTGCGGCTATCAGCCGCCTTCCGACCTTTTCTGTACCCCTTCACTGCCTGCTTCACCCAAAATTCTTTAGTATGGTCCTTGCAACCCTGCCATTTGAACAGAAACGCCAAACCCGCTAGTGTACGGTCCACCGCGGACACAGAAACGCCTTGCTCCATTTTCAATGTGAGAAAATAAATCAGAGCCGCTCCCTCTTCTCCACCCCCCGGGGAAACTCCCAGCCCCCGAACAAATGACCCCCACTCCTGCCACACCTTAGCATAGGCATTCCACGTGGCCCCACTCACCGACCGTTTAATCCACTGTGCTGCGCTGTCAAGGCAATGTCCCACATCCAGTCGGGACAGGTAACCCCTCGTTGCTCCGCTGCTGGTGCCAACTCCCGGAACCTGTCCCACTGAAAACGAGGCAACGCGTCAGCCAGGGTGTTATCCACCCCAGGAAGATGTACTGCGTACACAAATACATTGAACTGCAAGCAGCGCAAAACCAAATGCCTCAGCAAACGCACCACTGGCTGTGATGTGGCCGACACTTTATTCACTACCTGAACCACTCCCATGTTATCACAGTTCAGGCGCACCTTGCTATTCCGGAATGAATCCCCCCATAACTCAAACGCCACCACAATTGGGAAAAGTTCCAATAGTACCAGGTTCTTCAAGAACCCCGCTTCCTCCCACTCCTTTGGCCATGGAGCCGCACTCCATTTTCCCTGACAGAACGCCCCATACCCCGTGGAGCCAGCCGCATCTGTAAACAAGTCCAGATCGAAATTGCTAACGGGCCCCTTCATCCACAACGCCCGCCCGTTGAAGGATTCCAGGAATCCGTGCCACACTTCCAAATCCTCACGAAGCTCTCTGGTTAGGCTTACAAAATGAGTAGGAACCCGCACCCCGGCTGTCGCAGCCGACAACCTGCGGCTAAATACCCTGCCCATGGGCATTATCCTGCAAGCGAAACACAACTTACCCAATAGTGACTGCATCTGTCGCAACTGAATCTTACGACGGCCGATAACACCGCGCACTTCCTCCTTCAACGCTTCCAGCTTATCCCCTGGCAGTCGGCATTCCATCTTCTCTGAATCCAGCTCTATGCCCAGAAAAACTAAGGACGACGTGGGGCCCTCTGTCTTCTCAGGGGCCAAAGGGACCCCAAAACGGTCGGCCACGTATTGCAGCGTCCCCAGCAGGACCTTGCAAACGGTAGACCCCGGCGGGCCCACACACAGAAAGTCATCCAGATAGTGGATGATCGAACTGATCCCCGACACGTCCCGGACCACCCATTCTAGGAACGAACTAAAAGTCTCAAAGAGCGCGCAAGAGATGGAGCAACCCATGGGCAAACAATGGTCCACGTAGTAAGCCCCCTCCCACATGCAGCCCAAGAAACGAAAGCTGTCCGGGTGTACTGGTAGCAACCGAAAAGCAGATTGAACATCGGCTTTTGCCAACAGCGCTCCCCGTCCACACCTACGCACCCATGTCACAGCCGCATCGAAGGAGGTGTACGATACCGTGCAGTCCTTCGGCGCAAGAGCATCGTTCACCGACCCACCCCTGGGAAAGGACAGGTGATGAATCAAGCGAAATTTTTGAGGTTCCCTCTTGGGGACAACCCCCAAGGGAGACACCACTAAATCAGGTATGGGCGCATCTGTGAACGGTCCGGCCATCCGCCCTAACTGCACCTCCTTCTCCAGCTTCTCTGAAACCACCAAAGGATGTAGCAATGCAGACCGGAGGTTCTTGGCTGCCGGGGGGACTGCAAACGGCGCGCAAGGAATTCTGAAACCACCGGCGAAACCCTCCTCTAACAACTTGGCTGCACGCCTGTCGGGATACCTATTGAGAAAGGGGAGCATCCTTTCCACCCGTATTGGCGTCGTTCCCTTTTCCCCCAAAATCCCCGGGGCGACCCCTGCCTCGCTTAAAGCATTTGGACAAGGCATGACTGCCCCCACATCCTGAACACACATGCTTGAAGCGACAGCTTGCTCCGTACTTGCACGTGCCCTCGTTGAACTGCCAGCATAAAGCCCCACCTTTTCTCGGTCGGTTGTCCTGAGGCCGCAGCACCTCCGACCCCCCCCCCTGAAAAAACTGATTGGATGCCCGCGACGCTGTCATCAGTCGCATCCACAAGTTGATGTCCTTGTGATCCCATCGCAGTCCTGGTCTCATGGCCATCCTCTGCCGGAACTGTTCGTCATACCTCAACCAGGCTACACCACCATACGTCCTGTACGCTTCGCTAACCGCCTCCAAATAAATGAACAGCCCAGAACAATGTTCCGGGGCCTTCTGCCCTATCACACAAGCCATGATCGCAAACGCTTGCAACCAATTGGTGAAAGTACGGGGTATAAGACGATAACGCCTCTTTTCTTCGTCCTCCTTCTTGCTCTCCTCCGGCTTCACCCTATCCAGGTTGAATTTGTCCAAGGGGAGCAACGTGAAGATCTCCACGTACTCACCTTTCCACAGCTTTTCTCTGACCTCCGGCTTGAGGTGAGTTCCTAACGGTGCCTCAAAACAAATGTACATCTCATTCTTAGCGGCGTCCGCCAGCCTGATCACTTCCTTGTTTTTCTCTCCCGTAGCCACTTGCCCCCCTGCTGTGGCCGCCCCCCCTTCCAATGGGGCCTGCACCTCCTCTGACACCTCTACCACTTGCACGCCTAGGGCCCCGGTTGCATCCGAAAGCCCCGCCCCCTGCGATGAACCCCCTGTTTTCCCCCAAGCCGCCGCGGGCGACCCCATGTCGCCCCCGCCCGGCTTAAAACGCCTGACCAAATCCTCCAACCCAGACCACAAGTCCTGCGTCTCCCCTGCCGCTTTTTTCCCCGTTGGGGAAGAACGCGACCCAGGTGTCGCGCCTAAGCCCCCCCCAACACCCCCTTGACCCAATAAATCTTGTAATAAGGAACAAATGACCACCGAAGAGTGGGACTTACCGGGCTGCCTGAGACTGGGTCCACCAGCCGCCGAACTGTTCTCCATCGAAGCCAGTTGTCCCGAGTCCTCGCCACCGTCTGACCCGGACAGCTCCCCTTCAGACCTGTTATCATCCGATCCCACCGACACAAGCGCTGGCTGCACACCCTGCGGACGCGACCCACGTGGCAAGGGTTGTCGCGGCTGGGCCTCACGTCCTCTCGATCCCGGCACACCTGACCCACTCGCAACCTCCACCGACGGACTGCGGGTCCGCCCCCTGGCCCGGGTGTCATCCGCTCGACTTCCATCCATCACTCTAGGCGCCAAACCCCTCACCGCTCGTCCTGCTGGCACCGCCGGACCCCTGACCGCCACCGCCTCCCGGCCACTGGCCCGCGAACTGGATCCTCCACGCTGGGCCGCACGGCTGTTCCGGGCATCCCCCGCAGCCTCGACCGCGATGTCCCCACATCTCCGACGCGCGGGAGGGGGAGGGGCAAGAGGGCCACTCGTCTCCCCCACCGCCGAACTCCGTCCACGGCGCGGATTCCTCCCGGCCCCCCCCGCCGACACAGGCTGCGTGCGGCCAGGGGATGCGGCCGGAGGGCCCCCAACGGGTCTCCGGACGGAAGTTGAACCACTCGGGGATGCCTCCGGACTGTACCGCTCAGGCGGCCTGGACCGCCTAGCGCGCCCCGGAGCGACCCCCCCCCCCCGGCGGGCGCCGCCGCCCGCTCATCCACCACTGCAGCAACCTGCTCCTGCAGCCAATCTGCCCCCTGCGTGGCCACCGCGGCCCGCAATTGCGCTATTAGTTCAGCCACATCAGCCATGGCACCGGCTGTGAAGCTTTCTACCTCGTGAGTGAAATGGAGGAAGTGAGAAAACGTCACTTCCTCCCTGACTAACTGCGCTCCCCCTCCCCTTCTTCCCCACGGCCACCCCCCTTCTCTTAAAGGGAAACACAACCTCTGCTGGCTACTGCCTGTCTCACCTGTCATGCCGTCCCTCTGCTTATTTCCCCTTTTGTCATTGCTCCAGGACTCTCTGTCTAATGTCTGACTTTTGTCAAACGGGCATTCTGGAAAGCCAGCAGCCGACCAACACCCGATCAGCACTCGCAGCCAATGTATGCAAGCGCTGACTGATGTGTGCTGGCATGGGGGGGCATCCCACCTGTTAGAACACAATCGCTCAGCAGGGAGATGGCTGTACTAACATCGCATAGTTAGTACAGCAAGCTCCTCACAAGCTCCGCTTATTTCGCTAAAAAAAAAAGATCTGTGTGTACAAGGTTTTAGGCTGGTTCTTGCCAAGGTGCTTTTGTGGATGCTGTGTCTGATGTGTGGTTAACCCTTATTTTGAGCACTGTCATCAACCCAATTTATGTGCGTTCATCCCAGATCCAGACGGTTCCTGCCCTTAGACTGATCTATGGCTCTTCATGAGTGACAGTTTATTTGATATCCCTATCACTCCTGTTTATCAGTTCATAAGTTAGCGCTACAGTTATTGTATTCAGCTAATACAACATGTCTGTGGTAGGTGACAGAAGGCTGGAGGAACTGACACTTCTCAAGGGACAACTTTAACCCCTTATCATGAAGTCTCTTTAGGACATTCTCCAGGCACTCTTCGTGGTCTTCAAGGGTTCTGCCAAAGACATTAATATCATCTAAATAAACCAGCACTTTGATCAGGTTTGCATCCCCTATCTTCTCCATCAATCCTTGTGTAGCGGTGTATTGCCTTTTAAATCCCTCAGAGACTACATTACCCAGTACACTTTTAGGCACCCAGGGTGCCTTGCCCCGCGCAAGGACTGCTGGGGTGGACTTTATAAGAGGGAGGCGGGCCCCAGTTCTTTCTCTTTGGGCACCGCCCTCCCAGCAAGAGGATCCCTGTGCTGATCTGCTGTGTGTACAAGGCCTGAAGCCTGGGCCTTGTGTTTTTTTCCAAAGAGCCTTCCGCTCCACCGAGGAACCTGGGTGTCGTGGACACTGTGAATCAAGTCACAGCAATGGAAGTAACGGACAAGGACTAGTCCGGTTGGGTGAGAGAGCACCTGCTCAGAACTACACCACAGTATCTCTAGGCCCACTGACTGTATTCAGGGCCACCACAGTGATTGCAGTTACACTTGGAGGAGACTATCTACAGAACTAAGCGATCAGTCTCCTTGGTACTATTAAGTTACCAATCACCGTTTCTTCGTTGGATTACAATTTGTTCTTAAAGTGCACCACTGTACTGCTAGAAAAGATCTTCTTCCACAGAACTATACCCTAATCATAGTCAGGCCTGACTGGGTAGTATAGGACATTGCTGGGCGCCATATTGTCCACGAGGGAGGATAGCTGCAGCGGGGTCTGTTAACCTGTATACCATATTGCTGAATGTTTTGCTGTTTCATAAGTTTACTTACATTGCAGGGCTCTGCATATGTTATTGCATACTGTTTATCACTCTAACCTTTATCAACAGTAAAAATATTAGAGTTAAGTATATCGGTTGTCAGTGTCATTTCCTGTGCTATACCATTACTGTGTGCCCTACTGTGGGATTGTGTCATAGAGAGTTAGAGTGATTGCAATTTTATCATCCCCTTTACTAACTGTGCCACGAGAGGTTAGAGCCAATTGCCAGGGTTTGACAGTGGTGCACTACAGGGCCCAAAATCATACAGGCAGACCTCTTAACTGGGGGTATCGCTACACGTGGGGGCTCAGGTCTGGGATTCCTGTAGACTGCACGCTGCAATCAAGCTGGTCGGAAGTACCAGCATGGACCCGCTAGCATAGACACATTGGTGCGCAGTGGTTGGCGTGGATTCAACCGATTCGGTGGTTATTGAACTTCCGGAGGGGATCTGGCGAGAGAACGAGATAAAGCAGCTCATCATGTTGTTTTCCCCGAATCAAAAGGCATGGGTGATGGACATTAGGCCAGATATCTTGTGTACGTACGCACTAGTGGAATGGAGAGGAGAAATTCCGGAAGAGTTTAGAGGTCAGAACATAAAAGCCACAGAAGGCCACATATACCGCTTAGTGCATACGAGGGCTGTGAAGAAGGAATCTCCAAAAACCTCTCCACCACTATCCCTGCTTTTTTTCCACAAAATGGAAAGCAGTCGGGATACAATAGCTCAGGGGACACCACTGGCAGCCATAGGCCTGGAACTATTGAATGCTCTGGGAGACTTTGTTACTAAGTGCCAGAAGAGCAATACGGTTCATGTGGAAGCCGGGTACCGAAAGCTCCGGACCTTTTCAGGGAAACAACCTGTGCCTCCCGGGGAAGAAGACTTCGACACCTGGATTGAGCAGGCAGTAGAAGGATGGGAAGTACCAGAGGCACAGAAGAAGCAGCGCATCAGTAAAAGCTTGACGGGCGCTGCTGCTGAGGCTGTGAAGAACCTTAGGTTCAGCAACGCTGCTTTTACTGCATATGACTATCTGGCTATGTTGCAGGAGGAATTTGGCCAGCTGGAGAAGGTGACTGAATTAATGTTCCAATTCGAGCATACCCTCCAACAGCCGGGAGAGAAACTGTCCGAGTATGTCCGGAGGTTAAACAGGATGCTGTGCCAAATTGTACTCAAAAAGGGAATGCTACCCCAAGTCATAGATGCAACTAGGATGAAGCAGATCCTGAGGGGAGCCTTACGCTCGGATCCAGTTTGGCTCCATTTGAAGACCTCTGAAGGAGTAATGGATTTGAGTTACCCAGACCTTGTGCGAATCATAAGGGACGAAGCAGCTCTGTTGAAGGACCAACAGGCGGTTGAGTGGGAGTTAGGACAGCAGTTGCCACTGAACGGGACTCAGAAGTGGAGACCTTAAAGTCCCAAATGACTCAAGTACTGGACTTATTGACTTCTCTATTGGCCAAGAACTCTGGAGCCAAAGAGCAAGAGGAGATCAAGAAGGAACCACGCCAGAGTGTTTCCACTCCAACATCCCCACAGGGAAGAAGAGAAACTGTCTGTTTCAACTGTGGAGGAGTCGGCCATTTTGGAAGAGTATGCCCTAGTCCAAGGAAGAACCGGAGCACTTACCACCAGCCGGCGGAAAACTTCAGAGGGCCCCGGTGAAGGAGTCAGCCGGGCGCCCACTATTTACAGAAAGCTCCAAAAAGATTCAAAAGTCAGAAGAGGGAAAGAGAAACAATGTCCCTCCTAAAATACTCAATGCCACTGGTCAGAAGTCAAAATTCAGCCACCTAAGGGAAATCAATGCATACCAGGCCCAACAAGGGTTGAGATCCAGAAAGAAATGGAAGAAAAAGAAAACCTCAAAAGGAAAGTCCAAGAGTCCAAAGAAAGAGACCCCTCAGAAGAGTTTTCCAGCCAAGTTAATAGGGCCCTCTCCCCTAGTTCCCATTCAAGTGGAGGGAGTCTACACCAAAGCCATTCTGGACACAGGAGCACAAGTGACTCTGTTGTATAAAGACTTTTAACAGAAGCACCTAAGTCATGTGCCCCTACAAAAGCTGGAAGACTTAGAGATATGGGAATTGGTACTCACAAGTTTCCATATGACGGTTATGTTTCAATCAGGCTGGCCTTTGACCCCTCTGTGACAGGAAAGGCAGAAGTCTTTGACACCCTGGCAGTAGTTTGCCCTCGCCCACCAGGAGCCAACATAAGTTCACTGATCTGGTCAGGAGACTGCTGACTCCTCTAGCTCAGGAGCAGGGTACTTCAAGAGACAGGATCCACCCCAAGCTGCAGCAGGTCTACCGGAAGTTGGTACTGGAACAGAAGGCCCCAGAAGAGGGAGTGGGAAAAGTCTGGAGACTGTCAAGGAAGGAGAAGGTGTTACAGCCTGGTGAGATGACCTGCCTGCAGGCTACTGTGAAACTCTCGTGGGAGCAGCCTGGCCCCTTTGTGGTCTTAGAACCAGACCCCCAGGACACCCACCCAAGGTTGGAAGTGATACCCGAAGTGGTCCCGCTGAGGGCATTGAAGAAGGCTAAGGACCAAATCCCAGTGAGCATCAGGAATGTCACTAGTTCTTCCATGAAGATTCCGACCCGGATGTTGCTGGGGAGAGTAAACCCTGCCACTCCAGTGGCCCTGTCCGATCTTGGAGAAAGCTGAAGGAGGAGAAAACACTCTGGAGAATCTCTGTCTGGAGACCACCCCCCTGCCACCAGTGTGGAGGGAGAGAGCTAAGGCCCAGCTGACTAGATGGAGGGAAATATTTTCAAAGGACAAGTTCGACGTAGGGTGTGCAAGGAGTGCCACCCATAAGATCCGTCTGCAGGAAGACAAACCTTTCCGGGAGAGGGTCCAGCGAGTCCCCCTGGCTGATTTAGAAGACGTATGTGAACAGTTGACGGAGCTTAAGAGAACTGGGGTTATTCAGGAATCCAGAAGCCCATATGCCTCCCCTATCGTGGTAGTCCGGAAAAAGAATGGGTCTCTGAGACTTTGCATAGACTACAGGACTCCTAATAGAAGGACCATACCCGACCAGTATACTACCCCCAGGATAGAAGATGCGTTAAAGAGTCTGTCTGGAGCTAAGTGCTTCAGCGTCATGGACCTGAAGAGTGGGTATTACCAAATTCCAATGCACCCTGATGACAGAGAGAAGACAGCATTCATCACCCCAGTGGGATTCTATGAGTTCAACAGAATACCTCAGGGCCTGTCAGGGGCCCCTGCCAATTTCCAGAGGTTGATGGAGAAGAAAGTGGGGGACATGAATCTTATTGAAGTCCTGGTGTACCTAGACGACATCATTGTCTTCGGGAAGACTCTGGAGGAGCACGAAGAAAGGCTGGAGAAAGTCCTGAAGAGACTCAGTGAAGAGGGACTTAAACTATCCAGGGAGAAGTGTCAGTTTTACCGGTCCTCAGTTCACTATCTGGGACACATAGTGTCGGAAGAAGGAGTGTCTACAGACCCTGACAAACTGGAAGCAGTTACCTCCTGGCCCCGACCAACTACGGTGACTGAACTCAGATCCTACCTGGGGTTTTGCTCCTACTACCGCAGGTTTGTGGAAGGATTTGCAAAAATTGCCAAACCACTGAATGAGTTGCTGAAGACAGGAGAGGAGGATGATACTGGCCCCAGGAAGCCCGGAGAGTCTGTGGAAGACCAGTGGACAGAGAAGTGTGAAGAGGCCTTCAAGATGTTGAAGAAAAGTCTGACCACTGCTCCGGTCTTGGCCTATGCTGACTAGGGATGAGCTTCGTGTTCGAGTCGAACATACGTTCGACTCGAACATCGGCTGTTCGATCGTTCGACGAAGATCGAACGATTTGGGCCGTTCGCGCCAAATTCGAGTGACGCGAACGGCCCACAATGCACTACGCCATCGCAGTGTCATCCAGGCGCTGTGATTGGCCAAGCATGCACTGTGACCCCGCATGCTTGGCCAATCACAGCGCCGGCAGCGAGGAGAGCAATGATTGGCCACAGGCAGGATGCCTGTGGCCAATTATTGCTGAGGGGGTTTAGTACACGCCCCACACTATAAAAGGCCGCCAGCACGGCGGCCTAGTGTAGTGTGTTCCGGAGCAGGGATAGAGCAGCATAGGCAGGGACAGTGACTTTTATTTCTTTCTTGCTTAACCTGGATTCCTTTAGTTTAGGGAAAGTGAAGGATAGGTAGGGAGAGTGTCAGTGTGTTTTGTGCTTGTGCTATATTGTGCTTAAAAAAAACATTTTTTCTAGGGACAGAAAACTGTAGGTAGGGAGAGTGTGTCAGTTTCTTTCACTGTCAAAGTCCTTGTTTCAAGGGACAGAGAAGGACACCTGAAGGTAGCCCTTATTGCTTTTTTCCCATCTCCCTGCAGGCCATCTATTAGAATGTCTGGAAGGCAAACAAGGAGAGGCAGACAGTCAGGAGGCAATAAAAGAGGGCAAGCAGGCTCTGTGTCTGGGGGCAACAGTGCTGGTCGTGGACGCGGTGCATTGTCATCAGCACATGGCCATGGGACACGCTTGTCCTTCTTTTCGGCAGCTGGACATGTTGAGCCACATCATGCCGAAGACTTGGTAGAGTGGATGACCAAGCCCTCCTCCTCCTCCTCATCCTCTCTCACCCAGGCTCAGGGTACTGGAAAAGCAGCTGCCAAAGCGTCCTCTTCCCTGGTATCAATGTCAGACTCATCATCAGTCACTCCTTCCCTAGACCCACCATGTCCTCCTCCTGAGGAGTCCCCCGAACTGTTTCAGCACAGTGTTGGGTACATGCTCCAGGAGGATGCCCAGCGTTTCGAAGGGTCTGATGATGAAACCCAGCTAGAGGAAGGCAGTAGCGTGAGAGCAGACAGAGGGGATGCTCAAGAAGGACACCAATCTGGCAGTCATGTTCCAGCAGCTGCAGCATACTGCCAGATTGCCTCCAGTGATGAGGAGGGAGGTGATGATGAGGTCACTGACTCCACGTGGGTGCCTAATAGGAGAGAGGAGGAGGAGGAGGATGAGGAGGAGGCACATCTCCAACGAGGCAGGATGCCCTTTGGTGGCCAGCGTAAGGGCAGTACACCGACGGAATCACACCGCAGAGCTCCGCCTGTGCAGGGCGCTGCCTCTGCCCGTCATTCAAAAAGTTCTTTGGTGTGGGCCTTTTTTGAGGCTAGTGCATCAGATCGCACAGCTGCTGTTTGCAACATATGTCTCAAGCGTATATCGCGTGGCCAAAACATCAGCCGCTTGGGTACCACATGCCTGACCAGACATATGTTGACCTGCCATGCAGCTCGTTGGCAAGCCTACCTCAAAGACCCACACCAAAGAACAAAGCGGACCTCTCCTTGCACCGCATCAGCTGGGATCTCCAACCCCACTATAACTTCAGTCCTCTCTGAAACATGCACTGAGAGGAATGAAGGTGTAGAATTAGGTGTGTCACAGCCAAGTACTTGCGGCCACTCTGCTAGCAGTACACCGACGTCCGATTCTAGCAGGCAAATTTCCCTGCCCCAGCTGCTGGACCGTCGAAAGAAGTTCACTCCCAGCCATCCACATGCCCAGCGGTTGAATGCTAGCTTGGCTAAATTGCTAGCGCTTCAACTGCTGCCTTTTCAGTTGGTAGACTCGGCCCCCTTCCGTGAGTTTGTGCAATGTGCGGTTCCTCAGTGGCAGGTTCCCAAACGCCACTTTTTCTCACGGAAGGCTATTCCGGCTCTCTACCGGCATGTGGAAGGCAATGTCTTGGCCTCGCTGGACAGGGCGGTCAGCGGTAAGGTGCATATTACCGCTGACTCATGGTCCAGCAGGCATGGACAGGGACGTTACCTTTCTTTCACGGCCCATTGGGTCACTCTTTTGGCAGCTGGGAAGGATGCAGGACAAGGTGCAGTAGTGTTGGAGGTTGTCCCACCGCCACGCCTCCAAAATGCTACTACTGGTTGTGACACACCTCTCTCCTCCACCCCCTCCTCTTCTTCTTCCTCCATGGCCTCTTCCTGTGGTTTGTCCTATGAACCAGCGGTGCTCCGTAGCCGTTCACGGGGCTACGCAAGTACGCAGGCAAAAAGATGCCATGCCGTGCTTGCGCTGGTGTGTTTGGGGGACAGAAGCCACACTGGGGCAGAGGTCCTGTCTGCTCTGCAGGGCCAGGCCGAGAGGTGGTTGACGCCACGCCAGCTTAAGCCAGGAATGGTGGTTTGCGACAATGGCACCAACCTCCTCTCCGCCCTCCGACAGGGACAACTGACCCATGTGCCCTGTGTGGCTCACGTCCTTAACCTGGTGGTGCAGCGGTTCTTGGGCAGGTACCCGGGCTTACAGGATGTCCTGAGGCAGGCCAGGAAAGTCTGTGTGCATTTCCGCAGATCTTATAATGCCAGTGCTCGCCTGGCTGAGCTGCAAAAGGAGTTGAACCTGCCCAAGAACCGCCTTATATGTGACATGCCCACCAGGTGGAACTCAACGTTGGCCATGCTGCAGCGGCTGCACACGCAGCAGAGGGCCATCAATGAGTACCTGTGCGACTACGGCACCAGGACAGGGTCAGGGGAGCTTGTTTTTTTTTCTCCACGCCAGTGGGGCATGATCAGGGATGCATGCACTGTCCTGGCACCATTTGAGGAGGCCACGAGGATGGTGAGCAGTGACAGTGCATGCATCAGTGACACTGTACCTCTTGTCCACCTGTTGGAGCACACGCTGCGTGGAATAATGGACAGGGCACTTGAGGCAGAACAGAGGCAGGAAGAGGAGGACTTCCTTGCCTCTCAAGGCCCCCTTTACCCAGACAGTGTTCCTTCTGTCCCACCCATCGCACAGGAAGAGGAGGAGGAGGAGGAGGAGGAGGAGGAGGATTGTGTCAGCATGGAGGTGGAGGCTGGCACTCAGCATCATCAGCAGCAGTCTTTTAGGGATGATTTACAGTCCCAAGAAACCAGTGGACTTGTACGTGGCTGGGAGGAGGTGGCTGCGGATCATGTCGTCCTTAGTGACCCAGAGGACTCCGGAGCGAATGCCTCAGCAAACCTACGCTGCATGGCCTCCCTGATCCTGCAAAGTCTGCGGAAGGATCCTCGTATTCTTCGGATCAAGGAGAGGGACCATTACTGGCTGGCCACTCTCCTTGATCCACGGTACAAGGGTAAGGTTGCGGACCTTATGTTACCGTCGCAGAGGGAGCAGAGGATGAGACAACTCCGGGAGGCCTTGCAGAAAGGTCTGTGCAACGCGTTCCCAGAGACTGGGAGGTTACAAACTCCTGGTCCTGGACAACGAGTTGCTGAGGCTTCGGCCAGTCAAAGAAGGAGCGGTGGGGAAGGTGGCCGTCTGACCGATGCGTTCAGACAATTCTTTAGTCCGCAGCCCCAAAGTATGATCGGTTCCAGCAACCATCGCCAGCGTCTGATAAACATGGTGCAGGAATATCTAGGGGCAAGGTCAGACTTGGACACCTTCCCCACCGAAAATCCTCTGGCTTACTGGGTCTTGAGGATGGATCACTGGCCAGAGCTTGCACAGTATGCAATTGAGCTACTGGCCTGTCCTGCATCCAGCGTTCTTTCGGAACGCACATTCAGTGCTGCTGGAGGATTTGTCACGGATCACAGGGTGCGCCTGTCCACCGACTCGGTTGATTGACTGACTTTCATCAAGATGAACCAGTCTTGGATCACCACCAGCTACCACACACCTGATGCTGATATAACAGACTAATTGATTTTAACATGTCACATCCCTTCAAGACTGATGCTGATGCTGAGTGCCTGTGCTGTTATGTTGACTGGCTATCCTCCTCCTCCGAGTCCTCAATGATACGATTGATGATGATAGCTTGGAAGATCATTTTTGTTTATGGGTGCCGCCACCAGTGGCTAAGGCCCAATTTTTCAGCCCCTGTTTTACAGGGGCGTGTAATTACAATTTTTTTAGCAATAATTTGCCATAGGGCTCATTGCTGTGCTCCAACTACAGTATCTGTGAGGGGTTGGAGTGTTGTGGCACCAGTGCCTAAGGCCCAATTTTTCAGCCCCTGTTTAACAGGGGCGTGTCATTACAATTTTTGAAGCAATACTTTGCAACAGGGCTCATTGCTGTGCTCCAAGTACAGTATCTGTGAGGGGTTGTAGTGTTGTGCCACCAGTGCCTAAGGCCCAATTTTTCAGCCCCTGTTCAACAGGGGCATGCAATTACAATTCTTGATCTAATAATTCACAGCAGGGTCCATTGCTGCACCCACCAAGAGTAACTCTGAGGGCTTACAGTCTTGTGGCAACGCCACCACCACCACCACCACGAAAGGCCCAATTTTTCAGCCCCTGTTCAAAAGGGGCATGTAATTACAATTCTTGATCTAATAATTCACAGCAGGGCCCATTGCTGCACCCACCAAGAGTAACTGTCAGGGCTTACAGTGTTGTGGCACCAGCACCACCATCAAAGCCCCAATTTTTACTACCACTGTTCAACAATTATATGTAATTAAAATTCCTGATATAATAGTTGACAGCAGGGCGTTCCAGCACCAACCAAGAGTAACTGAGTGCTTACAGTGTTGTGCCAACACCAACAACTAAGGGGCCTATTTCTGCAGAGTATATACGGCAGGTCCCTACTTTCAAACATCCAACTTACAAACGACTCCTACTTGCAAACGAAAGAAGACAACAGGAAGTGAGAGGAAATCTACCCCTAGAAAGGAAAATTCTCTCCTGTAAGAATAAATATGGGAGAAAGGGGTCTCATCTGTACTGATGCTTTATCAGCAATCCTTGTTTCAAGAAAAACACCACATTTCAAAAACAGTTGTCATTGGGACGGAAAGTGAGGTGAAATGTTCGGAACAGGGGCACAGACAGCAAAACAAATGTTACAGGGGTGATAACCCTTACCTATGTTTCCCAAAAAGTTTAAAAATAGATTTTTGGGCTGGAGCTACACTTCAACAATGTACCTGTTCAAAATTACAAACAGATTCTACATAAGAACAAACCTACAGTCCCTGTCTTGTATGCACCGCCTGTATACGGCTGTTCAGAGTATATAGGGCCTTTTTTATTTTATGTGCGGGGTTCCCCTTAATATCCATACAAGACCCAAAGGGGCTGGTAATGGGCTGGGGTAGGGGGGGGGTCATGGGGTAGCTATGCCATTTTTCTTAAAGAATTTCATCCATATTACCGGGACCAGACATTACATTAAAGCCGCAAGCAGTTTTAAATGGCTTTTTTTTCCTTTAGAAGTGTCATTTTGTGCAGGGACAGTTCTAAACACGGGAAACACGTGGCACTTCACAGGCATACTTTAGACACCCCCCAGGTACGATATTTAAAGGAATATTTGACTTTTTTTTTTTCACTTTATGCATCATTAAAATGACTGCTCCCGAAAAACGACCGTTTTTAAAACTTCTTTTTGCATTGATACATGTCCCCTGGTGCACAACCCGGGTTCCCAAACCCTATTTATGACAATAACATGCATAATAGTTGTTATAATTAGCACTTTAGAATTCGAACGTTCGCATCCATTGTATTTAATAGGGTTCTAATGTTCGTTCGAACTTTCGGTCCGTTCGCGGGTTCTGGTGCGAACCGAACCCGGGGGTGTTCGGCTCATCACTAATGCTGACACTAAGAGACCATATGAACTGCATGTGGACGCCAGTCATGACAGTCTGGGAGGAGTACTGTACCAGGAGTATGAAGGACAGCTCAAGCCAGTCGCCTATGTAAGTAGGAGTCTAACACCAGCGGAGAAGAATTACCCCACCCACAAATTGGAGTTCTTGGCCCTGAAGAGAGCAGTGGTGGATAAACTCAAAGACTACTGTATGGAGCGGACTTTACCGTAAAGACAGATAATAACCCACTCACCTACCTGTTCACCACAGCCAAGCTGGATGCCACTGGCCACTGTTGGTTGGCCGCCCTCTCTGGATTCAACTTTAGCCTCAAGTATAGGCTGGGAACTGGAAACAGGGATGCGGATGCATTATCCAGGAGGTCTCACGTTCCCACTTACCGTACAGAAGACTGGTCCCAGGTAACCCCAGATGGGGTACGGGCTTTGTGTCAAGGAGCCCAATTTCAAGCTAGTGGCGGATCCAGGGCAGAAGAAATTGGAGTCTCGGTAGTGTGGGTGCCCAAATGCTATTGTGACGTTACCCAGATTGGCACAGGCGACTTGCCAAAATTATCCAAGAAGGACATAAGAAGAGGAGATCAGTTGGAAGACCCCTGGGGAAGATTGGCTTTGGAAGCTTTAGAAGACCAGGATCCGGGCAGGCTCTTGCAAAGTCCCTCAAAGGAGGCTCGATTAATTCACAAGGAATGGGGCAAGTTGCAGGTGCATCAGGGGGTGGTGTACCGAAGGGGCCCCTCTGATGACCTGGAAGAGAAGTGTAAACTGTTTCTGCCGGAAAAATACAGAAGAACTGTCCTGGCTGCTCTACATGATAACCATGGCCTTTCAGCTTGTAAGGAATAGATTCTATTGGCCTTGAATGCAGGCTGAAGTGGAGGAGTACTGTCACTCATGTGCCCGCTGCATACAGAGGAAGACATTACCACATCAGGCTGCCCCAATGGGCCATCTGCAGAGTCAAGGGCCCTTGGACTTGGTATGCATCAACTTTCTCTGTCTGGAACCTGACTTGAGTGGACATGGAAATGTTCTAGTGATAACCGACCATTTCACCCGTTATGCCCAGGCCTTTCCAACTAAAGACCAGAAGGCCTCCACTGTAGCCAAAATCTTGGTGGAGAAATACTTTGTACACTACGGGTTACCTTAACGCCTTCACTCAGATCAAGAGAGAGACTTTGAGAGCCGACTGATTCGGAAGCTACTGGACTCTTTAGGCATAAAAAAAAAACTGTTCTACCCCTTATCACCCTCAAGGTGATGCCCAACCTGAAATATTCAACAGGACCCTGTTAAATATGTTGGGGACTCTGAACAGTGAGGAGAAGCAACATTGGGGCAAGCACATAGCTGCCATAGTGCATGCCTATAACAGTACAGCCAGCGATGTCACAGGATATTCCCCTTACAGACTTATGTTTGGAAGAGAGGCCAGACTACCAGTGGACTTGGCCTTTGGTACCACTATGGACCATACATCTGTCCCCTCACACAAAGGACACGTGGATAGATTGCGGAACAGCTTGAAACTGGCCTATGAGAAGGCCCAATCAATTTCTGAGCAGTGAGGAGCCCGGAACAAACGGAACTTTGACCTTAGGGTCCGTATTCAAGATCTACAACCTGGAAATAGAGTGGTGCTGAGGAATTTAGGGATCCCAGAGAAGCACAAGCTGGCTGACAGATGGAGATCAGAACCTTATGTGATTTGTAAGAAGCTGCCTGGTCTACCCGTGTACCAGCTGAAGCCTGAAGGAAGAGTGGGGCCGCTGAAGATCTGGCACAGAAACCATCTGCTACCCCTTTCTGAAGCAGTCAGGATGCCTCCTACCTTGGATTCCCCCAAGCTACCTTCAAGCTCAAATACTCCCAGACCCAACACTAGGTCTCAGACAATTCTGTCAGGAGAAACGGATATCGCCACTCAGAGTGAAGATGAGGAACTGGAAGTTGAATGGTTGTGGCTGTCCCAGGTACCTGAATCTTTGTTCATAGACCTTCCACCCTCTGAGGATGCCCCTGATGATACTATAAATCCGGAAGCCACTGAGGTTATTCCATCCTATGCTCAGACGGAGGGGTGGGAAGATGCTATAGAATCCTTCCCTGTTGACGATCCAAGGGACTCCATGTATCTTTCTGCATCTGGTTCGGGTGCCTCAGAAACAGAAGAAACTCCTGCACCTATCACAGTGGAAGAACTTGTGGTATCTGAGGCATTGACCCCCAGAGAACAGAGAGCTAAAAGAACCATACGTCCTCCCCGGAAGTTGACCTTTACACAGGTGGGAGAAAGCTCTGAGGACACTGTAACTACCGCAAGAAGGACAATACAAAAGCCTGATCCCTCCATTGTGCATTTGGTGGAGGGCAACCCCAGCTCGCTTTCTGGCACAGTTAGGCAGGCCACCATCACTAATGTGACCTGTGAGCAGGGCAATCCACCTCCCAGATTTTGGTGGGAGCTTCCCCTGCCGACCTCTCTTGCAGCCCTTAATGACTTTGTCTGTACACATTGTTAATGTTGTCTTTGGGGACCAAAGATTCTAAGTGGGGGGAGTGTGTAGTGGGGTATTGCCTTTTAAATCCCTCAGAGACTACATTACCCAGTACACTTTTAGGCACCCAGGGTGCCTTGCCCCGCGCAAGGACTGCTGTGGTGGACTTTATAAGAGGGAGACGGGCCCCAGTTCTTTCTCTTTGGACACCGCCCTCCCAGAAAAAGGATCCCTGTGCTGATCTGCTGTGTGTACAAGGCCTGAAGCCTGGGCCTTGTGTTTTTCCAAAGAGCCTTCCGCTCCACCGAGGAACCTGCTGAGCATCTGATCCTGTTGCTGAGTGCTGTTACCAGGAGGACCGAAGACCCGGGTGTCGTGGACACTGTGAATCAAGTCACAGCAACGGAAGTAACGGACAAGGACTAGTCCGGTTGGGTGAGAGAGCACCTGCTCAGTACTACACCACAGTATCTCTAGGCCCACTGACTGTATTCAGGGCCACCACAGTGATTGCAGTTACACTTGGAGGAGACTATCTACAGAACTGAGCGATCAGTCTCCTTGGTACTATTAAGTTACCAATCACCGTTTCTTTGTTGGATTACAATTTGTTCTTAAAGTGCACCACCGTACTGCTAGCAAAGATCTTCATCCACAGAACTATACCCTAATCATAGTCAGGCCTGACTGGGTAGTATAGGACATTGCTGGGCGCCATATTGTCCACGAGGGAGGATAGCTGCAGCAGGGTCTGTTAACCTGTATACCATATTGCTGAACGTTTTGCTGTTTCATAAGTTTACTTACATTGCAGGGCTCTGCATATGTTATTGCATAATGTTTATCACTCTAACCTTTATCAACAGTAAAAATATTAGAGTTAAGTATATTGGTTGTCAGTGTCATTTCCTGTGCTATACCATTACTGTGTGCCCTACTGTGGGATTGTGTCATAGAGAGTTACAACTCTGACAGTTGCTCACACAGATCTTCCAGATCACCTAGTGGAATCCCTCAAGCTTTTTCTCTGGTTGCTCTTTGTACAACCCACATCAAAATCACTCTTTGCGAACATTTTCTACCATATCAGAAGCTTGGCTTAGCCTCTGTCTTTCCACTCGGGTGAGAGTGTGGTGTTCTACAGATAGATACTCTCTACTAGAATCCCATCTTCTGCTCCCTTCACCAAATCAGAAAGTGAGACTGGGGTAGCTGGGTTCACTTGTCCTATCAGAATTTGGGCCTGTAATTTCACTGGCAAGTCAGTGATGTTGCAAACAGAGTGGAATTTTCCTGTAAATGTAGTAGTAAACCCCTAGTCAGAACTACTTCATGGATTACCTCCATCCCTTTGTCCTTTTCCCGAGAATAAGCTTCAAGGACAACAAAGGATTGTCAGTTGATCTTGACTGAAGCCCGAAAAATTGCTGCAGTATCTTCTCAACTATGTATAATCACTACAACTTCCTTACTCTTTCCACTGGGAATTTCTGTTCCTGAACCAGGTGCCGATACACTTGCCATTGCATGGGGTGTACACTTTCAGCTGAAGTGTCATGCTTTCAGACAAGAGGAATGAATAGACTCCTGACTAGTGTTGAGCGAACCCGAACTGTAAAGTTCGGGTCCGTACCGAACTTTAGCTTTTTCCCGAACCCGGACTTTGCCCAAAAGTCCGGGTTCGGGTTCGGCAATCTAATTACGCATTTAGAAATGCTTCAGGGGCCAGCCAATCACCTTTTGATTAGCTGGTGTGCCCTTAGAGGCCATCATAGCCATGCCTACTAATGGCATGGCTGTGATTGGTCAGTGCAACATGTGACCCAGCTTCTATATAAGCTAGAGGCACACAGCACACATGTCACTCTGCTTCAGAATAGATAGGGAGAGGATCTAGTCTGCTGCTGCTGCTTTTAGGGAGAGATAGAAAAATAGATGAGGTAGTCCTGATTCTACAATCTGAGGGAAAAGATAGAGAGATAGTGTAGTGTAGGGCCAGGTTCCTGTTGGTGCTTTCAGGGAGAGAGAATATTATATAGGAGTCCAGATTCAGAGATTAAAATCAGCGATCTGCATAGGTTTACCTGTTTGTGTTGCAGTGCAGTCTTTTTACACTGCCATGAGCCCAGTGTCAGAGAAAATCTAACTTTTAGGGGAAAAAAAAAAGGCACTTTATTGTGCTCTTTTCCAAAAGACCCATAGGGAAAAAAAAAAAAAAAAAGCATTTTATTTTGCGCGTGCAAAAAAAGACCCGTTTAGGGCAAAAAAAATAAATAAAAAAATTTGCACTTTAATGTACGCTTGCAAAAAGAGCCATTCAGGGGCACAAAAAATAGTTTGCAGTGTGTTATACAAATGTGGAGGTGTGTGAAATAAACAATTTCTATATAGTTTTCTCCTACTGTGCTATACTAAAAAAACAACATTTTTTTTGAATAGCATTTTCTGCAGTTCTGTAGCTGTGCGATTCAGCGGTTACGTACTGTGGGTGTGTTCTGCTCTTCCAAAAAACGCCGTTTAGGGGCACAAAAAATAGTTTGCAGTGTGTTATACATATTTGGAGGTGTGTGAAATAAACAATTTCTATATAGTTTTCTCCTACTGTGCTATACTAAAAAAACAAAAAATTTTTTGAATAGCATTTTCTGCAGTTCTGTAACTGTGCGATTCAGCGGTTACGTACTGTGGGTGTGTTCTGCTCTTCCAAAAAACGCCGTTTAGGGGCACAAAAAATAGTTTGCAGTCTGTTATACATATTTGGAGGTGTGTGAAATAAACAATTTCTATATAGTTTTCTCCTACTGTGCTATACTAAAAAAACAAAACATTTTTTGAATAGCATTTTCTGCAGTTCTGTAACTGTGCGATTCAGCGGTTACGTACTGTGGGTGTGTTCTGCTCTTCCAAAAAACGCCGTTTAGGGGCACAAAAAATAGTTTGCAGTGTGTTATACATATTTGGAGGTGTGTGAAATAAACAATTTCTAAATAGTTTTCTTCTACTGTGCTATACTAAAAAAAAAAAAAAATTTTGAATAGCATATTCTGCAGTTCTGTAGCTGTGCGATTCAGCGGTTACGTACTGTGGGTGTGTTCTGCTCTTCCAAAAACACCCATTTAGGGCAAGATCCTAAATTTGGAAAATATGAGGAGAAGGTCAAAGGGACGTGGTGGCCCCGGTCGTGGTGCTGCTGGTGGAGCTCCTGTTGCAGGGAGAGGACGTGGTGGATCTGTGCCAGATACACGCACAAGTGAAACACCTTCCTCAGGTGCGAGTAGGCGACTGAGCCTGCGGCGGTATTTTGTCGCGCCTAATGAGGCTGTACGAATGTTTAGGCCAGGACAAGTACAGGCGATAGTAGATTGGGTTGCTGACAGTGCCTCGGGTTCCTTCACATTGTCTCCCACCCACTCTTCTGATGAAAGAACAGAGTTGGCACCTGAAACCCATGTCCATCAGTCTTTCACCTCACCCCCTTGCAAATCAGCCAAGCAGTCTGAGCCCCAAATCATGCAGCAGTCTCTTCTGCTTTTCGATGACTCTGTTAGCAGGGTTTCCCAGGGCCATCCACCTAGCCCTGCCCCAGAAGTGGAAGAGATTGAGTGCACCAATGCCCAACCACTTATGTTTCATGATGAGTACATGGGAGGACCATCGCAGTACGTCTCGGATGATGACGAAACACAGGTGCCAACTGCTGCTGCTTTCGCAATTGTGCAGACAGACAAGGAGGGCAGGGGTGAAGACTGGGTGGAAGATGATGTGGAGGACGATGAGGTCCTCGACCCCACATGGAATGAACGTTATGCAGGTGACCAGTGTAGTTTGGAGGAAGAGGCGGTGGTCGCACAGAGCCACCAGCACAGCAGAAGAGGGAGCAGGGTGCAAAAGTGGAGCGTCCGTCCGCTAGACAGTATGTCTGCTACTGCCCAACGCAGCAAGGGACCGAGCACACCAAAGCCAGGTCCAAGGAGTTCCCTAGCGTGGCAGTTCTTCACACAATGTGCTGATGACAAGACACGAGTGGTTTGCAGGCTGTGCAATCAGAGGCTGAAGCGAGGCATAAACGTTCTCAACCTGAGCACAACCTGCATGACCAGGCATCTAAGTGCAAAGCACGAGCTGCAGTGGAGTAGACACCTCAAAAACCAAGAAAGGTCTCTGGCTCCTCCTGCTTCCTCTTCTGCTGCAGTCTCGGCCTCTTTATCCACCTCTGTAGTGACAGTGGCACCTGCCACCCCGCAAACAGAGGATCTGCCAGCAACACTACCACCTGGGTCACCAACCATCTCCACAATGTCCCATGGAAGCGTTCAGCTCTCTATCTCCCAAACATTGGAGCGGAAGAGGAAGTACCCCCCTAGCCACCCGCGATCCCTGGCCCTGAATGCCAGCATTTCAAAACTCCTGGCCTTTGAAATGCTGTCATTCCATCTGGTGGAGTTTTCTTCCTGCAATGTACCCATCTAGTAGCTATGGTAACATGATAGCTCTAGCCGAACCTCATAATGATGGTTTGATTATTACTCTTGGAATACACTCTAATATGACGATTACTACTCATTCCTGTATGATATTACTTGTGCTATGACACCTTGCTTTAGTATAATGCCTGATTTTTATAACTGTGTAACCTTTAGGTGTTCATTACCCCAAAAGTTTGGTTAAGCCAAACTTGATAATGTTCTATTATTACTGTAGCACCCACTACCTTTTGGTAGGTGCTAGAATAAGGTTTTTTGTATGTTAAGGTATTAAAGTGGAGTTCCACCCGCAATTATTTTTTTTTAAAGTCAGCAGCTACTAACTTACCTGTCCTAGACGCCTGCGATGATGGGCCCCCGACGGCGATCGGACGGTCCTGGCGCCTCCATCCTGACTAAGGGAAACAGGCAGTGAAGCCTTATGTCTTCACTGCCCGTTTCCTACTGCGCATGTGCATCTCGCACAGCGCTTTGTGAATGGGCGGCTGCCTCCTGGGATACACACAGTTCGCAGAAGGCAGCGCGCCCCATTCGCCAGAAGACACCGCGACGGAGGACGAGGAAGAAGACCACTGCGGTGGATGAAGAGGCAGAAGAGCTACTTCCGCATAGCAACCGCCCTTTCTGGTGAGTACAGAAAAAAAAAGTCAATTTTTTTTTAATGATTTTTAGGGGGAAAAAAATCAGGGTGGAACTCCACTTTAATGTAGGTAAATTTAGGCAGGCCTGTTCTATAAGCTAGGCCTGTTTGTTTTGATCTGGGCTGGGACAGTTCAGTGTTGCAGTGGGTGTGACCACTTGTGCTCAGGCTCAGAGACACCTCCCCTGCTTTCCTTCAGAATGTTCTGGAGAAAGAGGCTGGGTCTCATGCTGGAGTGATAGGCAGCTCATGTGAGGAGCTCTGCCAATCCCCATTCGGAATTGGTAGGGGGCGGGCTTCCGATATAAACTGGGGTCACATGCTTTTGTGAGGGGTTGGCAGAGGAAGGAAGATGGAGCAGTAGTGTTTCTGTGGGGAGGCCCCCCTGCTTGGGGCCTACCATGTGCTGGGGAGGAAGTCCCGGAGAGGACCATCCCTATTCTGCACCGCAGAGGAGGAATTCCAGACATAGAGGAAAAGGAGTAGTGGAACTGCTATTGCTGGACTGTGCGGCTGAATCACGTTGTTCTCCATGGACCGGGGAACATGGAGAAGGTCAGTGCGAACAGTACAGCAAGTGATGGAACCGGAGGAATCTATGAAGTGTTAAAGTAGACTGTTGTGGCCGGGGAATACAACAGGTCGAGTAGAGACTTTAAACTTAGTGCGGATTGTTGTGGCCGGGGAACTCAGCTTCCGCAAGATTGGACTATCTGGGCCTAGTAGTCCACCAGTCGAGTGACTGTCAGTAAGTTGTGAGGAGTTATTCAGAGTGACTCTTCACAGAAAAGCAAGCAATTCAGGAACAATTTGTCAGCAAAGGTTTTACACAGGAATTTTTAAAGTGATGCTCTGCAGGAGTCAGTTGCCGCATCAAAGGAGCAATAGTCTGCAGTGACGCAGCATAATAGACTGTAAATGTTGCTGTGCCTTATTTCCAGAATTTAATTTACTAATGTGCTAAGTGTTACAGGCATCCCACGTCAATTCTATTCTTTCCTATCCTACCCAAGTTAATCTCGCAATTAAAATATTGAAAAGACAACGCAAGTGACTTTTCATTGTCTAAAAAAATGAAGGAACGGAGGGTCAGGCAGCAGGGTGGTGTGTGGATGTTCTAAACTCGTGCCAGTGCACCACCACATTTGGAGGTTCCACCGAGATCTGCTTTCATGGTTAACCTGCTGGCCGTTGTTCCTAGCAACCGCTAAAAGTTGGGGGAAACTTTGCCTGTTTTGTCAAGTTTGGGATGTAATGAGGAAAGGACTGTGTATTTGCCTTTAAAACTGACTTTATTACATGCTATTGCCCATAGCAGCCAAAACCCAGGTTGTTGCTAAGTGATCGTTGCCTATAGCAACCGTCCAGGATCAGCGCTGCCAATACGCTCTGTGACAGCAGGAAGGTAAAGTCACCTGGTTGCATCCAGGGGGGTAGATATATTTCGCCCAGATTCAGGCTTTACGCCGACTTATACAACTAGGTGGAGAGTTGTATAAGCCCAGCTAAGGCTAGTGGGCTCATGGATGACTCATACCTCTAGGGAGAGTGTGGGGCGTCGTACAGACAGGGAGTTGAAGAGACCAGCTGAAGCTTGTCAGCTCATTTAGGCCTCTATAAGAACTCCCAGCTTCATTAGATGTTAGCTCATGCCTGGAACCAGACCTGTGTGGACTGTCTAGGGAGAGTGAACCCCTGTGCGGTGAGACAAAGCCTGTGTGGCTATTTGCTTGGACATTTAAAACCAGGGACTTAGGGACTAGGACAGCACTAGGCTGATCCCAGTTGTTAGTTAGGAAACCTGTATGTTTAGTCAGAGGTCAACTTGACCAGGATTTATTTTGTTTATGTTTCTTTTGCTTTGCTGTGTTTTTGTCACTGTAAATAGAAAATAAACCGCACCTTTTTGATTTTGAAAACCACAAGCTCCGTCTGCTGGGCCTGTTTTTGTGTGGGGAGCCCATCTCGGGGGTCACCCACACCCGCTGCCGAGCTAACCCCCTCACAGTTGGTGGAGAACCAGTGGCAGTTTTTTTTAAGCCAGCATGGAGGAGATACTGAAACAGCTGGCTCTAGCAAATGCCAATCAACAGCAGACAAATGCAGGTTTGCAAAGGAGCCTTGCAGCCCAGCAGCAAGCTCATCAACAGAGCCTTGCAGCCCAGCAGCAAGCTCACCAACAGAGTCTGGAAGCTCAGCAACAAGCCCTGCAGCAATCTGAGGCCCGCTTCATAGACCTGTTACAGAAGCAAGAGCAGAGACTACAACAAATGGAAGCAGTAGTGCAGCAACGTCCGCAGACCAGTGAGGGAAGCCGTCCCACTAATACCGCGTCCTTTGGGGTGAGTCGTTTATTGACAAAAATGACTGGAGAGGATGATCCAGAGGTATTTTTGACCACATTTGAAAGGACTGCTGAAAGAGAAAAGTGGCCTGAGGAGCAGTGGGCTGGACTGGTGGCTCCTCTGTTAACTGGTGAATCGCAGAAGGCTTACTATGACCTAGAGCATGACCAAGCAAAAGACTATGTGATGCTAAAAGCTGAAATATTGGCAAGGCTGGGTGTCACCCTGGCTGTCCGGGCTCAGCGTGTGCATAACTGGACTTTCCAGCTTGGAAAACCCCCCAGGTCTCAAATGTATGATCTCATTCACCTGAGCAGAAAGTGGCTACAGCCAGAGACTTTGTCCGCACCAAAGATTGTGGAACGTGTTGTAATGGATCGGTTTTTGAGAGCTCTTCCTACTGCCATCCAAAAGTGGGTAAGCCATGGAGACCCAGAGACGGCCGATGGTCTTGTGGATCGTGTGGAGAAATACTTGGCTACAGAGAACCTGACGGCCTCTTCCAGAGACACTCGGACTTTCCACCCTAAGACCAGACCATCCCCAGGGGCGGATAAGATGATTCCAAGGGGTAAGGGTGGAGAGAGTGAGAGGGTGGGAGCTCTACCCCAAGTTTGGCGAGAACAGCCTGGGAAATCAGCGGCTCAAGAGGCGGCAAGAAGGATCGTTTGCTACCGCTGCCGGCAAGCGGGACATATTGCAGCAAATTGCCCGGTTGTGGAGGAACCCATGCAGTGTGACTTTCTGACGGGCAGACGTCAGTCGCTGTGTGCGACAGTCGCATGCACTGCCATTCGGGGAACTGAGAAACATTTATGCAAAATGTGTATTAATGGTAGAAATGTTGTGGTATTGCTGGATTCAGGTAGCCTTGTGACCCTGATAAAGGCTGAATTAGTTAAAACAGAGGTCTCTGGGAATAGCAAGGTAGCTGTTATTTGTGTGCATGGGGACACCCGAGAGTATCCAGTGACTACAGTGTGTTTCGAGACCCCCAAAGGTACCCTCTCTCATCCAGTGGGCTTAGTATCTCAGTTACCGCATGACGCCATTGTGGGAAGGGATTTTCCGAAGTTCTGGGAACTGTGGGATGATCCTGAGCCCCCCACTGGTGCCCCTATGTACCAGGAATGTGATAGCCAGAACTCCCCTGAGAGTGGTGAGGACTCTCCGGAATTTCCCTTGTCAGTATTGGCAGGGGAGACTCAAGAAACTGGAGAGGAGCCCACCTCCTCAGACGAAAACCTACCGTCTGTGGAGTTTTCTGATCTTGAGGTTCACAGGGAAAACTTTGCCACAGAACAGTTGAAAGACCCCGCCCTAATAAAGGCACGGGAAAACGTAGTGAAAATAGATGGCGAGTTAGTGAACCCAGATAATACCTGCACTTACCCATACTTCAGCGTAGAGAAGGACCTACTGTATCGGGTGGCAAAAAGGGCAGAAGAAACCGTTGAGCAGCTTGTGGTGCCCAAACCTTACAGGAAGTTGGTGTTGGAGTTGGCCCATGGGCACATTCTTGGAGGTCATCTGGGGACAGAGAAAACCCGAGAGAGGGTATTACAGAGATTCTATTGGCCGGGGGTGATGAAGGACATAGAAAATTATTGTTCCTCCTGCCCTGTGTGTCAGAGGTCGGCCCCGATGCCACATTTCCGTAGCCCGCTGGTCCCTCTACCCATCATTGAGGTCCCGTTTGAGAGGATCGCCATGGATTTGGTAGGTCCTATAATCAAGTCCGCTAGGGGGCACCAGTACATATTAGTTATAATGGACTATGCCACCCGTTATCCAGAAGCGATCCCTCTCCGAAATACCTCGGCCAAAACCATAGCCAAAGAGCTATCTCTTGTGTTTAGCCGGGTGGGTATTTGTAAAGAACTGCTTACGGACCAAGGTACACCCTTTATGTCCCGGGTTATGAAGGAGCTATGTAAATTGTTCAAAGTGACGCAATTACGTACATCTGTGTATCACCCCCAAACCGATGGGCTGGTTGAAAGATTCAACAAAACCCTAAAACAAATGTTGAAGAAAGTAGTGGATAGAGATGGAAAGGATTGGGACTGTCTACTTCCTTATCTGATGTTTGCTATTAGGGAGGTGCCCCAATCCTCTACGGGATTCTCCCCCTTTGAGTTACTGTATGGGAGACACCCAAGAGGGCTGTTGGATATTGCCAAGGAAACTTGGGAAAGTGAGAGTTCTCCCCACAGGAGTGTGATTGAGCATGTCGCCCTGATGCAAGACCGAATTGCACAGGTAATGCCCATCGTGAAGGAACATTTGGCCCAAGCGCAGTTAGCACAGCAGAGAGTGTACAACCGTGGAGCCAAGACCCGTACCTTTTCCCCGGGGGATAGGATACTGGTACTTGTCCCTACGGTTGAAAGTAAATTCCTTGCCAAATGGCAAGGCCCCTACGAGATAATGGAAAAAGTGAGCGAAGTGAATTACAAGGTCAGACAACCAGGAAGGCGAAAGCCCGAACAGATCTATCACGTTAATCTGTTGAAAGCCTGGAGGGATAGAGAGTCCCTAGTCGCAGACACTTGGTCACCAGCTCAAACTGGTTGCGTGATTCCTGAGGTTGGAATAGCAGCCACCTTGTCACAACCCCAACAACAGGAGGTTAAGGAGTTTGTGCTTCGCAACAAGGAGGTATTCTCTGAGCTGCCGGGACAAACATCTGGGGTAGAGCATGACATCATTACCCCGCCCGGTGAAAGGGTGAAGTTAAAACCCTATCGGATCCCAGAGGCCCGACGGGAGGCAATACGGGAGGAAGTACAGAAAATGCTGAACTTAGGGGTGATAGAGGAGTCCCAAAGTGATTGGTCTAGTCCCATTGTGTTGGTGCCTAAACCGGATGGGAGCTGGCGATTTTGTAACGATTTTCGTCAGTTGAACAAAGTTACAAAATTTGACACCTACCCCATGCCACGTATAGATGAGTTGATCGACCGGCTGGGAACAGCCCGATACATGACGACTCTTGACCTCACAAAAGGGTATTGGCAAATCCCCCTGGCCAAGTCGGCCAAAGAGAAAACCGCATTTGTAACCCCAGACGGGGCGTTCCAATATAAAAGAATGCCGTTCGGGTTACAGAATGCGCCGGCCACATTCCAGCGGAAAATGGACCAGATGCTGAGGCCCCATCGGAAGTATGCTGCGGCTTACCTGGATGACGTAATTGTCCATAGCACAGATTGGGCCTCACATCTGCCAAAAGTGCAAGCAGTCCTGGACTCTGTTCGGGAAGCGGGGTTTACGGCTAACCCCAAGAAGTGTACCATTGGGCAGGAGGAGGCCAAATATCTTGGGTACACCATTGGGAGGGGAGTAATAAAACCCCAACTCAACAAAGTCGAGGCCATCCAGAGTTGGCCACGTCCCAACAGCAAGAAGCAGGTACGAGCCTTTCTGGGAATCGCTGGGTATTATCGGCGATTCATTCCCCACTTTGCTTCTAAGGCTGTGCCCCTAACCAACCTGACGAAGGGGAAAGGGTCGGTCATGATTAAATGGACCCCCGAGGCTGAGGCAGCATTCCAATTCTTGAAACAAGCCTTATGTAGCCAGCCAGTGTTGTACTCACCCGACTTCTCTAAAGACTTTGTCGTACAAAGTGATGCGTCAGATGTGGGGTTAGGAGCAGTATTGTCCCAGGTCTGGAACGGGGAAGAGCACCCAGTCATTTACCTCAGCAGGAAGTTGAAGTCCCATGAGGTAAATTACGCCACCGTTGAAAAGGAGTGTTTAGCGGTGAAGTGGGCTCTAGATTCCCTTCGGTACTACCTGCTAGGTAGGCACTTTGACATGGTTACGGATCACGCTCCGTTAAAGTGGATGGCTCAAAACAAGGAAACAAATAGAAGAGTGAATAGGTGGTTCCTGGCCCTCCAGGAATTCAACTTCACAGTAAAGCATCGCCCTGGCGTTCAAATGGGGAATGTGGATGCTTTGTCTCGAGTACATGAATGCCTGATTGCTGGTGTTCCAACCCCGAGGTTAAAACAAGAGGGGGGGGGGTATGTGACAGCAGGAAGGTAAAGTCACCTGGTTGCATCCAGGGGGGTAGATATATTTCGCCCAGATTCAGGCTTTACGCCGACTTATACAACTAGGTGGAGAGTTGTATAAGCCCAGCTAAGGCTAGTGGGCTCATGGATGACTCATACCTCTAGGGAGAGTGTGGGGCGTCGTACAGACAGGGAGTTGAAGAGACCAGCTGAAGCTTGTCAGCTCATTTAGGCCTCTATAAGAACTCCCAGCTTCATTAGATGTTAGCTCATGCCTGGAACCAGACCTGTGTGGACTGTCTAGGGAGAGTGAACCCCTGTGCGGTGAGACAAAGCCTGTGTGGCTATTTGCTTGGACATTTAAAACCAGGGACTTAGGGACTAGGACAGCACTAGGCTGATCCCAGTTGTTAGTTAGGAAACCTGTATGTTTAGTCAGAGGTCAACTTGACCAGGATTTATTTTGTTTATGTTTCTTTTGCTTTGCTGTGTTTTTGTCACTGTAAATAGAAAATAAACCGCACCTTTTTGATTTTGAAAACCACAAGCTCCGTCTGCTGGGCCTGTTTTTGTGTGGGGAGCCCATCTCGGGGGTCACCCACACCCGCTGCCGAGCTAACCCCCTCACAGCTCCCTGCACTCAGTTGTAATGGACACTCACTACAGTGATAAGCCCTGCATTCAGTGACTGTAACCAACGTGCTATCACCCATGACAACCACGGCAAGCGATCGCGCTCATTGGATTACAAGTGTGTCCGGGCGCTCTGCACAGCGCAGGCATTTCCTCACTGTTTGCAAAAGACTTTGTCAATCCTGCCTCCACAGTGAAAGTCGAGAAGTGTGCTTGTGAGATGTCTGCTGTTGCCCCTAGTAACAGAGCCACAGGGGGGTGTCGTTGACGGGGAAAGCTGAAGTCATTCCCTTACAGTAGGGCATTGCAAGGAGACTTTCCTGTGTTAATGGTGATTACTGAAAACTTTGCCTGCTTTCAGTTCCAGTGTGTGACGCAGTTTTAAAAGTTAAAATGTGTCTGGACAGTGTCTGCAGTTCATCGATGCCTGCCACCAGGTGTCGCTACAGTGTGCGCGGCCGCAAACCTGCCTGCAGTTCCTCGCACGCCGAGCTTACTAGTGAATGGGCGGAGCTACGCCCCGGCACAGGACAGCGACGGAGACCAGCGAGCTGCGTGCCAGACACGAGGCAGGTGAAAATAGCAGAAGCAGCTCGGAGGACACCCGCTATGCAGTGGTCGCCTGACGTGCAGGATCGGGTGCTGGTGGACACCAGCATCCGATTGGAACTCACCGGAGGACTTACTTTAGGAGTGGTGGGAGGAGTGGAGCGGCTGTGTATGTAATGTCCCGGGTGTCGCATTCCCACGGCTGGAGTCAGTGCCTAGGCCCAGTGCGGACACTGCGGGGAACCACTAACCCGCTTAGGGCCTGTACAGCAAGAGGCCACCTACTACTCCACAAGCTTGCTCACCGGGCTATGTATGCCCCAGCTACAGGTGCACCAGAAGGCCGGAGAAGGCTGTGCATCACCTACCCCAGCGGTGAGAGCTTTCCCCAGGCTCGTCCATCCCTGAGTTCCAGGACAAAGTTACTGAAGAGGATGTCGGGAAGACCTTTGGCCTGGCCTGGCCTGGCCAGGGGCCCGGAGGTTGCAAGTGATGTTGTGCGGCCTCCGGTTGATTTCCCTGAAGAGCTGGCTCCAAGTAAGATCCTTGCTGTGCCCATCCGAAGGGAGACCATGCTGCAGGAGGGGGATCCCTCAGGTGAGCTGGATGGGGTGAGCGAGGGCCGGGTCATAGACTGGGGTTCGCCTAGTGTGCTGGAAAAGTTTGGGTCTCTGGAGAATCTGTTTGCTTGGTCCTCCCTAGAGGAAGCTTCTTCAAGTGATGAGGAGTCTTGGTTCACGGAGGAATCTCCATCAACTGAAACTCCAGCAGAAGTGGCAGAGGAACCACAACGCCCAGCGCAAACCCTGGAGCAATCCCACAGACTCTTCACTAGTCCGCCCTCAACTACTCAGAACAGGGTACCCACCTACCGTCAGTGGGTCAGTAAGGACCCGGAATCTTGTGTCTTGCATGGCCGGGGGAAACCTAAGGAGCTGCCCAGGTTTTCCCGGTTTCAGCGGGAGGTGCAAAGGAGGGTTGCCTTGGAGTGGGGCCTGGACTACCCCTATGTCTCATCCCAGATTATGGACATTGTGGAAAACTCCCGGGAGAGATGGGAGAATGACTTAATCTGGGACTATCTCCATGTGCCTAAACCAAAACGGGTACCCAAGGGTGAATCTTGGGCTCGGTTCAAGGACATTTACAAGGAGTGGAGACTGGGGCGTGCTATCCATAAAGACAGGTTCCTGGTTGTAAAGGCGGGTCGGTCTACCAGGAGCCATTCTGTCACTGTCAGAGGGGAGGGGGATACCCGGAGGAGGTTGCCGGATCCACGCGTTTACTTGTAGTTTGGACTGCTGTGTGTTGTAGCCGCAAGTAAGAGCGCCCACCAGGACTGCCAGTTGTAGCAGGGTTAGGGTGGGTTTTCCCAAAGACAAAACCGTTGCAGAGGACAGCCAATGCCTGCTACCCAGAGTACCTAATGAGAAGGACACAGTTATGGACACCAGGGTGTGCTGTCTCTGCTCAACTCCCTTTGCTATTTGTTTTTTTTTTTGTGAGGACTCCTCCGCCTAAGAGCTCACTATCTACTTCAGAAGGGACTCTCTTGTGTAAAAGCCAGCTACCAATTATTTGCTAATGGACTCCTTTGCTCAGGAGCCAAACAAACTGAACGTTTATCTTGCCCACCGGCAATTATGTCTGATAGTGCCCACTAAGAGGCATCCCTTTATTCCCTCCGGCTGGAGTGGAGAGAAGAAGAAAAATGTGTTACTTGTGTGCTATTCTGTCACTATGTAGAGGATCATAACCCCCACTCTATGGTGAAGTGTTATGTATAGTTAGTGTGAAGTTAGTTTGTGTGTTTTGTTTATGTCTTCTTTTAGGAAACCTTGGGATGTGACAGCTGTCCATCTCCACCGTTGGAACAGATGAAGACCTGTGGTAGGTAGAGTATTCCTCCCAAGGGAGCAGTGCTTTGGCTCCACTTGTATGCATTGTTAGCTGCAGGGATCTGTAAGCTAGGATGTATAAAGTGTGCAAATATGTATTATATGGTTATTATGTACATGTAATACTTTGTACGTTTATACAAGTTGTTTCCCAATCCAAGTTTTGACCCTTTTTCCCTCCCCTATCCAAACTATTTGATATGGGGTGCCTTTCCTCCTGGATTAAGGAGGTATTTTGCAAATTGATTGCTCTCCACAGCTGAGGACAGCTGTTATTTTGGTGAGGGGTGTGTGTAGCACCCACTACCTTTTGGTAGGTGGTAGAATAAGGTTTTTTGTTTGTTAAGGTATTAATGCAGGTAAATTTAGGCAGGCCTGTGCTATAAGCTAGACCTGTTTGTTTTGATCTGGGCTGGGAGTGTTCAGTGTTGCAGTGGGTGTGACCACTTGTGCTCAGGCTCAGAGATGCCTCCCCTGCTTTCCTTCAGAATGTTCTGGAGAAAGAGGCTGGGCCTCGTGCTGGAGTGACAGGCAGCTCATGTGAGGAGCTCTGCCAATCCTCATTCGGAATTGGTAGGGGGCTGGCTTTCTATATAAACTGGGGTCACATGCTTTTGTGAGGAGTTGGCAGAGGAAGGAAGATGGAGCAGTAGTGTTTCGTGGGGAGGCCCCCCTGCTTGGGGCCTACCATGTGCTGGGGAGAAGGACCATCCCTCTTCCGCACCGCAAAGGAGTAATTCTGGACAGAGAGAGAAAGGAGTAGTGGAACTGCTATTGCTGGACTGTTTCGGCTGAATCGCGTTGTCCTCCATGGACCGGGGGACACGGAGAAGGTCAGTGCGAACAGTACAGCAAGTGATGGAACCGGAGGAATCTATTGAAGTGTTAGTGTAGACTGTTGTGGCCGGGGAATACAACAGGTCAAGTAGAGACTTTAAACTTAGTGCGGATTGTTGTGGCCGGGGAACTCAGCTTCCGCAAGATTGGACAATCTGGGCCTAGTAGTCCACCAGTCGCCATATGCTGTTAAGGTACTGAGCCATCGGGGGGAGGTGTGTGGCGACATTTCTGACCCAGTGCCAGCATTTGAGTGACTGTCAGTAGGTTATGAGTTATTCAGAGTGACTCTTCGCAGAAAAGCAAGCGATTCAGGAACAATTTGGCAGCAAAGGTTTTACTCAGGAATTTTTAAAGTGATGCTCTGCAGAAGTCAGTTGCCGCATCAAAGGAGCAATAGTCTGCAGTGACGCAGCATAATAGACTGTAAATGTTGCTGTGCCTTATTTCCAGAATTTAATTTACTAATGTGCTAAGTGTTACGGGCGTCCCACGTCAATTCTATTCTTTCCTATCCTATCAAAGTTAATCTTGTAATAAAAATATTGAAAAGACAACACAAGTGACTTTTCATTGTCTAAAAAAATGGAGGAACGGAGGGTCAGGCAGCAGGGTGATGTGTGGATCTTCTGAACTTGTGCCAGTGCACCGCTACATTACTTTAAATCTTCAATAAAGTTCATGTAATAAACAAAAAAATACTTCTTCCAAACACTCTACCATAGTGCAACTTGGTTTGTCTGGCTTTGGATTTCTGATGACGTCAGAAGCAGGATGGACCGAATTTTGATCCATCTAGTACCTGCTTAAGACAAAGGAGTGGCTTTGGATAATAGCATATTTGGATTTTACAAAAGTGTTGGACACTGTTCCCCACGCACTGCTAATGTGTAAGTTTACAGGTCTAGAAGATTACGTTTGTAAATTGATAGAAAACTGGCCAAAAGACCATATGCAGAGAGTACTAACTAATAATTCATATTCTGAATGTTCTAATAACTAACGTTTTTAGTGGTGTACCCCAGGGTCCAGTGTTGTGATTCTTACTTTCTAACCTATTTATAAATTATATAGGAGTTTGGGATTAAAAGTACCCTTTCCTTGTTGCTAGATTATACCGAGGTATGTAGTGGAAAAATAGTTTCTCACGGAATCACACCCCCACAGCAGACGGAGTTGTAGCTCTCAAGCAAACCAGCACATCAAAATAAAACATGAAGTACACAAATACCAAATGAAAGTTCCCAATAAAGTTTACAATATCAGCAAAAAATATATGCACATAGATAAATTCAAGAATAGATATTTTTATCATACATATTAAACTGCTTCAACATTTTTAAAATGAAAATACCAGTAGTGAGGGCATGGAACCTGTTTTCTTGCACAAAAGCGATTTTGTGCAAAATTCTGAAAATTTGGGTAAAAAAATACAATTTTTTTTACCAGATGTGTTTTTTTAATACAAGAAAATTAGATGTTCTTCATTGGAAATTATTTATCACACCTAATAGTTGAAAGTAATGAATTATTGACATATAAAATATTTTGCAGAATATTAATAAATGCTGTACATTGTTTTATACATGTCCATTATTATACTATGTTAGAATTGGGTGAATGGATAATTCAAATTCGGATCTGTACCAGAAAATTTTAACATTTAATATGTTGTAGAAAGCATCCCAAAGACACCTATAAAAGCCAGAGGGGAAGTACAGTTTAATCTGTACAATAGTGCATAAGTCAAGCAAAAATATTCTGCTCATATATTTGTGGTGTATGATCATATGCATAGTCAGCTGACCCCTCATCATAAATGCTTACAAACTACAAACAGAAAGACATTTAATGAAACTGTAACAAATAATTGATGAATATATTGAAAAAGATCAAATATAATGAACGATTATTATTAAATACATGGAAAAACTACTCTATTGTCCTATTTGTATAGAGGTCAATAAAATCATTTGTTTTTCTTTTTATCTTTTTTATACAATAGGTCATAGAGTGACAAGAAAAAATATGATGTCAAAATACAGGATAAATAAATTGTGAATAGTAGTAGATTCAAATAAAAAAAAGGAAAACATATATCCCTGAAATTCATAAAGGCTGGTGCAGGCAGATTTTGCGAAAGCGTCTCTCATGCATTCTAAAAGTGGTAAGGAATGCGCCAAATTCATTATCCTGTCTAGAACTTGTACTTGAATTTGGCTCAAGCTGCACCACTTTTAGAATGCAAGAGAGAAAAGAAAAATTTACCTGAGCCAGTCTTTCTGTCTGTACACCAAAAGAGGATTAGTCTTAAAGGGGTTGTAAAGTCAGACACGGAGCAGCGGCCCAGCCCGCCCCCTCTCTCTCCTGATTGGCTAACTGACAGCAGTGGGAGCCAATGGCACTTAATGCATTCTTTGCATTAAGATAAATAGCCTTCTGTATGCAGCAGTCCCCTTCAGCCCCCCTAATACGTACCTGAGCCCCATCTCTGTCCAGCAATCTCCACGAGTGTCTTGGCCGTCTGAGACTCTCTCACTTGATTGGCTGAGACACAGCAGTGGTGCCATTGGCTCCCACTGCTGTCAATCAAAGTCAGTTAGCCAAACAGGAGAGGGGGGGCACTGCTCTGTGTCTGAAAGGACACAGGGAGCTGTGGCTCGGCTCAGGTGCCCCTATAGCTAGCTGCTTGCTGTGGGGGCACTCGATAGGACGGTGGGGCCAGGAGCACAGAAGAGGGACCCGAGAAGAGGAGGATCAAGGCTGCTCTGTGCAAACCCACTGCACAGAGCAGGTAAGTATAACATGTTGTTATTTTTATAGAAAAAAAAAAGGGATTTTTATAACAGCTTACCTGTAAAATCCTTTTCTTGGAGTACATCACGAGACACAGAGCGACTTAGTCATTACTAATGGGTTATATAGTTTACCTTCAGGTGCTGGCACTGGCAATTTCCAAACCGGAAGTACCCTCCCCTATATAAGCCCCTCCCATCCGGGAGCACCTCAGTTTTGTAGCAAAGCAATAAGTGTCCCAAAAAGAGGGGTGGGAGCGCTGTGTCCCGTGATGTACTCCAAGAAAAGGATTTTACAGGTAAGCTGTTATAAAAATCCCTTTTTCTTTTTCGTACATAACGGGACACAGAGCGACTTAGTCATTACTAATGGGACGTCCCAAAGCAATGCCAAATGAGGGGAGGTATACACTATACATAAGCTGGGCGCCATCAGGCATGAGGCTCTTTTGCGGCCTGCAACACACTGCGCCCAAAGGCGACATCCTCCTGACTTCTAACGTCTACCTGGTAGAATCTAGTAAACGTGTGTACTGAAGACCATGTTGCGGCCTTACAGACTTGAGCCAGGGAGGCCTGGTGATGCACTGCCCATGAAGTTCCAACTGCTCTTGTGGAGTGCGCCCTAACTTTGAATGGAGGCGGTCTCTTTCTCAAGCCATAGGCTTGTATTATGACCTGTCGAATCCACTTGGCTAAAGTAGATTTTGATGCTGCCTGACCCTTTCTGGGGCCTTCCGGCAGAATAAACAAAGTATCCGTTCTGCGAATCTGAGCAGTGGCTTTTAGATAAGCTTTAACTGCTCTTACTACATCCAAAGAATGCAATAACTTTTCCTCTACCGAGCTAGGTTTGGGGAAAAAAGAAGGAAGAACCACATCTTTGTTCAAATGAAACCTCGATACCACCTTAGGAAGAAAGGCTGGATGAGGACGTAATACTACTCTGTCCTTATGGACAACCAGATATGGCTCCTTACAGGACAAGGCGGCTAATTCCGATACTCTTTTAGCCGAACAAATGGCTACTAAGAAAATCAATTTCCTGGTGAGAAGAACTAAGGAAATATGCTGTAATGGTTCAAATGGTTGTTTCTGTAGAACCGACAGAACCAGGTTTAAGTCCCATGGACATATGGGAATACTAACCGGAGGGCTAATACGCATCACTCCTTGTATGAAAGCTTTGACTAATGAAAGCAAAGCCAAGGGCCTTTGAAAAAATATTGACAATGCCGTCTGACCCTTGATAGTACTCAAGGCAAGCTTCCTATGTACAGCCCACTGTAGGAAGTCCAGAATCCTACCTATTACGTACTTATGTGGATGCCATTTCTTGGCCTCACACCATGTAATGTACGCCTTCCAGATCCTATAATAGATCTGCCTGGATACCGGCTTCCTGGCATTGATCATGGTAGATACCACAGGATTAGAGAGCCCTCTCTTTTTTAGAATGTGGGCTTCAATAGCCAGGCCGTCAAACCTAGGGCTGGTAAGGAAGGGTAGTATATCGGTCCTTGCAAAAGCAGGTCCGGACGATGTGGGAGGGTCCCAGGACTTCCCACTGACATTTTTACAATCTCCGCGTACCATACCCTTCGGGGCCACGCTGGAGCCACCAGAATCACTGGTTTCTTTTCTACCCTGATTCTGCGGATTAATCGCGGTGGGAATGCATATATCAGCTTGAACTGATCCCAAGGGAACACTCGGGCATCCGAACCGCAAGCTAGGGGATCCCTTGTGCGAGACACAAATCTGTCCACCTTTGCGTTGAATCTGGATGCTAGCAGATCTACATCCGGTGTTCCCCACCGCTGGCATATTGCCTGGAAAACCTCGGGGTGAAGAGACCATTCCCCCTGGCATAATTGCTGGCGACTTAAAAAGTCTGCTCTCCAATTTTCCACTCCTGGGATGAAAACCGCGGATATGGCTGGGACATATCTTTCTGCCCATTCCAGGATGCAATTCGCTTCCCTCTGGGCTGCACGACTCCTGGTGCCACCCTGGTGATTGATATATGCCACTGCTGTGGCATTGTCTGATTGAATTCTGACAGGGGACCTTTGGAGTTTGGATGTCCATGCTACTAGGGCATACCGGGCTGCTCGTATCTCTAAGAGATTGATGGGCAGGGCCTTCTCTGCTTCTGACCATTTGCCCTGGAGAGACCATTGCTCCAGTACTGCCCCCCAGCCTATGAGGCTGGCATCTGTAGTGACCACCTTCCAAGAAACCGGACTGAAGGGTTTCCCTTTTTCCAGATTCTGGGGCACCAACCACCAATGGAGGCTCTTGCGAACGGAAGGGGACAGGGACATTGGTAAGTCTAAAGCCTGAACTTTTTTGTTCCAGGCTGACAGTATGGCCCTCTGCAAGTTCCTTGAATGGAATTGACCATAGGGTACTGCTTCGAATGAAGCCACCATTTTTCCCAGCAGCCTCATGCAGAGGCGTATGGATGGTTTTCTTTTTTGTACCCACTAAGTGGGTCAAATTTTTCAAAGACGACACCTTCTCTGTAGGTAAGAAAATCTTTCTCTGATTTGAATCCAGTCTTAGCCCCCAAGTATTCCAGACTTTTGACTGGTTTTTGGGGCTGACTTGTCTCGGTTGATAATGCAACCGTGAGATTCCAGATACTTGATTGTCTTGTGAACGACCACTTCTGTTTTTTTTTCACTGAGTGGTCTATCAGCAACAAGTCATCTAGATATGCCATTATCGTTACACCTTGTGTTCCTAGTTTGGCCAATCGTAGGGCCAGAATTTTTGTGAACACTCGTGGTGCTGTGGCCAGACCGAAAGGTAAGGCTCTGGACTGAAAATGGCGCCCTTCTACTGCAAAGCGTAGAAATTTCTGGTGGGCCGGACAGATGGGAATATGCAATAAGCATCCCTTATGTCGATCGAGGCTAACCATTCCTGCCCTTGTAGGGCGGTGGCCACCGATCGGATCGACTCCATCCGAAAAAGTCCTGATATGTAGGAACTTGTTTAGCCCTTTTATATTTAATATGGGCCTCACGTCCCCATTTGGTTTGGGGACTGTGACAAGGTTCGAGTAAAACCCGAACCCGCTTTCTTCCAAGGGAACCTCATGATTACCCTTGGAGCAATAGTTGTTCTAGTGCCAGAAGGAGGGATCCTCTCTTCTGGGGATCGCTTGGCACGTTTGACCTCATAAATTGGGCAGGAGGAATGTCTTTTAACTCCAGCCTGTATCCCAGACTTACTGCGGAGATCACCCATCTGTCTCTGATGGTGTCCCACCATGGTCTCTGTGAACAACTGAAGTCTTCCCCTCACCCGATTGAGTGGGGGCAACCCTTCATGACTTGGGGGGAGGTTTTGTACCTCTCTTGACCCAGGGTTTCTTGTTACCCTGTGATTGCCCCTGATTTCTGCCCCCTGGATTTTTCCGCGGAGGCCGTCGGAACTGTTTCACAGCCGATGTGCCAGGGACTGGAGAAGTAGGCCTCTTAAAAGGAGGACTTCTACCCTTGTTCTTAACCGGCAAGAGTGTACTTTTACCGGCAGAAGTTTTCTGGATATATTTGTCCAGATCTTCTCCAAATGAAATGGGAAGCTAATCAGCAATTTCTTACAGGGAGCTTCAGCAGACCAGTTTTTGAGCCATAGAAGCCTACGCATATGTCTACAGACAGCGTAAAGCGGGAGGCCTGTTGGATTGTATCCTTTTTGGCGTCCACCGCAACACAAGGCTCTAGGTAGGTCAGCTAGGGCAAGAGCCTGCTGATCTGGTAAGTCCCTTAAGACTTGTTTCAACTGATCTTTCATTGCTTGGCAGACTCCAATCGCTGCTACTGCAGGTTGTGTCACCATGCTTGCTGTAGAGAAAGCAGATTTTAGTAAAGACTCCAATTTTTTATCTATTGGGTCTTTGAACATTGGAACATTATCTACTGGACATGTCAGTGATTTATTTACACAAGAGATGGCTGTGTCCACTGTAGGGACCCTCCATTTTTTTTTTTATGAACATATCCTCCATGGGATAGATCACTGGAAATCTCTTGGGGGGAGTAAATATTTTAACAGGATGCTCCCAATCCTGGTAAATAAGCCCTTCCAATAAAGGGTGGATTGGGAAGGAACAGACAGTCTGGGGAGCTTTCAGCGACCCCAGCGAGGAGACAGTAGTGGTTGATGGTTCCGCCAGAGGCATTTAAAATGCTGCTCGGACCATGTTAGTCAGAGACTGAACCCATAATCTTTCAGCCTGAGATGCTGAGAAAGGTTCTTCCACTGTTGATTCCTCTATAACTTTATCAACCATCACCTGATCCCCTTCAGGTAGGTCGATCTCTGGGACTGTTCCTCCACTAACAGGCACTCTGCAGGAGGAGACGGAGATCGGACGCGCTTTTCCTGTGACAGGGAAGCAGCGATCAATGCTGTTAATCTCTCTTCCAATCCTCCCAGAGTTGAGGATAAAACCTCCTCTGTTATATATACAGGAGCAGGTGGACTGGGGACAGCCGCAGTACCAGGTACTCCTGCGGGGTTCCTACGGCTACTGACCTCTGAAATTTCAGGGGAGATTGGCGCAGTACAGCATGCCCAAAATCCTCAGAGCCCGATGGAGACCCCTTTCGCTTCTTGGAAGATTTATTTCCAGAGCGTCTGGACGACATATCCTATAAGCACAAAGCTGAGGTATTCCCGTCGTCATACACCAATTTTGCTGGTAATAGTCTAACACAGTTGCTGCTATATACCAGCTGGTGTCCACTAAAGTGTCTTTCTAAGGGGATGCCTGCATCAACCGCCTCTGTGTGCCACCGTTTTGTTGCTAGCTCTGCTTGCATCCAGCTGACACTTGTACTGTGTCTTTTACACATGCTGGGACGCCTGCACATGCGCAGAAGCGCCGCGCATCGAGCGTCATCCACCCGCCCCGCCCCTTTTTTTTCATAGGAGGCGCGTGCACGCGCCCGCAGCGCGCGCCCGTGCGCCATTGGCGCCCTTTTCGAAACCAAGCAGGGACTAGGAGCCAGGGCCCTTTTTGCCGGAGGGCCTGTGCGGTGGATGAGCGCAGCAACAGGGCAGAGGAAGTGGATTCCCACAGAGAACTTACCAACTGCCTGGATCTTTTGACTTGAGAAAACCAAAGATCCACATGACAAGAAAAAATGGACCACAGCGGCCTCTAGTGGTTCAACACAGGTACCGCGGTCCTCTTTTTTTTTTTTTTTTTCTTGACTACTATTAAAATTTTACATTTTCCAGTAGTTACAGGCATACACAGATATTAGCGGGAATACCATTAGGTAACAGACAGAAAGACAAATTAGGCTTGGGGGTCCCCCAATAGAACCAAGTTCCTGGGGGCCCCCACTTACCTGTTCCCCGCCGCAGGACTCTGTTTGGTCCACAGAAGCCCAAACTTCACCTATCACGGCAGGCATTGTAATTAAACCTTCAGGGACCGGGTTCCCAAGGATTCCACTCCCCTGGACCTGTATAGCACCCTGCACAGAAAACATCTTGGTCGTGGGTATGACCAGAGCTCTGGATCCCAGGGTCCAGCCCTCCTAAGAGAGGCATTACAGGCAAAACCTTGCTCTTCTGTTGCAAGGCCCGGGTACCGACCGTTTAGCTATGAAGCTTTTTTGGTGGGATCCGGAACAGCTTACTAAGGCCCGTAAAAGAACCTGTACGCAAGCCCAGGAAAACACATGTTACTCTTTGGCCAACACCTTAGACACTGGCAAAAAACTGAGGTGCTCCCGGATGGGAGGGGCTTATATAGGGGAGGGTACTTCCGGTTTGGAAGTTGCCAGTGCCAGCACCTGAAGGTAAACTATATAACCCATTAGTAATGACTAAGTCGCTCTGTGTCCCGTGATGTACGAAAAAGAAAACAAGACTTTACAATCACTTTAATTCGCTCCACTTTTACATTTGGCGCATTCAAGGCGACACAATGTTAAAGTGGCACATTTTAGAACTACCTGAATTTGGTGCACGAGTTGCTGTCAGAACAAAAAGTGTCCCAAATGTTTCATGAATTTGGTGCAATATGTTAACAAGAGGGATTAAGGCCAGAAAATTTGGTACAGCAGCTTTATTGAACTCCCCTCATATACTTCAAAAATAAGGAACATCACCATGGATATTAACTTTTTACATAGGTAAAACTAGTGATTTTGTTTTCCATAAACAAGCAGCATTGTTCAATTTGAAACCTTTTAAGAAAAGAATTTGAGTTTTTATATGACCAGTACATTTTACCCCTATATAGACATTTGATATCCCTGTTGAGAAAGAAAATAGACCATTTATCAGGAGTTTAAAGATATTTAAAAATCAGAACCTTAAAATCAGAACCTTCAGAGCTCTGATGCATGAAACCGGGGTTCCAATAAATATGAAATATTAAGGTCTTACCACTGTAACTGCATCATTCAGAAGAGATTCTCCAAAAACAATGATAAATAAGACATCATTGACATGAACTTCCTCAAATACAGCTATAACAGCAACTGGGTCCACTGCAGCAATGAGGCTTCCAAAAAGGAGGAACTCCAAAACACCAATCTGTAATTCGCCTTTAGAAGAAAAAAATTTTTTTTTTAATAATAGGTCTGTTTTTCTATGCAATATGTCATAGAACATATGTTCTTTTTATGATTAGCTAAAGATAATAGGACAGCCTTTACTACTATTCTTCACAGTTGTGTTTCCACCATCCTCTTACTCCCACAGAAGGGCTGTTGGGTGGAATGGGATGGTGGATCAGGATCTAGTTTAGATTTGCTTTTGGTGTTTTTTCTTTCCCTCACGTTTTTTCCTAGGGGAAAAATGTTTTATTTTTGGTGTGTGGGGTTTCTTTTCTTCTTCTTTTTTTCCCTTTTGGCCTATACATAAATACTATCAGATTAAATTTGCAAATACTTGATATGATGGATAAGGCTGTCTAGTGTACGGATAATATTTATTATTGTCATGGTAGTCTTATCTCTATGTCTTACTGGTACTAAAAAATGACTGCTGAAATAACAATAATGTCATGGAATTTGAGAGAATTGAGGGAACCAGTAAAGAGAGATATTTTTTCAACCCTAATGCAACATAATCTGTCAATTGTCTGCTTGCAGGAAACACATCTTACTCAGGATACTATGTCAATATTACAAAATAGGAGGTATCCTATTCAATACCACTCAGTATATTCTACATATGCCAGAGGTACTAGTGTATTGATGTCCTCCAGAATCCAATTTTTCTGCAAGAGAGCATTGATAGAACATATCTGCCCTGTGAATCTATTGATATGTATGGTTATTTTCAACAACATATATTGTGGGTTCAGTATATATATTCCCCCGCCATATAACTCATGGGTAGAAACTCCCTTTGCTAGAAATCTACAGGAATTAGGTTTACACAATATATGGAGGATATTTAACCCTACGATCCACGCCTACTCATGCTGTTCCTCTACTTATAGATCCCTATCCAGAATTTATCTAGTCCTGGGTACAGATCTGAAGCCCTGTACACACGATCGGATATCCTATGGATTTTCGTCCGATGGATTTGTCCATCGGATATCCGATCAAACTGTTTTCCATCAGTCTTGCCCACACACCATCAGTCAAAAAACCGACCGTTCCAAACGCGGTGACGTAAAACACTCAGATGAGCCGAGAAAAATTAAGTTTAATGCTTCTGAGCATGCGTCGACTTGATTCTGAGCATGCGTGGGTTTTTGATCCGATGGACTTGCCCATAGACGATCTGAGTTTTCGATTGGTTTTTTATCCATCGGAAAAATTTAAAACATGTTCTATTTTTTAAAACCGATGGAAAAAAGACCGACGGGTCCCATACACGATCGGTTTGTCTGATGAAAAGAATCCATCGGACGAAAATTCATAGGATATCCGATCGTGTGTACAGGGCTTAACTCTCCTATATGTTTCTGATATGCAATATCTAATAGGAACATTTCAGATCACTCACCAATTTTATTGTCTAAAAAAAATCTGACCTCGTAATAAATCAAATTGGCGGGTGAACGCCCTGTGACTGCAGATGCTGCCACGGGATGGTTCTGTCCATCAGTCTTTGGTGGATTTTTTTCTTACAATGCTGAATCTACCACCCCTCAGGTGGTATGGGACACTATGAAGGCTTTTTTAAGAGGATTATTAATACAAGCTATAAGCTGGTTTAAAAAATCTAGTGTACAGTGGGAGACTCATTTGGTGGGAGAAGTGCAACAAAAAAAACTTTACTATATCCAGAACCCTACCCCAATAAATCACTCTATATGGAAAGATAAACAATTATTATATAAAAGTACAGTTTTAGAAAAAGCAGAACAAGCTCAATTCTTTGCAAAGAGTAGGTATTACGAGGAAGGAATGGGAAAATGTTGGCAGTAATAGCTAAATCTCAGACCCACTCTAATTATATTCCCTCAGTATGTATGTTAACAGGACACATCTCTCATAATCAAGAGGATATTTTATCCTCTTTTTGCTCCTTTTATGGTATTTTATATGAGAGTAAGGTCTCCTATAAAATGGATCAACTTAGAGACTCTGTCCCCCCTGGAAATAACTTTAATTTCTAGGGATGACTGAGAAAGACTTAGCTCCCCCCTAACATTAGAAGAGTTAATTAAAGCAGTCTCAGAATCTCCTATTGGGAAGTAGGGATGAGCTCCGCGTTCGAGTCGAACATACGTTCGACTCGAACATTGTGTGTTCGATGAAGATCGAATGTTTTGGGTCGTTCGCGCCAAATTCGAGTGACGCGAACGGCCCAAAATCCCAGCGCTGTGATTGGCCAAGCATGCACTGTGACCCCGCATGCTTGGCCAATCACAGCGCCGGCAGCGAGGAGAGCCATAATTGGCCACAGGCAGGATGCTTGTGGCCAATTATAGCTCAGGGGGGTTTAGTACACGCCCCACACTATAAAAGGCCGCCAGCGCGGCGGCCTTGTGTAGTGTGTTGGCGTGCAGGGAAAGACGTACATAGGCAGGGACAGTGTTACAGAAATTGTGTGTAGGGAGAGAGAAGGATAGGTAGGGACAGTGTCAGTGATATTGTGTGTAGGGAGAGCGAAGGATAGGTAGGGATAGTGTCAGTGATATTGTGTGTAGGGAGAGAGAAGGATAGGTAGGGACAGTGTCAGTGATATTGTGTGCAGGGAGAAAGAAGGATAGGTAGGGACAGTGTCAGTGATATTTTTGCTAAGCCTCCTGCACAGTATACACCTGAAGCTAGCCCTTATTGCTGTGATTTCCTGTTGTGTAACACAGGCAGGCATCTGCAGCACTTAAAGCAGGCGTAGTGTGATTCCTGCAAAATATACACCTGAAGCTAGCCCTTATTGCTCGTAGTTTTTTTTCTTTTGTGTTACACTAAGGGCTCTTTCACACAGGACGAATCAGTAATGATCCACCCCGTGAAGCTCCGCTTGCTCGCTGGGGATCGCTCCGTTGATCCCCGCTGAGCCTATGGGGGGATCGGATGATGACGGACCGTAGAGTCCGTGGTCATCAGATCCGATCCGCAGACGGAAGGAAAAATAGGGTTTCCCTCCGTCACACTTTTGCGGATCGGAGCGGGTCGGATGTCAGCGGACATGTCACCTCTGACATCCGTGGCTCCATAGGAGGACATGTAGCATCTGTTCAGGTCCGCCTAAAAAAATGTTTTTTAGGCGGACCTGAACGGACCCTCCATGTGAAAGAGCCCTAACAGGCATCTGCAGCACTTAAAGCAGGCGTAGTGTAATTCCTGCAAAATATACACCTGAAGCTAGCCCTTATTGCTCATAGTTTTTTTTCTTTTGTGTTACACTAACAGGCATCTGCAGGGGCATGTAATTACAATTCTTGATCTAATAATTCACAGCAGGGCCCATTCCTGCGCTCACCAAGAGTAACTGTGAGGGCTTACAGTGTTGTGGAAACACCACCACCACCAAAGGCCCAATTTTTCAGCCCCTGTTCAACAGGGGCATGCAATTACAATTCCTGATCTAATAATTCACAGCAAGGCCCATTCATGCGCCCACCAAGAGTAACTGTGAGGGCTTACAGTGTTGTGGCACCAGCACCACCACCAAAGGCCCAATTTTTCCTACCACTGTTCAACAATGGCATGTAAATATAATTCCTGATATAATAGTTCACAGCAGGGCGTTCCAGCGCCCACCAAGAGTAATTGTGAGGGCTTACAGTGTTGTGGCAACACCAACATGTAAGGGGCAAATTTCAACAGAGTATATACGGCAGGCCCCTACTTTCAAACATCCAACTTACAAACGACTCCTACTTGCAAATGGATGGAGACAACAGGAAGTGAAAGGAAATCTACCCCTAGGAAGGGAAATTCTCTCCTGTAAGAGTTAATATGGGAAAAAGGTGTCTCCTCTCTACTGATGCTTTATCACCAATCCTTGTTTTCAATAAAAACCCCACTTTTCAAAAACAGTTGTCATTGGGAAGGAAAGTGAGGTGAAATGTTCTGAACATGGGCACAGACAGCAAAACAAATGTTACAGGGGTGATAACCCTTCCCTATGTTTTCCAAAAAGCTTAAAAATAGATTTTTTGGCTGGAGCTACACTTAAACAATGTACCTGTTCAAAATTACAAACAGATTCTACTTAAGAACAAACCTACAGTCCCTGTCTTGTTTGCACCGCCTGTATACTGCTGTTCAGAGTATATAGGGCCTTTTTTATTTTGTGTGCGGGGTTCCCCTTAATATCCATACAAGACCCAAAGGGGCTGGTAATGGACTGGGGTAGGGGGGGGGGTGATGGGGTAGCTACGCAATTTTTCTCAAAGATTTTCATCCATATTACCGGGACCAGACATTACATTAAAGCCGCAAGCAGTTTTAAATGGCTTTTTTTTTCTTTAGAAATGTCATTTTGTGCAGGGACAGTTCTAAACACGGGAAACACGTGCCACTTCACAGGCATACTTTAGACACCCCCCCCAGGTACGATATTTAAAGGAATATTTGACTTTTTTTTTTCACTTTATGCATCATTAAAATGACTGCTCCCGAAAAACGGCCGTTTTTAAAACTTTGTTTTGCATTGATACATGTCCCCTGGTGCAGAACCCGGGTTCCCAAACCCTTTTTAGGACAATAACATGCATATTAGTCGTTATAATTAGCACTTTAGATTTCGAACGTTCGCATCCATTGTATTTAATAGGGTTCTAACATTCGTGCGAACTTTCGGTCCGTTCACGGGTTCTGGTGCGAACCGAACCCAGGGGTGTTCGGCTCATCACTATTGGGAAGGCCTCAGGTGCCGATGGTTTACCGCCAGAAATATATAAGATATAAGGAGAGATATTGCTGCCAGAATTATTGAAAGTGCTTATTCACTTAATCAGGCGTTCAATACCTTTAAACTCCCAGGATCGATGAATGAAGCCAGTATTATAGTAATACCAAAATCAGATAAGGATCAAACATTACCAGAGTCTTATCGACCAATTTCATTGCTAAACTCAGATGTCAAGATACTAGCAAGGGTTTTGGCTACTAGACTAAATAGTGTAATGGAAAAGTTGATACACCCAGACCAGACAGGTTTTATTCCAGGTAGGTCTACAACAACAAATTTGAGGAAATTATTCCTCAATTTACAGATGGTAAAGGATAATATAGGTGTAGCGCTACCCCCAGTTAAGAGAGCCGCTGGATTTTATTTCGGGCCCTGTGTACAGCACCGCCAACCCCCGGCAATCTACTTGACCCACCCTGGCACAGCTAGTCTAGGGATTGTTCTCTTACTGCAATCTAACAGTTATGCACACAATCTATCTGTATTGCAAGGGTAATCACTTTGCATAGAGACAACACACTGATAGCAACAGATAAATGATAACTTTTCTTTACTTTTTGTAAAAGATGACAAGGTTAACACATTAACACATAACACATATATGTCTGCAGAGCCCTGCAGCAGAAAATATAACACAGGCGGTTACCCGCCAAGTACAGCTATTTCTAACTATGCGCCCTTATGGCGCAGCAACCAAAGTTCTAACTACAGATCAGGCCTGAACCAGATCTAAACTCAGTCTCTAGAAGAACACTTTCTTCGCATGCAACTTGACTGGTGGTGCACAACAGGAACAGTAATTTATAATCCAAAGGGTAGGAAAGTAGAAGGGAAAATGAACCCCTCACAGGAGACTACTCAATTCAGTTCCGCCACTAGTCTTCTGTGGGACAGTCAAATAGAACCCGGAGGGCCAAGGCAGTCTCTAGGCCGAATCAAAGTACAGTCTATATGAATGAGCATGTGCTCGCTCACCACTCCGGACGCGATCCCAGTCCGGGACTTCCACCTACTGTGTCTCCGCACACAGTGTCTGCAACAACCGGGTGTAACGTACCTTAGGTGTGAGCCTGACGTGCGGAGAGGGACCTCCCATACAACCCCGGCTCGGAGACCACTGGAGTGGGGACAGTGGTGGTAAGAGCACGGTGAGGTAAGGGTGCCTGTCTGATCCTCACTGCTTGGAGTGGTGGAGCAGAGTGGAGACTGGAACGGCTGGTTCCGGAAGCAGTGGATGCAGGTCAGCAGGTGCAGCTTGCAGAGCAGAGGATGCAGGTCAGCAGGTGCCGGTTTGCAGAGCAGGGATGCAGGTCAGCGCGTGCAGCTCGCAGAGCAGAGGATGCACGTAAGCTGGTGCAGGTTTGCAGAGTCAGACAAGCCGGGTCATACACATCAAGGTAAACATCATAAGTGGCAGGCAGAGAGTAGTCAATGTCCAGGCCGAATCTTGGCCACAGGCAGACTGGCAGATAACTGAGCAGGGTCAAACGAGCCGAGGTCAGGACTGGAGACAGAAGCGTGGTCAGGAAGCCGGGTCAAACACAGGAACAGGATACAAGCACAGAATCAAGAACTCAGGGAACAGAAGCAGATCAAACCGCAAGGGGCAACATCTCTGGAATGTCTTTTATAGGAAGTACATGGGAGGAGCAAGGGGTTCAGAGTTCAACAGTAATCAAGACACCAAGCAGAGTAGTCTAATGGATCAGATAGGTTATCCAGCAGATCAGGCAGGGAACTGTCCAGCATCTCAGATAGCTCCATTGGAAGAGTCAATGCCAGACACAGAAGAGGTCCCAGGTTCAAGCCCAGTACGTCCCTGACACCGGGTCTCCGGTCCAACTGATGTCCAAACTCGACAAAGTCAGGTGCCACCCAAGCTCCGCAGTGGGGTGGAAGGCTCTCTGGAAGTTGTGCAAGGCCCTGGCTTCCGGCCCTGCACTGCAGCAGATCCGCACAGGAAGACCTGTTGATTGCAGCGCGGTGTCCAAAGAGCCCGAACTCAGCCTCGCCCTCTTTTTATGTAGCCCCTCCCATGAGTCTCTGCGGTGGCTAAATGCACCCTGGGTGAACAAAGGGGTTCTGGGTAACGTAGTCCAGAGGCCTTAAAGGAGACCCCACTACACAGGGAATAGGGCCGTATTGTCCCTCGATGCAGCCAAAGCATTTGTCTACGTCAAGTGGACATATTTATGGGAAGTTTTGGAGATGTATGGCCTGGGTGAAGGATTTGTGAGGTGTCTTAAATTACTATACCGTGCCCTCAGAGCCTGTGTGTATATATTAATGGATCCACATCAAAAATTTTTAATGTATCTAGAGGCGCTAGGCAGGGATGCCCATTATCCCCACTACTGTTCGCATTAGCAATAGAGCCTTTAGCAATAGCAATTAGGCAAAAAAACACTATCAGCAGGTTGAAGAGAGGAGAAAGGGAGGATAAACTGTCTATACGCTGATGATGCTTTGTTGTTTTTGGGAGATACAGAAAAATCATTGATTTCTGTTATGACTCTAATAGAAACGTTTGGTTCTTTTTCGGGTTTTAGTATAAATTAAATTGGGATACATCTGTATTAATTCCAGTAGACGAGATATCCCCAACTGTGCCACAGATTGGCAACCAGATCAAAATAGCTACATCTTTTAAATATCTTGGTATTTGGGTTTGCTTAAAAATTGAGGAATATCTAGATCATAATTTGACGCCTTTTTTGATGCCTTTTCTGGATAAATTTAAGGTAAAGAGCAAAATAGGGACTAAATTACCCCTGTAGCTAGTAGGACGTGCAAATTTGATAAAAATGTTCTGGGGCCCTCAGGTACTTTATATTTTGCTTAACTCACCAATATGGGTACCCCGTAAGTGGTTTAAAAAAATTTATTCTTTATTTCTTTCCTTCTTATTATGGAAGGGTAAAAATCCTAGAATGCCTACATTACAATGTCCTAAAGATATGGGGGGGGGGGGAGATTAGCTGTGCCAAATGCTAGGATTTACTTTATTGATGCTCAACTTCAACAGATGGCAGGATGGGGTTCCATAGACAGATCTAATCCAATTGCTATTGTTGACCCGACTCCCCCGTATTCATTTAATAGCCCAGTTGGAATCTGGGTTTTTTGGTAATGTTACTCAAAGACCCACTCTAGTATTGATGAAAAAAGTGTGGCAGGAAATGAGATGCATAATGCAATATGTAGATATATCAGCTTATACTCCTCTATAGGAAATTACTAAAATATAAGGAGATAAATAAATTGGAAGGATTTGGGGTGTGGAGAGAATTAGGGATTCAATACATTTCACATTTATATTCCAATAATATTTTAAAACATTTCAAGTATTACAAATACAATTTTTGCTGCCCCGGTCATACCTGCTTTCAATATTTAAAATTACGACATGCCCTACAGATTCAATTTAAAGATAATAAGTTGAAGATATAAACTATGCCACTAATAGACCTTATTGTAAAAACACAAATTAGGAGGGGGTCTCAATTCTACTATATATAGCAGTCTGGTTGGACAACTTCAGGAAACGGCTATTTGTTCCGCTTGATGGGGATGGGAAAGGGATCTAGGAAGTACAATGGCAGATTATTTTGGAGCAGGTACAGTTGGTATCGGTATCACCTCAGCAGTCATTAACCCAACTATGTATAATTTATAGTGTATAGAACCCCAGTTAAACTGTATCAATGGGGCAGACAAGATAGATCCAAATGCCCTTGGTGCCGGAGACCTTCGGCTGATTTATTACATAGGTTATGGAAATGTCCTAAATTGTTTAGGTATTGGCAAAAACTAGTGGATACTATTATTAGGGCTTATAAAACACAGATACAATCGGATCCTAAAATATGTCTACTAGGCTATTTATAGTAGGCTATTTATAAAAATAAATCTATATACCAGCAGTTAGGACAGCTATTAATAGATGTTATTTATAGCGCATATGTTGATTAAACAAAAATTGATATCTCTGAGTATCCCTATATATGAGGAATGGCAGACACAGGTTAACGGTACCTTACTAAAAGAATGGCAGGTGTTTCGGAATAAGGGCTTGTTAAAAGAATTCCATAAAATATGGGATCCATGATTAATGATGCCAGGCATGATGCCTTTTATATTTGCATCAGATGGAATCCCAGGAGTGGATAGATCTTTTTCAAATTATAGAATGAGTGGGGAAGGATAAGTAAAGAAGGGTAAAGGGAGAAGATGAAGATATGAGTATGAACATTACTGTATATATTACAACAGATTTATATGTTCTTCCATTGCCATAGGGGTTTGTTTAATTTCCCCTGTGTAGTTATTTGATAGGTAGGAAAAGTGGTGGGAGGATAAAAGGAAAATTATGTGGTATATAGATACCACATCATTTTAATATTTATAAATTTGGAAGAGATGATATATAAGTAAGAATATATTTAATAGTAGAAAGATTAATGGTATAACTGTATTAGGCCTCCCCTTTTTTTATATAAATGTACTTGGAATTTTGATCTTTTTTTTCCCTCTTTCAATGTGTTGTAAATCTATATTGATGTTTGTAACGGGAAGGCCTGTGGAACCCAGAATCTCTTAGAAAGTGTGGGATACCCTTGCTTCAGCTCCCCATGCACCTCTTATGTCTAAATCACACTATGTCCATTAGGGGCATAGGGTGACTGAGAAAATATATCTTGGACTCAAATGGAACAGTAATATTCATTAACAATATCTCTCAAGAAATATGAAGATGTTATTCCCTGTACACTGAGGTCTATGCCCAGGAAGTGTAACTCCTTATTTGGGTTATTCCAGGAAGTTAAATTTAAGAGTCATTAGATCTCATTGTTGCTTGTGCTAATTGACCCTGCAATTGTGTGAAGGTGTATTTGTGATAATGTTGATTGTGTCTTCTGAGCTAGCAGACGCCAAGTCTAGCCTAAAGGTCATGTCTCTGAGTCATCAGCTACTGTAAGGGATTAGTTAATTAGCTCATGTTAATTAGGTCTGATCGAAGGTGTATTTTCAGAGTAAGATGAGCAGGATATGTATGCACCTCCTTTTTTATGGTATATAAGCCTGTAGTCTTTCAATAAAGATTGTGATTCCTGCTTGAACCTCATACAGAGCGTTGTCTCGTATTTGGGGGAGAATTATTTGTATGGGGTCTTATTTGGCTGGTTGGAGTGTCTGGTAGCTGCCTTGTGTTTGGGAATGGAATGTCCTAAACGGCTTTAACCCCTCTCACACTCGGGGGGTCGTTACACTGGTGGCAAGCAGCGGGATGATTCCCACAGCCCAGAAGGACAGCTACAAGAGGACACAGGCCAATGGAAGCACAGTATGAACGGCTAAAGCGCCCTTCCCTCAAGGACTTACTGGAGAACCGGGGCCGACCGGCCAACAACCGTAAGAAGAGGGACATTATCGCAGAACTAGTCGAAATGGATAGAGCCGAAAGGCCCAACATAACCGAAAGTCCCAGCGTAACAGACAGGATACCCGAAGAGGCAAGTTTTGATCGGGCTGTTAAAATAAGATTGGCACATTATGGTCCTAACCCTACAGCAGAGATCATAGGCCAAGTTATAGCGGCTGTGGACACACAGTGGATACAGCAAAGAGGTGCTGCAGCAGCAGAAATCACAGCAGCACCAACTGAAAGGAGAGGAGAGGTACAGATACCAGCCGCCATGGAAGAGGAATTCAGAAGGAGGTTGCAAGAGATGCAGGTACAGCATAGAGGACCAGTATCAGAGGAGGTCCTGCTGGGATGGTCTAATTCTATCCCCTGCGAACTCTGGAAGAAAGCGCTAGCTCTCGAGCAGCAACACCAGGGAAAAGTTCTCCCCTCCATCCATGTAAAGTACTGGTCGCTAGACATGTGCACACTGAAATATTTCATTTCGGAATTTCGTTTTCGTTAAAAAAAAAAATGTATTTAGTTACTCCCGAAATTCGTTTTTATTTATTTTGTTTTTTGTTAGAAATTGCATTAGTCCGAAAATCTGAATTAATTAAGGTCGAATCTGTCATTGAAGGCTTATGGTGTCTGTCGAATGTTCAAAGAAGATTCAACGGAACAGTGAAACTGTACGACGCTGCAATCATACATTTCCGGTCGAATGTTCAGCCTACAAGCTATAGTAGAATTATAATGTTGTATGACTAGTAATAATTATATTTATTAATTACTATTACTAGTCAACGAACATTAGAATTCTTCTATAGCCTATGGGCCGAGCATTTGACCGGAAATGCACGATTGCAGCATCCTACAGTTTATCTGCTCCGTCAAATCTTCTTAGAACTTTCAACAGACACCATAAGCCTTCAATGACAGATTCGACGTTTGTATGTTTTTCGATGCTTTGTCGAATCTTCGTCGTTCATGTTGAATTGTCAAGTTAGTTCTAGCTATTTTACTGCTCTTCCTCTTTGGTTACAATCAGCCAATAACATTCATCATTATCATTTTTTTATTTTACTTCCCCCACCCAATTCCAGCAGCGATCTTTTCTCTCTATGTCGAATCTTTTCTCTCTATAATGTCGAATCTTTTCTCTCTATAATGTCGAATCTTTTCTCTCTATAATGTCAAATCTTTTCTCTCTATAATGTCGAATCTTTTCTCTCTATAATGTCGAATCTTTTCTCTCTATAATGTCAAATCTTTTCTCTCTATGTAGAATAATCTTGGACTAATAGAGTTAAGGTTAGGCACATTCGACCACAGGTTTGATGGACACAGATTGTTATTGTCAGCGTCATGTCGAATCTCCTATCTATATCGAACTGTTGTTGCAACGAAAACGAAAATTAAGCATTTGTTTATGTCGGATCTTTCAGTTTTCGGATTCTGCATTTTCGTTTTCGTTTGTTAAAACGATAACGAAAATACCTGAAATTCGGACGAAAATGCATTCGGACGAAAACTAATGCACATGTCTACTGGTCGCAGTATGATGTACGAATGCTGTTATTGGGGGAACAACCGAAGCAGGAGTTGACAGCTGAGTTAAGCAGTCTGATCCGGGCAGAGATGCGGTTGGACGAGAGCTACAGAGCCCTCCGGTGGTATGTAGCCCAAGAGTGCCCGTGGTCAGTGGATGACAGCCCCACGGAAGGCTTTGACTACAATGGCCTGGGATTGTTGTATTGGAGGATGTCCAGGGACCCTGACTTTGGGAGTGATCGGGAGTGGCGTTTGGAGGAAATTGTCACGGGCCGGGCAGGCGACTATAAAGGAGGCAGGAGGTGGATCCACTGTACCAGAGAGGGGATGGTACGAATCGCACCGAGGGACCGGTTCTAAGCGGCTACCGGTTTTCACCAGAGCCCGCCGCAAGGCAGGATGGACTTGCTGCGGCGGTAGCAACCAGGTCGTGTCCCCCAGTAGCGACTCCACCTCTCTGGCGGCTGAGGCCGGTGCGGTACAAAAGGACTAGGCAGAGGCAAGGTCAGACGTAGCAAAAGGTCAGGGCAGGCGGCAATGATTCATGGTCAGAGACAAAGGCAGAAGGTCAGGTACACAGGCAAGGTAACTCAAAATACTTCCACAAGGTACTAGGACAACAAGATCCGGCAAGGACAGGAAGGGGAAGTGGGTTTAAATAGGTTTTGGGTAGAGGAACCGTAATTGGACCGGGCACCAATCAATGGTGCACTGGCCCTTTAAATTTTAGAAGGCCGGCGCGCTCGCGCCCTAGAACACAGCGGGGCCGCACGCGCCGGGAGGCAGCAGGAAGAGGAAGGTAAGTGGGGAGGAGAGCGGAGCAGCGCTCACGGCCAGGGGGGCTGGCCGGAGCGCCGCAGAGGGGACGACGCCGTGAGTGCTCCGGGCTGGATGGGACACCCGGAGCACTCGGCGTTACAGTACCCCCCCCTTAGGTCTCCCCCTTTTCTTGGAACCCAAGAATCTACGAATGAGCTCTTTGCCTAAAATGTTGGTCTCAAGCTCCCAGGATCTCTCTTCAGGACCACAGTTCTCCCAATCAATTAAAAATAATTTTTTACCTCGGACGACCTTGGAGGCGAGGATATCTTTCACCGAAAAGACATCGGAGGAGCCAGAGACAGGAGCAGGAGCGGTGACCTTGGGGGAAAATCGGTTAAGAATGAGGGGTTTAAGAAGAGACACGTGAAAAGAGTTGGGGATGCGAAGAGAAGGAGGAAGATGGAGTTTGTAAGAGACAGAATTGATTTGGTTTTTGATTTTATAAGGTCCGAGGTAACGAGGGCCCAGCTTGTAGCTAGGTACCCGAAACCGAACATATTTGGAGGAGAGCCACACTTTGTCACCAGGGACATAGACAGGGGGAATTCTTCTCTTTTTATCTGCATGTCTCTTCATGCGGGCAGAGGCCAGTGATAGCGAGTTTTGAGTCTCTTTCCAGATAGAGGTAAAGTCCCAGGTTAATTCATCCACGGCAGGAACTCCAGAAGAAGTGGGAATGGGGAGGGGGGGCAAAGGGTGGCGGCCGTAGACCACAAAGAAAGGAGATTTGGAGGACGATTCAGAGTTCTTGAAATTGTATGAGAATTCCGCCCAGGGCAATAGGTCGACCCAATCGTCTTGACGGGCGGAGACAAAATGTCGTAAGTAGTCACCAAGGACCTGGTTAACTCTTTCCACCTGTCCATTGGATTGCGGGTGATAAGCGGAAGAAAAATACAATTTAATCTTTAGTTGAGAACAGAGAGCTCTCCAAAATTTTGAGATAAATTGGACGCCTCTAGCCGAGACGATATGTGAGGGAAGGCCGAGGAGACGGAAAATTTGAAGAAAAAAGTGCTTCGCCAACTGAGGTGCAGTAGGCAGACCAGGAAGAGGGACAAAATGAGCCATTTTCGAAAAGCGGTCAACGACCACCCAAATGACAGTGTTACCATGAGACAACGGAAGGTCCGTGATGAAATCCATGGCAATGTGGGACCATGGTAGTTCAGGCACCGGTAGAGGAAGGAGAAGACCTGCAGGCTTCTGGCGTGGAGTTTTGTCACGTGCACAGATAGTGCAGGCCCGTACAAAGTCAGTCATATCTCTTTCCTGGGTAGGCCACCAATAGTGTCTGGCCAACAATTGTAAGGATTTTTTGATCCCAGCATGGCCGGCTAGATGGGAGGAATGGCCCCACCTAAGTATCTGGAGACGAAGGCCTGGAGGAACGAAAGTTTTTCCTGGAGGGACTGGCATCAGAGCAGCGGGAGCAGAGGAAATCAGGCACTCAGGGGGTACGATGTGTTGTGGGGGGTTCCCGGTTTCAGAGGCATCAGAGGAACGGGACAAGGCGTCCGCCCTGACATTCTTGTCTGCGGAACGAAAATGGATCTGAAAATTGAACCGGGCAAAGAACAATGACCACCTGGCCTGGCGAGGATTCAAGCGCTGAGCGGACTGAAGGTAAGACAAATTTTTATGGTCAGTGTAGATGGAGATGGGGTGAAGAGAACCTTCCAGGAGATGTCTCCACTCTTCTAATGCCAACTTGATGGCCAACAGTTCACGGTCACCTATGGAATAGTTCTTTTCAGGAGGGTAGAAGGTTTTAGAGAAACCACACGTGACGTTTCCTCCTTTAGCATTTCTTTGAAGAAGAACGGCTCCGGCTCCTACCGAGGAGGCGTCAACTTCAAGGAAGAACGGCTTAGTGGGGTCTGGTCGAGATAGAACAGGTGCCGAAGAGAAGGCGGTTTTTAGGTGAGTAAAGGCTTCTTCCGCCTGAGGTGGCCAGGACCTTGGATTCACGTTTTTCTTAGTCAGCGCCACTATCGGTGCAACGATGGTGGAGAAGTGGGGTATGAACTGGCGATAGTAGTTGGCGAATCCAAGGAAGCGCTGGATAGCACGGAGTCCAGAGGGACGTGGCCAATCTAAGACTGCGGAAAGCTTATCAGGATCCATTTGAAGACCTTGTCCTGAAACCAGATAACCTAGGAAAGGAAGGCTGCTACACTCAAAAAGGCATTTTTCAAATTTAGCGTAAAGATGATTTACACGGAGGCGCTGGAGTACTTGACGGACATGGAGCCGATGTTCCTCAAGGTTGGTAGAGAAAATTAGGATGTCGTCAAGATAGACAACCACACAGGTATACAGTATGTCCCGAAAGATTTCATTGACAAAATCCTGAAAGACTGCAGGGGCGTTGCAAAGTCCAAAAGGCATGACGAGATATTCGAAGTGGCCGTCTCTGGTGTTAAATGCGGTTTTCCATTCATCTCCTTTACGGATTCTGATGAGGTTATAAGCGCCCCTGAGGTCTAATTTTGAAAAAACCTTTGCTCCGCGCAGACGGTCAAAGAGCTCTGAGATGAGAGGCAGAGGGTAGCGATTTTTAACAGTGATCTTATTAAGACCACGATAGTCTATGCAAGGGCGTAGTGAACCGTCCTTCTTGGTAACGAAGAAGAACCCCGCTCCGGCTGGAGAGGATGATTTCCTAATAAACCCTCTCTTGAGGTTCTCCTGTATGTAATCGGACATGGCCTTGGTTTCGGGAGAGGAGAGAGGGTAAATTCTGCCACGGGGTGGTGTAGTACCTGGGAGCAAGTCAATGGGGCAGTCGTAGGGTCTATGTGGAGGTAATACCTCCGCCTGTTTTTTGCAAAAAACATTGGAAAAGTCCTGATAGGCCTTGGGAAGGCCAGGCAAAGGAGTAGAAATGGGAATTCGACTGGTGGGTATAGACTTAAGACAATGCTTGTGGCAGGAATAGCCCCAGGATTTGATGTCCCCCGTGGTCCAGTCGAGGGTAGGAGAATGACGCTGGAGCCAGGGTAGGCCAAGAAGGATGTCAGAAGTACAGTTCGGCAAAACAAAGAATTCAATCTTTTCTTGGTGAAGGACCCCAACGGACATGAGCAGGGGTTCAGTGCGATAACGCACGGTACAATCCAGATTCTCTCCATTTACGGAGGAAATGAAGAAGGGTCTGATGAGACGGATAACAGGAATGTTGAACCTGTTGATGAAGGAGGCTTCAATAAAGTTTCCTGCAGAACCGGAGTCCAGGAAGGCCACCGCAGAGAAGGGGGAGCCGGCAGAAGGAGAGATCCGCACGGGAATAGTCAGACGTGGAGAGGAAGAATTCACACCTAGTAACGCCTCTCCCACGCTCACTAGGTGCGGGCGTTTCCCAGACGTGGAGGACGAATAGGGCAGCCCTTTAGGAAATGTTCAGAGCTCGCACAATAGAGGCATAAGTTCTCATTCCTACGGCGAGATCTTTCTTGCAGGGTCAGACGAGATTGGTCGACTTGCATGGCCTCCTCGACAGGAGGCATGGTATTAGGATGCGTAGGATTCAGGAAGAGAGGAGCCAGGCGCGGATAACGCCTGGTACGAACAAGATCTTTCTCCAGGCGAAGCTCTTGGCGTCTTTCCACGTAGCGGATGTCAATGCGGGTAGCTAAGTGGATAAGCTCTGTCAGGGTGGAGGGTATGTCTCGTGTGGCCAGAGAGTCCTTGATGTGGCTGGATAAGCCTTTCTTGAAGGTTGCGCAGAGAGCCTCATTATTCCAGGCTAGCTCTGAGGCCAGTGTGCGGAACTGTATGGCATATTCGCCCACAGAGGAGTTTCCTTGGACCAGGTTAAGCAGGGCGGTTTCCGCGGATGATGCTCGGGCTGGTTCCTCAAAAACGCTACGAACCTCAGCAAAGAAGGACTGAACGGTGGCCGTAGCAGGGTCATTGCGGTCCCAGTGGCGTGGCCCAGGCCAAGGCCTTCCCAGACAACAGACAGACCACAAATGCCACCTTAGAGCGTTCTGTGGAAAACTGGTCCGACATCATTTCAAGATGCAGGGCACATTGAGACAAGAATCCCTGGCACATCTTAGAATCCCCGTCAAATTTCTCCGGAAGAGACAAGCGGATCTTTGAACTAGACGCGGCTGCTCGGAGAGGAGGAGATGCTGGAGCTTGTCGCGGCAGACACTGCTGGACCATGGCGGTCAACTGCGCCAGCTGCTGTCCTTGTTGGGCAATCAATTGCGACTGCTGGGCAACCAAGGTAGTGAGATCAGCGAGCTTGGGCAGCGGCACCTCAGCGGCATCCATGGCCGGATCTACTGTCACGGGTCGGGCAGGCGACTATAGAGGAGGCAGGAGGTGGATCCACTGTACCAGAGAGGGGATGGTACGAATCGCACCGAGGGACCGGTTCTAAGCGGCTACCGGTTTTCACCAGAGCCTGCCGCAAGGCAGGATGGACTTGCTGCGGCGGTAGCAACCAGGTCGTGTCCCCCAGTAGCGACTCCACCTCTCTGGTGGCTGAGGCCGGTGCGGTACAAAAGGACTAGGCAGAGGCAAGGTCAGACGTAGCAAAAGGTCAGGGCAGGCGGCAATGGTTCGTGGTCAGAGACAAAGGCAGAAGGTCAGGTACACAGGCAAGGTAATTTAAAATACTTCCACAAGGTACTAGGACAACAAGATCCGGCAAGGACAGGAAGGGGAAGTGGGTTTAAATAGGTTTTGGGTAGAGGAACCGTAATTGGACCGGGCACCAATCAATGGTGCACTGGCCCTTTACATTTTAGAAGGCCGGCGCGCGCACCCTAGAACACAGCGGGGCCGCGCGCGCCGGGAGGCAGCAGGAAGAGGAAGGTAAGTGGGGAGGAGAGTGGAGCAGCGCTCACGGCCAGGGGGGCTGGCCGGAGCGCCGCAGAGGGGACGACGCCGTGAGTGCTCCGGGCTGGATGGGACACCCGGAGCACTCGGCGTTACAGAAATAATGGAGCACAGAGAGCGAAGGCTGAATGTCCAGGAAGGGCACTGGGCAGAGGAAGATTTGGAGTTTCTGGCCATTCAGGAATGGGAGCTGGAGATCGCCTACTGTCTAGCTGCTAGGCTCAGCAGCAGGGTGGGGCTCCCTTTGCCTGGGACTATCAGGAAATACCAGTTGACAACTCTGAAATCCTGGTGTAAGAATCGGCAGTGGAAAATCTGGAGATTGCCATCCCCAAAGCTGAAGTGCTGTCTGACCCTGATGATCCTGTTCCTGCTTGGGATGATCTTGGATGGAGGAATGTACCTGTACAGCAGCATGCCAGAGAATCGGCAGTGGAAAATCTGGAGATTGCCATCCCTAAAGCCGAAGCGGATGATGTGGAGTCCCCAGCAGAAGTGCTGGCAACAGGGCAGAGTGCTACCAAACTCTACCCAGCAATGGCAACAACTGTGGAGTTCCAGGGAGCTGGGGCAGTTGGCTCATCTCCCCAGCCTCAGATTACAGAATGTATGGACTTAATGGACCATTCAGAGGATGTTATGGATTATGCATCGCCTTCTCAAGTACTGGCAGCAGGACAGAGTACTGCAGACTCCTGCTCTACACCCGTGGCAGTTTTGGAGGCCCGAAGTGAGAAGGTGATGGTTCCTCTTTCCCAGTGGATTTCAGAGATGCAGGGAGGAGAAGCAGCCATTTTCCCTCCCCAACAGTTAGCTGGAGCAGATGATGTGGGGTTTCCAGCAGAAGTGCTGGCAACAGGGCAGAGTGCTACCAACCTCTGCCCAGCACCGGCAACAACTGTGGTGTTCCAGGGAGCGGGGGCAGTTGGCCCCTCTCTCCAGCAACAAGCTAAGGGAGTAAAGCTTTTACTCACAGCTGAATCACTGGCAGCAGGGCAAGATGCTACTGGCCTCTGCACACAACTGTAGCTCCAGCTGATATCGGGGAATGGGACTGCGGTCTCCACTCACAGAAACCAAGCAGAAGGGCTGGCAACAGAGCAGAGTGCTGCTGGACTCTGCTCTCAACTAACAGGAGAGGGAGTTCATGTGGTAGTGGATGGGACTTCGGTCTTCACTGACACAACCCCGGAAAATGGTGCGACACGGAGACAGGAGGATGTCAGCCTTGCTTTGCAAGCACTGGGGGATTTTCACCTACCACAAGTGGATGGGACTTCAGTCTCCACTGGTATACCCCAGGGATGCTGGGCACTTGGCCCAGATCCCCAACAGCATGACGGAGTGAGCCCAGTCACCCTGTCTTCTGTCCAGCGGCTGAAAGGACTCCGGAGAGAAGGGCAAGTCCAGGCTTCTCCCCAGCGGCGGGTATGTTCTCTGAGAGAGGCAGAGGTTGGCTGGGTGAGTAATGCTCTGTTTGGATCTATGGACTAACTTCGGAGTCAACCGGTCTGGGGTCTCCTCCTGTGTTAGTCTCTTGCCGAAAGGGGAGAGATGTAACGGGAGGGCCCGTGGAACCCAGAATCTCTTAGAAAGTATGGGATACCCTTGCTTAAGCTCCCCATGCACCTCTTATGTCTAAATCACCCTATGTCCATTAGGGGCATAGGGTGACTGAGAAAATATATCTTGGACTACTTCAAATGGGACAGTAATATTCATTAAAAATATCTCTCAAGAAATATGAAGATGTTATTCCGTGTACACTGTGAGGTCTATGCCCAGGAAGTATAACGCCTTATTTGGGCATTCCAGGAAGTTCAATTTAAGAGTCATTAGATCTCATTGTTGCTTTTGCTAATTGACCCTGCAATTGTGTGACGGTGTATTTGTGATAAGGGATGAGCTTTATGTTCGAGTCGAACATGAGTTCAACTCGAACACTGGCTGTTCACCTGTTCGGCGAACGGCGAACAATTTGGGGTGTTCGCGGCAAATTCGAAAAGCCGTGAAACACCCTTTAAAAGTCTATGGGAGAAATCTAAAGTGCTAATTTTAAAGGTTAATATGCAAGTTATTGTCATAAAAAGTGTTTGGGGACCCGGGTCCTGCCCCAGGGGACATGTATCAATGCAAAAAAAAAGTTTTAAAAATTAACGTTTTTTCGGGAGCAGTGATTTTAATAATGCTTAAAGTGAAACAATAAAAGTGAAATATTGCTTTAAATTTTGCACCTGGAGGTGTCTAAAGTATGCCTGTAAAGTAGTGCATGTTTCCAGTGTTTATAACAGTCTCTGCACAAAATGTAATTTCTGAAGGAAAAAAAGTTATTTAAAACTACTCGCGGCTGTAATGAATTGTCGGGTCCCGGCAATACAGAGAAAAGTCATTGAAAAAAAAAAATGCGTGGGGGTCCCCCAAAATTCTATTAACAGGCCCTTCAGGTCTGGTATGGATATTAAGGGGAACTCCGCGGCAAAATAAAAAAAAATGGTGTGGGGTTCCCAAAAAATCCATACCAGACCCATATCCGAGCACGCAACCTGGCAGGCTGCAGGAAAAGAGGGGGGGGGGACGAGAGAGCGCCCCTCCTGAACCGTAACCAGGCCACATGCCCTCAACATGGGGGGGATGTCCCCATGTTGATGGGGACAAGGGCCTCATGCCCACAACCCTTGCCCGGTGGTTGTGGGGGTCTGCGGGTGGGGGGCTTATCGGAATCTGGAAGCCCCCTTTAACAAAGGGGACCCCCAGATTCCGCCCCCCCTATGTGAATTGGTAACGGGGTACATTTTACCCCTACCATTTCACAAAAGAAAGTGTCAAAAATGTTAAAAAAACACACAGACACAGTTGTGAAAAGTCCTTTATTAAAAATAAAAAAAGCCATTCCAGCGTTGTAATGCAGTCTGTCCAGCAATGATCCATGAATCTCCAGCGACAGTTCTTTTATAACCGAAGTCATGGCCACCTGAGACGCGTTTGAGGGGTCAAGGTTATCCGTCACGTCACGGGTGGCCCCGATCTCGGTTATGGTATGGATTTATGGTATGGATTTTTGGGAGAACCCCAAGCCATTTTTTTTTACATTTTTATGACTTTCAATGACTTTTCTCTGTATTGCCGGGACCCGACAAGTCATTATAGCCGCGAGTAGTTTTAAATGACTTTTTTTCCTTTAGAAATTACATTTTGTGCAGGGACAGTTCTAAGCACGGGAAACCTGCGCTACTTTACAGGCATACTATACACACCCCAGAGGTATGAAATTTAAAGGAATATTTCACTTTTATTGTTTCACTTTAAGCATTATTAAAATCACTGCTCCCAAAAAAAGGCAGTTTTTAAAACTTTTTTTTGCATTGATACAGGTCCCCTGGGGCAGGACCCGGGTCCCCAAACACTTTTTATGACAATAACTTGCATATTAACTGTTAAAATTAGCACTTTTGATTTTTCATGTTCGTGTCCCATAGACTTTAACGGTGTTCGAACAAATTTTTTGCCTGTTTGCATGTTCTGGTGTGATTGAACCGGGGAGTGTTCAGCTCATCCCTATTTGTGATAATGTTGATTGTGTCTTCTGAGCTAGCAGACGCCAAGTCTAGCCTAAAGGTCATGTCCCTGAGTCATCAGCTGCTGTAAGGGATTAGTTAATTAGCTCATGTTAATTAGGTCTGGTCACAGGTGTATTTCCAGAGTAATATGATGTACCTCCTCTTTTGACTGTGTATAAAACTTGTAGTCTTTTCAATAAAGATTGTGATTCCTGCTTGAACCTCATACAGAGCGTTGTCTCGTATTTGGGGGAGAATTATTCGTATGGGGTCTTATTTGGCTGGTTGGAGTGTCTGGTAGCTGCCTTGTGTTTGGGAATGGAATATACTGAACTAGGGATGAGCTTCGAGTTCGAGTCAAACTCATGTTTGACTCGAACATTGCCTGTTCGCAAGTTCGCCGAACAGCGAACAATTTGGGGTGCTTGCGGCAAATTTGAAAAGCCGCGGACCACCCTGTAAAAGTCTATGGGAGAAATCTAAAGTGCTCATTTTAAAGGCTTATATGCAAGTTATTGTCATAAAAAGTGTTTGGGGACCTGGGTCCTGCCCCAGGGGACATGTATCAATGCATAAAAAAAGTTTTAAAAACTGGCGTTTTTTCGGGAGAAGTGATTTTAATAATGCTTAAAGTCAAAGAATAAAAGTGAAATATTCCTTTAAATTTCGTACCTGGGGTGGGGGGGGGGTGTATAGTATGCCTGTAAAGCAGCGCTTGTTTCCCGTGCTTAGAACTGTCCCTGCAGAAAGTGTAATTTCTGAAGGAAAAAAAGTAATTTAAAAGCACTCGCGGCTATAATGAATTGTCGGATCCCGGCAATACAGAGAAAAGTCATTGATATAAAAAAATAAATAAATGCGTGGGGGTCCCCCCAAATTCCATTACCAGGCCCTTCAGGTCTGGTATGGATATTAAGGGGAACCCTGCGTCAAACTTAAAAAATAAATGACGTGTGGTTCCCCCCAAATATCCATACCAGACCCTTCAGGTCTGGTATGGATTTTAAGGGGAACTCCACGCCAAATTTAAAAAAAATAATGGCGTGGAGTTCCCCCCAAAAATCCATACCAGACCCTTTATCCGAGCACGCAACCTGGCAGGCCGCAGGTAAAGAGGGGGGGGACGAGAGAGCGCCCCCCCTCCTGAACCGTACCAGTCCACATGCCCTCAACATGGGGAGGATGTTTGGGGGTCTGTGACCCCTCAAAGCACCATGTCCCCATGTTAATGGGGACAAGGGCCTCATCCCCACAACCCTGGTAGTCTTCAGCTTGCAAAGGATCATGGGAAAACGTTTTCCCATGATCCTTTGCAAGCTGAAGACTACCAGGGAAAGACTTGGCTATTCATCCAATGTGGAGGTGTCCATCCCGGCTCCAGCAATCGCTGTGTATGGTGGTTCTCTCCACAGGCATGATGATCTGAGGCTCTGTAATCTGGTATGGTTCCCGCTCTGTTGCATGCCGACTTTGCTCCTTTTCACTTCAACAAAATAAAAAGGGGGTAAAATCTTCCGGAGGTCAAGTCGTTACTCATTCCTCTTAAAATGCTTGTATTTCTTCTATTTTTAGTGCCAATCGGATGATGAGTCATTGATAAGGAGATCCATAGGCTGCGGGGAAGCCTTATTCCCTATGCTGGGTGAGACTGTTTCTTTACAGTCACGGCCATCTGGTAAGCAGGATTACTACTCACTTGGGTGTCACACCTGAAATCTGTCACAGCTTTCTTGGGAAGAAGTTTATTTTTCATCACTATCTTTGGAATCGTGTTTGGCTTATGTTTGGACGTTTTTATTCATTTACACAGAGTTTTTTATGAACTAATTTAATTTCACGTTTTTTTTTATTATCTTTATTTTTGTCACTTTGGATTTTCCATCAGAAGTGTCACTGTGTACTCACGCTATATTCTAATTTCTATACATGTCACACATGTTATTTTTTGGCTTTTTTTGAATGATTCCCTTCACTAGGTTTTGTTCTTCAGTTTGACATATTTGTTAGTTTCATTTGTGTCATTTATATTGTACCATTTTATTCACATATATCATATTGCTTATCCACTTTTGGGCTAGATCATTCAACACAGTCCCATTTTTCATGTTTTAGCGCAGCATTTTCTGGAATTTTTTACTTTATTATAGTTTTTTGTATTGAACTATTCATGCTAGCTGCTTTCTTATAAATTTCAAACACATATTATTCTCACCTATTTATCTAGCGCAGCGTTAGCCCTAGGGCTTTTTTCTTTAAAGTACAAATCAAACTTACAACTGTACATCCTGACTCAACAACAACTTTTTTTTTCTTTCCTATCAGAATCTCCAGGAATGGTTTGATCCGGGTTCTGGCTTTGCATAAGCCAGGCAATAATGTTATGCTCATATATTTGCTCATCCATGTCTTTATGGACCTTGCTTTGTGCACTGGTCCAAATCATTTGGTGAAGGGGGGATTATGGTGTGGGGTTATTTTTCAGGGGTTGGGCTTGGCACCTTAGATCCAGTGACTCTTAAGGCGTCAGCATAATAAGACATTTTGGAAAATTTCATACTCCCAAGTTTGTGGGAACAGTTTGGGGATGGCACCTTCCTGTTCCAACATGACTGTACACTAGTGCACAAAACAAGGTCCATAAAGAAATGGATGAGCGAGTATGGGGTGGAGGAACATGACTGGCCTGAACAGAGTCCTGACCTCAACCTGATAGAACACCTTTGGGATGAATTAGAGTGGAGACTGCAAGCCAGGCCTTCTCGTCCCTGACCTCACAAATGCGCTTCTGGAAGAATTCTCAAACATTCCCATAGACACAGTCCTAAACCTTGTGGGCAGCCTTCCCAGAAGAGGCAAAGCTATGATAGCTGCAAAGGGTGGGCCAACTCAATATTGAACCCTACCGACTAAGACTGAAATGCCATTAAAGTTCATGTGCGTGTAAAGGCAGTCTGCATGATGAGGCCACAATTTAGTGCACTCCAAACAAGATTAGAGATATTTTGGATAAATTCTGATGTCTCTTTCGCAGACTTTGGATAGAAGTAACAGGTGCGAAAAATTTGGGCTTTAGTTGTGCCTTCACACTGTAACCCTATAGAGGTACTCTTGATGAAAGCAAGAATTAGCCTTGCTGTCAAAAATGTCATCCAGATGAAATCAACACCCACAAAGTTAGGCAGCCTAGACAGTCTTTCAGAAATTTGAGATCCAGAAAGCACTTATTCAAAGAAATCAAGGGCTTGATAGCTGCTGCTAATCCAGGACTGATTCGTTTTGACAAATGTCACGGAGTCTGTGGACAGACGCACTCTCTTATCTGTCACAAAACCTCCGGCAGCACTGAATGCCCATTCGGAAAGCCTGCTGGATGCAGCAACAGCTCTAATGTATACTGGGCAAGTTCTGGCCAGTGGTCTATTGTCATCACCCAGTAAACAAAGTGGACAAAGTGGATCGTCCACTGGAAAGCTCTCCATATATCTTTTTTCACCCCTAGATAGCCTCGCACCATATGATGAAGACACTGCCGATGGGATGTGGAAGCTGACAGCCCTGGGCACTGAGGACTATTTTTTTTTTTTAAAGGCATCACTGAGGCTGCCCCTTCTCCACCGCTCCTCTTTTGACCAACAGATGCCTCAAAGGGATGTTTTCCACCAGACTGTAATCTACATGAGTCAGGAAAGACATTACATAAACTCGTTGTTAAGGTGTCCTCAAGAGATTTCATATTCTGCTCCCTCTGTGGGGACGGAATGAGTTCCGAGACTTTCCCCATGTCAAGGAGGGTTGCCAACCAATAGTGATCCTTTTCCTTGATGCCACGTAATCTCGGGTTCTTTTGCAGGCTTTGAAGAATGAGGGAGCCCATGCACCGCAAGTCTCCTCAGGGTCACTGAGGATTACAGTATCTGGACCTGCCTCCTCCCAGCCACATACTACTCCAAAGGGTTCTGTGGATGGTAAAAACCAACTTTTAAGGGTTGATGTATGTCTTGCTCTACATCAATGCCTCCAAATCTGCCAGAATCCTCCTCCACCCTCTCCTATTGTGTGTTCTGTGGCGTAGGAAGAATGGTGTCTGCATAAAGCGGGCCTTGAGAGGAAAGGAAGTCACCCTCTTCCTCCCACTGCTCTGCCTCAAGTGCCCTGTCCATAATACCATGCAGAGTCTGCAACAACAGCAACACAATAGGGATTGTGTCACTGATGCATGCATTGTCATGACTCACTAACCTTGTGGCCTCCTCAAATGGTGACAGTATAGTGCATGCATCCTTCATCAGCAGCCATTGGTGTGGGGAAAAAAAGCAGAGCTGGCCTGAGCCTGTCGTGCCATACCCACAGATACTCATTGATGGCCCTGCTGCAGCATTCCCAAGGTCGAGTTCCACCTAATGGGCATGTTACAAATAAGGCGGTTTACGGGCAGGTGGAATTCCCATTGAATTTCAGCCAACCGAGCACTGGCTGTGTATGACCGGCTGAAATGGCTACAGACCCTTCTGGCCTATTTCAACAGATCTTCCAACCCTGGATACCTATTTAAAAAACGCTGCACCATCAAATTGAGGACATGTGCCAGGCATGGCACATGTGTCAACTTTCCATGTCTAAGGATGGACAGGAGGTTTTTACCATTATCGCCCACCACCATTCCTGGCTCCAGCTGGCATATCGTGAACCACCTGGCATGAACCACCTGGCCTGCCCCTGCAGATCTGACAATCTCTGTTTCGGTGTGGCTCCTGTGCCCTAGACAGAACAGCTAAAGCACTGCATGGCACCTTTCAGCCTGTCTCATTAAATATCCCCTTGAACGCTTAGGGGGTACTTGTATATCATGGGACAAATCAGCAGAGGAGGACATGGAGAAGGAGGAGGAGGAGTGGGTGGAGCTGACAAATCCCGCATTATCACCACTAGCTGTATGGAGACATGGCAGCACAACAAGCTGCAGCACTGAGCCCTGTCCTACATTCTTCCGAGTTGCAAGCAGAGTTACTCAGTATGCTGTGAACGAAATATATAGTCCCTGACCATGCTTGCTGGACCACGTGTCAGCAATAACGTGGCCCTTTGCAGCTGACTGCCTTGCCCAAGGATGCCACAACATTGCATTCCACGTGATGGTAGAGAGCTGGAATGGCCTTACGTGAAAAAATAGCAACTGGTACAGCACATTCTGCAAATTCACGGAAGGGGGCAAAATCCACCAGACGGAAAGGCAGGAGTTGTGAAGCCAGCAGCTTTGACAAGCTTGAATTTGGACGTTGGGCATGTGGGTGGCAGTGACTTTTTTTATTATTTTCACTGCAGCAGATGGAGCTTAGAAATATGCCTGCTGTAGTCTACAGCTGGTGGTGTGCTACTGGCAGACAGGGCCGAAACTAGGGGGCCAGGGGTGGTAGAATGTTTGCCGTTTGTCCCCTGGATGTCTTCAGATTGGGCTCCATCCCAGGGAAGATTGTGCCTCCAATGAAATGTAGCGGCTGTTAAAGCCCACAGCTCCTTTCCCCTTCCCCTCTCTTCATCTCTGTGCTTGCCGTGAGAGCTCTGCATGGAGGACACATCTTTCCCTGCCAGTTAGGGAGAGAGGCACAGGCTGCCTGCATGATGAATGGAAGGAAGAGCTGAGGTGGCTGCTGTCTGGAGTATAGTGTGCAGAAGAATCCCGACGCGTCACAGAAATCTACAGGTCTGATTTTAACAGAGCAATGAAACGTTTTTTTGTTTTCTTGTCAACATTATGTGAAGGTTACAGACATCGATGAGTATCATTGTCACTGGGACATTAGGATTGCTGTTAGAGATATTATACTCTCATTATAATGTGTATAAAGACATGGAAAGTTGCTAAAGTGACCACAAGGACTGTAAATGTGCTTTTATATTTATTTATTGATAATATGAACATGTAGAATTTTTTGGGGGTTTATTAATGTAGCAAGGTGTTACCATTGCAAGCATCATTAAGGACTGCAATCTGTGCTGTGAATATAAGTTTGGCTCTCTTTAGTGTTTATTTCATGTTAATTAGTTACAACTTGTTTGGTTCAGTTATCGAGAGGCAAAGACTCCATTACAGTAAGTAGCACAGAGACTACATTGCCCACAAGGCCACTGTGCTACCAGAGACGCAAAGCCTGATGGGAGGACCTTTTTAAGACAAACGCGCTGTATAGCATGCTCTCTCTGGACGCCATCTTGAAGCCGGCTGGAGGCCTGTGTTGAGGCCTGTGGTGAGTGTGCCTAGGCCGGAGAGGCCTGGGCCTACGGAAACCGAGAGCGGATCGCCTAGCCAAGAGGGATATCTGCGGACAGTCTCGCTGATCAACCGGAGGAGGATCGGTCTACAGCTCGCAGCATCCAGAGCCTTTTATCCATCGTTATCCAGAGGACGGCCGGGTGAAGGACCAGGGTCCTCGTGAGACCGAGAGACGGACCATTGAAGGAGGGTTCCGGACTGAGAGGAAAAGCAGCAGGACAAGGCCTCATTTGGTGAGCGGGCACTTGCCCATCAATTTAGTTAACTGACTGCCGGGAGTGTGATTATGACAAGCTTCACTTGTATTTTCTGGCGTTTGCATCTCCACACGTAGGAACTCAACGCCTTGGGGAAACTAGTACCCCTTGTACTGTTAGTCTGTGTGTCTCAATCAGCAGTTTCTTTCTTCACCTTACCTTTTGGATTACATAGGGAAAGCGAAACTGGACAGTGGGTGGATGCGCTGCACACCCCAAATTGTTGTAGAAAGGAAAAATTACCCCAGGGGCTTTGTATTGCAGCAAGAGATGAATAGTGTTGGATTAATACAAAAATATTTTATTTTGATGTATCACAGGGAACATGTCTGTTATACTTGAAACGAGAGTGTCAAGTAATAACAATTGTCTCCGAGTTCACTATACGCCAGCCAGACTGGCTAGAATGGGGGTGCGTGATGATCCCTCCTGCACACGTTGCATGCGGGATCACGGCGACTTGATACACTTGCTGTGGCATTGCCCCAAACTTCATGCTTACTGGACGGGGGTGATGGAGGTCCTTAACCGAACCTTTCAGGTTCAAATTGCTAAAGAGCCCATACCCTGCTTGTTAGGTATTATTGAGGGTGACACGCTTGAGGAGATGCCCAGGCAGGCGATAGCTAGGGCCCTCTTTCAGGCCCGAATGCTGATTCTATGGCACTGGAAGTCAACGGAACCCCCTACTGTGAAGGAGTGGATAAAACAAATGGGTAACACCTTGAAGATGGAAAAACGTATTTACCAACATAGAGGCAGTACAGCAAAATTTTCCAAACTATGGGATCTATGGTTGAGTGTGCCTGGGTTGGCTCCGGAGGAATTAGTACTGTATAGATTGTTATAAGTTTCCTAGTGCTCTTGCATCGGTAGCAGGGACCAAGTTAATTGGCTGCACTATTGTGTCAAGGTATTGTTCACTGTCTTGAATGGGAAGATGCATATAATGAACATGTTTGTGTGAAATGTGCAGTATTTTCTCAAACGAAGCATGGTACAGGTTTAATGTATTATGGTGTTTTAATGCCAATAATGGATGTAACGTACTTTGTTTTTCAATAAAACATTTTTTTTGAGATAAAAAAAAAGTAGTAACAATCAAAACATGTACATAATAAATAATAAGCATAATAATTAAGCTGTAGGGGCAGATGTAAAAAAACATGACATGGTAATAATAAAAGATAGTCAACATGATAAAACTCCGACGCGTTTCTACCTTATCAAGGGCGGTCATCTTATTGCAGTAAAATGAATGTGAAATGGTGAATGTGGGGTGTGACTGTGACAGTAAGTAGAATAGAAAAAGAGGGAGTGAAGAAAAATTTGTGAAAGGGCATAAACGGAAACAAAGGAATACATAAAAATGTGATGAGCTTGTGAGGAAAGCATGATGGAGAGGGGTGCAGATAGTGACATGTAAATGATCATGTGTAAGCGATAAAGTAAGTGATCTAAATGTGAGGAAAAGGTGTGAAAATAAGGTAATGGAATACCTGATATGCTTGGGTAGAAAAAACATTTCCCCATGGGGGGGGGGGAGAGGTAACTGGTTGTCTAAGAGGAGCCCCTGAGGGGGGGTCCCAGGTGGATATGTAAACAGAAGTGCCTAGGGCCTGAAGGTTCTAGGAAAAAATTACATAATAGATAAAGTCAGAATATACTGGGAAACAGAGCTGTTTAACCACCCCTTAATCCATTATGTTCTGCCTCTGTCCCCACCGGCACCATGTTTATCTGTTGCCGTGCACACAGACCCACTGGCTGGTGTGCTTTGCTGCTTTGTGGGGACCTTTAATATCCTCAGGGCCTCACAGCAGGTAGAGGGGGTATTGGAGGCATTTTCTCTGTATCCCTCACATGCTCCACAGCGGGCATCTCCCGATTGGCCGCTTTAGGGAGCCCTCACCTACCGGCTGCGTCCTGCGATCTTCCCGGGCGACATCGATCTGCCGTGCCTGCGCACTGCGTCATGCGCGGCACATTGTGACGTCACGCCGTATTGGCGGAAGTGACGACTGTGTCGGGGCCCTGTCTTTCCGGGACGCCGGGGAGGCCGTACATCATGGCGGCCTCTTGTCCCCCCACGTCGGTGTGCGGTGGGGGGGGAGCCTACATGGGGATCCATGGAGTCATTTGACTTGAAACCTATCAGGTATGCCCAATTATATTATGACATATATAAATAGATGGTCTCATGGGGATTCTATCCAGATCCCATACAGCCACCACAATGGACAGACCCTAAATGGTATCCAGATGAAAGTAAGTAATGCCCTTGTAAGGGTATGTACTTACCGAGGCCGAGATGCCGAGAGTGGTTCACCTTTGCGACTTGACGCACTCCACCCCCTGGAGTTGAGACAGGGAGTGGATGGCGAGAAGCGGCACCGGCTACCAGCAGGTGGTGGGTACTTGTAGACGGTCCGGTAGTGCTGAGTAGACTGAAGAACAGGCTTCAAGCAGGAACTAGCCGGATTGGTAAAGTTCAAACAGCAGGAGATAATTGAAGCCGGTGCAGGTTGAGTCCGGGTTGCAATTGCAAGGTAACAGTCCCAGCTGGGGGTCTAGCACAGTAAAAGGTAACAAGTCCAGAGAATACCGGGAACCAGGCAGGAGTTCAAAGGAAACGCGGAAGTCCAAAAGGTACAAGCAGGAGGTCAAGGATTGTAGACAGGCAGCAGATCCGAGTCACAGGCCGAGGGTCAAACACAGGAGAAGGCAGAAGTCCGTATAACAAGCCGAGGGTCAGGTCCAGGAGAGAGATCAGAGGAATCAAGCCAGTCCGGGTCACAAGGAGATTTTCAAGATAGTTTTCCAGAGTCTTGGGTATACAGGAAAGCTGACAAACCAGCAACTTGTCAGTGCAACTGGGTCTCTTTAAATAGGGCCGCCTGGATTCCTATTGGTGCGCCGGCGCGCGCACCCGAGAACGTAGAAGCGCCGTCCCGCGCACGCGCCGAAGCATCATTCCGCCGCGCGTGCGCATTGGGCGCTGATTGGCGCTGTTGGACGGATTTCCCTGACAGTGCCCCCCTCCTAGGGGCGGACTCTGGACGCCCAGACTAGACATCAACTCGGGATGTTCCTGGTGAAAGACTCTAATTAGGCGGGGAGCATGTAGGTTCCTAGATGGTTCCCAAGAGTTGTCCTCTGGGGGATACCCCTTCCATTTGATTAAATACTGTAATTGCCTGCCTCTTTTCCTGCAGCCCAAGATAGATTCCACCACATACTCGTTTTCACCATCAACCTCCACAGGTGAAGGAGGTGGCTCATCCCTTCCCGGGAAGGAGCTGGAGACTACCGGTTTCAACAGAGACGTGTGGAAGACCGGGTGTATCCTATAGGAGTCGGGCAGTGCCAATTCAAAGGCCACAGGGTTGATTACTCGCTTGATTTTAAAAGGGCCTATAAATCTTGGTCCCAATTTCCGTGAAGGGATCGGCAATTTGAGGTTGGTGGCGGAGAGCCATACTTCCTCCCCAATTTTGAAGACTGGATTTTCCTTCCTACCCTTGTCATAGTGTCTCTTGTAAGACTCCTGGGCGTTTTGCATCATTTCCTGGAGTCTCAGAAAATTAGATTGAACAAAGGCTATCCGATCTTGAACAGCAGGAACAGAGCTCTCCGGAATGTCATCAGGGAGGAAGGAAGGATGGAAGCCAAAGTTGGCCCAAAAAGGAGTTTGACTGGTGGCTGAATGCACCGAGTTGTTATATGCAAATTCAGCGTAGGATAATAGGGAGGACCAATCGTCTTGTGAGGCTGAGCAAAAACAACGGAGATATTGTTCTAGGGTTTGATTGGTTCTCTCTGTCTGTCCGTTGCTCTGGGGGTGATATGCCGATGATAGGCAAACCTTGACTTCTAAAGATTTGCAAAGTTCCTTCCAGAATTTCGACGTGAATTGAACGCCTCTGTCAGAGGTGATGCTCTTAGGCACCCCATGGAGCCTGATTATCTCCTGAAAGAAGGCTTTGGCTGTATCTGCAGCAGAGGGTGGTACCGATCATGGGCACGAAGTGTGCCATTTTGGAGAGGCGGTCAATTACGACCAGAATCGTGGTAAAACCTCCAGAGGGCGGTAGATCTACAATAAAGTCCATGGACACATCTGCCCACGGACGTTCAGGGATAGGCAAAGGTTTGAGTAGTCCCCAACTCTTGGTTTTGGGTCCCTTATACCGTTGGCAACGGGTACAGGAAGCAACATAGGACTTGCAATCTTGTCTCCAACCAGGCCACCAGAAGGAGCGAGAGATTAGTTCCATGTTTTTTTGGTTCCAAAGTGACCAACTAGTTTGTGGTCGTGGAAAGTTTTCAGAATCAGTTGCCTTGTTTCCAGAGGGACGAAGACTTTACCTTGGGACCAGAGCAAGTCATTACGCTTCTCTAGGGAAGAGGTTACTTGGTCAGGACAATGCTTAGAGGCAGCTTTTATGGAGGTTAGTAGATCAGCCTGTGGGATGAGCAGAAAGTTTTGTGCTGATAGGATGGTACTTTGTTCCTCTGCTTGAGGGGTCTCGGGAAACATCCTAGAGAGTGCATCCACCTTCACGTTCTTGGAACCGGGCCTATAAGAGATATGAAAGTTAAACCTGGTGAAGAAGAGGGCCCATCGGGCTTGTCTGGGTCGAAGACGTTTTGCTGTTCTCAGATATTCTAGATTCTTATGATCCGTGAATATCATGACAGGGTGAGGGGCTCCCTCCAGAAGGTATCGCCATTCTTCCAGGGCGAATTTGATAGCTAATAGTTCCCGGTCTCCGACGTCATAATTACGTTCCGGAGAAGTTAGTTTACGAGAGGCAAAGGCTACTGGATGAAGAAGGGATTTGGGGCCCTGCCTTTGAGAGAGGATGGCCCCAGTGGCTGACTCTGAAGCATCTACTTCCAGAGTAAACGGCAGTAGCGGATCTGGATGCTTCAATACAGGTGCCGATGTGAATGCATTTTTTAGTTTATCGAAGGCATCCTGAGCTTCCGGTGACCAGTGAAAGCGGTAGCCCTGGCGTGTCAGTTGGGTTATAGGTGCCACAATAGAGGAGAACCCCACAATGAACCTCCTGTAGAAGTTGGCGAAACCTATAAACCGTTGTACCCCTTTCTTGTCTGTTGGGGCTGGCCATTCCTGGATAGATTTGACTTTCTGCGGGTCCATTGCGACCCCATTGGTAGAAATAATAAATCCCAAAAATTGCACAGTGGTTTTCTCAAAGTCACATTTCTCGGCCTTGAGGTAAAGTCTATGTTCTCGGAGAATAGTGAGGACCTTGATGACATGGATTCGGTGCAGTTCAAGGGAGGACGAAAAAATAAGAATATCGTCTAAGTAGACTACTAGGAAGTCGTCCAGGTGTTCACGGAAAATGTCATTGACCAGGTGCTGGAAAGTAGCTGGGGCGTTGCAAAGCCCGAATGGCATGACCAAGTATTCAAAATGACCGAACCTAGATCTAAAAGCCGTCTTCCATTCGTCTCCAGCCCTGATCCGGATGGGGTTGTAGGCCCCTCGAAGGTCCAGTTTAGAGAAGATCCGAGCTGATCGGAATCGTTGGAACAACTCCGGGATGAGAGGAAGCGGGTATCTATTTTTAATAGTAATTTTATTTATTTCCCTATAGTCGATGCAGGGCCTCAGAGTCCCGTCTTTCTTTTCAACGAAAAAGATTCCGGCACCGGCTGGGGAAGAAGAGGGGCGAATGAATTTATTTTCCAGATTTTCCTCAATGTAAGACTTGAGGGCCTTCAACTCAGATTCGGACAAGGGAAAGATGCGGCCGAATGGAATTTTGGAGCCAGGCAGAAGGTCAATGGGACAATCGTAGGGACGATGTGGAGGTAGGCGGTCGGCCTGCTGTTTGTCGAAGACGTCCTGGAATTCTAAGTATGCTGATGGAACATGTGGTAGGTTATCCGGTTGAGGGGTTGAAGTAGCACAGACAGTTGGAAGTGCGGAAAGACAGTGTTGGGAACAATACGAAGAAGTGAAGTTAACTTCCCTTTTGGCCCAGTTTATATGAGGCTCATGTGCTTGCAACCAGGGGAGGCCCAGGATGATGGGAAACATGGGAGATGGGATGAGGTCAAATCGGAGGTATTCTTGGTGGCCTGAATCCGTGATAGCAAGGACGGGTTTTGTTTCTTGCGTAATTACCCCTGAACGAGGCAGGGATCCATCCGCCAGACGAACCTGAAGATAACGGTCCTTGGTTTGCAGAGGAAAGTGAAGTTGGGAAGCAAGTGAAGAGTCCAGAAAGCAGCTGCAGGCTCCTGAATCAATAATCGCCGGTAGGCGGGTTGCTCCTGTTGGTAGCTGTAGAGAAATAGAAAGAACAACATAAGTCTGTGGTAAGCCAGAAACTTGGTAGTTCAAAGTGTCTTTGAGGGTACACTTACTAGGTCTTACTGGGCAGCTCCGAAGGAAATGGCCAGTACCCCCGCAGTAAAGACACAGATTGGCCTGACGCCTGCGCTGCTTTTCCTCAGGAGAAAGGGGAGGACGAACCAGACCAAGCTGCATGGGTTCAGGCTCGGGAGGAGAAGATGCTGTAGGAACTTGGATGGGTGGATAGGCAGAAGCTGATCGGGGCAAAGTCCAGTTTGGACGGGTAGTCTGGAAACGCTCAGAACGCCGCTCCCGCAGGCGTCTGTCAAGCTGAGTGACAGACTGGATCAAATCTTCCAGAGTAGTTGGAACACCAATCCTGGCCAGCTCGTCTTTAAGAGCCTCAGACAGTCCTTGGCGATATTGGTATTTAAGGGCCGTCTCATTCCAGCCAGTGTCAGCTGACCATTTCCGGAATTCTGCCGTGTAGTCCTCCACCGGCCTTCTCCCCTGGGTTAAACTGTGGAGAACAGACTCAGCTGTAGCTGATCGCTGAGGATCGTCATACAGCTGCGCCATACTCTCGAAGAAGGTGTCCCCGGAATCTAGTATGGGGCTGCTTTGCTCCATCAGGCCATGGGCCCAGGCCTGAGGTTCGTCAGTTAGAAGGGAGATGACGAACCCCACCTTTACCACTTCTGAAGAGAAAGTCCTGGGTTGAAGGGCGAGGTAAAGAGAACATGCGTTTTTGAAAGCCCGATATTTCTTACGGACGCCAGAAAATCGCTCAGGCAGGGGGACCCTGGGTTCAGGGGTAGCCATTACTACGGTGGGATTTGCCTGATTTTGAGACGTGGAGGCAACATTGGCAACGGTAGCAGCTGGTGATGCTGGTCCTGTAGCTCCAGTAAGTAGCTGAAAGCGGCCATCCATTTGGACATAACCTTCTTGTAATTTCTGAACCGCATCGGTTAGTGCGGTGACTTGCTGACATAGGGTCTCGAACGGTGAACGCACCCTGTCGGCCTCAGACATCTGGCTGGTTTGTACTGTAAGGGTATGTACTTACCGAGGCCGAGATGCAGAGAGTGGTTCACCTTTGCGACTTGACGCACTCCACCCCCTGGAGTTGAGACAGGGAGTGGATGGCGAGAAGCGGCACCGGCTACCGGCAGGCAGGGGGTACTTGTAGACGGTTCGGTAGTGCTGAGTAGACTGAAGAACAGGCTTCAAGCAGGAACTAGCCGGATTGGTAAAGTTCAAACAGCAGGAGATAATTGAGACCGATGCAGGTTGAGTCCGGGTTGCAATTGCAAGGTAACAGTCCCGGCTGGGGGTCTAGCACAGTAAAAGGTAACAAGTCCAGAGAATACCGGGAACCAGGCAGGAGTTCAAAGGAAACGCGGAAGTCCAAAAGGTACAAGCAGGAGGTCAAGGATTGTAGACAGGCAGCAGATCCGAGTCACAGGCCGAGGGTCAAACACAGGAGAAGGCAGAAGTCCGTATAACAAGCCGAGGGTCAGGTCCAGGAGAGAGATCAGAGGAATCAAGCCAGTCCGGGTCACAAGGAGATTTTCAAGATAGTTTTCCAGAGTCTTGGGTATACAGGAAAGCTGACAAACCAGCAACTTGTCAGTGCAACTGGGTCTCTTTAAATAGGGCCGCCTGGATTCCTACTGGTGCGCCGCCGCGCATGCGCGCGCGCCGCTGCGTCGGCGCGCGCACCCGAGAACGTAGAAGCGCCGTCCCGCGCACGCGCCGAAGCATCATTCCGCCGCGCGTGCGCATTGGGCGCTGATTGGCGCTGTTGGACGGATTTCCCTGACAGCCCTACATTTTATATGGCCTTTCACTGGAGCTCTGTTTCCCAGTATATTCTGACTTTATCTATTATGTAATTTTTTCCTAGAACCTTCAGGCCCTAGGCACTTCTGTTTACCTATCCACCTGGGACCCCCCCTCAGGGGCTCCTCCTAGACAAACCAGTTACCTCTTTTCCCCCCCATGGGGAAATGGTTTTTCTAGCCTAGCATATCAGGTATCCCATTACCTTATTTTCACACCTTTTCCTCACATTTAGATCACTTCCTTTATCACTTACACATGATCATTTACATGTAACTATCTGCACCCCTCTCCATCATGCTTTCCTCACAAGCTCATCACATTTTTATGTATTCCTTTGTTTCCGTTTATGCCCTTTCACAAATTTTTCTTCACTCCTTCTTTTTCTATTCTACTTACTGTCACAATCATACCCCACATTCACCATTTCACATTCATCTTTCACTGCACACCATATTCACTCATTCTTACACTTCACAAAGTTCACTCACTGGTTTCACCTCCCATTGCTATCTTCACTTTTTGCCATGGCATCCTATTATGGTTTCACCTCTTCTATATATCTCATTCAATTATGAAGACATAAATACTACATCTTTGACATCTTCTTGATCATTACATACATTTTTTCATATCATATTTTTATACTACATCTTTGACATCTTCTTGATCATTACATACATTTTTTCATATCATATTTTTACAGCTTGGGGTGCTTGTTTCGGTTCAAGTTTCTTGACCACTGCTTTGGTTCCTTGGGCTACCCCCCATCGCCCTCATGTGTGGGGCATTTGTGCGACCTCTCGTGGACCCGGAGTTGGTCAGCCCACTCAGCCGGGCTTTTTCCTCCCTGCCCTTTCTGCCTCCATGTGGGCCATGGGGTGCATTGGCCACAGCCACAGGGTCCCCGGTTGGCTTACAGACCCAGCACATGGGAAAGTCTCCTTTCCCCTAGCCGTTAAGGGGTAAATATATTCATTATTTACAACATTATCAATATGGTAGATGTTTCTTTGTTGAATGCTTATGTTTTTTAACAATCTCACCTACACAATGTATTTTCTTTTTAGAGTATCTCCATTTTACCCCCTGAAGATGACCGCCCTTGATAAGGTCGAAATGCGTCTGGGTTTTATCATGTTGACTATATTTTATTATTACCATGCCATGTTTTTGTACATCTGCCCCTACGGCTTAATTATTATGTTTATTAATCATTATGTACATGTTTTGATTGTTACTACTTGACACTCATTTCAAATATAACAGACATGTTTCCTGTGATACATCAAAATAAAATATTTTTGTATTAATCCAACACTATTCATCTCTTGCTGCAATACAAAGCCCCTGGGGTAATTTTTCCTTTCTATCTTTTGGATTACAAATCTTTAAGTGCACCAACGTGGCTAGCTGAAGATTGCCTGACTCTTAAAGGGATAATCATCTGCTTTTCAACCTTTGCAAGTGGTTGCTATAGGACACGCGCCAATTGAACTGTCCACTATGGGGAGCCATAGAGTTGTGATTCCACATATTAGTGATAACTGTTTGTATCACCTTGTGTTTTCTGCTGTTTGTGTGAGACTTGGTGGAGAGGTGCCCCAGGGTTTATATTACTGCACTGTGAGATTCCTCTACCATACCCTCGCTCAGGTCTGGCCCTTAGGTTACGTTATTAGGGTCGGATTTCAGAGGTATTTTGAACCAGTGGTATTTCATTCATTGATTTATACAGGGAGCTGTATGTATTGAATGCCTATTGTATAACCATTATTTCATTCCTTTACCAAGTAAACATATCACCATTGGTTAAGCTACAATTTCTGTGGAACTTTGTCTTTGCAGCTGAGTGGCAGGTGAACAACACCAAGGTAACAACCCGTTTATTGCCTTTATTGTTGTGTGTGTATCATTGAGGTCCCTTACAGCCAATTGGGGTCCTCAATCATATTATTGTCCATTTGTGCCAGAGGGGATTGAGCCAAATTCTGGGGGTTGACAGGCAGGGTGCAGGCCATAACTAAACCAGCAGCTCCTACGGGGGTAGTGCTACATGTGGGGGCAGGGATCCTGCGACTCTGCAACCAACCCCCCCTCTAGACATAACCTCTACCGGCACCAAAATGGACCCTGCTACTGCCGTGGCATAGTGCAAGGAAGAGAATGCCCGCACAGATTCCAGCATAGTGCTTGAAATTCCAGGAGAATCTTGGGGCGAAGAACAGTTAATCAAAGCCATAAAGATCCCGTCCCCAGACCAAAAAGCATGGGTGATTGCCGTAAAGACAAATACAGGGACCATGAATACTTATGCATTGATTGAGTGGAAGCAGAAAATCCCTGAACACTTCAAGGGCGCCAGTGTGAAACTGGCCAGTAAGGGAGAATTAAATGTGATACATCCAGGAGCAGCCAGGAGGCCCTGTCTCATCCAGTCAAGCTGACTCTAGCAAACCAGAAGTTTCCGTCAAGTCACCTTTGGCCACCATTGGACCTGTGCTGTCCTTGGGGAATTTGTTACAAAGTGCCAAAAAGATCCCCAGTTATACTCAGCTGCTGGCTACAGGAAGCTTAGGATCTTCTCTGGAAGGCAACCAGTACCTTCAGGGGAAGACAGCTTTGAAGAATGTCTGGATCAGGCTACTCAAGCTTTGGAAGAATGGGACATACCAGAGCCACATAAGAAGCAGAGGATCACTGAGTTTAAAGGGACCTGCTTTGGAAGCCATTCGCAACTTGAAACTTAGTAAAAAGAACTGTACTGCCCAAGACTACCTGAGCATCTTACAGGATGTGTTTGGCCGCACTGAAAAAGTCACTGACCTCATCTACCAAATGGAACACTCTTATCAGAAGGAATGAGAGAAGTTGCCAGAGTACATGAGGTGCCTGGACAAGATCATACATCAGATTCTGTAGAAAAAGGGGTTAGACCCCCGGGATGTGGATGAGATCAGAGCAATGCAAGTTTTGAGAGGGGCTCAACCTTTAGACCCCATTACCCTTCTGTTGAGAAGCCGGCAGGACGGTGGTATCCTGAAATACCCAGACTTGATAAGGACTGTCAGGGAGGAGGAAGTCATGTTGGACAGTAAGAAGAGCAGTCAGAAACCTGAACCCACTGCAGGAGTCAGAGAAATAAATGCTGATAAGGGTGACCCTCAGGTTGAACTTCTAAAGACTCAAGTGTCCCAGCTGATAGAGATGATGTCCATACTGACCAACCAGTCAACTGGTTTACCTAGTGGAAACACTCCAGAGGAGCCCAAGAAGTCTCTCAGCTCTAATACAACCCAAGTGCAGAAACCAAGGAAACTGATGATCTGTTTCAACTGTGGAGGAGTAGGACACTATCAGGAAGTATGTCCAAGCCTGGAGGAAGCTGCAGCCAAGTATCGCAAGCCGGCGGAAAACTTCAGAGGGCCCCGGTGAAGGAGTCAACCGGGTGCCCACCAGTTTCAGCTAACTCCATAAGATCTAACAACGCGAGGGGACAGCATCGGGGGTCCCGACCTTCACCTGGGGCTCCGGTTGTTGCCTCTGAGCAACCTAACATCTCCCGCTCTTTGACCCGGCCTGCCCGGCAGCGGGGAGTCAATGCAAACCAGACCCAACAGGGGTCAAGATCCAGCCAGCATTCCATAAAAAAAGGAGTAAGGGTACAAATTACTGAACCGGGCAAGCAAGCCCCTCTCCGAAAGTTTCCTGCCAAGTTAGTGGGGCCCTCCCAAGTTGTCTCAATCCAGGTAGAGGGGATTTACGCCAAGGCCCTTCTGGATGCAGGGGCTCAAGTGACTCTCTTGTACAGGGACTTCTATGACAAGCACCTTAAACACTTGCCATTGCAGAAGTTGGAAGAGCTGGAGATATGGGGCACTGGGACTCAAAGCTTTCCCTATGATGGTTACTTAGCAATCAAACTAACTTTTGACCCCTCAGACTTTTGACACTCTGGCAGTGGTCTTCCCCCACCCACCAGGAACTAGTAAAAGTTCGCTCATCATAGGGACCAACACTGACCTGGTCAGGAGACTACTAACACCTCTGGCCCAGGAGCAGAGTACTTAAACTGCAGGAGTACACCCCATGCTAAAACAAGTGTACCAGCGCCTAGTGCTAGAACAGAAGGCTCCAGCAGAAGGAGTAGGCAAGATCTGGCGTTTGGATAAAGGAGAGAGAGTACTACAACCAGGGGAGGTGACTTGTCTGAGAGCATCTGTCAAGCTTACTTGGAAGCAGCCAGGACCCTTTATTGTCCTTGAAACGGACCAACGGAAGGAAGGAAGGGGGATAGAGATAATCCCTGAAGTGGTTCCATTGAAGGCCCTGCAGAGGAGTCACGGGAAGGTCTCAGTGAGTGTTCGCAACACGACCACCTCGCCTATGAATCTACCGGCCAGAATGCTGTTGGGCCAGGTGAGCACAGCTACCCCAGTCACGCCATCTGACTTGAAGAAGGAAGAGAAGGGTGAGATCCCAGTAGAGAAGTTCTACTCAGAAGACACCACCCTCCCACCAGAGTGGAAAGAAAAGGTTAAAGCCCAACTCGGCCGATGGCAGGCTGCATTCTCCAAGAACGAGTTCGATGTAGGGTGTGCAAAGAGTGCCTTCCACAAGATTCGTCTGCAAGAAGACAAACCGTTCAGAGAAAGGGTCCGACGGGTTCCTTTGGGGGATTTGGAAGACCTACATGAACAACTGGCAGAACTTAAAAGAGCGGGGATTATCAAAGAATCCAGGAGCCCCTATGCTTCTCCAATAGTGGTGGTGCGGAAGAAAAATGGGTCATTAAGGCTGTGCATTGACTACCGAACACTATACAGAAGAACCATTCCTGACCAACAGGGATGAGCCGAACACCCCCCTGTTCGGTTCACACCAGAACCTGCGAACAGACAGGGTTCTAAAGTTCACGCGAACATTCTATTAAATACAATGGACTCGAACGTTCGAAATCTAAAGTGCTAATTATAAAGGCTTATATGCAAGTTATTGTCCTAAAAAGTGTTTGGGGACCCGGGTCCTGCCCCAGGGGACATGTATCAATGCAAAAAGAAGTTTTAAAAACTGCAGTTTTTTCGGGAGCAGTGATTTTAATAATGCTTAAAATTAAAAAATAAAAGTGAAATATTCCTTTAAATTTCGTACCTGGGGGGTGTGTATGATATGCATGTAAAGTGGCGCATGTTTCCCGTGCTTAGAACTGTCCCTGCACAAAGTGTCATTTTTGAAGGAAAAAAAGTCATTTAAAACTCACTCGCGGCTAATAACGAATTGTCGGCTTTTATCAATACATAGAAAAGTCATTGATAAAAAAAAAAGCGTGGGGGTCCCCCAGAATTCAATTACCAGGCCCTTCAGTTCTGGAATGGATATTAAGGGGAACCCCGGCGCAAATTTTAAAAAAAATGGCGTGGAGTCCCCCCAAAAATCCATACCAGACCCTTATCCGAGCACGCAACCTGGCCGGCCGCAGGAGAAAAGGGGGGGACGAGAGCGCCCCCCTCCCTCCTGAACCGTACCAGGCCACATGTCCTCAACATGGGGAGGATGTCCCCATGTTGATGGGAACAAGGGCCTCATCCCCACAACCCTTGCCCGGTGGTTGTGGGGGTCTGCGGGTGGGGGGCTTATCGGAATCTGGAAGACCCCTTTAACAAATTGGACCCCCAGATCCCGGCCCCCCCCTATGTGAATTGGTAAGGGGTACATTGTACCCCTACCATTTCACGAAGAAAGCGTAAAAAAAAAACAAAAAAAAAAACCACACAAACACCTTGAAAAAGTCCTGTATGTAACACAAAAGAAAAAAAACACAAGCAATAAGGGCTCGCTTCAGGTGTATACTGTGCAGGAGGCACACTCTGCCCGCTGTAAGTGTTGCAGATGCCTGCCTGTGTTACACAACAGAAAAACACAGCAATAAGGGCTATCTTCAGGTGTATATTTTGCAGGAAGCACACTACGCCCGCTGTAAGTGCTGCAGATGCCTGCCTGTGTTACACTACAGGAAAACACAGCAATGAGGGCTAGCTTCAGGTGTATATTTTGCAGGAAGCACACTACGCCCGCTGTAAGTGCTGCAGATGCCTGCCTGTGTTACACAACATGAAAACACAGCAATAATGCCGCGTACACATGATCATTATTCACGGCGGTTAAAAAACCGCTGTGAATAATGACATTAAAAATGAGGGAACGGCTTTTTCCCCACACACGGTCGTTTTTCACGTCGTTTTTTCTCTTGTCGAGAAAAACGACCGTCTGTGAGCTCCGCGGCAGTGTTTCCCTATGGGAAAACTGCAGCGGAAAACATGTCGAAAAAAACGACGAGAAAAATTAGAACATGTTCTAATTTTTCTCGTCGTTTTTAATGCCGTTTTTCTCGTCGAAAAAAACGGCAAAAAGCCCACAGACGATCATTTTTCTCGTCGAAAGGAAAAAAATAGGATTTTTTACTCACCGTAAAATCCTTTTCTCTGAGTCCATGGACCGACACAGCTTCTCTATTGACAAAGTGGGTATTATCCGTTAATTAGGAGTGACTAGGCAGAAAAACTTGTAAAAAGTGTTGCATCACACCTTCTACAGTACCGCCCAGGGGGCGGACCCTCTGGGTATACCCTCTCAGTCTGCATCTTCGCAGATCAGTTCGTCAAAAAGCAGTACAAACTTAAAAGGAGGGGTGGGTGCTGTGTCGGTCCATGGACTCAGAGAAAAGGATTTTACGGTGAGTAAAAAATCCTATTTACTCTTTCGTCCATGGACCGACACAGCTTCTCTATTGACAAAGTGGGACGTCCCAAAGCAGTGTCAGAGAAAAAACGAGGGGTGGTAACAGCATAAAAATAAACTTCACCCCAAACACAAAACAGCACTCCTCCAACGGAGGAGTTGCAACTCTAAACAGCCGTTTGCAAAACCTTGCGGCCAAAAGAGGCATCCGAAGATGCACCTACATCAATTTTGTGAAAGTGTGAGCGGACGACCAAGTCGCCGCTTTACATAATTGGGAAACAGACGCTTGATGTCGGAAAGCCCAAGAGGCACCTATTGCCCTGGTCGAATGCGCCGTGACAGGAAAGGGGGGCGCCTGACCCTTTAAGGCGTAAGACTGGATTACTATCTGTCGGATCCACCTAGAGATGGTGGCCGATGAGACTGCTTGGCCCTTCTTGGGACCAGCCACCGAAACAAACAGTGAGTCTGACTTCCGGAACAGGGAAGTAGCAGATAGGTATACTCTCAAAGCTCGGACAACGTCCAAGGAATGCAACGCCGACTCCTTAGGATTCGATGGCTGAGGACACAAGGATGGAAGTACAATGTCTTCGTTGAGATGAAAAGCCGAAACGACTTTCGAAAGAAAGGAAGGCTGCGGCCGCAGCACCACCTTATCCTTGTGGAAAATCAAATAGGGAGCCTTGCAGGACAAGGCTGCCAGCTCAGAGACTCGTCTAACTGACGTAACAGCCACCAAAAGGACCACTTTCTGAGAAAGTGTCAACAGGGGAATATCTCTAATATTCTCAAACGGTGCCTTCTGAAGCACCGAGAGGACCAGGTTCAAGTCCCACGGAGGTAACGGGGGACAGACCGGAGGGGCCACATGTCGAACCCCCTGCACAAATGTACTCACGAGAGAGTGAGTCGCCAGGGGTCGCTGAAAAAAGACAGCCAGGGCAGATATCTGTCCCTTAAATCGTACTTAGGGCAAGCCCTTGGTCCACCCCATGCTGTAAAAACAGCAGGATTCTGGAAACCAAATAGGTACGCGGATGCCATTTCATTTCCTCACACATGGAGATGTAGGCCCTCCAAGTGCGGTGATAGACCTTCCTAGAGGACGGTTTTCGAGCACTTCTCATAGTAGAGATTACTGAGTCTGACAGGCCCCGGTCTCTCAGTACCTGGTTCTCAACAGCCATGCCGTTAAAGCCAATGACTGTAAAGCAGGATGGAATATGGGACCTTGCGATAGCAGGTCCTTCCGTAGTGGTAGGCGCCAGGGGACGTCTGCTACCAGACGTACTAGATCGGCGTACCAAGGATGCTGAGGCCAATCTGGAGCGATTAGGATCATTGGAATTCCCTCTGCCTCCACTCTGTGGAGCAGAAGAGGAAGAAGCCTTAAGGGAGGGAAGGCATAGATTAGCTGATACTGACCCCACGATTCTACCAACGCGTCCGTTGCGTCTGCCCATGGGTCTCTTGACCGGGCCACAAATCTCAATACCTTCCGATTGAGTCGGGAAGCCAGAAGATCTACGTCTGGTGTGCCCCATCTTTGGCAGAGGAGTTGGAACACCTCCGGGTGTAAGGACCCTTCTCCCTGGTCCAGCATCTGGCGGCTCAGGTAGTCCGCCTGCCAGTTTTCCACACCCGGAATGTACACGGCCGACAGTGCCGGTACGCTCCTCTCTGCCCACTTCAGGATGCGAGCGATCTCCGATGCTGCAGCTGAACTTCTTGTTCCTCCTTGATGATTGACATATGCCACTGCTGTGGCGTTGTCTGACTGGATCCTGACTGGACGCCCATGCAGCCTCTGAGACCATTTGAAGAGGCACAGCCTGATCGCCCGGATTACCAGGACATTGATCGGCAGGAGGGCTTCCTCTGGGGTCCAGCGACCTTGTGCCGACTGAACACCCCAGACTCCCCCCCAACCTGTAAGGCTGGCGTCCGTCGTGATCACTATCCAGTAAACCGGAAGAAATGACTTCCCGGCCATTAGAGCCGGTGCTGTCAGCCACCATACCAGGGATCTCCTGACTATGTGGCTCACTCGGATTTGATAATCCAGAGATGATGGACATCTGTTCCATCTGGACAGAACTTCCTTCTGTAACACTCGAGTGTGGTATTGAGCATATGGAACCGCCTCGAAGGAGGCTACCCTGAGGCCCAACACTCGCATACAAAAAACGGAGTGACGACCAATTCCTGGAAGTCAGCTGCCGTACTGCAGCCTGGAGGGTCTGCAACTTCTCCACAGGGAGGAATACCTTTGCCTCTGAAGAATCCAGAATCAACCCCAGGTACCCTAGGCGTTGAGTGGGCACCAATACTGACTTTTGCGTGTTTAGTATCCAACCACAGTCTCGAAGAGTCTGACAGGTAATGGACACGCTTACCTCTAATTCTGAGCTTGAAGGGGCCTTCAGCAGAAGGTCGTATAAGTAGCCTGTGATAGCAATACCCCGCTGTCTTAGAAGTGCCAGAATCGGAGCGAGCACCTTGGTGAACGTCCTGGGTGCTGAGGCAAGGCCCAACGGGAGGGCCACAAACTGGTAGTGGTCCTTCCCGAAAGCAAATCGCAGAAACCTCTGGTGTCTGGAGTATATGGGGACATGCAGGTATGCGTCCTTGATGTCCAAGGAGGCCAGAAAGTCCCCCGGATGGAGAGCCGTGACTACAGATCGAACCGACTCCATCCGAAAACTTTGTACCTTCACAAAGCAATTGAGGGCTCTGAGATCCAAGCTTGGACGAACCCCCTCCTTCTTCGGCACAATGAACAGATTTGAGTAAAAAACCTCGTTCCAGTTCTGGAACTGGAATAACTACCCCGCGTTCCAGTAGACCCTGGACCGCCCCATACAGGGCCTCCCGACGGGTCGGTAGTAGCTGGAGATTGGAGGTGTTGAATCTGTCCGGTGGACAAGAGAGAAACTCTATCTTGTAGCCTGAGGAGATTACTTCGCAAACCCACCTGTCGGAGATTAGTGCTGTCCACTGAGTCGCGAATTTGCGAAGACGTCTCCCCACCCGAGAGCTGGGTGGGGGTGGACCTTCATGCGGACGCAAATTTGTCCGCAGGCTTATTGGGTATGCGGGACCAGGGACGCTTTTGTCCTTGGGCAGGCACTTTATCGGCCTGGGGTCTTTTCCCTGTCGCCCTAGGGGGGACGAAAAAACCACTTGCGTGCAGTAAAGGAGGGCCCTTGCCCTTGGCGTGGCCCCTTACTCTTGCTAATTTGGGGAAGCAAAGTGCTTTTACTTCCTGTGGCATCCTTATGATGTCATCCAGAGAAGCCCCAAAAAGTCTGTCGCCCTTAAAACGCAGATCCAACAGGGCTTTCTTGGAAGTCTGGTCCGCAGACCAGCCTTTTAGCCAGATCAGGCGGCCCATTGCTACTGCATAAACCGAAGTTTTAGACAGCAGGGGAATAGTATTCATGTCTGACTCGCAGACAAACCTAAGGCCCTGGACCAACAGGTCGGCCAATGTTATCTCATCAGGAGGAGCATCTCGCTCCTTAACCCCTGGAGTAGCAATCTTGCCCATTCAGTAAGTGTGTGAGACACTAGGGCCCCCGCCAATGCCGGGCGTACTGCCGAGCCTACCACTGAGTATAGGTAGCAAGCGAGTGCTTCAGCCTTCTTATCCACAGGGTCCTTGAAAACAGGAGCCCCTTCTACAGGAATTGTGGTGGCTCTATTAAGTCTGGACACCGGAGGGTCCACTATAGGGGGGGAGAGGTCCATTTCTTCAGAAAACTCTCCTCAAAAGGGGTACCGTACCGCAAACCTCTTTGGGGCTGTAAAGACCCTCAGTGGGTTCTCCCATTCCTTGTATAAGAGTTTATCAAAAGACACACAAGGGAACACCTTAGCAGTGCGGGCAGGTCTATGAAACCCAAGTGGACCGGAGTCTCTGCTGCTTCTGCAGTATTTTCCAATTTTAGCATATCCCGCACTGCAGTAATAAGGTCAGATACCAAAGCCGTCTCGCGTACTGACCTGGACTTTGAGTCATTCTCACTGTCCGGTCACGGTCTGCAGTCTCTGATGCGTCAGAATCTGGGCCCCGAGCCGTAGCTGGACCTGGTTCTGCACCAGAATTATCCCCAGAAGCTTGCAGGGGATGGGGCGTTTACTACCCCCTGTATTCCCGTGTGCTGCTTCCACTCTGGCAGCAAACGCCTCTAGGATTGCAGTCATAGCGTTCATAGACACCTCAGGGGCACCAGCTGCTAAATCTGGTGTTTCAGGGGAGAAGACGTCTGGCTCAGATGCCATGCTGACCACACGCTGACACTCACAGGGCTCCAGGCAAGATATCAATAGGCCACCCTCCTGTGCTGCAGAGAGGCCGGGTCACCCAGAGGACTCACCACCCTGGATAGGTACTGCTATGCTGCGCCTGTGATGCTGTCCCACTGCTGCTGTGTCAGTCTGCTTCTTTTATCAGCACTTCCTGTGTGAATTTTCGCGCCAGTGTAACGCACTCTAGAGGCCGGAGGCTCTCGAAAAATGGTTGCCAAAAGCATCTGTATGGAAGATAATGTGGGCTCTAAGAAAATGGCCGCCGACAGAAGATAGAGGTCAAGCAGCCATAGCCCACAAAAAGATGGGCGCCGAACGGCAATATCTGCATACAGGGTGGACAAACATGGCCGCCGATCAGCTGATAGGGGCCAGTGGGTGTGGCCGAACCACAGGAAGATGGCCGCCGGGCAGTCACAAGAGGCCAAACTTGGCATGGACCACCTCAAAATGGCCGCCGACAGCATGGAGGAGGAAGGACACAAACACAGGTAAGAAAAAATGACATTTCTTTTAAATGTTAGTTACAGCCAGCCCTGCTCCAGTGGGACCCCCTAGGTGACCCCCAGCACCCAGCAACCTTTAGCTAGAAGCCCAGGGAGGAGGGAAAGGCAGGGAGAGAGGGAAGAAAGGGGCCACAACCACTTACTTGATCTCTCCAGGAATGTCCGGCTAAATCACCCAGCTGAGGCAGGGGAGTTTTACTTACCTATCCTGCATGTATTCTGCTGGAAGACATTCCAAACAGATCATCGTCCGCGCACGGAAGGTGATTGTTGGCCAGGCATGCTGTGATTGGACCCAGAAGGGACGATCATATGTATGCCCTGGAGCATGACGCTCACCGGACAGGCTGCTGCGACTCGGCCGTAAGGTCAGCCGAAGCTGAGCGGTCCGATGCAAGCCTTGGAGCTTAAGCTCACCGGCCAGGCTGCTGCGACTCGGACGTAAGGTCAGCCGAAGCTGAGCGGTCCGATGCAGGCCCTGGAGCGTAAGCTCACCGGCCACCCGTGGAGCGACGGGCATGTCGTGGAAAACCCAGCGCGTAGCTAGGGTCGGCACACGCTCGATGGCCGAAACTGGGGAGACTACAAGGATCGAGGATCCAGCCTGTCACCCAGTCGGCAGTTGATCGAAGATCGCAGGAAACAACAAATGTAGCAAAAAAAATAAAAAAAAAATATACATATATATATATATATCTTTTTTCCCCGGACCAATGGGCCCGAAGGGAGCCATGTCCTACTCCTTGCTAGACAGAAAAAAACTGATCTGCGAAGATGCAGACTGAGAGGGTATACCCAGAGGGTCCGCCCCCTGGGCGGTACTGTAGAAGGTGTGATGCAACACTTTTTACAAGTTTTTCTGCCTAGTCACTCCTAATTAACGGATAATACCCACTTTGTCAATAGAGAAGCTGTGTCGGTCCATGGACGAAAGAGTAATGACGTTTTTCTCGACGAGAAAAACGGCCGTGTGTACGCGGCATAAGGGCTAGCTTCAGGTGTATATTTTGCAGGAAGCACACTACGCCCGCTGTAAGTGCTGCAGATGCCTGTTAGTGTAACACAAAAGAAAAAAACACGAGAAATAAGGGCTAGCTTCAGGTGTATACTGTGCAGGAGGCACACTACGCCTGCTGTAAGTGCTGCAGATGCCTGCCTGTGTTACACAACAGGAAAATACAGCAATAAGGGCTAGCTTCAGGTGTATATTTTGCAGGAAGCACACTATGCCCGCTGTAAGTGCTGCAGATGCCTTCCTGTGTTACACAACAGGAAAACACAGCAATAAGGGCTAGCTTCAGGTGTATATTTTGCAGGAAGCACACTACGCCCGCTGTAAGTGCTGCAGATGCCTGTTAGTGTAACACAAAAGAAAAAACCACGAGCAATAAGGGCTAGCTTCAGGTGTATACTGTGCAGGAGGCACACTACGCCCGCTGTAAGTGCTGCAGATGTCTGCCTGTGTTACACAACAGGAAAAAACAGCAATAAGGGCTAGCTTCAGGTGTATATTTTGCAGGAAGCACACTACGCCCGCTGTAAGTGCTGCAGATGCCTGCCTGTGTTACACAACAGGAAAACACAGCAATAAGGGCTAGCTTTAGGTGTATATTTTGCAGGAAGGATAATACGCCCGCTGTAAGTGCTGCAGATGCCTGCCTGTGTTACACAACAGGAAAACACAGCAATAAGGGCTAGCTTCAGGTGTATATTTTGCAGGAAGCACACTACGCCCGCTGTAAGTGCTGCGGATGCCTGTTAGTGTAACACAAAAGAAAAAAACACGAGCAATAAGGGCTAGCTTCAGGTGTATACTGTGCAGGAGGCACACTATGCCCGCTGTAAGTGCTGCAGATGCCTGCCTGTGTTACACAACAGGAAAACACAGCAATAAGGGCTAGCTTCAGGTGTATATTTTGCAGTAAGCACACTACGCCCGCTGTAAGTGCTGCAGATGCCTGCCTGTGTTACACAACAGGAAAACACAGCAATAAGGGCTAGCTTCAGGTGTATATTTTGCAGAAAGCACACTATGCAGCTGTAAGTGCTGCAGATGCCTGTTAGTGTAACACAAAAGAAAAAAACCCAAAGCAATAAGGGCTCGCTTCAGGTGTATACTGTGCAGGAGGCACACTCTGCCCGCTGTAAGTGCTGCAGATGCCTGCCTGTGTTACACAACAGGAAAACACAGCAATAAGGGCTAGCTTCAGGTGTATATTTTGCAGGAAGCACACTACGCCCGCTGTAAGTGCTGCAGATGCCTGCCTGTGTTACACAACAGGAAAACACAGCAATAAGGGCTAGCTTCAGGTGTATATTTTGCAGGAAGCACACTACGCCCGCTGTAAGTGCTGCAGATGCCTGCCTGTGTTACACAACAGGAAAACACAGCAATAAGGGCTAGCTTCAGGCGTATACTGTGCAGGAGGCTTAGCAAAAATGACACTGACACTGTCCCCTGTCTATCCTTCTCTCTCCCTGCACACAAGGTTTAGAAAAGAATATCACTGACACTGTCCCTGCCTATCCTTCTCTCTCCCTGCACACAAGGTTTAGCAAAGAATATCACTGACACTGTCCCTGCCTATCCTTCTCTCTCCCTGCACACAAGTTAAATGAACAAATAGCACTGACACTGTCCCTGCCTATCCTTCTCTCTCCCTGAACCGGAACACACTACACAAGGCCGCCGCGCTGGCGGCCTTTTATAGTGTGGGGTGTGTACTAAATCCCCCTGAGCTATAATTGGCCACACAGGCATCCTGCCTGTGGCCAATTATGGCTCTCCTCGCTGCCGGCGCTGTGATTGGCCAAGCATGCGGGGTCACAGTGCATGCTTGGCCAATCACAGCGCCTGGATTGCACTGCGATGGCGTAGTGCATTGTGGGCCGTTCACGTCACTCGAATTTTGTGCGAACGGCCCAAATTGTTCGATCTTCGTCGTACGATCGGACAGCCGATGTTCGAGTCGAACGTATGTTCGACTCAAACACCGAGCTCATCCCTAGTGGGCATGGAGGGGGAGGGAGGTAGTGGGCTGTCATTTACCACTGTGTATACACCCACTTGTGAGGAAATGCTAAAAAAACTCACTGAAAACGGAACATGTGCAGAGCTGCCAACACTGCTCTGCAAAGTCCCTAGCTGAAATGGGAGCTTGGACAGAAGGGGGAGATAGAGAACAGCAGGATCAACCAGGTTTTTTTCAGATTACAGAAGGAATCGCATAGTGACTGAGTGAGTATGAACAGCATGTAATACAGCATTTATTGATAGGTTTTTATGATGTGGGTTTAGTTACACTTTAACTTCAGTCAGCAGTCCCCTGCTTGTCATCATACAGCAACCCTTTGCTTTAATTTAAAAAAAAAATCAACTTACCCATTATTCCTGTAAGATAAACACCATAAAGTGATAGTCCAGTTGTAGCAGCATTCCAGACTGTTCCTATAACAGCATAAAGAAGGATTGTTCCAAGATTTCCAAAGAATAGTCTGTTTGGCATGAAGTATCCTGCATCTAGTACAATAGGTGGCAATAGGTAAAAGAAAAATACTGTTGGTGTCATTGTAAAGGAAGCAATGTGATCTGCAGCCCATACTATTCCACCTAGAAGCAGACCAAGCACAATCAAAAGACAGCTCTCTGGCACAATTGAAGTCACTTTATGCGATATGTGAAAACCTGTAAAGAGAAAAAATATATATATATTTCAGGGCAATTCCAAATTATGTGAATATGTTAACCCAATGTTAAATATAATGTCAAAGTCAGTATTTAATTATGAGAAGTAAGAAAAAAACAATTCATAGAACATAAAGGCACCTTAAATTCTAACATGGGACTATAAGGAAAAAGTAAAATGTGACGTACACTGCTGTTTGAATCATGCTGTAGTAAACTGGCTACAGTACCTAACTTTTTATATACATTTTTATTTAAAGTGGAAGTAAACCCTCCTATCATTTTCAGGCAAGGAAGCTGCCATCTTGGCCTCTGTTTAATCTTCAACTGCCATGATGCTGCACATGTGATCAATTATGACACCAGCCATTGGTTGGTTTGACAGTTTGGTTGAGAGCACAACCAATGTGACAGTTGGCATTCCCGGCATGCCGGGAATGTAACTGCTTTTTGAAACTGTTAAATCGATGGGTTTACTTCCGCTTTAAGATTTATAGAGATACAGTGTATAGAGCAAGAGTATATGCCAACATATACAGAAAGTCAAGGTTCAATAAACTAAAGAGAAAGATGTGTACTTAGGCCGGCCATACACAGTTTGATCCAAGGCTGGTTCATAAGGAACCGGCCGAGAATCAGACCGTTAGCGGGCAGGCTTGATCGATCAATCAACTTGTGTACAACCTGCCTGCCGGATTCTCTTGCGGTTATCGCTAGCGGCTAGCGCTTTATTTCCATCCCACACTCTAAATAAAAAGATAATAAAAAGGCCCCCAAAAAAATCCTCATCATATCCGAAAAGCCAACAAGTAGAGGCAAACGCTCACAGGCCCATAAAAGAGGGCAAGCAGCCTTTGTGTCTACAGTGAAAAGTGATGGTCGCGGACATGGTACATCCTCTGTAGGTGGGGCACACTTATTTTTTTCCCGGTGCTGGCCATGTTATTAAGCCACAACATGCAGAAGAGGCCCAATTTTTTCTGTACCTGTTTGACAGGTGCATGTAATTTAAAAAATAAATTCAAATTTTTAACAGCAGGGCCCATTCCTGCACCCAGCAAGAGTAACTGTGAGGGGTTACAGTGTTCAGGCACCACTAGGGATGGGGCAAAAGGTTTAGGCCTCGCCCATCACCCAAACTTTCTGGGCACTTGGGATGTTTGCCAACCGAGCGCACAGTCAATAGGTTGTTAAGACTTCCCCATTGAGAGCAAAATTTAACAAAATAATTGTAAAAAAATATATAAAAATGTAAATGAAAAAAAAAATTGGGGAAAAAAAAAACGCGGGGGTACCCTTTGGATCTGGTATGAATTTTAACCACTTCCCTACCAGCGCATTGTAAATTGACACCAGCAGGAACACTCACTCCCTCTTGCAGCCCATCCCAGAGATATTTGTACTGTCCTGACATGTCAGGGCCTCAAGAAATGATAGGCCGTCAGTACATTATTCTGGTTATTTTTTACCAAAGATATGTAGCAGTATACATTTTGGCCCAAATCTATGAACAAAAATTACCTATTTGCAAAATTGTATAATAGAAACTAAAAAAAAAAATATATATATTTTTTTAATTTTTTTACTTATGTCAGAAAAAAAGCAGTGGCGATTAAATGCCACCAAAAGAAAGCTCTATTTGTGTGAAAAAAATGATAAAAATGTTGTTTGGGTACAGTGTCATTCAAAGTGTAAGAGAACTAAAAGCTGAAAATTGGTCTGGGCAGGAAGAGGGTGAAAGTGCCCTGTATTGAAGTGGTTAAGGGTATCCCTATAACAGAATTTAGGAAAACAATGGCATGGGGTCCCCCTCAAAATCTATACCAGACCCTTATCCGAGCATGCAGCCTGGCAGGCCAGGAAAGAAGGGGAGAAGGGGGGGGACAAAGTAATAACCACAGGAAACAGTTTTTCACAGTGCATTGCTGTATGATGATTGGCCAAAGCATATACCCGACCCGCATGCTTTGGCCAATCACAGCACGGTCTGCTAAGAGAGCCATAATTGACCAAATCATGGCTCAGGGGGACTAAATCCACCCCAACACCATATAAATTTGCTTACATAGCAGCCACGTGTAGTGTTGTTGGCATGGACGGAGAGATAGCTTGAGTTAGATTAAGCAGGCATGTTATTTAGTTAGTGGCAGTGTATTTGAGATTATATATATATATATATATATATATATATATATATATATATTGTGACAGCAGGAAGGTAAAGTCACCTGGTTGCATCCAGGGGGGTAGATATATTTCGCCCAGATTCAGGCTTTACGCCGACTTATACAACTAGGTGGAGAGTTGTATAAGCCCAGCTAAGGCTAGTGGGCTCATGGATGACTCATACCTCTAGGGAGAGTGTGGGGCGTCGTGCAGACAGGGAGTTGATGAGACCAGCTGAAGCTTGTCAGCTCATTTAGGCCTCTATAAGAACTCCCAGCTTCATTAGATGTTAGCTCATGCCTGGACCCAGACCTGTGTGGACTGTCTAGGGAGAGTGAACCCCTGTGCGGTGAGACAAAGCCTGTGTGGCTATTTGCTTGGACATTTAAAACCAGGGACTTAGGGACTAGGACAGCACTAGGCTGATCCCAGTTGTTAGTTAGGAAACCTGTATGTTTAGTCAGAGGTCAAGTTGACCAAGATTTATTTTGTTTATGTTTCTTTTGGCTTTGCTGTGTTTTGTCACTGTAAATAGAAAATAAACTGCACCTTTTTTTTGATTTTGAAAACCACAACCTCCGTTTGCTGGGCCTGTTTTTGTGTGGGGAGCCCATCCCGGGGGTCACACACACCCGCTGCCGAGCTAACCCCCTCACAATATATATATATGTAGCGATACCCTCAGCTTAAGAGGGCTGCTTGTTTGTTTGGGCCCCTGTAATGCACTGCTACCAACCCCTGCCAATCGGCTCTGAATTCTCTCGTGACACAGTTAGAGTAGAGGGGAAGTAGTGGTATAACTGTACTATCTCTATACATATATATATTACACAGTACAACCCCCTTTGTATACCAGCACAATAATGGACACTTACAACCAAGTTATTTAACTATAACGGTTTACTGTAAGCAACAATATAAAAGAGTAACTTGAGTACAATATCTTATGCAGATCCCTGCAATGAAGGTGTACACATTATATGAAGATGGTATTAACCCTGCTGCAGATATCCTCCCTCGTGAGCAAAGAAATGGCGCCCAGCAATGTCCTAACTACCCAGTCAGGCCTGACTATAACTGTGGGTATAGTTTGGAGAGGAATCTTCGCTAGCAACTGTCGGTGGTGCACATAGAGAAGCAAATTGTAATCCAATAAGGGGGTTTGTGAATAACCGCTAACTTGGCAACCGGGAGAGACTGGCAAAACTCAGTTCAGGACAACAGTCTCTCCAAAGTATAACTATGTTCAATAGAAGGCCTAGGCAAAGTTATTGATTTAAGGTTCCGAGCAGGCGCTCTCTCACCCAAACCGGACCGACTCCTGTCCGGTTCCTCCGCTACTGTGAGTGCCGTCACAGTGGTCCACGATGCACCGAGTCTTTGGTCCTTCAGAAGATGATGGCACCTCAGGTGGATCGGATACTCTGCAGACTCCCCAGCGGAACGGAAGCTCAGGCCTAGCGCGCGCAGCAGGTGAGTCCAGGAGATCCTCTTGCAAGGAGGGCGGCGTTCCAAGAGAAAGAGCCGAGCCCCGCCGCTCCCTTTTAAAGTCCACCCCAGCAGTCCTTGCACAGGGAATGGCACCCTGGGTGCCGCAAAGTATCCTGGGAAATGTAGTCTTGTGGGTAAAACGACACCCCGCTACACACTCCCCCCACTTGAAATCTTTGGTCCCTCAAAGACAGTATCAACAGTAGGAAAACACAAACTCATTAAAGGCAGCTAGAGAAGTTGGAAACTCCCACCAGAATGGAGAAGGGAGTTTGTCCTGCCCACTGGTTACACCAAAGGGGTTGACCTGTCTAACTGTGCCAGAGAGAGAGCTGGGGTTGCCTTCCACCAAATGCACAGCAGAAGGATCAGGTGTTGGCAAAGTTCTTCTAGCAGTGGTTACTGTATCCTCAGAACTTTTCCCCATCTGGGTGTAGGTTAACTTCCGAGGAGGACGAATAACTCTTTTGGCCCTTTGTTCTCTTGGGGTGATGGTTACCTGCTGTGAATTATTAGATCAAGAATTGTAATTACATGCCCCTGTTAAACAGGGGCATAAAAATTGGGCCTTAGGCACTGGTGCCACAACACTGCAACCCCTCACAGATACTGTACTTGGAGCACAGCAATGAGCCCTGTTGCAAAGTATTGCATCAAAAATTGTAATTACACGCCCCTGTTAAACAGGGGCTGAAAAATTGGGCCTTAGCCACTGGTGCTGGTGCCACGACACTGCAACCTCACCCAGATACTCTAGTTGGAGTGCAGGAATGAGCCCTGCTGCAAAGCATTGCATAAAAAATTGTAATAACACACCCCTGTTAAACAGGGGCTGAAAAATTGGGCCTTAGCCACTGGTGGCGGCACCCAGAAACAAAAATGTTCTTCCAAGCTATCATCATCAATCGGATCGTTGAGGAGGAGGAGGGTAGTCAGTCAACATAACAGGACAGTCTCTCAGCATCAGCATCAGTCTTGAAGGGATGTGACATTTGAAAATAAATTAGTCTGTTATATCAGCTTCAGGTGTTTGGTAGCTGGTGGTGATCCAAGACTGGTTCATCTTTATGAAGGTCAGTCGATCAACAGAGTCGGTGGACAGGCGCACCCTGTGATCTGTGACAAATCCTCCAGCAGCACTGAATGTGCGTTCTAAAAGAACGCTGGATGCAGGACAGGCCAGTAGCTCAATTGCATACTGTGCAAGCTCTGGCCAGTGATCCATCCTCAAGACCCAGTAAGCCAGAGGATTTTCGGTGGGGAAGGTGTCCAAGTCTGACCTTGCCCCTAGGTATTCCTGCACCATGTATATCAGACGCTGGCGATGGTTACTGGAACCGATCATACCTTGGGGCTGCGGACTAAAGAATTGTCTGAACGCATCGGTCAGACGGCCACCTTCCCCACCGCTCCTTCTTTGACTGACCGAAGCCTCAGCAACTCGTTGTCCAGGACCAGGAGTTTGTAACCTCCCAGTCTCTGGGAACGCGTTGCACAGACCTTTCTGCAAGGCCTACCGGAGTTGTCTCATCCTCTGCTCCCTCTGCGACGGTAAGATAAGGTCCGCAATCTTACCCTTGTACCGTGGATCAAGGAGAGTGGCCAGCCAGTAATGGTCCCTCTCCTTGATCCGAAGAATACGAGGATCCTTCCGCAGACTTTGCAGGATCAGGGAGGCCATGCAGCGTAGGTTAGCTGAGGCATTCGGTCCGGAGTCCTCTGGGTCACTAAGGACGTCATGATCCGCAGCCACCTCCTCCCAGCCACGTACAAGTCCACTGGTTTCTTGGGACTGTAAATCATCCCTAAAAGACTGCTGCTGATGATGCTGAGTGCCAGGCTCCACCTCCATGCTGACACAATCCTCCTCCTCCTTCTCCTCCTCCTCCTCCTCCTCCTCTTCTTCCTGTTTGATGAGTGGGACAGAAGGAACACTGTCTGGGTAAAGGGGGCCTTGAGAGGCAAGGAAGTCCTCCTCTTCCTGCATCTGTTCTGCCTCAAGTGCCCTGTCCATTATTCCACACAGCGTATGTTCCAACAGGTGGACAAGAGGTACAGTGTCACTGATGCATGCACTGTCACTGCTCACCATCCTCGTGGCCTCCTCAAATGGTGCCAGGACAGTGCATGCATCCCTGATCATGCCCCACTGGCGTGGTGAAAAAAACCCGAGCTCCCCTGACCCTGTCCTGGTGCCGTAGTCGCACAGGTACTCATTGATTGCCCTCTGCTGCGTGTGCAGCCGCTGCAGCATGGCCAACGTTGAGTTCCACCTGGTGGGCATGTCACATATAAGGCGGTTCTTGGGCAGGTTCAACTCCTTTTGCAGCTCAGCCAGGCGAGCACTGGCATTATAAGATCTGCGGAAATGCACACAGACTTTCCTGGCCTGCCTCAGGACATCCTGTAAGCCCGGGTACCTGCCCAAGAACCGCTGCACCACCAGGTTAAGAACGTGAGCCACACAGGGCACATGGGTCAGTTGTCCCTGTCGGACAGGAGGTTGGTGCCATTGTCGCAAACTACCATTCCTGGCTTAAGCTGGCGTGGCGTCAACCACCTCTCGGCCTGCCCCTGCAGAGCAGACAGAACCTCTGCCCCAGTGTGGCTCCTGTCCCCCAAACACACCAGCGCAAGCACGGCATGGCATCTTTTTGCCTGCGTACTTGCGTAGCCCCTTGAACGCCTACGGAGCACCGCTGGTTCCGAGGACAAAGCACAGGAAGAGGCCACGGAGGAAGAAGAAGAGGAGGGGGTGGAGGACAGAGGTGTGTCACAACCAGTAGTAGCATTTTGGAGGCATGGCGGTGGAACAACCTCCAACACTACTGCACCTTGTCCTGCATCCTTCCCAGCTGCCAAAAGAGTGACCCAATGGGCCGTGAAAGAAAGGTAACGTCCCTGTCCATGCCTGCTGGACCATGAGTCAGTGGTAATATGCACCTTACCGCTGACCGCCCTGTCCAGCGAGGCCAAGACATTGCCTTCCACATGCCAGTAGAGAGCCGGAATCGCCTTCCGTGAGAAAAAGTGGCGTTTGGGAACCTGCCACTGAGGAACCGCACATTGCACAAACTCACGGAAGGGGGCCGAGTCTACCAACTGAAAAGGCAGCAGTTGAAGCGCTAGCAATTTAGCCAAGCTAGCATTCAACCGCTGGGCATGTGGATGGCTGGGAGTGAACTTCTTTTGACGGTCCAGCAGCTGGGGCAGGGAAATTTGCCTGCTAGAATCGGACGTCGGTGTACTGCTAGCAGAGTGGCCGCAAGTACTTGGCTGTGACACAACTAATTCTACACCTTCATTCCTCTCAGAGCAGGTTTCAGAGAGGACTGAAGGTATAGTGGGGTTGGAGATCCCAGCTGATGCGGTGCAAGAAGAGGTCAGCTTTGTTCTTTGGTGTGGGTCTTTAAGGTAGGCTTGCCAACGAGCTGCATGGCAGGTCAACATATGTCTGGTCAAGCATGTGGTGCCCAAGCGGGTGATGTTTTGGCCACGCGATATACGCTTGAGACATATGTTGCAAACAGCAGCTGTGCGATCTGATGCACTCGACTCAAAAAAGGGCCACACCAAAGAACTTTTTGAATAACGGGCAGAGGCAGCGCCCTGCACAGGCGGAGCTCTGCGGTGTGATTCCGTCGGTGTGCTGCCCTTACGCTGGCCCCCCGAGGGCATCCTGCCTCGTTGGAGATGTGCCTCCTCCTCATCCTCCTCCTCCTCCTCCTCTCTCCTATTAGGCACCCACGTGGAGTCAGTGACCTCATCATCCCCTCCCTCCTCATCACTGGAGCCAATCTGGCAGTATGCTGCAGCTGCTGGAACATGACTGCCAGATTGGTGTCCTTCTTGAGCATCCCCTCTCTCTGCTCTCACGCTACTGCCTTCCTCTAGCTGCGTATCATCATCAGACCCTTCGAAACGCTGGGCATCCTCCTGGAGCATGTACCCAACACTGTGCTCAAACAGTTCGGGGGACTCCTCAGGAGGACATGGTTGGTCTAGGGAAGGAGTGACTGATGATGACATTGATACCAGGGAAGAGGACGCTTTGGCAGCTGCTTTGCCAGTACCCTGAGCCTGGGTGAGAGAGGATGAGGAGGATGAGGAGGGCTTGGTCATCCACTCTACCAAGTCTTCGGCATGATGCGGCTCAACACGTCCAGCTGCCGAAAAGAAGGACAAGCGTGTCCCATGGCCACGTGCTGATGGCGATGCACCGCGTCCATGACCAGCACTGTTGTCTCTAGACACAGAGCCTGCTTGCCCTCTTTTATTGGCTCCTGACTGTCTGCCTCTCCTTGTTTGCCTTCCAGACATTCTAATGGCCTGCAGGGAAATGGGAAAACCAGCAATACAGGCTAAGTTAAGGTGTAATATGGTCAGGAGGCACACTCCGCCCGCTGTAAGTGCCGCAAAATCCTGTTGGTGTAACACACCAGGAAAAAGCAGCAATACAGGCTAAGTTAAGGTGTAATATGGTCAGGAGGCACACTCCGCCCGCTGTAAGTACCGCAAAATCCTGTTGGTGTAACACACCAGGAAAAAGCAGCAATACAGGCTAAGTTAAGGTGTAATATGGTCAGGAGGTACACTCCGCCCGCTGTAAGTGCCGCAAAATCCTGTTGGTGTAACACACCAGGAAAAAGCAGCAATACAGGCTAAGTTAAGGTGTAATATGGTCAGGAGGCACACTCCGCCCACTGTAAGTGCCGCAAAATCCTGTTGGTGTAAGACACCAGGAAAAAGCAGCAATACAGGCTAAGTTAAGGTGTAATATGGTCAGGAGGCACACTCCGCCCGCTGTAAGTGCCGCAAAATCCTGTTGGTGTAACACACCAGGAAAAAGCAGCAATACAGGCTAAGTTAAGGTGTAATATGGTCAGGAGGCACACTCCGCCCGCTGTAAGTGCCGCAAAATCCTGTTGGTGTAACACACCAGGAAAAAGCAGCAATACAGGCTAAGTTAAGGTGTAATATGGTCAGGAGGCACACTCCGCCAGCTGTAAGTGCCGCAAAATCCTGTTGGTGTAACACACCAGGAAAAAGCAGCAATACAGGCTAAGTTAAGGTGTAATATGGTCAGGAGGCACACTCCGCCCGCTGTAAGTGCCGCAAAATCCTGTTGGTGTAACACACCAGGAAAAAGCAGCAATACGGGCTAACTTCAGGTGTATAATGTGCAGGAGGCTTAGCAACAATGACACTGACACTGTCCCCTGCCTATCCTTCTCTCTCCCTGCACACAAGGTTTATCAAAGTATATGACACTGACACTCTCCCTGCCTATCCTTCTCTCTCCCTACACACAAGGTTTAGCAAAGAATATGACACTGACACTCTCCCTGCCTATCCTTCTCTGTCCCTACACACAAGGTTTAGCAAAGAATAGATTTGACAAGATTTGACACTGTCCCTGCCTATCCTTCACTTTCCCTGCTCCGGAACACACTACACAAGGCCGCCGCGCTGGCGGCCTTTTATAGTGTGGGGCGTGTACTAAACCCCCTCAGCTATAATTGCCACAGGCATCCTGCCTGTGGCCAATCATTGCTCTCCTCGCTGCCGGCGCTGTGATTGGCCAAGCATGCAGGGTCACAGTGCATGCTTGGCCAATCACAGCGCCGGGATTACACTGCGATGGCGCAGTGTATTGTGGGCCGTTCGCGTCACTCGAATTTGGCGCGAACGGCCCAAATCGTTCGTTGTTCGCCGAACGCTGCGAACAGCCGATGTTCGAGTCGAACCTATGTTCGACTCGAACACCGAGCTCATCCCTAGTAGGAACAGAAACCTAAGAAGGACCTGTACTGTAGTTGGTCTGGGCAGGAGGAGACTGCCTCCAGTTTATCAGGGTCTGTAGACACTCCTTCAGCAGATACTATATGCCCTAGATAGTGGGCCGAGGACTGATAAAACTGGCATTTTTCTCTGGAAAGTTTAAGTCCTTCCTCGCTGATCCGTTTCAGGACTTTCTCCAGTCTTGCTTCATGTTCCTCCAGTCTTCCCGAAGACAATGATGTCGTCTAGGTATACCAGGACTTCAATCAGATTCATGTCCCCAACGGTCTTCTCCATTAACCTCTGGAAGGTAGCAGGGGCTCCTGACAGACCTTGGGGCATCCTATTAAACTCATAGAACCCCACCGGGGTGATGAAGGCCGTCTTCTCCTTATCTTCAGGGTGCATGGGGATTTGATAATACCCACTCTTCAGGTCCATGACACTGAACCACTTGGCCCCAGACAGACTCTGCAAAGCATCTTCTATCCTGGGGGTAGTATACTGGTCATGAATGGTCCTCCGGTTAAGAGTCCTATAGTCTATGCAGAGTCTCAGCGACCCGTTTTTCTTCCTTACCACCACAATGGGGGAGGCATATGGACTTCTGGACTCTTTAATGACCCCTGTCCTCTTTAGCTCTGCCAACTGCTCGCGCAAATCTTCCAGATCAGCCAGTGGAACTCTTCGAACCCTCTCCCGGAAGGGCTTGTCTTGTTGAAAACAGATTTTATGGGTGGCACTCCTCGCACACCCCACATCAAACTCATCTTCAGAGAATATTCTCCTCAACCGAGTCAGCTGAGCCTTGCCTCTCTCCTTCCATTTCTGTGGCAAGGCTGTATCTTCAAGGCAGAGCTCTTCCAAGGTAGCTTCTTCATCTTTTGACTTCAGTTCAGACAGGGTCATTGGGGTGGCAGGGTTTACCTTGCCCAATAGCACCCGGGCTGGGATTTTCACAGGAGAATTTGTGACATTTCTGACACTTACTGGAATCTCTCCCTTTGCTTTCTTCAGTGCCCTCAACGGGACCACTTCAGGGAGTACTTCCAATCCTTGGTGAGTATTGGAGGAGTCTGGTTCCACAACCACAAAAGGGACCTGGCTGCTCCCAGGAGAGTTTTACTGTAGCCTGAAGACAGGTCACCTCACCAGGCTGTAGTATCTTCTCTCTTCTAGACAGTCTCCAGACTCTTCCCACCCCCTCTTCCGGGGCCTTTTGCTCCAGGATCATCTTCTGGTAGACCTGTGGCAGCATGGGGTGAATCTTCTGTCTGGGAGGACTCCGTTCTTGCACCAATGAGGTCAGCAGTCTCCGGACCAAGTCAGTGTTGGTTCCTATCAACATGGACATCGTGTTGGCTCCTGGTGGGCGAGGGCAAACCACCGCCAAAGTGTCAAAAGTTTCGGCCTTTCCGGTCACCGAGGGGTCAAAGGCCAGCCTGATCGAAATACAGCCATCGTAGGGGATACTGCGAGTGCCAATCCCCCCTATCTTCAGGTCTTCCAGCTTCTGTAAAGGCACGTGACTTAAATACTTCTGATAAAAGTCTCGGTATAAGAGGGTCACTTGGGCTCCTGTGTCTGAGTGCCTTTGCGTAGACTCCCTCCACTTGAACGGAGACCAGAGGGGAGGGTCCAACTAATTTATCTGGGAACTTATTGGGAGGTATTTTCTCCTTTGGATTTTTTGACTTTTACAATGTTTTTTTCTTCTTTTTCCATTTCTCCCTGGATCTCAACCCTTTTTGAACCTGGTATGCATGGATCTTTTTCTGGTTGTCAAATTGCAACTCCCGACAGACAGAGAGTTTCTAGGAGGGGCATTGTTGCCCTTCTTTTTTTTTCTGCTTGTCTCTGAACCTTCTTGGAGCTTTCTGTAGGTAGCGGGCGCCTGGCTGACTCCTTCACCGGGGCCTTCTGAAGTTTTCCGCCGGCTGGTATTAAGTGCCTCGGTTCTTCCTTGGACTGGGGCACCTTCTATCAGGGTGGCCAACTCCTCCACAATTTAAGCAGACAATTTCCTTCCTGATCTTTGGGGATGCTGGAATAGGGACATTCCGGTCCGGTTCCTTCCGGATCTCTTCTTTCTCCTTACTCCAGAGTTCTTGGCCAATAAAGTGGTCAATAAGTCCAGTACTTGGGCCATTTGAGACTTCAAAGTTTCTACTTCTGGGTCACGTTCTGTGACTACTGTCGTTCTGACTCCTACCGAAACAGGTGGGGTGGTTTTCTCAAACCCCTCTTGGTCCTTCATCAAGGCCTCTTCGTCCCTTATGATCCGCACAAGGTCTGTGTAGTTCAGGGCCATGACTCCGTTAGAGGTCTTCAGGTGGAGCCAAACTGGATCCGACCGTAAGGCTCCCCTAAGAATCTGTTTCATCCTGGTAGCATCTATGACCTGTGGCTGCATTCCTTTTCTCAGTACAATCTGGCACAGCATTCTATTCAGTCTCCGGACATACTCTGACAACTTTTCCTTTGGCTGTTGGAAGATATGTTCAAATTTGTAAATCAAGTCTGACACCTTCTCCAGCTGGCCAAATTCTTCCTGCAACATAGACAAATAATCCATTTCTGTACACCCAGTATTGCTGCACCTAAGATTTTTCACCGCCTCAGCAGCAGGGCCTTTCAAGCTCTCACTGATGCGCTGCTTCTTCTGCGCTTCTGGGACTTCCCAACCTTCTTCTGCCTGCATTGCCTGCTCGATCCAAGTATCAAAATCTTCCTCCCCGGGTGGCACAGGTTGTGTTCCTGAAAACACCCGGAGTTTCTGGTACCCAGCTTCCACATGCACTGTGTTGTTTTTCTGGCATTTAACAACAAAGTCCCCAAAGCAGTCAACAGTTCAGGACCTATGGCGGTCAGGGGTGACTAGGGCGCTACTGCCTCCCATTTTGGAGAAGAGTTAAGGAGATAACTGTGGGGAGGTCCCTGGGGACTCTTTCTTTACAGCCCCAGTATGCACTAAGCGATACGTTCTGTCATTTATGTCTTTTATACTTTGCCCCTTGAACTCCTCTGGGACTCCTCTTGTCCACTCTATTAGCGCATATGTCCCGAGGCATTTGACTTCACATCTACCGGCCATGCTTTCCATTTTGGAGATATTAACATTATCAATTGCTTTATCTCTTCTTTCTCCCGGATCTCTCCCGGGAGTTCAATAGCTACCGCCCGGAGTGGATCCACGCCCTCCTCTGCACACCATTCTATTACTGCCTGCGAGTCCATGCTGGTATTTCAGGCTGCCTTGATCGCAGCGTGCAATATACATGGGTCCCGGACCGAGCCCCCATGTGTAGCGATACCCTCAGCTGAAGAGGGCTGCTTGTTTGTTTGGGCCCCTGTAATGCACTGCTACCAACCCCTGGCAATCGGCTCTGAATTCTCTCGTGACACAGTTAGAGAAGAGGGGAAGTAGTGGTATAACTGTACTATCTCTATACATATTGTGAGGGGGTTAGCTCGGCAGCGGGTGTGTGTGACCCCCGGGATGGGCTCCCCACACAAAAAACAGGCCCAGCAAACGGAGGTGGTGGTTTTCAAAATCAAAAAGGTGCGGTTTATTTTCTATTTACAGTGACAAAACACAGCAAAGCAAAAGAAACATAAACAAAATAAATCCTGGTCAACTTGACCTCTGACTAAACATACAGGTTTCCTAACTAACAACTGGGATCAGCCTAGTGCTGTCCTAGTCCCTAAGTCCCTGGTTTTAAATGTCCAAGCAAATAGCCACACAGGCTTTGTCTCACCGCACAGGGGTTCACTCTCCCTAGACAGTCCACACAGGTCTGGGTCCAGGCATGAGCAAACATCTAATGAAGCTGGGAGTTCTTATAGAGGCCTAAATGAGCTGACAAGCTTCAGCTGGTCTCATCAACTCCCTGTCTGCACGACGCCCCACACTCTCCCTAGAGGTATGAGTCATCCATGAGCCCACTAGCCTCAGCTGGGCTTATACAACTCTCCACCTAGTTGTATAAGTCGGCGTAAAGCCTGAATCTGGGCGAAATATATCTACCCCCCTGGATGCAACCAGGTGACTTTACCTTCCTGCTGTCACAATATATATATTACACAGTACAACCCCCTTTGTATACCAGCACAATAATGGACACTCACAACCAAGTTACTTAACTATAACGGTTTACTGTAAGCAACAATATAAAAGAGTAACTTGAGTACAATATCTTATGCAGATCCCTGCAATGAAGGTGTACACATTATATGCAGATGAGACTCAGACAATAAAATGGTATTAACCCTGCTGCAGCTATCCTCCCTCGTGAGCAAAGAAATGGCGCCCAGCAATGTCCTAACTACCCAGTCAGGCCAGACTATAACTGTGGGTATAGTTTGGAGAGGAATCTTCGCTAGCAACTGTCGGTGGTGCACATAGAGAAGCAAATTGTAATCCAATAAGAGGGTTTGTGAATAACCGCTTACTTGGCAACCGGGAGAGACTGGCAAAACTCAGTTCAGGACAACAGTCTCTCCAAAGTATAACTATGTTCAATAGAAGGCCTAGGCAAAGTTATTGATTTAAGGTTCCGAGCAGGCGCTCTCTCACCCAAACCGGACCGACTCCTGTCCGGTTCCTCTGCTACTGTGAGTGCCGTCACTGTGGTCCACGATGCACAGAGTCTTTGGTCCTTCAGAAGATGATGGCACCTCAGGTGGATCGGATGCACTGCAGATTCCCCAGCGGAACGGAAGCTCTCTGGACCAGGAAGCGAGGCCCAGGCTTCAGGCCTAGCGCGCGCAGCAGGTGAGTCCAGGAGATCCTCTTGCAAGGAGGGCGGCGTTCCAAGAGAAAGAGCTGAGCCCCGCCCCTCCCTTTTAAAGTCCACCCCAGCAGTCCTTGCGCGGGGAATGGCACCCTGGGTGCCGCAAAGCATCCCGGAAAATGTAGTCCTGTGGGTAAAACGACACCCCGCTACATATATATATATATATATATACACATATATATATACACACACACACACACATACACACACACACACATACACACACAGTGTATATTCTGCTAAATGCAGAATATATATATATTCTGCATTTAGCATAGACTATATATTCAGTTTATACTCTATATTCAGTCAGTGCAGGCAGTCTCTCTCTCTCTCTCTCTCTCTCTCTCTCTCTCTCTCTCTATATATATATATATATATATATATATATATATATTATATCTATATGTAGCGGGGTCTCCTTTAAGGCCCCGGGACTACGTTACCCAGAACCCCGTTCGGCACCCAGGGTGCATTTAGCCACCGCAGAGTCTCATGGGAGGGGCTATATAAGAAAAGGGCGAGGCTGGGCTCGGCCTCTTTGGACACCGTGCTGCAATCAACAGGTCTTCCTGTGCGGATCTGCTGCAGTGCAGGGCCTGAAGCCAGGGCCTTGCACAACTTCCAGAGAGCCTTTCACCCCACTGCGGAGCCTGGGTGGCACCTGACTTTGTCGAGTTTGGACATCAGTTGGACCGGAGACCCGGCCGTTGCAGACACTGTGTGCAGAGACACCGTAGGTGGAAGTCCCGGACTGGGATCGCGTCCTGAGTGGTGAGCGAGCACCTGCTTATTCATATAAACAGTACTTTGACTAGGCCTAGAGACTGCCTTGGCCCTCCGGGTTCTACTTTACTGTCCCGCAGGAGACTAGTGGCGGAACTGAGTTGAGTAGTCTCCTGTGAGGGGTCATTCTGCCCTTTTCATTTTTCTACCCTTTGGATTACAAATTACTGTTCCTGTTGTGCACCACCAGTCAAGTTGCATGCGAAGAAACTGTTCTTCTAGAGACTGAGTTTAAAATCTGGATCAGGCCTGATCTGTAGTTAGAGTTTAAGTTGCTGCGCCATAAGGACGCATAGATAGAGATAGCAGTACTTGGCGGGTAATCGCCTGTGTTAGATTTTATGCTGCAGTGCTCTGCAGATATATATATTTTATCTCTTGCTATCAGTGTGTTGCCTTTATGCAAAGAGGTTACCCATGCAATACAGATAGATTGTGTGCATATTCTGTTAGATTGTGATACTAGAGAAATCCCTAGACTAACTGTGCCAGAGTGGTTCGAGTAAATTGCCGGGGGTTGGCGGTGCTGTATACAGGGCCCGAAACAAAATTCCAGCGGCTCTCTTAACTGGGGGTAGCGCTACACGTGGGGGCTCTCGAGTCCGGGATCCTGTTGCAGCAAGTAACGCGCCAAAAGTACCAGCATGGACCCACAGGAAGTAGAACAGTGGTGCAAGGCGGCCTACACAGATTCAGCCGCGGCAGTAGTTATAGAACTTCCAGGGACCTGGCAAGAAGAAGCGGTGAAGCGGTTAGTAACCTCACTGTCCCCGCAACAGAAGGTATGGGTGATGGATATCAGAAGTAATTCCTCACTCACCCATGCACTAATAGCTTGGATGAAGGAAATCCCAGTGATATAGTCACACACTGCCTGCACTGACTGAATATAATAGTTGTGCTCATAAGTTTACATACCCTGGCAGAATTTATTATTTCTTGGCTATTTTTCAGAGAATATGAGTGATAACACAAAAACTTTTCTTTCACTCATGGTTAGTGTTTGGCTGAAGCCATTTATTATCAATCAACTGTGTTTAATCTTTTTAAATCATAATCACAACAGAAACTACCCAAATGACCCTGATCAAAAGTTTACATACCCCAGTTCTTAATACCCAGTAATGCCCCCTTTAACATCAATGACAGCTTGAAGTCTTTTGTGGTATTTGTGGATGAGGCTCTTTGTCTTCTCAGCTGCAAATTCCTCTTGGCAAAAAGCCTCCAGTTCCTGTAAATTCTTGGGCTGTCTTGCATGAACTGCACGTTTGAGATCTCCCCAGAGTGGCTCAATGATATTGAGGTTAGGAGACTGAGATGGCCACTCCAGAACCTTCACTTTATTCTGCTGTGCCAATGACAGGACGACTTGGCCTTGTGTTTTGGATCATTGTCACGTTGAAATGTCCAAGTACGTCCCATGCGCAGCTTCCTGGCTAATGAATGCAAATGTTCCTCCAGTATTTTTTGATAACCTACTGCATTCATCGTGCCATCAATCCTGACCAAATTTCCTGTGCCTTTGTAGCTCACACATCCCCAAAACATCAGCGATCCATAGGAATGGTGTACCTTTCATCATAGGACTTGTAGTCAAAGTCTTCACTTGGAAATGCGATACCCTAATTACCAAGGCCTGAGGTGTGCCTTAGCCTAACTGGTCAGTATGCTTAAAAGAGGGCATACCCTGAATGTATGACTATAAAGAAATGAACGATGTAAATAAGTATGTGAAAAAGGGGGAAACGGGTGGGTGGGAACCCAGAAACGAGCTGACACAGGATCAGTCAGAGGAGGAGGGATAAATAGCCCTCAGACTCCTCCTACAAATACAGGCTAGCTTGCGGCCAGCCTTCAAACTTATAGTCAAAGTCTTCACTTGGAAATGCGATACCCTAACTACCAAGGCCTGAGGTGTGCCTTAGCCTAGCTGGTCAGTATGCCTAAAAGAGGGCAAAAAGACACGGAAGTAGGTGTGAAAGGAAAGCTAGAAGAAGGGCAGGTAACCGTCCATCTGGTAGAGTGGCGCACGCCCGGGTGGCCTCAGTGTATGGATCCGGTATGTAACAGCTATGACAGCAGGAAACCAGCGTCCTATGAATTGACGATAAGAAGGGACCCCACCCGTTTGGAACCTGTGAAATTGCCCAAAAACAAAATGAATGTCCCGCAACCGATTGGATTAAGCCTACTTTTCAGAAAACACGGGCATGGTAGCGAACTGCTTGTGGCAGGAGGATACGTAGGGGAAAAAAGGAACAAGGGCTGACCCGAGGAGCCCTGTGAAATAATTGCAAAGGTTGAAAACCAGACGTTGAAAAGTAGCTCTGTGAAATACCCACAACCCCTGGCCTATCTGGTATGGTGAGGTTTGAGAGGGTGAGCTGCCAAAAAATGGACGAACTGACAGGAGTGAAGGGGTTCAAGTGCTGGATCCCTGAATGATGAGTTTGCTGGTGTTGACGGATGAGGCCAACACGCTGTAGCGATAAGCAGCGATCGCACACAGAAACCAGACCCGCATGATTCAATCGGGTCGTGCCTCTGCCTACAACCTGACAATCGCGTTGGAGTCCTGAAACAGGGGAAGTAGGGCCAGACTCCACCCTGAGGAATAAATATCATGGCATGATTCAGCATACCCGAGCAACTGTGAGCCCTTCTTGGAACAGGCTGGGGATCGGACAAAAGATGAAAGGTCTGACGTACCTGCCCAGTGGACCAGGCCACCTGCAAACAAGAGATTAGCACCAAAAGATGATATCGGACCAGACCTACCATTGTGGGCCGACAAGGGGACGTTGGTGTCAAAGTAAGGACTGCTTTGACCCAAGGGTAACCTAGCAGTGAAACGACACTAACGCTGCTAATCTGCCCTGGCAGTGGGCAGGTCTGATGAAAGCTTCAAGCATCAGTGAAATCAGCTTGAATGGCCAATGCCCCCCCCCCAACTGTGGAAAGCGATGAAGCGACGACTCCATAGATGAGTACTCCAATGAAAATATCTCTGCAGGAAACAACAATGTTGAAACTTGCCACTGGACACCCCGGAGGGCTGACCCACCCTCTTCGGAACGCAGGTGAAGAAGCAGACCAAGCGCCCCCTGGAAAATACTGCCCCTAGTAACTTGTCGACAACGAAAGCATGACTGTCTGCTGACGCCAAGATACTACCTACAAAAAAACTACGACAAGATAGTGATGAGGCCCGCATGTGGGCCTGAAAAATACTCCCGGCAGGGGCTGCCTGATGCCCGGGGATGTGAGATTCCAACACAGCCCCTAACAAGAAACATGCTTGGCTCAGACATGTTGAACCCGAAAGGCTGGACAAGACCGGTCAACTAAGGAGATGCTGATCTTGACTGCAGAAATGCAGGAGCTGGGGGTATGCTGACACCCCACCTCTGACCGAGCAAGTTTTGAACACCTCCATCCTGTCCTGTAATATTAAGAGGCAGTGGAGAGCCTGTTTGGCCCGCATGAAACTGCGCTTAAGACTAAAGCCCAGAACATGTTCCATGCTGGTGTGTGGAAGTAGCTAGGATGGAATTGGAAACAAACTGAAGTGTACCGCCTTCCCTGCTGTGGCCAGAAAAGGAAACCCCTGTGTTGACGCACTGCTCTGCAGAGCTAAATATGGACCAATTCCTGTGCGACAGAGTACTACCATGCCCAGAACCCCCACGTGGAGTTGAAGGGATGAACGTAAATATGTTGTTTCCGAAACGTGCGGCATGCCCAACCCTAGGAAACACAAAGAAAACGACAACAGACAACCAGACATGAGAACACCACCCCTCTGTACCTGACTGAGTAAAAGGACGTGAGCAGAAATGACCAGACTTCAGAGCGTGAATGAACCCGACAACAGCTCCCGCCCTAGTGTATGAAGTAAGTGAGCCCGAGTAACATGCAGCGCAGAGACAGGTAATTAAAAACATAACACTCAGGGCCGGAGTACCCACAGACTGTGGTGGGTAGTTGTATAGGCGTAAGAATGAACGTGCACGTATGACGTATGGTATACGGGTGAGAAGATTGTGGTCAACAATCATTTAAAAACTAAACCTCAGCCCATATGGATCTGTAGATGTGACAGATCCTGAGATGTGAGCCCTGGCTAACTAAACCCAGGTATGCAAGAACCTGAAACAAAGGTATAACGAGACAAGGAAACAAACGAAGATTCAACGGCTGTTTGTGTGTGCCGTGACTGCATCGCACCTACAAGCTGTGACAGACATGCTATGACTGAAACACTCTGGAGTAATACATGCTATGACAGAAAACACAACCCCCTCTGTGCCTACCCAAGTGTGAAGACATGAGCAGTGAGTGGTGGGACCACAGCATGTGAATGAACCTGATGACGAATGACGACCCCCCGCCTACTGGTGTATGACGTGAGTGAGCGCAAGTAACCTGCTGCGCAACGACAGATCGTTGAAACTGCATACTCAGGACCTGTGTACCCACAGACCGTGGTGGGTAGTCCTGCAGGTGTAATGAAATGAATGCATTGTAAGATGTGATGTAACAGGCAAGAAGATTGTGGACAACAATCATTTAAAAATTAAACCTCAGCCCGTATGGATCTGTAGACGTGACAGATCCCGAGATGTGAGCCCTAGCCAACTGAACCAGGACTGCAAAGAACCTACGAAAAGTAAGATGAGACATGGAAACTAACGAAGATGAAACTGCTACCGGTGTATGCTGAACCTGCCTGGCACCGACGTGCTGACATGAAACGCAGAGACAGGAAACGCTATGGCAGGAAACGCTATGGCAGAAAAACGCTATGACAGAAAAACGCTATGACAGAAAAACGCTATGACAGAAAAACGCTATGACAGAAAACGCTAAAGACTGAGCTGCTGTGACAAACACTAATGACGGAGCCGCGATGGCAGAAACGCTACTGACAGAAACACGCCATGACAGAAACACGTCATGACAGAACATGCTAAAGACTGAGCTGCTGTGACAGAACACTAATGACAGTGCCGCGCTGACAGAAACACGCTATGACAGAAATACGCTATGACAGAACACGCTGCTGACAGAACACGCTGCTGACAGAAACGCAGAGACAGAAACGCAGAGACAGAAACGCAAAGACAGAAACGCAGAGACAGAATGCTGTGACAAATCTCATGACCTGAACACACTAAGGATATCAGACTGTACCTGTGGCCTGCATCCACCCCCCGCCCCCCCAGTGACCTGAGGAAAGCCCAGATCTGGACTGCAAAGATGAAATCAAGGATTCATCCACAACAGGGTGCCAGAACTCTCATGCATGTGAACTCCCCCCTGAAAGCTCCGACACCCCCTCCCCCCACACACACACACATCCGGTGTTGAAACGTAGGGAAATGGCATGCGCATACTGCCATACCCTACAAGCCAACCAGAGCACAGAAAGCAAGTGCTGTGTGTGGACCTGGGATTTAGAACTCTCCACCTGGTGCCTAAGGTAATACCCATGTTAGTCTGAACAACCAGAAATACTGACATCTAAACAGTGGTGCCCCTCTCCCCTTACTCCGATGCCCCAGGAAGGATGAACTGCTGTGCATGGGCAGACCCCCCCATGACACTACCCCCCGCCTGTCAGAGGCATCCGGAGCACCATGGAGACCGGAGAGGTAAACCACCACCAGTACCAGACGCAGCGGCCTCCTCCATGCGAGATAGAGCCCTGGGCAATGTGGGTGGGCGGGTGGATGGACGGGCGCCACCCCTCCCCCAGCATGAGCACCGGGAGAAGCAGACGGACGGCCTCCATGAAGCCACATTGAGCCCTGTACAACATGGATGGCCGAACGGCCCCCCTCCCCCCGGCATGAGAAGCGGGTGGGCGGCCCCCTCAATGCCGGATAGAGTCCTGAGCAACGAAAGCACCGGAAGAAGCGGGCGGGCCCTTCGATGCTGGTTTGTGCCTGGTTGAATGGGTGGATGGTCCCACCTATGGTGCCCGGCGTGAACACCAGGAGGGGAACCACCACAACTGCTGCTGCTGCTGACCCGCTCTGTAGAGAAGCCGGAAGTGATGTTCGTCGGCTGCGTCAACCCAGAAACGAGCCGACGCAGGATCAGTCAGAGGAGGAGGGATAAATAGCCCTTAGACTCCTCCTACAAATACAGGCTAGCCTGCGGCCAGCCTTCAAACTTGTTGACTCCTCTCCAAATTAAGCGTTTATGGTTGTGGCCAAAAAGCTAAATTTTGGACTCATTACGCTAAATTACTTTGTGCCAGAAGGTTTGAGGCTTGTCTCTGTGCTGTTTGGCGTATTGTTCACGGGATAATTTGTGGAATTTGCGTAGTAATAGCTTTCTTTTGGCGACTCGACCATGCAGCCCATCTTTCTTCAAGTGTGGCTTTCTTTCTTGAAACAGTCACACGACATGTTTTCAGAGTCCTGTATTTCACCTAAAGTTATTTGTGGGTTTTTCTTTGCATCCCGAACAATTTTCCTGGCAGTTGGGGCTGAAATTTTAGTTGGTCTACCTGACCGTGGTTTGGTTTCAACAGAACCCCTCATTTTTCACTTTTTGATTAGAGTTTGAACACTGCTGATTGACATTCTCAATTTCTTGGATTTCTTTTTTTATCCCTTTCCTGTTTTATACAGTTCAACTACCTTTTCCCATAGATCCTTTGACAATTCTTTCACTTTCCCCATGACTCAGAATCCAGAAACATCAGTGCAGCACTGGATTAAAGACGCAAGGGTCTGTCAGGAGTCCAGGAACTCATTGACCTTTTACACACACACACTAATTACAGGGGGTCCCCGACTTACGAACATCCGAGTTGCGAACGACCCCTACTTACGAACGGGGCCCAAGTGACGTCACTGCTGGCCGCCGCCATTGCTAGGGAAAGCCGTTCCTCGGTTCCTGGCCTGGCTGTGAGGTTAAGGGGGCCCCCTCGTCATCCTGCCTGCCCATCCACAGGCCTGGTACGGTCCGGTGGCCTGCCAGCCTGCTAAAACTGCCCATCGAGGCCGCGGACTTGACCAGCCTAGTGCGGCCTAGTGAAGCCTCCGGCTCCCCGGTCTTTCCTGCGCTGCTGCCCCGCCGCGGAGGTGCATCGCGGCCGGCTTGCTTGGACTCAGATCGCATTAATCTCCCTGCTGTGCCATCAGGTGAGCTGCCCAGAAGTACTGTATACAGTATGCCTATGTATACAGTACTGTACTTGTACCCGATGTCGCCAAAAATCTGTCCTCCCCTCTCCCCCCCACATACCTCTGTCTGCTGCCTGTCCCAGCCGCTAAATCTGTCTCCTGTCTCCTTTCTCCCTGCCGCCGACGTACACAGTGAGAGGGGAGAGCTTTGCTCTTCCCATCTCAGCTGTGACAGGAGTTCTAGCACAGTGCTAAGACTCCTGTTTTGGAAGTGACAGGGTCAATGAAGAGAACCTGTCACCTCCAATTGCTATCACACAGGGAATTGTTTTCTTCTGTGTGATAGCAATAAAGTTAAGTGAAAAAAAAAATGATAAAAAAAAATAATAAGAAATAATAATTAAATTAATAAAATAAAAAAGTAATTAAAAAGTAAAGAATAAGAAAAATAATATTAAAAATAATAAGAAAATTATGCAAAAAAAAAAATAAAGGTACTGTTCCGACTTACAAACAAATTTGACTTAGGGCTCTTTCACACGGGGCGGATCGGTCATGATCCGCCCCGTGAAGCTCCGCTTGCTCAGCGGGGATCGCTCCGTTGATCCCCGCTGAGCCGGCGGATGACTGGGCGGTCCCCGCACACTGTGCAGGGACCGCCCTGTCATAGCGCCGCTCTCCCCTGTGGGGAATCGGATGACGACGGACCGTAGAGTCTGTTGTCATCCGATCCGCTCCGCCGACGGAAGGAAAAATAGGGTTTTCCTCCGTCACACTTTGGCGGAGCGGATGTCAGCGGACATGTCACCGCTGACATCCGTGCCTCCATAGGGCTACATGGAGCGTCCGTGCAGGTCCGCCTAAAAAACTGACAGGCGGACCTGAACGGACCCTCCGTGTGAAAGGGGCCTTAAGAGCAAACCTACAGTCCCTATCTTGTTCGTAACCCGGGGACCCCCTGTACAAGCAAACAGATCACAGGTGTTGATGGTTACCTTTAACAGCCATTCAAACCCCCTGGTTTCAACTTGTGTGCATGTTATCAGGCCAAAATCACCAGGGTATGTATACTTTTGATCAGGGTCATTTGGGTAGTTTCTGTTTTCATTATGATTTAAAAAGAGTAAACACAGTTGATTGATAATAAATGGCTTCAGCCACACACTAACCATGAGTGAAAGAAATGTTTTTGTTTTATCACTCACTGAAAAAATGGCCAAGAAATCTTAATTTCTGCCAGGGTATGTAAACTTATGAGCACAACTATTATATTCAGTCAGTGCAGGCAGTGTGTGACTATATCACTATGTGTGTGTATACATAATACATATATACTGTGTATGTGTATATATATATATATATATATATATATATATATATATATATATATTGTGACAGCAGGAAGGTAAAGTCACCTGGTTGCATCCAGGGGGGTAGATATATTTCGCCCAGATTCAGGCTTTACGCCGACTTATACAACTAGGTGGAGAGTTGTATAAGGCTAGTGGGCTCATGGATGACTCATACCTCTAGGGAGAGGGCTGGGCGTCGTACAGACAGGGAGTTGATGAGGCCAGCTGAAGCTTGTCAGCTCATTTAGGCCTCTATAAGAACTCCCAGCTTCATTAGATGTTAGCTCATGCCTGGAACCAGACCTGTGTGGACTGTCTGGAGAGAGTGAACCCCTGTGCGGTGAGAAAAAGCCTGTGTGGCTATTTGCTTGGACATTTAAAACCAGGGACTTAGGGACTAGGACAGCACTAGGCTGATCCCAGTTGTTAGTTAGGAAACCTGTATGTTTAGTCAGAGGTCAACTTGACCAGGATTTATTTTGGTTATGTTTCTTTTGCTTTGCTGTGTTTTGTCACTGTAAATAGAAAATAAACCGCACCTTTTTTGATTTTGAAAACCACAACCTCCGTTTGCTGGGCCTGTTTTGTGTGGGGAGCCCATCCCGGGGGTCACACACACCCGCTGCCGAGCTAACCCCCTCACAATATAGAGAGAGAGAGAGAGAGAGAGAGAGAGAGAGAGAGACTGCCTGCACTGACTGAATATAGAGTATAAACTGAATATATACAGTAGTCTATGCTAAATGCAGAATATATATATATATTCTGCACTTAGCAGAATATACACTGTGTGTGTATATATGTATATATATATATATATATGAGCACAACTATATATATATATATATATATATATATATATATATATATATATATATACACATACACACACATTCAGTGTGGCCTATATATACAGTGCATTCGGTGGTGTATAGTTCCTAATACACTTCAGGTGGTGTACACAGTATATAATACAGGGTGTACAGTTTCTAATACACTTCAGGCAGTGTATATATATATATATATATATATATATATATATATATATATATATATATACACACATATACATATACACACAGTGGGTACGGAAAGTATTCAGACCCCCTTACATTTTCCACTCTTTGTTATATTGCAGCCATTTGCTAAAATCATTTAAGTTCATTTTTTTCCTCATTAATGTCCACACAGCACCCCATATTGACAGAAAAACACAGAATTGTTGACATTTTTGCAGATTTATTAAAAAAGAAAAACTGAAATATCACATGGTCTTAAGTATTCAGACCCTTTGCTGTGACACTCATATATTTAACTCAGGTGCTGTCCATTGATCATAGATCATCCTTGAGATGGTTCTACAGGTGATACTCAAAAAATTAGAATATCATGCAAAAGTTCATTTATTTCACTAATGCGTGCCCGGAGCATCACTGAGATGCCGATGCGCGTGCCTGGCGGCCGCGATATCCGCCAGGTACCCGCGATCGGCCGGTACACGGACAAGGACATGGATCTGTGGGTGTAAACCCACAGATCCATGTCCTGTCAGGGAGAGAGGAGACCGATGCTGTGTCCCTTGTACATAGGGACACAGATCGGTCACCTCCCCCAGTCAGTCCCCTCCCCCCACAGTAGCAATCACTCATAGGGCACAGATTTAACCCCTTCCTCGCCCCCTAGTGTTAACCCCTTCCCTGCCAGTCACATTTATACAGTAATCAGTGCAGTTTTATAGCACTAATCGCTGTATAAATGTGAATGGTCCCACAAATGTGTCAAAAGTGTCCGCCGCAATATCGCAGTCCTGACAAAAATCGCAGATCGCCGCCATTACTAGTAAAAAAAATAATAATAAAAAAAATTTCAGAATTCTATCCCCTATTTTGTAGACGCTATAACTTTTGCGCAAACCAATCAATATACGCTTATTGGAATTTTTTTAACCAAAAATATGTAGAAGAATATGTATCGGCCTAAATTGAGAAAAAAATTGTTTTTTTAAAAAAAAATTGGGATATTTATTATAGCAAAAATCAAAAAATGTGTTTTTTTTTTCAAAATTGTCGCTCTTTTTTGGTTTATAGCGCAAAAAATAAAAACCGCAGAGGTGATCAAATACCACCAAAAGAAAGCTCTATTTGTGGGAAAAAAAGGACATCAATTTTGTTTGGGAGCCACGTCGCACGACCGCGCAATTGTCATTCAAAGCGTGACAGTGCGAAAGCTGAAATTTCGCCTGGGCAGGAAGGGGGTTTATGTGCCCAGTAAGCAAGTGGTTAAAAGGTGAAACTTAAATAAATTTGATAGTGGGTAATGCACTATCGAGCTCCTTCTGTCTTTTTGGGAATGTCTGCTGTGATTTAAGCCGTCTATTGGACTTCATTGGACCATTTTCTGGGATTGCAGATGGGCTCATATGTTTCTTACTTCTGGTAAGCAGTTTATATCGTTGGTGGTGGACACGGGTGTTGCATGCACCATTCATCAAGTTTATAACTGCCTCTCACGGTCTCTCCTCATCTTTGGCCCTGATGGAACTTTTTATTCACTGACACATGTCACATTTCACTTTGTTCACCTGTCATCATAGTATGGAGTTTTTGATTCATTAGTGTGTTTGTGGATTTCACTTAACTGGCTTTATTATCGGTTAAATACTCACATTGTAGCGCATTTGTTTTTCTATATTTTTTGGCTTTTTTATGTTATCACATAATCACAGGTGCTGCTGTCATTTTATTGGTGTAGATAGCGCAGTTTTTGCTTTCGTTTTTTCCTATTGTACTTTTTGATATTAGCACTGCAGCTTTCTTACACAGTTTATTTTGTATAATCATGTTCTAATTTTTCACAATCACTCATATCTCTTAAACTCTAGAGGAATCCACTTCCCATCATAAGGAGGATGGATATTTTTGAGTTTAGAGCCACTAGGGTGGTAAACACTGAAGGTGTTTTTGAAGCCTTCACCAATGAGGGAGGTGACCTTGGAGGTCTTTTTATGTGCCTTAAGAATCTTTTGGTTTCTGAGTAGTGATGAGCCGAACACCCCCGGGTTCGGTTCGCACCAGAACCCGCGAACGGACCGAAAGTTCGCACGAACATTAGAACCCTATTAAATACAATGGATGCGAACGTTCGGATTCTAAAGTGCTAATTATAACGACTATTATCCATGTTATTGTCCGAAACAGAGTTTGGGAACCCGGGTTCTGCACCAGGGGACATGTATCAATGCAAAAAGAAGTTTTAAAAACAGACGTTTTCCGGGAGCAGTCATTTTAATGATGCATAAAGTGAAAAAAAAAAAGTCAAATATTCCTTTAAATATTGTACCTGGGAGGTGTCTAAAGTATGACTGTGAAGTGCCACGTGTTTCCCGTGTTTAGAACTGTCCCTGCACAAAATAACATTTCTAAAGGAAAAAAAGCCATTTAAAACTGCTTGCGGCTTTAATGCAATGTCTGGTCCCGGTAATATGGATGAAAATCTTTAGGAAAAATGGCATAGCTACCCCATCAACCCCCCCCCCCCCCCTACCCCAGCCCATTACCAGCCCCTTTGGGTCTTGTATGGATATTAAGGGGAACCCCGCACACAAAATAAGAAAAGGCCCTATATACTCTAAACAGCCGTATACAGGCGGTGCATACAAGACAGGGACTGTAGGTTTGTTCTTATGTAGAATCTGTTTGTAATTTTGAACAGGTACATTGTTGAAGTGTAGCTCCATGCCAAATTCCTTTTTTTTAGCTTTTTGGAAAACATAGGGAACGGTTATCACCCGTCACATTTTTTTTGCTGTCTGTGCCCCTGTTCAGAACATTTCACCTCACTTTGCGTCCCAATGACAACTGTTTTTGAAATGTGGTGTTTTTATTGAAACAAGGATTGGTGATAAAGCATCAGTAGAGAGGAGACACCTTTCTCCCATATTAATTCTTACAGGAGAGAATTTTCCTTCCAAGGGGTAGATTTCCTCTCACTTCCTGTTGTCTTCTTCCGTTTGCAAGTAGTAGTCGTTTGTAAGTTGGATGTTTGAAAGTAGGGACCTGCCGTATATACTCTGCAGAAATTGGCCCCTTAGGTGTTGGTGTTGGCACAACACTGAAAGCACTCACAGTTATTCTTGGTGGGTGCTTGAACGCCCTGCTGTCAACTATTATATCAGGAATTGTAATAACATATAATTGTTGATCAGTGGTAGTAAAAATTGGGCCTTTGATTGTGGTGCTGGTGCCACAACACTGTAAGGCCTGACAGTTACTCTTGGTGGGTGCAGCAATGGGCCCTGCTGTGAATTATTAGATCAATAATTATAATTGCATGCCCCTGTTGAATAGGGGCTGAAAAATTGGGCCTTTGGTGGTGGTGGTGGTGCTGGTGCCACAACACTGTAAGGCCTGACAGTTACTCTTGGTGGGCGCAGCAATGGGCCCTGCTGTGAATTATTCGATCAATAATTGTAATTGCATGCCCCTGTTGAACAGGGGCTGAAAAATTGGGCCTTTGGTGGTGGTGGTGGTGGTGATGGTGGTGCTGGTGCCACAACACTGTAAGGCCTGACAGTTACTCTTGGTGGGCGCAGCAATGGGCCCTGCTGTGAATTATTAGATCAATAATTATAATTGCATGCCCCTGTTGAACAGGGGCTGAAAAATTGGGCCTTTGGTGGTGGTGGTGGTGGTGGTGATGGTGGTGCTGGTGCCACAACACTGTAAGGCCTGAAAGTTACTCTTGGTGGGCGCAGCAATGGGCCCTGCTGTGAATTATTAGATCAATAATTATAATTGCATGCCCCTGTTGAACAGGGGCTGAAAAATTGGGCCTTAGGCACTGGTGGCACAACACTGCAACCCCTCACAGATACTGTACTTGGAGCACAGCAATGAAGCCTGTTGCAAAGTATTGCATCAAAAATTGTAATTACACGCCCCTGTTAAACAGGGGCTGAAAAATTGGGCCTTAGCCACTGGTGGCGTCACCCATAAACCAAAATGATCTTCCAAGCTATCATCATTAATCGTATCATTGAGGAGGAGGAGGAGGATAGCCAGTCAACATAACAGCACAGGCACTCAGCATCAGCATCAGTCTTGAAGGGATGTGACATTTTAAAATCAATTAGTCTGTTATATCAGCATCAGGTGTGTGGTAGCTGGTGGTGATCCAAGACTGGTTCATCTTGATGAAAGTCAGTCGATCAACCGAGTCGGTGGACAGGCGCACCCTGTGATCCGTGACAAATCCTCCAGCAGCACTGAATGTGCGTTCTGAAAGAACGCTGGATGCAGGACAGGCCAGTAGCTCAATTGCATACTGTGCAAGCTCTGGCCAGTGATCCATCCTCAAGACCCAGTAAGCCAGAGGATTTTCGGTGGGGAAGGTGTCCAAGTCTGACCTTGCCCCTAGGTATTCCTGCACCATGTATATCAGACGCTGGCGATGGTTGCTGGAACCGATCATACTTTAGGGCTGCGGACTAAAGAATTGTCTGAACGCATCGGTCAGACGGCCACCTTCCCCACCGCTCCTTCTTTGACTGCCCGAAGCCTCAGCAACTCGTTGTCCAGGACCAGGAGTTTGTAACCTCCCAGTCTCTGGGAACGCGTTGCACAGACCTTTCTGCAAGGCCTCCCGGAGTTGTCTCATCCTCTGCTCCCTCTGCGACGGTAAGATAAGGTCCGCAACCTTACCCTTGTACCGTGGATCAAGGAGAGTGGCCAGCCAGTAATGGTCCCTCTCCTTGATCCGAAGAATACGAGGATCCTTCCGCAGACTTTGCAGGATCAGGGAGGCCATGCAGCGTAGGTTAGCTGAGGCATTCAGTCCGGAGTCCTCTGGGTCACTAAGGACGACATGATCCGCAGCCACCTCCTCCCAGCCACGTACAAGTCCACTGGTTTCTTGGGACTGTAAATCATCCCTAAAAGACTGCTGCTGATGATGCTGAGTGCCAGCCTCCACCTCCATGCTGACACAATCCTCCTCCTCCTCCTCCTCCTCCTCTTCCTGTGCGATGGGTGGGACAGAAGGAACACTGTCTGGGTAAAGGGGGCCTTGAGAGGCAAGGAAGTCCTCCTCTTCCTGCCTCTGTCTGCCTCAAGTGCCCTGTCCATTATTCCACGCAGCGTGTGCTCCAACAGGTGGACAAGAGGTACAGTGTCACTGATGCATGCACTGTCACTGCTCACCATCCTCGTGGCCTCCTCAAATGGTGCCAGGACAGTGCATGCATCCCTGATCATGCCCCACTGGCGTGGAGAAAAAAACCCGAGCTCCCCTGACCCTGTCCTGGTGCCGTAGTCGCACAGGTACTCATTGATGGCCCTCTGCTGCGTGTGCAGCCGCTGCAGCATGGCCAACGTTGAGTTCCACCTGGTGGGCATGTCACATATAAGGTGGTTCTTGGGCAGGTTCAACTCCTTTTGCAGCTCAGCCAGGCGAGCACTGGCATTATAAGATCTGCGGAAATGCACACAGACTTTCCTGGTCTGCCTCAGGACATCCTGTAAGCCCGGGTACCTGCCCAAGAACCGCTGCACCACCAGGTTAAGGACGTGAGCCATACAGGGCACATGGGTCAGTTGTCCCTGTCGGAGGGCGGAGAGGAGGTTGGTGCCATTGTCGCAAACCACCATTCCTGGCTTAAGCTGGCGTGGCGTCAACCACCTCTCGGCCTGCCCCTGCAGAGCAGACAGGACCTCTGCCCCAGTGTGGCTCCTGTCCCCCAAACACACCAGCGCAAGCACGGCATGGCATCTTTTTGCCTGCGTACTTGCGTAGCCCCTTGAACGCCTACGGAGCACCGCTGGTTCCGAGGACAAACCACAGGAAGAGGCCATGGAGGAAGAAGAAGAGTAGGGGGTGTATTAGAGAGGTGTGTCACAACCAGTAGTAGCATTTTGGAGGCGTGGCGGTGGAACAACCTCCAACACTACTGCACCTTGTCCTGCATCCTTCCCAGCTGCCAAAAGAGTGACCCAATGGGCCGTGAAAGAAAGGTAACGTCCCTGTCCATGCCTGCTGGACCATGAGTCAGCGGTAATATGCACCTTACCGCTGAACGCCCTGTCCAGCGAGGCCAAGACATTGCCTTCCACATGCCTGTAGAGAGCCGGAATCGCCTTCCGTGCGAAAAAGTGGCGTTTGGGAACCTGCCACTGAGGAACCGCACATTGCACAAACTCACGGAAGGGGGCCGAGTCTACCAACTGAAAAGGCAGCAGTTGAAGCGCTAGCAATTTAGCCAAGCTAGCATTCAACCGCTGGGCATGTGGATGGCTGGGAGTGAACTTCTTTCGACGGTCCAGCAGCTGGGGCAGGGAAATTTGCCTGCTAGAATCGGACGTTGTTGTACTGCTAGCAGAGTGCCCGCAAGTACTTGGCTGTGACACACCTAATTCTACACCTTCATTCCTCTCAGAGCAGGTTTCAGAGAGGACTGAAGGTATAGTGGGGTTGGAGATCCCAGCTGATGCGGTGCAAGAAGAGGTCAGCTTTGTTCTTTGGTGTGGGTCTTTAAGGTAGGCTTGCCAACGAGCTGCATGGCAGGTCAACATATGTCTGATCAAGCATGTGGTGCCCAAGCGGCTGATGTTTTGGCCACGCGATATACGCTTGAGACATATGTTGCAAACAGCAGCTGTGCGATCTGATGCACTCGCCTCAAAAAAGGCCCACACCAAAGAACTTTTTGAATGACGGGCAGAGGCAGCGCCCTGCACAGGCGGAGCTCTGCGGTGTGATTCCGTCGGTGTGCTGCCCATACGCTGGCCACTCAAGGGCATCCTGCCTCGTTGGAGATGTGCCTCCTCCTCATCCTCCTCCTCTCTCCTATTAGGCACCCACGTGGAGTCAGTGACCTCATCATCCCATCCCTCCTCATCACTGGAGCCAATCTGGCAGTATGCTGCAGCTGCTGGAGCATGACTGCCAGATTGGTGTCCTTCTTGAGCATCCCCTCTCTCTGCTCTCACGCTACTGCCTTCCTCTAGCTGGGTATCATCATCAGATCCTTCGAAACGCTGGGCATCCTCCTGGAGCATGTACCCAACACTGTGCTCAAACAGTTCGGGGGACTCCTCAGGAGGAGGACATGGTGGGTCTAGGGAAGGATTGACTAATGAAGATAATGATACCAGAGAAGAGGACGCTTTGGCAGCTGCTTTGCCAGTACCCTGAGCCTGGGTGAGAGAGGATGAGGAGGATGAGGTGGGCTTGGTCATCCACTCTACCAAATCTTCGGCATGATGTGGCTCAACATGTCCAGCTGCCGAAAAGAAGGACGAGCGTGTCCCATGGCCATGTGCTGATGACAATGCACCGCGTCCACGACCAGCACTGTTGCCCCCAGACACAGAGCCTGCTTGCCCTCTTTTTTTGCCTCCTGACTGTCTGCCTCTCCTTGTTTGCCTTCCAGACATTTTAATGGATGGCCTGCAGGGAGGTGGGAAAAACAGCAATAAGGGCTACCTTCAGGTGTATACTGTGCAGGAGGCTTAGCAACAATGACACTGACACTGTCCCCTGCCTATCCTTCTCTGTCCCTAAACACAAGGATTTGCAATATGCTTCAGCAAGATTGGTTTAGCACAGAACAGCACACTGACAGTTTCCCTCACTGTCCTTCTCTGTCCCTACAAACAAGATTTAGCACAGAATAGCACACTGATAGTTTCCACGAGTGTCCTTCTCTGTCCCTAAACTCAAGGATTTCAAATATGGTTCAGCAAGATTGGTTTAGAACAGAATAGCACACTGACACTTTCCCTCACTGTCCTACTCTGTCCCTACAAACAAGATTTAGCACAGAATAGCACACTGATAGTTTCCACGAGTGTCCTTCTCTGTCCCTAAACTCAAGGATTTCAAATATGGTTCAGCAAGATTGGTTTAGAACAGAATAGCACACTGACACTTTCCCTCACTGTCCTACTCTGTCCCTACAAACAAGATTTAGCACAGAATAGCACACTGATAGTTTCCACGAGTGTCCTTCTCTGTCCCTAAACTCAAGGATTTCAAATATGGTTCAGCAAGATTGGTTTAGAACAGAATAGCACACTGACACTTTCCCTCACTGTCCTACTCTGTCCCTACAAACAAGAATTAGCACAGAATAGCACACTGATAGTTTCCACGAGTGTCCTTCTCTGTCCCTAAACTCAAGTATTGAAAATATGGTTCAGCAAGATTGGTTTAGAACAGAATAGCACACTGTCAGTTTCACTCACTGTCCTACTCTGTCCCTACAAACAAGATTTAGCACAGAATAGCACACTGACACTTTCCCTCACTGTACCTCTCTGTCCCTACAAACAAGGTTTAGCACAGAATAACACACTGACACTCTCCCTACCTATCCTTATTTGTCCCTAAACACAAGGAATCCAGGATTAGTAAAGGAAAAAAAATGACACTGTCCCTGCCTATGCTTCTCTTTCCCTGCTCCGGAACACACTACACAAGGCCGCCGCGCTGGCGGCCTTTTATAGTGTGGGGCGTGTACTAAACCCCCTCAGCAATAATTGGCCACAGGCATCCTGCCTGTGGCCGATCATTGCTCTCCTCGCTGCCGGCGCTGTGATTGGCCAAGCATGCGGGGTCACAGTGCATGCTTGGCCAATCACAGCGCCTGGATGACACTGCGATGGCGTAGTGCATTGTGGGCCATTCGCGTCACTCGAATTTGGCGCGAACGGCCCAAATCGTTCGATCTTCGTCGAACGATCGAACAGCCGATGTTCGAGTCGAACGTATGTTCGACTCGAACACGAAGCTCATCCCTATTTCTGAGACACATACCCAATGGGATATTGCTTACCTAGAAACATATGTTAAAAATGGGATGGTTCCACGCAGTCTCAGATGGGAAGTCAGTCCACAAAAAGGAGACACCCAATTAGAGGAGTGGTTCAAATATTTTAACACTGCCGGGATTAATTTTCTTAGGTTCCTCATTGAGAGGAAAAACACCAAGTTGATTCGGTTATATGAGGAAATTAAAGTTATAAAAGAAAAACTCATCCCATTCAACGAGCGCAATGAATATAAGGAGAGGTCATTACCACTTTTAAAAATTTTAGAGAAGGAGGATAGGGAACAAAAATTTAAGAAAAAGAAAAAATACAATCGCGACTTGGCTGATTACCAGAGTAGCATTGTATATGAGTGGCAAAAGAAATTTTTAGCCGAACAGTCTGCTCCTATTAGTCAGGAGATGGAGACCGCGGCCCCCAGTGGTGGAATCAGTGGACCACTTGTTTCCAGTTCCCAACCTGTCAAAAAACATTTGACAGGGGACCGTCTGCCACCTCCACCTAAAGGGAGACGGGGTTCATATCAGTCGCCCTCCAGGCAGGGAGGGGGGGGCAAGGGATTGCCTAAACAGACACCTAAACCACCACGACCTTTTCGGAGACCAGGGCCTTTGCCCCATGGTCACCGGGGATGTGTTTATGGCCATGGCCATGGCCCCTCAGGACACAATCAGTCACGGCCACCTCATGTATCCAATCAGGGTAATATGGGGTATACACATAGGAATGGTCCACCCCATCCACAGAGTTCCAACCAGGGATGTACTCAGGGGTACCATTATGGTCCTCATTCAGGCCATGGACCTAACTACATGGATAAAGGAGGTGCTACATCTTATCATTTTGAACCTCCAGGTCCATCCAATTATAGAGATGACTATGATTATAATATAGATGTATCCAATAACTTTTTCCCTCTTAGCGATCGCTACGGCCCTCTGACTGACCATGAGAATGGTTATCATAGCCAGATACAACATTCCAGTGCTGCCCATCACGAGATTTGTGATAGTCCTGGTCCGTCTGGACAGGATGGACAACATTGGGGTTTTCACAAACCGGGCCAGGGTACCAATAGGTCGTGCGACGCAAGAGAGGAACTAGAGGGGGCAAACGGTCTCGAAACAAAAAGACAAAAATCATGAGGGGAACAGGGATTTTCAATTTGAGTTCTGTTATCTAAAACAGTCTTTTCTGCATCTGTTAAAATAAGGGTCTAAAGTATGCCCCTCCCCGTAAGTTAAATAAATTTCAGACTTACATGGACGTCCATAGATTCATCAGGAGAGTTAGCATAAACGACATTTTTTGTCTAACCCTGTTGGGACAAATAATGATTCAGTGCCTGGTTTTACCCACTCAGGACTATCCAATGCTTCTTTGTTTAACCCACCTGGAGCTTTGGCCCCTCCTCTAAAGGTATTTAGAGATGTGGTCCTCAGGGATCTTGATTTGTTACCGGTCAAAAAGGTACACTCTGATAAGACCCTTGTTGAAGGCCTTGATTCCCTATGTAAAAATAGGGATCTTGTTATTAGGCCTGCAGATAAAGGGGGAGGTATCATCATTTTGGTAAAGGCTGACTACCTTGCCGAGATGTACTGTATTGTAAAGGATCGGGATACATACACTCCCCTCCCCTCCGATCCAAAGACCCTTTACACTAGAGAATTGTCATTATTGGTTCAAAGAGGTCTTGATCTTGGGATACTTAATAGAAAAGAGAGTGAATTTCTTGTGCCCAGGGCACCACGCACACCCGTAATTTACTATCTTCCCAAGATACATAAAAACTCCACTCACCCCCCGGGTCGCCCTATAATCAGTGGCATAGATTCCATCACATCCCGGGTGGGACATTATATTGATGGCTTTTTACAGCCACTGGTCTCTATGATGCCTTCACATCTGAAAGACTCTCGTCAAGTTATTAATATTCTGACCGGGCTTACTCCCAAAGTTAATATGTGGTTAGTAACAGCTGACGTTTAGTCTCTATACACGATCATCCCACACAACTTGGGTTTATTTGCAGTGGAGTATTTTTTGAGACGTGATTCCAGGCTGTTCGATGAACAAATCTCTTACATCCTGGAATTACTTTCTTTTGCAGCCTCTAGAAGCTACTTTTGGTTTAATAACCAATTCTACAGACAAGACAGAGGAGTTGCTATGGGGGCTAAGTATGCCCCCAGTTTGGCCAATCTCTTCATGGCCCTATGGGAGGAGGACGTGGTTTATGCCCAACGTCCACCCCAACTCATGTTGTGGGCTAGGTACATTGATGACGTCCTCCTCCTATGGGATGGTAGTCGCCATGATTTGGATATTTATATGGAGGGCCTCAATACAAATACGAGGGGCATCGTTTTCAATTTTGAAGCCAGTCAAGAGAAAATTCATTTTTTGGATTTAAAAATATCCATTAAAGACGACTCTTTCATCACCTCCACCTATTTCAAGAACACGGATAGGAATTAATATATTCCCATTAATAGCTGCCATCATTCATCATGGCTCAATTCCGTACCCAAGAGCCAATTCATCAGACTCAAACGGAATTGTACAGATCACAATGAATTCCTAACTCAAGCAGGGATCTTGACTGGTCGACTCGTGGAAAAAGGTTATTCTCATGCTTCCCTTGTTAACACCTTAAATGATGTGGCCTTGTTGGATAGGAGAGATCTTCTCATTGATAGACCTAAGTCCCAATTAAGAACACCATCGATCCCATTTATTACCACCTATTCCTCTCAACATAGGGGTGTTAAACAGCTGATTAAAAAACACTGGCATATACTCACTAATGACTCAGTCTTACAGGCAGTATTGCCAGCTCAACCTCAGGTTGTCTATAAAGGTGCACCCTCCCTACAAGGGAGAGTGGCACCTAATATTCTAGATCCCCCTTCTGTGAAAAGGACCTTTCTTGACCAGTTGGTGGGTTTCTATCAACGCAAGAGATGCAGAGTATGTTCATTCAGTGGGTGTCCACATAGACGTACAAATACGTTTAAGTCCACCATTACTGATGTTCAATTTAAAATAGTTCCCTTCATTACTTGTTCCACGGAGAGAGTCGTTTATCTCCTGCAATGTCCTTGTGGATTTCAATATGTGGGCAGGACTAAAACGACCTCTCCGTGTGAGACTTAATGAACATATTACAAACAAACATACTCACAGGTTTTCCTAAGCATCCGGTATCTCGGCATTACTTAGAGTTCCACGGCAAGAACCCCACTAATACCATATTTTTGGGGATAGACAAATATTCTCCAAGATGGAGAGGTGACTCCATGATTCGGAGCATATCCAGACTGGAGATGGCCTGGATCCACAAGTTGAAGAGTTATGCCCCGTTTGGGATGAACGTTGAGGTAAATTTCAACGCTTTTAATCGACAATTCTTAGATTAGTGGGTTATATGTCCATGTATATTTTGTTAATTATTAATTACGGTTATTTTGTAGCCCTGGTGGCCCAGTTCATCATATTCATGTGAACATGTCACAATAGTTTTGACCCACATTACACACAATCCCTCTGGTTATTTGATCAATCATGTTATCTGGACCTGTTCCTTTTGTCCCCCCACCCTTTCAATTTTTAAGTATATAAAGGTTTTTTCTGTCTTTTTGGACCTATATTAATTCATTTATTAACCATACACTATTCACTCAGAATCATCCTTCCTATCTTAAATTATTTTTAATGATTTTTATGTTTTTAATATATTATAATATTTTTTGTGTGGTGGTGGATTTACGGATGATATTCTTCAAAGTGAATGTTGATCCTATCCATCCATATGCTTAATGATCACTTTTAACAGTTTGTTCTATATATTGCAATCTGTATTGAGGTTTTTTATATATGTTGCCTTTATCATTGAGTTTTGATTAGGTTTCATATCATTGTCCACCCTGCGAGCCGTTGCCTGTAACTCATAGTGAGGCTTGGTTTGCACGGTGGTTTAAAGCCGGGTCTGTGTAGCGATGTGGAGGCTTGGTTTTTTGCCTTGCGTCCATAGGCTGCTCACAGTGAGGCTTGGCTCTCTTGTTACTATATCTTGTGATGCGTCAGCACGTCACCTGATCCCCATTGACGACGTGTAGGAACACGAAACGTACGTCGGGAGGTGTGCGTGCTGACGTCATCACTACGGGACAGGTTACGGCGGACCGGCCGGTCTATTTACTACATTCTAATTGTAAGTATTTTTAACCCTTTTCTTAAATAAATTTGATATTGGGTAATGCACTATCGAGCTCCTTCTGTCTTTTTGGGAATGTCTGCTGTGATTTAAGCCGTCTATTGGACTTCATTGGACCATTTTCTGGGATTGCAGATGGGCTCATATGTTTCTTACTTCTGGTAAGCAGTTTATATCGTTGGTGGTGGATGCACCATTCATCAAGTTTATAACTGCCTATTCCCCCACGGTCTCTCCTCATCTTTGGCCCTGATGGAACTTTTTATTCACTGACACACGTCACATTTCACTTTGTTCACCTGTCATCATATTATGGACTTTTTGATTCATTAGTGTGTTTGTGGATTTCACTTAACTGGCTTTATTATCGGTTAAATACTCACATTGTAGCGCATTTGTTTTTCTATATTTTTTGGCTTTTTTATGTTATCACATAATCACAGGTGCTGCTGTCATTTTATTGGTGTAGATAGCGCAGTTTTTGCTTTCGTTTTTTGTAGCGCATTTGTTTTTCTATATTAATATATGAGATAGACTCATTACATGCAAAGCAAGATGGTACAATCCGTGATTTGTCATAATTGTGATGATTATGGCTTACAGCTCATGAAAACCCCAAATCCACAATCTCAGACAATTAGAATATTACATGCAATTAATAAAACAAGGATTGTACATAGAACAATATCGGACCTCTGAAAAGTATAAGCATGCATATGTACTCAGTACTTGGTTTGGGCCACTTTTGCAGCAATTACTGCCTCAATGTGGGGCGTGGCATTGAAGCTATCAGCCTGTGGCACTGCTGAGGTGTTATGGAAGACCAGGATGCTTCAATGGCGGCCTTCAGCTCTTCTGCATTGTTCGGTCTCATGTCTCCCATCTTTCTCTTGGCAATGCCCCATAGATTCTCTATGGGGTTCAGGTCAGGCGAGTTTGCTGGCCAATCAAGCACAGTAATCCCACAGTCATTGAACCAGGGTTTGGTGCTTTTGGCAGTGTGGGCAGGTGCCAAGTCCTGCTGGAAAATTAAGTCAGCATAGAGTTTGTCTACGGAAGGAAGCATGAAGTGCTCCAAAATCTCCTGGTAGACGGCTGCGTTGACTCTGGACTTAATGAAGCACAGTGGACCAACACCAGCAGATGACATGGCTCCCCAAATCAACACAGACTGTGGAAACTTCACACTGGACTTTAAGCATCTTGCAGTGTGTGCCTCTCTATTCTTCCTCCATACTCCGGCTCCTTGGTTTCCAAATGAGATGCAAAATTTGCTCTCATCAGAAAAGAGGACTTTGGACCACTGAGCAACAGACCAGGTCTGTTTTTCTTTAGCCCAGGTAAGACGCTTCTGACATTGTTTGTTGTTCAGGAGTGGCTTGACAAGTGGAATACAACATTTGAAGCCCATGTCCAGAATCCGTCTGTGTGTGGTGGCTCTTGATGCACTGACTCCAGCCTCAGTCCATTCCTTGTGAAAGTCTGCACCACTTTTGAATGGCCTTTCCCTGACAATCCTCTCCAGGCTGCGGTCATCCCTGCTGCTTGTGCACCTTTTTCTTCCACACTTTTCCCTTCCACATAACTTTCTATTAATGTGCTTTGATACAGCACTTTGGGAACATCCAACTTCTTTTGCAATTACCTTTTGAGGCTTTCCCTCCTTATGGAGGGTGTCAATGATGGTTTTCTGCACAACTGTCAGGTCAGCAGTCTTTCCCATGATTGTGATTCCTACTGAACCAGACTGAGAGACCATTTAAAGGCTCAGGAGTTATGGCTTAATTAGCTGATTAGAGCGGGACACTTTGAGTCTAGATTATTGCACCTTTTCACAATATTCAAATTTTCTGAGATTGTCGATTTGGGGTTTTCATGAGCTGTAAGCCATAATCATTACAATTATGACAAATCACGGCTTGAACTATCTTGCTTTGCATGTAATGTGTCTACCTCATATTAGTTTCACCTTTTCAATTGCATTAGTGAAATAAATGAACTTTTGCATGATATTCAAATTTTTTGAGTATCACCTGTACACCTTCATTTGAGTCCAGCTGTGTTTGATTATACTGATTGGACTTGGTTAGGAAAGCCACACACCTGTCTATATAAGACCTTACAGCTCACAGTGCATGACAGAGCATATGAGAATCATGAGGTCAAAGGAACTGCCTGAAGAGCTCAGAGACAGAATTGTGGCAAGGCACAGATCTGGCCAAGGTTACAAAAAATTTCTGCTGCACTTAAGGTTCCTAAGAGCACAGTGGCCTCCATAATCCTCAAATGGAAGACGTTTGGGGTGACCAGAACCCTTCCTAGAGCTGGCTGTCTGGACAAACTGAGCTATCAAGGCAGAAGAACCTTGGTGAGAGAGGTAAAGAAGATCCACAGATCACTGTGGCTGAGCTCCAGAGATGCAGTCGGGAGATGGGAGAAAGTTGTAGAACGTCAACCATCACTGCAGCCCTCCACCAGTCGGGGCTTTATGGCAGAGTGGCCCCACGGAAGCCTCTCCTCAGTGCAAGACACATGGAGTTTGCTAAAAAAACACCCGAAGGACACCAAGATGGTGAGAAATAAGATTCTCTGGTCTGATGAGACCAAGATAGAACTTTTTGGCCTTAATTCTTAGCGGTATGTGTGGAGAAAATCAGGCACTGCTCATCACCTGTCCAATACAGTCCAAACAGTGAAGCATGGTGGTGACAGCATCATGCTGTGGGGGTGTTTTTCAGCTGCAGGGACAGGACGACTGGTTGCAATCGAGGGAAAGATGAATGCAGCCAAGTACAGGGATATCCTGTACGAAAACCTTCTCCCAGAGTGCTCAGGACCTCAGACTGGACCGAAGGTTTATCTTCCAACAAGATAATGACCCTAAGCACACAGCTAAAATAACGAAGGAGTGGCTTCACAACAACCCCGTGACTGTTCTTGAATGGCCCAGCCAGAGCCCTGACTTAAACCCAATTGAGCATCTCTGGAGAGACCTAAAAATGGCTGTCCACCAACGTTTACCATCCAACCTGACAGAACTGGAGAGGATCTGCAAGGAGGAATGGCGGAGGATCCCAAATCCAGGTGTGAAAAACTTGTTGCTTCTTTCCCAAAAAGACTCATGGCTGTATTAGATCAAAAGGGTGCTTCTACTAAATACTGAGCAAAGGGTCTGAATACTTAGGACCATGTGATATTTCAGTTTTTCTTTTATAATAAATCTGCAAAAACGTCAACAATTCTGTGTTTTTCTGTCAATATGGAGTGCTGTGTGTACATTAATGAGGAAAAAAATGAACTTAAATGATTTTAGCAAATGGCTACAATATAACAAAGAGTGAAAAATTTAAGGGGGTCTGAATACTTTCCGTAACCACTGTATATTAATGCATTCAGTGTAGCCTATATGTAGCGGGCATGTACTTTTTAGGGGAAGCATCTGGGTGGTAGCATGACCCAGATGCACTAATTAAAAGAATAGGGCTGTATTCTGTTTGGGTAAGGACATCGGTGCACAGTTCCCAGCGGCTCAGTAGGTGGCGCTGTCGCTCTGAGCCGGGGTTGAACCACTACTGCAGTGCCGTACCCCTTTGTGACCTCCCGCGGCAGCTGTACTGCGGGGCGGGGAACCCGCTGTGCTTGCCGGGAGAGGGTATAAAGGGGGCGGACATCTTCGTCACGAGGTCCGAGTCCCAGGCACCTTCAGCCTGAGGACTGCTATCCGTGTTCGGTGTTCAAGCGCCCTTGGCCTGTACGCAAGGAGTTTGTGTTCCATCCCAGACACCTTCAGTATGGGGTGAGGTACTCAGCCGGAGGCCTGGGGCCCAGTATCTTCCGCTGGGTCCCGCGAGGGAGGGATCCTTCTAAGGTGCCCCGGGTGTTGGGCACCTGAATCCAGAGCGTAAGGGACCGGAGGAGGGATTCAACCGAAGATCTGGTGCAGCATATTGCCAGTGCTGGGTGAACCTCCGGAGACCGCTTGGATGGAAATCTTTCTCCAACAAGGGCCTATTCATAAGGGAAGATAATACAGATGACCACTTCGGTTTTTGCTCCTGAGGAGCGGCCTGAAAGGCCCGAAATGCATAGAGCTAATATCTACCGATAAGTGCACATACTCATCAACTTTTTATGGACGTTCCTTCTAATATATACAAAATCCCCCTCCACCATTCATTTTTAAAAAATAAATTTAGTGGTTTACCAAGTTACATAGCTAGCGACTGCAATGTTCGATTGATATGAACTGTTGTATCTGTAAATATATGAAATATCCTTGATGGAATATTTATTACTGTGTAATATTTGGTTCAGATGAAATATAAAAAAGTATTGATATATAGCAAAATGCATAAAATTTAAATATGAAATTGTATTGCGATTTTGAACCAATTAAAAGCTGTCCCCCCATCAAACGTATTTCTTTGTGTCCGTGTGCCTCATATAAAGTCCCGCCTTCTACCTTCTCTTTTGAATACCAAACCAGGGATGGAGGAGGGGATCTGAACGGCCCCTGAACCTCATTTAAAGTCCCAAAAAACCCTTCTTTTTATCGAAGGTAATTCATGTTCTGTGACAGGTGGCAGCGGTACAACTAGTCAATTCATGTCAGTGGCAGAGACCTGCTATTAGGCCTGTGGCAGGGGTCTCAACAGTTCACCCGGTCGGTGGCAGCGACCAAACTCACGGTCGGTGGCAGCGACTGTGCGCCAAGCCTATTCGCTAAAGTAGGAATGGGAGAGTTTATTGTGCCTGGGCCTACTCGTATCCACACCCTGTTTGTTCGTTTTAAAGTTCAACTAATACTGTTCATATGTGAAGAAGAATAAAGGAGTGTTGGACTTTTTATGGTGTGGGGCTCTATTACTGACAGTCAAACTTGCCCTCTGCAGGAGGGCCAGAGGCTCCATCCAGAACACAGGACTCGGAGATAAAATAGTGTTGGCCTTCACCTCTACATCTTAGAGGACATGGGCCGTAGTGAACCTCACCCTCTTCCCGCATACCCCTAGACAAGCAAGCCATTTTATTTACTAAAAGGGGACGGAGGGTGAGGCAACTACACGTGGGGTCTCGGTGCCGGGATTGTGTTATGGAGCCGAAGCTGACGGAGTTTGAGTGTGTCTGCCCAATGGAGTTCCGAGTAGGTCGGCCATATTGGCCAACACGCCACGAGGCACACCGTCCTTGCACAGTTCGTGGGCATAACTCGGAGAAAGCCCGCGAACTGAAGCGCCAAAGGGGAGGAGTCCGGCCATGTGAGGAGGAGCACGTGGGGGCTGTGGCAAGAACTACGCAGTGCGCGATGGAGCAACAAGCCGTGACCATGTTTGAAAATGCCTCGTGGTTTTCAGTTTCTACCACCACGAGGATGGCGTTGACTAATGCTCCTGTTACGGATACGGGGATCCGGCTCAAGCCCCGGGGAAGATTCGCCCTGTACTCCTGCAGAGACGTTGAGGCCCTGGGTATGATTTGTCCCGGCTGTTCGGGACTAGTGGTGCAGTTGAAGCCATTCGGGCGCTGCGAGGCCTGCGGAGAGTTCTCATTCGAGGTGGAAGCTATCTACCTTGACCGCACAGGCGCCACTACTCAAGGAGGAGGAATCACCGCTTGGACAGCCGTCCCCACGCGCACTGCCGGGACCGTGGAGGAGGTCTCCATCAAAGAAGAGAAATCCGAGGATGCTGCTTCGATCACCACAGGGTCTCTGCTCCCACCGTCAAAATGGAAGGTCGGCCTGGTCAAGGCTTCCTGTGGCCGTGGAGGAGCTTCGACCCGCTGCTTGCCTGGCCTCGATGGATCCGGAGGAAAGAGTCCTGGACATTGCGATACTACTACAGGACCAGGTGAGCCAGGGGTTGGGACTGTTGGTGTGGTTGGAGGTGTCGGGAGTCCACAGCCGGTGGAGCCCGCTGAGGGGGGTGACTCTGAGTCTACAAGGGGTTACCTACCTGCCGAAATGTATGACACCTCCGACCTAGAGTCGCTCTCCGACATTGGAGACGATGCAGAGATCGACAAGATTTTGTCAGGGAAATTCCCCGTCTGTTGTCACCAATCTGCGCTCAGTGCGCATGCGCGGCGAAACGGCGCATTGGCGCGTGCGCGGCGGGACGGCGCTTCGGCGTGCTCGGGTGCGCGCACCGGCGCAACGACGAATGCGCGTGCACAATAGCTCGCCAATGGGACTACAGGCGGGCCTATTTAAACAGACGCAGTAACACTATCTGGTTGCTGGTTTGTCAGCTTTGCTGTGTTTTCTTGTGCCTGAAATCAAGTTAAAGTTCTCCTGCTGTGACCCGGACCGGATTTGATTACGCTTCTGTTTCTCCTGAACCTGACCCCTTGGCTTGCTAAACGGACTTCTGCCTCTCTCCTTGTGCTTGACCCTCGGCCTGTGACCCGGATCTGCTGCCTGTCTCCAGCCCTCTACCTTCTGCCTGTACCCTGGACTTCTTGCTTAACCTGACTAGTCTGGTGCTTCCTGCTAAACTCCTAATCGGACTTGTGCCCTTGCTACTGTTTGCTGTTTGACCCTGTCTACCCTTGGTGTTTGACTCCCGGCCTGCTCTTCAGACTCAGCCCTGCTAGATTCTTCAGCAAGACACCTCTACCTGCTGGTGGCCAGTGCTCCCTCGTGCTGTCCTCTCCCTGTCTCACCTCCAGGGGGCGGAGTGCGCTTGGGTGCAAGGGTGAACCACTCTCGGCATCTCGGCCTCGGTAAGTACTTAGCCTGATGGTACAAACCAGCCAGATGTCTGAGGCCGACAGAGTGTGTTCCCCATTTGACACCCTCTGCCAGCAGGTCTCCACCTTAACGGACACCGTCCAAAGACTCCAAGAGGGATACACTCAGATTGATGGCCGTCTTCAACAGCTCACTGGTCTCCTAGGACCAGCCCCTTCAGCTGCCACCTCTGCCAACACTGCCACCAACTCCCAAGTACCTACGAGTTCTACAGTAGTGATGGCCACCCCTGAACCCAGGGTCCCTATTCCGGAACGTTTTTCGGGTGTTCGCAAAAAAATACCGGGCCTTTAAAAATGCCTGCTCCCTCTACCTTGCCCTCCAACCAAGGACCTTCTCTTCAGAAGCAGTAAAAGTGGGGTTTATCATCTCTCTCTTAACGGATGACCCTCAAGCCTGGGCCCATGGCCTGATGGAGCAACAGAGCCCCATATTGGACTCAGTAGAGACATTTTTTGAAAATATGGCTCAACTATACGATGATCCCCAGCGATCAGCCACAGCCGAGTCCGTCCTCCATAGCCTAACTCAGGGGAGAAGACCGGTGGAAGACTATACGTCGGAATTTAGGAAATGGTCCGCCGACACCAAATGGAATGAGGCGGCCCTCAGATACCAATACCGCCAGGGACTATCTGAGACGCTCAAGGACGAGCTGGCCAGGATCGAAACCCCCACTACCTTGGAGAACCTGATCCAATCCGCCATACAACTCGATAGGCGTCTGCGTGAACGACGGGCGGAGCGATTTCAATCTTCTCGTCCCAACTGGCCTCCATCCAGGACTGTACCTCACTACCCACCAACCTCTGTGCCTGCAGTCACACCTCTTCCTGAGCCAGAACCCATGCAGCTCGGGTTGGTTCGGGCTCCCCTGACTCCTGAGGAAAAACAGCGAAGGCGCCAGGCCAACCTGTGCCTATACTGCGGGGGTGCCGGCCACTTCCTCCTCAACTGCCCCGTAAGACCTAGCAAGTCTATCTCTAAAGACACTTTAAACTATCAACTCTTTGACAACCCTCAGTCTTATGTCATTCTCTTTGTGTCTCTACAGCTGCCGGAAGGGGCAATCCGCCTCCCGGCAATTATTGATTCCGGAGCCTGCAGCTGCTTCCTGGACTCTGCTTTAGCCTCAAGATTCCATGTCCCCACTCAACCTAAGGACCACTGCCTTCAGATCCACCTGGCGGATGGGTCCTTGCCCCGTTCAGGGCTGATCACGCTGGAAACCAAACCTATCCTTGCCATCTCTGACTCGGGTCACCAAGAACTTCTCCGGTTGGACCTCATACCTTCCCCGATGTTCCCCATCATCCTGGGCCTTCCCTGGCTACAGGCACACGAGCCCCTCATAAAATTGGGTGAAGAAAGAGGTTAGCTTCACCTCCTCCTATTGTTCCCAGAACTGTCTTGCCTCTGCCTCTACGGCCTGCGCTTCCATGATTGCCAAGCCGGACAACCTACAGCATGTTCCTTTAGTCCATCTAGAATTCCGGGACGTGTTCGATAAGCAGCAAGCCGACCATCTATCACCTCATCGGCCCTATGATTGCCCTATAGATCTCTTGCCGGGCTCTAAAATTCCGTTCGGACGTATCTTTCCGTTGTCCGAAACCGAGTTGAAAGCCCTCAAGGCTTATATTGATAAAAACCTCCAGAAAAGATTTATTCACCCTTCCTCCTCTCCAGCCGGTGCAGGAATCTTCTTTGTGGAAAAGAAGGACTGGTCCTTAAGACCCTGTATCGATTACCGGGACCTAAACAAGATAACCATTAAGAACAGGTACCCACTACCCCTTATTCCGGAGCTATTTCAGCGCTTCCGATCTGCTCGGGTCTTTCCCAAACTGGATCTACGGGGGGCCTACAATCTTATCAGAATCAGGGCCGGAGACGAGTGGAAAACCGCCTTCAGATCTCGTTTCGGACACTTTGAGTATTCGGTCATGCCGTTCGGACTTTGTAATGCTCCAGCCACCTTCCAACACCTAGTCAACGATATTTTCAGACAGCACCTTGACGACTTCTTAGTAGTGTACCTGGACGATATCCTCATCTTTTCCACCAACATCGAACTCCACCGGGCTCATGTCATGAAGGTCCTCACCATCCTTCGGAAGCACAAACTCTACCTCAAAGCTGAGAAATGCGAGTTCGAAAAGACCACCGTACAGTTCCTCGGCTTTATCATTTCCATCGATGGGGTCGCGATGGACCCGCAGAAGGTGAAGGCCATCCAGGACTGGCCAGCCCCAACCGACAAGAAGGGGGTACAGTGGTTTATAGGCTTCGCCAACTTCTATAGGAGATTCATCGTGGGCTTTTCCTCTATTGTAGCCCCAATAACCCAACTTACCCGGCAAAATAACCGTTTTCACTGGTCTCCAGAAGCTCAAGAGGCCTTCTCCCGCCTCAAGGACGTCTTCACTTCAGCACCAGTACTTCAGCACCCGGATCCTCTACTGCCATTCACCCTGGAAGTGGACGCCTCTGAGACAGCCATCGGAGCCATCCTCTCTCAAAGACGAGGCCCCAAGGCTCTCCTGTATCCAGTAGCCTTTGCCTCTAAAAAGTTGACTCCCCCGGAGCGAAACTATGATGTAGGGGACCGGGAATTACTGGCCATAAAATTCGCACTGGAGGAATGGCGATACCTTCTGGAGGGGGCAGTACACCCCATCATGATCTTCACAGATCATAAAAATCTAGAGTACCTAAGAACAGCTCAACGTCTACGCCCCAGGCAGGCCCGTTGGGCCCTTTTCTTCACCCGGTTCAACTTTCACATTTCCTATAGACCCGGCTCCAAGAATGGGAAGGCAGATGCGCTATCCAGGATGTTTCCGGAAACCCCTCAGTCGGCCCAACCGGGCACCATTCTGTCAGCTCAGAACTTTCTGTTGATTCCCTGGGCCGATCTACTCACCTCTATTAAAATCGCTTCCGGACTCTGCTCTGATCCGGTCACTACCTCCCTGGAAAAGCGGGACGGCCTATTCTGGTCCCAGGACAAGATTTTCGTCCCTTTGGAAACAAGACCGCTGGTCTTGAGGACCTTCCACGATCTCAAACTGGCAGGTCACTTCGGAGCACGTAAATCATCGGAACTTGTCTCCCGCTCCTTCTGGTGGCCAGGCTGGAGGCAAGATTGTAAGTCTTATGTCGCTTCCTGCACTCAGTGTCAGCGTAACAAGGGGTCAAACACCAAGAGTTGGGGCCTGCTCAAGCCCTTACCCATTCCTGAGCGCCCTTGGGCAGACGTGTCCATGGACTTTATCGTGGACTTGCCTTCCTCCGGAGGGTTTACCACGATTCTGGTCGTTGTGGACCGCCTCTCAAAAATGGCTCACTTTTTACCGATGATTGGGACACCTTCAGCCATGGATACTGCTCAAATCTTTTTTAAGGAGATAACCAGGCTTCACGGAATACCAAAGAGTATCACCTCCGACAGAGGTGTCCAGTTCACTTCGAAATTCTGGAAGGAACTCTGCAAGTCACTAGAAGTCAAAACCTGCCTCTCGTCTGCGTACCACCCCCAAAGCAATGGCCAGACAGAAAGAACCAATCAGACCCTGGAGCAATACCTCCGTTGTTTCTGCTCTGCTTCCCAGGATGACTGGGCATCTCTACTTCCTTACGCAGAGTTTGCCTATAACAATTCAATACATTCTGCTACCAATCAAACCCCCTTTTGGGCCAATTTCGGTTTTCATCCCTCCTTCCTCCCTGAAAACATCCCCAAAAGACCTGTTCCCGCGGTCCAGGACCGAGTGGCCTCTGTCCAGGCGAATTTCCAAAGACTCCAGGAGATGATGCGGAATGCCCAAGGATCCTACAAGAAATTTTATGACCGGGGGAGGAAGGAAAACCCAGCGTTCAGAGTCGGGGAAAAAGTTTGGCTTTCCGCCGCCAACCTCAGATTGCCTATTCCCTCTCGAAAGCTCGGCCCTAGATTTATCGGGCCCTTCAAGATCAAACGAGCTATTAACCCTGTGGCTTTTGAACTAGCATTACCTGATTCCTATAGAATTCACCCAGTGTTCCACTCATCTTTATTAAAACCCGTCATTCCCAACGCCTTTCCTGGAAGAGATGGACCTCCTCCTCCACCAGTTGAAGTAGATGGGGAAAAGGAATTTGAGATGGAATCCATCCTGGGCTGTAGGAAAAAAGGCAGACAGTTACAATACTTAATTAAATGGAAAGGGTACCCCCCGGAAGACAACTCCTGGGAACCATCCAGGAACTTGCATGCTCCTCGCCTAATACGAGCCTTCCACCAAGAACATCCGGAACTAATGGCCAGTCTGGGCGTCCGGAGTCCGCCCCTCGGGGGGGGCACTGTCAGGGAAATTCCCCATCTGTTGTCACCAATCCGCGCTCTGTGCGCATGCGCGGCGAAACGGCGCATCGGCGCGTGAGCGGCGGGACGGCGCTTCGGCGTGCTCAGGTGCGCGCACCGGCGCAACGACGAATGCGCGTGCGCAATAGCTCGCCAATGGGACTACAGGCGGGCCTATTTAAACAGACGCAGTAACACTATCTGGTTGCTGGTTTGTCAGCTTTGCTGTGTTTTCTTGTGCCTGAAATCAAGTTAAAGTTCTCCTACTGTGACCCGGACCGGATTTGATTACGCTTCTGCTTCTCCTGAACCTGACCCCTTGGCTTGCTAAACGGACTTCTGCCTCTCTCCTTGTGCTTGACCCTCGGCCTGTGACCCGGATCTGCTGCCTGTCTCCAGCCTTCTACCTTCTGCCTGTACCCTGGACTTCTTGCTTAACCTGACTAGTCTGGTGCTTCCTGCTAAACTCCTAATCGGACTTGTGCCCTTGCTACTGTTTGCTGTTTGACCCTGTCTACCCTTGGTGTTTGACTCCCGGCCTGCTCTTCAGACTCAGCCCTGCTAGATTCTTCAGCAAGACACCTCTACCTGCTGGTGGCCAGTGCTCCCTCGTGCTGTCCTCTCCCTGTCTCACCTCCAGGGGGCGGAGTGCGCTTGGGTGCAAGGGTGAACCACTCTCGGCATCTCGGCCTCGGTAAGTACTTAGCCTGATAGATTTTCTGCCAGAAAGGCTGGGACAAGATACCTCTGTCCTCGTCCTGTGCAAAAAGGGACTCACCCATGTCTGCAGGGGATAGTACACCCCGGGTGGAGGCACCAGTGCCTGAGGAGGAGCCCCATCCCATGCCTGCCCTTCGATCACCGGTGCCACCTGCATCTAACACCAGGGGTCAGAGACTGTCGCTGCGGGCGCCCATGCCCCATTTGGAAGTGATCAAGGCCCCTCGCCATCCAGACTGTATTGTCTTACCAGGTGTGGGGAACAAAGCTACTATGCCTCCTTTGGCCAGGCTTCAACACTTGTTTGGTCAGAAGGTTGCTCATGAGTACGGGTGGGAATACCCATACTTGTCAAAGGAACTGCTATATGAAATCGAAGTCCATCGGGAGCGTTGGTACAATGACTTCATATGGACACATATTGGGGTACCACACGCCCGTAGGTACCTTGCTTGCTCTCCAAAGGCATCACAAAGGTTCAATGGATGCTGGGTCGGCACATGCACGCGGATAAAGTGCTGATACGCCGGAAAGACAAGGAAGATGCAGAGTATCAGATTGAGACCATGGATCAGCATTTGAAGCCCCTTGTCCTGCCGCATCCCAGATTCTATCTGTAGGAGAAAAGACTCCTTTCCTTTGTCCTTTTCTTTTTTCCCCAAGTGGTGGAACTTTCTGGAGTTTGTGTTTGCTTCTCTGGAAAAAAATCAGTGACTGTGCCCTAGTTAAAGGGGTGTTTGTGCTCTTCGGAGGAATGGAGACTGTTTCCGTTGTTTGTTCTCTTTTCTTCCATCCAGCAAAGTAATCATTTACTTTGGGGTAGTTAGAGCCAGGGTACAGAGAAGTTCCGTCTCAGGATTTGACAAGTGCTATGACCGTGGCGCTGTCACCAGGTGGCGGTGTTGCGCAACGATATTCACTTTTCACACACACACTTCTGGAAGGAAAGAATTTCTCTGAGGAGAGGTTTTTTCATTCCCACACGAACATATGTGTCAGGGATTTGTGTGCTTAACATTTCTTTCTTTCCCCTCTGCAGAAGAACATCCCATCAAGAGCCGCTGAGAATGGGGAGGGTTTTAGCTAGTGATGTGGGAGGGGGAAAGTGTCGATGATGTGACTTGAAATGTTTTACTCTTGTGTGTGGTTTCCCTTCCCTTCCTTTTCATGTCAGGTCCAAGCACAACTGTCAGTTTCCAAAGTTTTTTTTTTTGATTTTCAGCTAGTCTCTGGATCAGGTTATGTTACCTCCTGTTGGAGAGATGGCTTGTTCCAGACACTGGGGACCAGTGTCAAATCACTGGGGGGAGAGTGTAGCGGGCATGTACTATTTAGGGGAAACATCTGGGTGGTAGCATGACCCAGATGCACTAATTGAAAGAATAGGGCTGTATTCTGTTCGGGTGAGGACATCAGTGGTGCACAGTTCCCTGCGGCTCTAGAAGGTGGCGCTGTCGCTCTGAGCTGGGGTTGAACCACTACTGCAGTGCCGTACCCCTTTGTGACCTCTTGCGGCAGCTGTACATCCCAGACACCTTCAGTCTGGGGTGAGGTACTCAGCCGGAGGCCTGGGGCCCAGTATCTTCTGCTGTGTCCCGCGAGGGAGGGATTGTCCTAAGGTGCCCCGGGTGTTGGGCACCTGAATCCAGAGCGTAAGGGACCGGAGGAGGGATTCAACCGAAGATCTGGTGCAGCATATTGTCAGTGCTGGGTGAACCTCCGGAGACCGCTTGGATGGAAATCTTTCTCCAACAAGGGCCTATTCATAAGGGAAGGTAATTCATGTAATGTGACCGGTGGCAGCGGTACAACTAGTCAATTCAGGTCGGTGGCAGAGACCTGCTATTAGGCCTGTGGCAGGGGCCTCAACAGTTCACCCGGTCGGTGGCAGCGACCAAACTCACGGTCGGTGGCAGCGACTGTGCGCCAAGCCTATTCGCTAAAGTAGGAATAGGAGAGTTCATTGTGCCTGGGCCTACTGGTATCCACACCCTGTTTGTTCGTTTAAAGTTAAACTGATACTGTTCATATGTGAAGAAGAATAAAGGAGTGTTGGACTTTTTATGGTGTGGGGCTCTATTACTGACAGTCAAACTTGCCCTCTGCAGGAGGGCCAGAGGCTCCATCCAGAACACAGGACTCAGAGATAAAATAGTGTTGGCCTTCACTTCTACATCTTAGAGGACATGGGCCGTAGTGAACCTGACCCTCTTCCCGCATACCCCTAGACAAGCAAGCCATTTTATTTACTTAGAGGGTACGGAGGGTGAGGCTACATATATATACAATGCATTCGGTGGTGTACTGTTTCTAATACACTTCAGGCGGTGTACACAGTATATAATATAGTGTAGTGCGGTGTTAAAAAGAGAACATCATGTCCGGAAGGCCACCAAGGAGAGGTAGACGCTCCCAAGACACTAAAAGAGGGCAAGCAGCCTCCTTGTCAACAGTGGTGGTCGTGGACATGGTGCATCCTCTGCACATGGCCGTGGGGCACACTTGTCCTTTTTTTCTGCTGCTGGCTGTTTTATTGAGCCACAACATGCATAAGAGTTGGTAGAGGTTGAGGAGGATGAGGAGGATGAGGAGGATGAGGACAGCTTTGTTATCCACTCCGTCACCCAACCTCAGTAGTTTGCCTTCCAACGCAGCTGCCAAAGCGGCCTATTCCACTGGTTCAGGGCTGTCTTTAATATGGTTTGGGCCCTGGGCAAACATTTTTTTGGGGCCCCCCTCTCCAGCTTATTTTGGGCCTGGTTGGTTCACATGTATGTGTTTTGGCGGCCCTCATTTGCGCAGGCACAGCAGCCCATTCATTTGAATGGCCTGCCATGCCTTCGTTTTCTGCAGAAAAAAAGGTGCATGCAGCATTTTAAAAATGCAGTTGCCTTTAAATCCATTCTGCTTTTGCACCATGCAACTTACCTGCAGTTCCTGCACACACAAAAACACTGTGTTTTTAAAAGCGTGACCTAAACATCTAAAAATGCAGCAAGTTTGCCGTTGCAGGAACTGCAGATAAGTCACATGGTGCAAAAGCAGAATAGACATACAGTGCTGTATTTCATTGCTTGATGGGCATAGGTGTGCCCTGTGCGCAGCCTATTACATGATGCATGCACTTTAAAATGAATGGGCTGTTGTGCCTGCGCAAATTCACTTTTTACCTTATTTCCAGAACTCTTTAGGTCTTAGATGTGCAAACAATAAGGTGAGAGCACATCAAATACCTACAGAGAGTAATGGAATAAGGTGGAGTTCAAAGTGATGCAAAGTGGTGCCATTACTTGGAGGGATTGGCATTTAGGGGGTTAAAACAGGCAGGGATGAAATGTCATATGGGCTCACACTGGTGTACTGGCAGTTTTCCATAGTCCCCCAGGTTGCACATTTTTGCTGCATTTTCAGGAATTGCACCAAAGATGCAGCATGCAGGACGTTTTGTGCACTTTCAGAACATGCAGTAAAAATGTGCAACCACTATGACCAGGGGCAATATGCAGGAAGACAAATTACAGCCTTTACAGGATACCAGTGTGAGCTCACATCATAACACCTAGGGCAAGGTTGTGTCACAGGCTGCTAGAAAAAAAAACTTTAGCTGCAGAGAGGGGGAGGGAGGAGGAGCTCACTTAATTGGATGGTCCCAGCCTCCCAGGAGACTCATTGGACTTACTGGACTCGAGCCGACTGCTCAGATTGAACTTTCCCGCCCACACATCCTCTTCACAAACAGCACACGGGCTGCCCGGAGTGTGGGCGGGGAAAGAGAGAGCAGGTCCAGCCTCTGCCAACCAATCGTGTGGAGGAGGGAGGGGCTGGGCTCTGTAACACAGACTGTCGGCCGTGTGACAGAGAAGACATCGCTGGCTCACAGTACTGAATATACACCCTGTTCCAAATTATTATGCCAATGATATTTTTCTCATTTACCTAAATAATTGATGTAAACAACAGTCAGCATAATTCTCATGTTATCAACTATTAAGAGTACAATTCAAATTTTACTGAACAAACCTCCTAATGATAAGTTTTTTTTTTTTTTTTTAAATAAAAGACTTACAATGCACTGTTCCAAATTATTACGCACAGTAAGTTTTAAAACACTTTATAGGTTGTAAAGAACTGAAAATTGTCATTTGTTGTGTTTGCAGCAAATTTACTGAAATCAAAAGCTATTTCAATCAAACTTTGAACAACATTTTAACTTTTTAAATATTTTAACAGGTCACGTTACATTTTAACATAGGACCCCTTTTTTGATAGCAGCTATACAAGTCTTAGGGGAGAAGCACAAAAGTGCCACTCTAAGTGCAGTAGTAATAATACATTTTAATAGATAAAATGAAGGGGGAGCATATATGTACTCACAAACATGGAGTTGAAAGTGGACATATAAGATGGAGGAGTCCGTGTCTTTTCTCAGGCAGAGCGGTGGTGCGGGACCGATGGTGCTCCGCATTAATATAGGCTTCTTATGATGTCACAGTCACAGGCTCCGGGTAGCCCCGGAGCATGTGACTGTGACGTCATGGGAGCATGTGACTGTGACGTCATGAGAAGCCTATATTAATTTGGAGCGGAGCGAACAGCCAGTATTACAGCGGGAGGAAGCGACGCGTCAACATCGAGGAGGAGAAGAGAGAAGAAGACAGCGACGACGACGGGGCCGGCAGAAGGACAACGGAGAGCGGGACGAGACGACGGGGAAGACCGGGCCTCCGCTAGCAAAAGAGCTAAAAGAAGTTAGCGGAGGCCCGGCGGAAGAAAGAACCGGAGAGCGAGAGAAGAACCGGATAGCGGGAGAAGAAGAAGGCGACGGAGAAGACCGGGCCCCGCTAGCAAAAGAGCTGGAAGAAGATAGCGGAGGCCCGGCAGAAGAAAGAACTGGAGAGCGCGGAGACCCCCGAGCTGTGCAATAAATTAATTTAAAAAGCTGTGTGTGTTTTTTTTATTGACATTTTTTTCCACCAGGTGAATGGGAAGGAGTACGATGTACCCCATACTCACTCACATAGGGTGGGGGGGCCGGGATCTGGGGACCCCCTTATTAAAGGGGGCTCCCGGATTCCGATAAGCCCCCCGCCCGCAGACCCCGACAACCAACGGCCAGGGTTGTCGGGAAGAGGCCCTGTCCTCATCAACATGGGGGCAGGGTGCTTTGGGGTGGGGGGCCGCAGGCCGCCCCCCTGCCCCAGAGCACCAAACCCCCCATGTTGAGGGCATGTGGCCTGGTACGGTTCAGGAGGGAGGGGGGGCGCTCTCTCGTCCCCCCCCCTCTTCCCCTGCGGCCTGCCAGGTTGCGTGCTCGGATAAGGGTCTGGTTTGGATTTTGGGGGGACCCCCACACCGTTTTTTCGGCGTAGGGGTTCCCTTTCAAATCCAGACCAGACCCAAGGGCCTGGTATGCTCCTGGAGGGGGAACCCATGCCGTTTTTTTATTTAAAATTTGGCCTGGAGTTCCCCCTCAAGAGCAGCACAGCACAAGTCGCATGCCAAAGTCGGATCATGCAAGACTGCGGTCCGACTTTGATCCGACTTCAATGATAGTCAATGGGCTGAAGTCGGATCAAAGTCGGACCGAAGTAGTACAGGGAGCATTTTCAAAGTCGGACCGACATGTGTCGGACCAGTTAAGACGGCTCCCATAGGGAAACATTGATTTTCACACGTCATGTGACATGAGCTCCCAATGTCGGAGCGTTTGTCGGACCAGTGTGAACCCGGCCTTAGTAGTTTTTCCTTTAATTGGGCTCACCTGGCAATCTTATTATCACAGGTGTCCGAGATTGTTTTCAGTCATAATAAGAGCCCTGAGACACAATGCCATCCATGAGTTAGCCCTGGTTCACACTGGTGCGATTTGAAATGCGATTTGACATGTCAAATCGCATGTCAAATCGGCGATATTTGCCGCAAATTGCGGGCAATGGCACCATCCTAATCGGTGCGACGCCGCATCTGCGGCGCTGCACCGATTTCAAAAAGTAGTTTCTGTACTATTTTTTGTGATTTCGGCCGCGATTTACATAGACATCTGTGTCAGATGTCTTTGTAATCGCGGCTGAAATCGGGACTGCCAGCGGGAGTGAAATCGTGCGAGTTCAGCTGAACTCGCACGGCTTCACTCCCGCAGCTCAGTGTGAACCTGGGCTTAAACTGAAAAACAAAATATTTAATCTTTGTGACACTGAAATAGAATTTGCATAATAATTTGGAACAGGGTGTAGTCACAGTACTGAATATAGCTGCTGAACTCGGCCAGCTCAAAAACTGTGCATGTGCAGTTCTGAGCTGGCGACACCAACACGGCAGCCTTTGCAGAGCATATCAAAGCGGCCCAGCCTACCCCTGGGTACACTGGTCACTGAACACTGCACGCATAGCAAGGGGCGGGGCCAGAGCGTCAGTGGAACTCAAGGCCCCGCCCACCCTTGGCCCAATCCTCGATCTAAAAAAAATGCAGCACTGGCACTTGCTGCACGCCGCTAGTGACAGACTGTCTGTCTATTTGGGGATTTTCAGCGCCGATTTGCGGGCAGCACGCGGACTTAACGGGCGGCTCTGCTTTGGGCCCCTAACAGTGACAGGTCCCTGGGCAGCTGCCCCGTTTGCCCTGCACTGGTTATTTGTCCACAGTCACGCCTTCCGTAGCACCACCATCATACACAGAGGTGTCCCCAGAATTATTTGACCACAGTGTCATTTACATGCTGCTGGAGGATGCGCAGCGATTTGAAGGCTCCGATATTGGTTCCCAGGTTGAGGAAGGGAGTAACATGAGCCTAGAGAGAGGGGGTGCCACAGAAGGACAAGAAACTGGCAGTCATGTTCACCCAGCTGCAGCATACTGCCAAGTTTGCTCCAGTGAGGAGGGAAGGGATGATGAGGAGGTCACTGACTGTACTTGGGTGCCTGAGAGAAGAGAGGAGGAGGAGGAGGAGAGGGAGGAGGAGGAAAGGGAGGAGGAGGAGAGGGAGGAGGAGGAGGAAAGGGAGGAGGAGGAGGAGGAAAGGGAGGAGGAGGAGGAGGAGGAAAGGGAGGAGGAGGAGAGGGAGGAGGAGGAAAGGGAGGAGGAGGAAAGGGAGGAGGAGGAAAGGAGGAGGAGGAGGAGGTACAACACCAACGAGGCAGGATGTCCTCCAGGGGGCAGCTATCCTATTGCATTACACCGCAGAGCTCCGCAGGTGCAGGGCGCTGCTGACTCCCCACTGACTGACTTTTAAAAGTTCCTTGGTGTGGGCCTTTTGACATATGTGCAGCAGATCACACCGTTGCTGTCTGCAACCTATGTCTGAAGTGGATCAAGCGTGGCCAGAACAGCAGCCGCTTGGGCACCACATGCTTGACTAGACATATGACGACCTGCCATTCAGTCCGTTGACAACAGCACTTGAAAGACCCACATCATAGAAAAAGGTGGACTTCTCCTTGCTCCTCATCTGGGATCTCCAACCCTCCTATACCTATTGTATACCTATGTTGCTCATGCTATCCAGCCACAGCATGCAGAGGAAGTGGTGGACTGGCTTACTAAACCATCCTCATCCTCTATCACCAAAACAGAGACTAGAGGCCTCGTACACACGGCCGAGATTCTCGTTGAAAAAAACATGTCGTTTTTTTCGACGAGATTCTTGGACAAGAAACTTGTCCCGGCCGAGTGTACACACGCTCGTTTCAAAGAACCCGCGGACGTCATCGACTACGTCGAGCATGCGCTCGTCACATTCAATGCCGTCGCCGCCATCTTGGTATACCCTACGTATGCCTAGGAAGCTACCGCGCATGCGTCGAATTCATTTCGAACATGCGCGGGCTTCCGGGCGGACAGGTAAGTGTACACACACTCACTTTTCTCGCCGAGAAACACGCCGAGGAGAATCTCGAAGAGAAAATAGAGAGCAGGTTCTCTATTTTCTCGTTGAGGTTTCTTGTCGGTTTTTCTCGACGAGAAACCCGCTAGCAGCGTACACACGACCGATTTACTCGGCAAGACCTCTCTGCCAGCAAGTTTCTTGCTGGTTCTTGCCGAGAAAATCGGTCGTGTGTACGAGGCCTAGCGCGCAGTCCACCGCAGCTGCCAGAGCAGATTATTCTGCATCTATGTCCACAGCTCCTCCTGCCCCGTCTCCAGAACCCTTGGGAGTAGTACATGGCTGGGAGGAGGCATTTCAAGATACTGTTATCCTCAGTGCCCCCGAGGACTCTGCTTCTCATGCCTCTGCAAACTTGCAGTGCATATGCTCCCTTATTCTTCTGGTTCGGTGTTCGGCTCCAAACTTTTGTGATGTTCGAAAGTTCTGGCGCAAACCCAACCTGGGGGGTGTGCAGCCCATCTCTATTTATAGGTATAATGCTGGGTATTTAACTAGTGAAGGGGAATGGGAATTGAGGGAAGAAAAATGGCTAGGGACACTGCAGCAGTCACCGGGGAGTCTGATCCAAGCAGACAAAAGTGAATAAATGAAAGAAGGGTGATGGTGGCTGCACTGTGATTATAACTAGTGAAGGAAGTGAAGGGAAGGATCTGGAAAAGGAAACTACCTGATACTAACCAAATAAATTAAATCTAAAACGAACCAACCAGATGCAGTAGCGTGTTGACAACCAATGTGTAACATAAATAGTATGTGCATAAACTGAATGAATCACACATATACACCTGAAAAGTGTGTAACCAACAGTGGACAATTAATGATGTATGCAAAAACATGCATCACTCTAAGTGATCAACCTGTGCATATAATATCAAAGAAATAAAATATATAACAATATATATAATGAAGGTGTATAGCACAAAACTAAAAAACAGTGAAATTCTCAAACGATTCCTGAAAATAATGGTGCCGGTATGTGACAAAGTGTATAACACAGAACTGTGAGCAATGGAATCCTCCAAAAACTTCCTGTAAATATCAAAAAATCCAATGTGTAGCAAGTCTTATCACCCGTAGAGTGCTTGAAAGAAGAAACTCGGGTGCTTCTAATATGGACAGCAATGCAGCAATCTTGCATGGAAGTATGATCTCACTCACATGGATGCATAGAAATACACAAACAAAAAAAAGAAATTTATAGCGTAACTCTGTGGGTTCAGCAAACAAGTGACCAAAGGATGTATTCTCACACTCACATGAAACTGGTGAGCATGGACATCAATCCTACGAACGCCGAGCTCGTATATAAGCAGGCTACGAGCTTGGCGTTCATAGGATTGATGTCCACGCTCACCAGTTTGATGTGAGTGTGAGAATACATCCTTTGGTCACTTGTTTGCTGAACCCACAGAGTTACGGTATAAATTTCTTTTTTTGTTTGTGTATTTCTATGCATCCATGTGAGTGAGATCATACTTCCATGCAAGTGTAGCGCACCCCCAACTAAGAGAGCCGCTGAATTTGGTCTCGGGCCCTGCACACAACACCGCCAACCCCCGGCAATTCACTCGACCCACTCTGGCACAGTTAGTCTAGGGTAATATCTCTTATACTCTATAGTAGAATTCAGACACCATGCAAAGCAATTAAAGAATAACGAGTTTACTCTCTCTTTGTATAATAGATCAACAGTTATAACAGATTACACATGCTTCTTGCAGAGCCCTAGACGATGCAAGGTTTTGCGAAACGCGTCGGGAGACTCCACTGCTGCCACTGAGTGTCTTTGCAAAGCGCTATATTCATGGATTGAATGTAAGTGTATCTACCTATATTCATTAAAATTCCTTTGCGTTATTACGCTATGTGCCATCTCCCTTCTTTTTCCACATGAACTTTATGTGAGCCATTTCATTATTCCTATTGGCTTGAACCTCTGGTGTTTTTTCCTGAGCTTGGACCTTGGACATAAGGGTGCACAGTTCCGGCCTGGTTTCCATATGTACGGACATATACATATTCAGCCTGTCTGACCCCATACACATATGTGCATTGGGTCCACTTCATCCGGTAAGCCTCCCCTTCACGTGGTGGTGGTTACGTTACAAGTCACTCATTACTTTGGAAGATTCACCTATACACAATTTTGGACTGATTTAATCACGATTATATTCACGTTTCATCACATCCATTTGGAATTTTATATACATTTGGACTTTAACTAAATCACAAAGGATTAAGTATATTTTTGAGCACTTGGGTGTTATATATTGTTATACGCATAGCGCTGCATTTTTGTATATTGTTTGTTGTTGCTTTTTTCCACAGGTATTGTAGCTGCTTATATGTGTTAGCAGCGCGAATATTGTTTGTATTTTTTATTTCTTGCAGAGCCCTGCAGCGAATAACATACTACACATTCGTGAAATACAGTAATGGCATACCACGTGTAACGGCCATTAACTAAGCTCCCTGTGACGCAGCAACTAAACTCTAACGCTTGGTCAGGCCTGACCCAGACTCTAAAACTCAGTCTCTAGGAGATGATTTCTTTGCATGCAAGTCTTTAAATGGTGGTGCACATTCAGGAACACATTTGTAATCCACAGGTCAAGTAACAACACGGAACACTTCACTGGAGACCCTTTAACTCAGTTCTGCTTTAGATCTCCAGTGGGGTCTCAAATATAAGCTGGTGGGCCACGGCAGTCTGTAGGCCTAACAACAGTAAAAAAGTATATGGATTGAGCATGTGCTCGCTCACCCCTCCGGACATGATCCCAGTCCGGGACTTCCACCTGCTGTGTCTCCACACACAGCGTCTGCAGCGGTCGGGTCTCCGATCCAACAAAGGTTGACGATAACAGTCAGATGCCACCCAGGCTCGCAGTAGGGTGGAAGGCTCTTTGGTAGCTTCGCAAGGCCCCAGGCTTCAGGCCTTGCACCCCAGCAGATCCGCACAGGAGGACTTGTTCATCGAAGTCTCGTGTCCCAAAGAGAACGAGTTTAGCCTCGCCCCTCCTTTTATAAACCCACCCATAAGTCTCTGCGGTGGCAAACTGCACTCTGGGAGCCAAACGGGGTTCTGGGTAAGGTAGTCCAGAGAGTCTTAAAGGAGACCCCGCTACACACTCCCCCCACTTGAATTCTTTGGTCCCCAAAGATAAATTTAACATACTCTACGGACAACCCTGGATAAAGCAGCGTATGATGTTGGTAAAGGGAATTCCCACCAAAACTGAGGGGTTGGATTCCCTTGCCTACAGGTCACACTATCATAAGTGTCCTGCCTAACTGTGCCAGAGAGTGAGTTGGGGTTGCCCTCCACCAAATGAACAGTGGAAGGATCCGGATTCTCAGCACTTCTCCTGGCAGTCACCACAAAATCCTCTGAGATCTCCCCCATTTTTGGGTAGGTCAACTTCTTAGGAGGCCTTATGACTCTTCGGGTCCTTTGCTCTCTTGGGATTTCTGGCTCTGGCGCCACAGGTTCTTCTTCCGGAGCAGGCTCGGGGAATGCTGCGGGCTCTGGAGCATCTGATTCAGGAGTCGGAAGGTATATAGAGTCCCTGGGGTCCTCCTCTGAGTAGGTGTCACAGGCATCTTCCCAGTGATCTGATAACGGACTAGATGAGATGAACTCAGTAGCTTCTGCATTCAGTGTACTGTCTGTAGTGTCTTCAGTAGGTGGAAGATCTATAGCAGAAGCTCCTGGAGTCGGGGAAGGCCATAGCCAATCAAGTTCTTCCCTTCCATCTTCACTCAGTTCAGAGGCCTCTACATCTTCAGCTCTAGAGGTCTGTGACAGAGTGCTTGGTCTGGGAGTATCCAGGATGGAGGCTGGTTCTGGGGAGTCCCTAACAGGAGGTATCCGGACTGCTTCGGCAAGTGGAAATAGGTGGTTCCGATGCCAGGTCTTCAGTGGCCCCACCTTCCCCACTGGCTTCAACTTGTAAACAGGTAGGCCCAGCAGCTTCTTACAAATGACATAGGGTTCAGGTCTCCATCTGTCTGTAAGTTTGTGTTTTCCAGGGATCCCCAGATTGCATAGCAGTACTCGGTCCCCAGGCTGCAGGTCCTGGATTCGGACCTTCAGGTCAAAGTTCCTTTTGTTGCGGGCTCCCCTTTGATCTGAGGCTGCTTGGGCCTGTTCATAGGCTAACTTCAAACTGTGTTTGAGCCTGTCCACATATCCTTTGTGGGATGTGGCTGAGGAATGGTCTAAGGAAGTGCCAAATGCCAGGTCTATGGGTAACCTTGCTTCTCTCCCAAACATGAGTCGATAGGGGGAGTAGCCTATAGCATCACTAGTGGTACAGTTGTAAGCGTGTACTCTAGCTGCTATGTGTTTGCTCCAATGTTGTTTCTTCTCACTACTCAGAGTCCCCAACATGTTGAGCAGGGTTTCGGTTGAACCTCTCAGGCTGAGCATCTCCTTGTGGATGGTAAGGTGTGGTTCGGGTTTTCTTGATCCCTAAAGAATCCAGGAGTTTCCGGATCAGCCGACTCTCAAAGTCCCTCCCTTGATCTGAAGGGAGTCGCTGCGGTAGCCCATATTGGACGAAATACTTCTCCATAAGTACCTTGGCCACCGTGGAAGCCTTCTGGTCTTTGGTTGGGAAAGTTTGGGCATACCGGGTGAAATGATCGGTTATCACCAGAACATTTCCTAGTCCACTCAGGTCGGGTTCGAGGCAGAGGAAATCAATGCATACCAGATCCATCGGGCCTTGACTTTGTAGATGGCCCATTGGGGCAGCTTGATGGGGTAAAGTCTTCCGCTGGATGCAGCGTGCACATGAATGGCAGTACTCCTCTACTTCAGCCCTCATGCAGGGCCAATAGAACTGACTTCTGATGAGTTGAAAGGTTCTTTCAGCCCCTAGGTGGCCGTGGTTGTCATGTAGGGTGACCAGGACAGTCTCACAGTGTTTCTCGGGAAGAAACAATTGCCATTTATCTTCTAGGTCATCAGAGGGGCCCCTTCGGTAGACCACTCTCTGATGTACCTGCAACCTGTCCCACTCCTTCCTCAATAGGCGAGCTTCCCTTGAGGGGTGACGCAGGAGTCTATTTGGATCCTGATTCTCCAGGGCCTCCAGGACCAATCTTCCCATAGGGTCTTCCAGTTGATCACCTCTCAGCTCCTTCTTTGACAGTTTTGGCAGATTGTCTTCTTCCAGTTGAGTCACTCCACAGTATTGTTTGGGAACTCCTACCATGGTGACTCCTATCTCTTCTGCCCTTGGGCCTCCTCTGGTTTGTAATTCAGCCCCTTGACAAAGGGCCCGCACTCCGTCGGGTGCCACTTGGGTCCAGTCTTCTGTCTCACTGGTGTGGGCATGAGATCTCCTAGACAAGGCGTCCGCATCTCGATTTCCAGCCCCTGGCCTGTAATTCAGGCTGAAACTTAACCCAGACAGGGCGGCCAGCCATCTGTGTCCTGTGGCATCCAGCTTTGCTGTGGTGAAGAGGTAAGTAAGGGGGTTGTTGTCTCTTCACAGTGAACTCTGCCCCATACAGGTAGTCTTTAAGCTTGTCAACTACCGCCCACTTAAGGGCCAGGAACTCCAACTTGTGAGTGGGGTAGTTCTTCTCAGAGGGGGTCAGGCTCCTGCTCACGTAGGCAACGGGCCACAGTTGCCCTTCATGCTCTTGGTAGAGCACTCCTCCCAGACCGTCATGACTGGCATCTACGTGTAGTTCATAGGGTCTTGTTGGGTCTGCGTAGGCCAAGACTGGGGCAGTGGTTAGGCTCTTCAACGCCTGGAAGGCCTCTTCACACTTCTGGCTCCACTGGTCTTTGACTGACTCTCCCGGCTTCCTGGGCCCTGAGTCGTCCTCTTCCCCTTCTGTCTTGAGTAGTTCATTCAGCGGTCTGGCGATTCGGGCAAATCCCTCCACACACCTCCTATAATAGGAGCAGAACCCCAAGAAGGATCTGAGTTATGTTACTGTAGTGGGCCGAGGCCAGGAGGTAACTGCCTCCAACTTCTCGGGGTCTGTGGCCACCCCTTCTTCAGACACTATGTGTCCCAGATAGTTAACAGAAGTCTGGTAGAACTGACACTTCTCGGGCGAAAGCTTGAGCCCCTCCTCACTGAATCTTCTCAATAGCTTCTCCAGCCTCTACTCGTGTTCCTCCAAGGTTCTTCCAAAGACAATGACATCGTCCAGGTACACAAGGACTTCAATAAGGTTTATGTCTCCTACAGTCTTCTCCATGAGACGTTGGAAGGTGGCAGGAGCTCCAGACTGTTTCTGAGGCATTCGGTCAAATTCAAAGAACCCCACTGGGGTTATGAAAGCTGTCTTCTCCTTGTCTTCTGGATGCATAGGGATCTGGTAGTACCCACTTTTGAGATCCATAACGCTGAACCACTTCGCTCCAGACAAACTCTGTAGAGCATCCTCTATCCTGGGAGTGGTGTACTGGTCAGGGATGGTTCTCCTGTTGAGAGTCCTGTAGTCTATACATAGCCTCAATGATCCATTCTTCTTCCTGACCACCACTATCGGGGAAGCATAGGGGCTTCTAGACTCCCGGATCAGACCAGTCCTCTTGAGTTCTGCGAGTTGTTCCCTCAGATCCTCCAGATCTGCTAGTGGGACCCGCCTGACCCTCTCTCTGAAGGGCTTGTCTTCCTGGAGGCGGATTCGATGGGTGGCACTCCTTGCACACCCCACATCGAACTCATCTTTGGAGAAGATCTTCTCCCATCTGGTCAACTGGGCCTTGGCTCTCTCCTTCCAAGGTCTGGGTAGATTCGGGTTCTCCATAGAGAGCTTCTCCCAAACATCTCCTCCTTCACCCATCCCCTTGACTTCAGACAGGGCAACCGGGGCAGCAGGGCTCACCTGACCCAGCAGGATTCTGGCGGGAATCTCCATGAGGCCACCTGTAGTGTTCCTGACACTCACCGGAACTCTTCAATGGGCCTTCTTCAGGGCCTTCAGCGGAACCACTTCTGGGATCACTTCCAAACCCGAGTGTTCTTCCCTTGGGTCGGGCTCCAGCATGACAAAGGGTCCAGGTTGTTCCCAAGTAAGCTTCACAGTGGCTCTTAGACAGGTTACTTCGCTGGGCTGCAACACTACCCCTTTTCTTCCAAGTCTCCACACCTTCCCTATCCCCTCTTCAGGGGTCCTCTGCTCCAAGACCAGTCATTGGTAGGCCGTCTTCAGCATTGGATGGATTTTGGTGACTGCAGGGCCCTTCCCTTGTACTAGAGGGGTCAGGAGTCTCCGGACCAGGTCCGTATTCGTCCCTATTATAAGGGAACTCTTGTTGGCTCCAGGCGGCCGAGGGCACACAACTGCCAGGTTGTCGAACACTTCAGCCTTCCCAGCCACGGATGGGTCAAAGGTCATCATCTTGATGGGCAGGTAGACATCGTAAGGGAAACTCTGGGTGCCGATTCCCCATATTTCCAGCTCTCCTATCTTCTGGATGGGTAGATGACTTAAGTGTTTATCATAGAAATCCCTGTATAGCAGGGTCACCTGTGCCCCAGTATCCAAGATGGCTCGTGTAGACTCCCTCCACTTGAATGGGTACTATAGGAGATGGGCCTACCAGCTTCTCTGGATATGGCCTGGCAGAGGTCACCTTCTTCTGGTCCTTGCCCTTCGGACTCTCTTTCGTCCAACTCCCTTTGTACTTTAGTCTTTCTTTGGCCTGATATGCATAGATTTCCCTCCTTTTAATGGGTGTACAGACCCACTGAGGGATGTTATTGTCTTTCTTAGGTGTGCATCCCCTTTGGGGAATGCTGTGCCTCTTCTGAGGGGTCTTGCCCTCTCTCTTTGGGGTGTATCCCTGCTGAGGGATACTGTGTTTCCTCTGAGGGGTTTTGTCTTTTCTCTTCTTTAGCTTCTCATTCAGTTTGGAGCTCACTGAAGATGATGGGCACCCGGTTGACTCCTTCACCGGGGTCCTCTGAAGTTTCCCGCCGGTTTGCGGTCGCCTATTTTCTTATTTTTGGGGCTGGAGCACACAGCTGCAATATGGCCAATTCCCCCACAGTTAAAACAGACTATATCTCCCCATTCTTGTAGGGATGTGGGTGCTGAGGCAATTGGGAATAATTCCTTCCTTGGTACTTCTCTCTCGGGACCCTCTGGATCTTTTGCTATCAGAGAGGTCAGCATCTCTAACACCTTAGACATTTGTGATTTTAAAGTGTCTACTTCTGAGTCTCTTGCAGGGGTCATCACTGAGTTGACTATCACTGGTGCAGGGGCGGCATTTGTCTTAATCATTTGCTGGTCCTGCTGTAGTGCCTCCTCATCTCTGATGATTTTTATCAAGTCAGAGTAGGTCAGTGACGTTCCTCCTCCCGAGGTTTTCAGGTGAAGCCAGACTGGATCCGAGCGCAACGCTCATTCAGGACTTGCTTCATTCTTGCCGCATCTGTATCTTTGGGCATCATTCCCTTCTTTAATACAATTTTGCACAGCAACCTGTTCAGTCTTCTGACATATTCCAAAAGCTTCTCATTCGGCTGTTGGAAAGTATGTTAGAATTGGTAGATCATCTCTGTCACCTTTTCTAACTGATCGAACTCCTCTTGCAGCATGGCTAGGCAGTCTTGAGCCGTGCAGTCTGTATTCCCGAACCGGAAGATTTTTACTGCTTCTGCAGCCGCGCCTTTTAGGCTCTCTATCACTCGTTGCCTCTTCTGCGCTTCAGGCACCTCCCATGCCTCTACTGTTTGTAATGCCTGCCCCACCCAAGTATCAAAATCCTCCTCCCCTGCAGGGACAGGAAGCTTCCCCGAGAATGTCTTTAATCTCCGGTAGCTAGTCTCTACATGTACCGTGCTTGTCTTCTGACATTTTGTTAGCAGATCCCCTATAGCATTCATCAGTTCTGGTGATATGGCAGTGACAGGTGCAGGTGCCGCCGGAGGCGTCGCCCTGTCTCTTCTTTCAGGTGAGACACGGGTTTTGCCCTGCGGTGATCCCGTTGGTGATGGCTCCTTCTTTATAGTCATTGCGTGCGCCAACCTATAGGTTTTGTTGTCTGGCGCCCGCACACAGTTGCGCTTGAAAGTCTCTGGCATCCCGCCCCAGTACTCCACTAGTGCATACTGATACCAGATCTCTGGGTCTGACTTCATATCCGTCACCCACGGTGTATGATCTGGGGACACGGACATCATTAGCTGCTCTACCGTCTCTGTTGACCACTCCTCCCCCAGGAGGCTGATGACTACCGACTTGTTTGGGTCTGCTCTGGATGCTTCGCACCACGCTTTTACTGTTAGCGGGTCCATGCCGGTACCTCTGGCGTGTTCACCTGCTGTATCAGGATCCCGGACGAGAACCCCCACGTGTAGCGCACCCCCAACTAAGAGAGCCGCTGAATTTGGTCTCGGGCCCTGCACACAACACCGCCAACCCCCGGCAATTCACTCGACCGACTCTGGCACAGTTAGTCTAGGGTAATATCTCTTATACTCTATAGTAGAATTCAGACATCAATGCAAAGCAATTAAAGAATAACGAGTTTACTCTCTCTTTGTATAATAGATCAACAGTTATAACAGATTACACGTGCTTCTTGCAGAGCCCTGCAGCGAATAACATACTACACATTAGTGAAATACAGTAATGGCATACCACGTGTAGCGGCCGTTAACTAAGCGCCCTGTGACGCAGCAACTAAACTCTAACGCTTGGTCAGGCCTGACCCAGAGACTCTAAAACTCAGTCTCTAGGAGATGATTTCTTTGCATGCAAGTCTTTAAATGATGGTGCACATTCAGGAACACATTTGTAATCCACAGGTCAAGTAACAACACGGAACACTTCACTGGAGACCCCTTAACTCAGTTCTGCTTTAGATCTCCAGTGGGGTCTTAAATATAAGCTGGTGGGCCACGGCAGTCTGTAGGCCTAACAACAGTAAAAAGTATATGGATTGAGCATGTGCTCGCTCACCCCTCCGGACACTATCCCAGTCCGGGACTTCCACCTGCTGTGTCTCCACACACAGCGTCTGCAGCGGTCGGGTCCCAGATCCAACAAAGGTTGAGGATAACAAAGTCAGATGCCACCCAGGCTCGCAGTAGGGTGGAAGGCTCTTTGGTAGCTTCGCAAGGCCCCAGGCTTCAGGCCTTGCACCCCAGCAGATCCGCACAGGAGGACTTGTTCATCGAAGTCTCGTGTCCCAAAGAGAACGAGTTTAGCCTCGCCCCTCCTTTTATAAACCCACCCATAAGTCTCTGCGGTGGCAAACTGCACTCTGGGAGCCAAACGGGGTTCTGGGTAAGGTAGTCCAGAGAGTCTTAAAGGAGACCCCACTACACAATATTGCTGCATTGCTGTCCACATTAGAAGCCCCAGTGCATGCTGTCTCTTCCCAGCAGGGAGGTAAGCTGCTAGTGAGCACTGGGTGGATTTGCACCGGAGTTTCTTCTTTCAAGCACTCTACGGGTGATGGGACTTGCTACACATTGGATTTTTTGATATTTACAGGAAGTTTTTGGAGGATTCCATTGCTCACAGTTCTGTGTTATACACTTTGTCACATACCGGCACCATTATTTTCAGGAATCGTTTGAGAATTTCACTGTTTTTTAGTTTTGTGCTATACACCTTCATTATATATATTGTTATATATTTTATTTCTTTGATATTATATGCACAGGTTGATTACTTAGAGTGATACATGTTTTTGCATACATTATTAATTGTCCACTGTTGGTTACACACCTTTCAGGTGTATAGGTGTGATTCATTCAGTTTATGCACATACTATTTATGTTACACATTGGTTGTCAACACGCTACTGCATCTGGCTGGTTCGTTTTAGATTTAATTTATTTGGTTAATGTAATCTCATGCCTCTGTGATCCTGTCGTTTTCCTGTTATTTTCCTGTAAAGCAAGGAGGGCTTAGCACAGCACTGTCTTAACTGGCAATATTCATCTCTCCAGCAGCTTTCCAACAAAGGGTAAAATATATGAACATATGCAATTACTTCACTTCATATTTTAATAATTCATGCCAAGATTTGTTTTACTTTACCTAATTTTTCTAAAATAAAATTTTTGGAAAACAGGTCCAAAATTTATTCTTTTGCCCCATACACACGATCGTTTTTCATGACGTTAAAAATGCCATTTTTAAAAATGGGCATTAAAACCGATCATGTGTATGCTCCAGAGCATTTTTAACGGCGTGAAAAACGGCCATTAAAATTTTTGAATATGCTCTATTTTTTCACGTCGTTTTTCATGCTGTTTTTTTTAACGACGTGAAAAACGATAGTGTGTATGCTTTGACGAGGTGAAAAAAAACGTGCATGCTCAGAATCAAGTATGAGATGGGAGCGCACGTTTTGGTAAAACTAGCGTTTGTAATGGAGATGGCACATTCGTCACGCTGTAACGGACTGAAAAGCAGGAGGCTGAAAAGCGCGAATCGGCGCTCAACAAACTTTACTAACATGAAGGGTGGCACCATCCGAACGGAACTTCCCCTTTATAGTGCCGTTGTACGTGTTGTACGTCACTGCGCTTTGCTTGAACGTTTTTTTTAATGATCGTGTGTACGCAAGACAGGCTTGAGAGGAAACATGAAAAAAAACGACGAGAAAAACGTTGGTTTAAAAAATGGCATGAAAAACGATCGTGTGTACACCGCATTTTACTTAAGAGTGTTTTACACCCTGGATTTGATTTACTGAAATGTAAAGTGTATGGAACCTAGGTTTAATTTACTAAAGGGTAAAACAAAATGATTTGAGGTTTGCACACATTTTAAGTTTTCCTAAAATGTATGAGTAATTTTAACTGCATTTGTTATTTTGCTTTATAATATTCTTAAATGAAAAATGTTAATCTTACAAGCAGACATTTTATATAGGTGTGGAATGTATGTCTTTTCACATGGAATTGATATTTTAAGGAGCAGGCCTATTTCTTTATCGTACATCACGGGACACAGAACAGCCATAGTAATTACTATGTGGGTTATGCGCCAACTATATGTGAATGGACAATGGCACACCCAAAAGACAGGAAGTCCCCCTCTATATAACCCCTCCCATACAGGAAGTACCTCAGTTTTTTCGCCAGTGTCTCAAGGTGTTGGTCACGGTGGTTGAAGTGCTATGCTAAAGAGGAGCCCCGTTGGAGAAATCCTTGCCAGAATCAAGGGGCTATGCAGTCGGATCCATTCAAGATGCCAAAAAAGAATGGCCAAAATGGATTGTACCCGAGCCTCGAGGAAGAAAAAGTGAGGTCTCTTGCCTGTAATGCTCCTCTTTTGAGGTCTGGACCATGGGATCCACGTCCATTTACCTAAACCAAAGTTTGTCCTGGCAGGGTGCTATACGGGTCCAAGGGTGTGGACCCCAGTATGCAAGGGGGACCCGGTCCTTGAAGGTCCGTCATGACATGGCCCACCGTGATGGGTGAAGATTGGGGCTGGCTGTGTTTTCCAGCAGTATCCTGCAGCGGGAATGGCAAGTTAAAAGAAGATCCTAAAGGAACTTGCACGGTTCAGTTGATGGGACTTCTTATGAGTAGCGATGCCTTTCCTGCGTTTTGCCACTAAAGGATATAATTGTAACATACCTGGTGTTTAACATTACCATGCTTCCCCTGCAGTGTACTCAGTGTCTGGCAGCGCTCCTGTGGACAGCATTGCCCCCTTACTCCACTCTGTCACGGCCACCAAAGGGCTTGGGGATCATCCGCCTCCAGGGAACCGCGGGCGGCATCCCCCTGGTGCCCTGGTGACACAGCCCCTCTCCCCCGAGCCATCCCGACTACGTGATCGCTTAGTTCGTTCGCACATGCGGGAATCAGCTTGGTTTAAAGAGCTACCCTAGGACGCAGGGGGCATGGCTTTGGCGCAGCCGGCGTGCACGTGAAAACGAACGTTCGTGTAATACACGGCGCAGCCACCAGAAGAGTCTGGTGGCTGACAGAGAGACACGGAGCATACGAGGGCATGTAAGCACTGTATGGGTGTTGGATACAGGCATTTTAAAGGCATGTTTACTCAGCATCAGGCTGAGCAGTGATAGCTGCATATTTCCATTGCTGGACTATAGTTCGGCAGTAGATGCATATTGTAAGTACCTCTGCCTTTTGTGCTTTGGATTGTGTCTTTCCGTAAAAGAGGTGGGGAAAATACAGCAGGGAGGAGCGCAAGGGCGCTGCGGTCGGGGTCTGAGGATCCTAGTCACGCTTCCACAGTTCCATCCTCCCCTGAAAGACCAGAAGCAACTGGCCAGTCTGAGCCATTTAGGCTGTCAGGCATAGTGGCTACTTCCAACATTTCAGCCTCTGCATAAGTCACCAAGGAAGATTTGGCTTTAGCGTTAGCTGGTTTGGAAGGAAAAATAGCTGATATGTTCGGGTCTTCATCCCAGTCTGGGAAAAAACGCGATAGGTCCCATTCTCCTCCTCCTGACCTTCCAGTATTGAAACAGGAATGAGCAGATGATGTTGAAATGCCATTGGGTGACCAGGAAGAAGGGCAAGCAGATGACTCCTCCTCTGAGGATTCAGTCTCAGAAGAACCCTGCTCAGCCTCGCAATCTCAAAAATTGCTAGTTCAATCCCTTACGGAGATGGTCCGTTCTGGATACAAGTTGCCCCCAGCACAGGTAGCTGAGGCCCCCTTTTCCTCTTTGGGTTCTTTAAGGACTCCACAGGGTCCACATGCTTTCCCTGTACACCCATTGCTGAAGCGGCTTACATATGCTGACTGGGATCACCCAGATAGATATTTTCTTCCTCCTAGTGGACTTTCTCTTCTTTATACTATGTAGGAAAAATTCACTAAGAAGTGGAGTTTGCCAGCAGTAGACGCTGCTATCTCTTCTGTGAATAGGAGTCTAACTCGTCCAGTGGACAATGTCCAGGTTTTTATGAATCCAGCAGATAAGAAGCTGAAATCTTTGCTTAAAGCCTCGTTTGCTGAAGCTGGTACAGCAGCGCAGCCTGTAGTAGCAGCAATAGGCATTTGTCAATCCCTAAAAGACCAACTCAAGCAGGTTAATCAAAGTGTCCATGCTCAAGGGGAAGTGGCCCGTGAGTTAGCTGAGCTACCGAGGGCCTTATGTTTTGCGTTGACGCTCTTAAAGATTCTATTCATCAGGTGTCACGCCTTGCTCTCTTATCGGTGCATATGCGTAGAATTCTCTGGTTGAAGCATTGGTCATGCAAAAAGCTATTGCCAGGTTTTCCCTTTCATGGGGAACGGTTGTTCGGGGATGATTTGGATAAATATATCCCAAAAATTTCAGGTGGTAATAGTGCCATTTTACCAGTTAAAAGAAGGAGTAGACGTCCTTCATTTAAACGTTCTTCTTCCCCGGTACCCGGTGCGACAGCCTCCAGGCAGTCACGATGGCCTCAGCTGTCGGGTTCAAGAGGTAAGCCTCGAGGCCAAGCACAGGACCAGAAGAAGCCTTGGGGGCAGAAGCCTGCAAAACAGAGTCCCAAGGCCTCCTTATGAAGGGGCGCCCCCGCTCGATCGAGTGGGGGGGAGGCTTCTGCAGTTTTCAGGGGCTTGGCAGGAAGTGATCCAAGACAGATGGGTCGTCTCCACGGTATCTCTAGGGTACAAACTAGAGTTTTGAGAGCTTCCACCTTTTCATTTTCTAAGGTCGAACATTCCCAAAGACGCAGTGAAAAGAAGGTCTTTATTCCAGGCACTGGACCGATTGACGTCTCAGCGTGTAATCATAGAGATTCCCTCAGAAGAGCAGGGCATGGGGTTTTATTCAAATCTCTTCACGGTGCCAAAACCGAATGGAGATGTTAGACCCATTCTAGATCTCAAATATCTAAATCAGTTCCTAACTGTCTGCTTTTTTCGCATGTCAATCTGGTCAGTCGTATCCACCTTGCGGGGAGGAGAATTTCTAGCATCAATAGACATCAAAGATGCATATCTGCATGTGCCAATTTTTCCAATTCACCAGAAGTTTCTGCGATTCGTGGTAGAACAGTGCCACTTTCAGATTGTGGCCTTGCCTTTGGGTTTAGCCAGCAGGCCCCGGGTGTTTACAAAAGTTCTGGCCCCGGTACTAGCAAGACTAAGGGTCCACGGTATAGCAGTAATGGCATACATAGACAACCTGCTGCTTATAGATCAGTCGGTTGCACGGCTAGACCAGAGTGTGTCCAACACGGTGTCAGGAAAGGTTCCAATCCGCTGGTAATATCTATCATTTGCCGTGCAGTACTGAGGTCCACCAGCAGGTGTCTCCTGGCAGTTTGGAACTGTCAGGGGAACTTCTTGTTAGCAGGTAATAGTATAAATACCCGGCAAGTGCACACACACCTTGCCCTGGTATTGTCCTTGTGCCATGACCTGCAGCCTGTTTGCCTGTTATCCTGATCCTGAACCCTGATTCCTGTATCCTGAACCTGTTTGTATCTGTTCCTGTATCCCTGGATCCTTGCCCTGCAGCCTAATTCCTTCCATCTTGTCCCTGTCTGTTTACACCTGGCCCCCCATCTGCTGATCTCCTGTTTATGATCCTGGCCTGGCTTGACTACGATTCTGGTACTCCCTTTTGCTACATATGCTGGTTGGTTTACTATCACTGTTTGGGTTGTTTGGTTTGTTCACTCTGATTGTATTGGTGGTGTACTCACATTTATATGCATTTACCTTACAAAAACTTACTTACTTTCACCTATTTATGTTTGGGTTTCCTCTGTCGCAGTCCACACAGTTCTGGTCTTATCTGATACGTGACACACGGTCAAGTACTTGGATCACCTGGGTTGGATTCTCAACCTAGAGAAGCCAGCCTTACAGCCAGCAAGAAGGCTAAAGTACTTGGGTCTGGTTATAGACACAGCCCAAGAAAACTTATTTGCCTCAGACAAAAGCCAGGGCTATAAGAGATCTGGTCCATGTGGTCAAGGCAAATAAGGATCCTTCCATTCGCCTTTGCATGAGGTTGTTAGGGAAGATGGTGGCTTCATTCGAAGCGGTTCCCTATGCCCAGTTTCATTCAAGAGTGTTGCAAAACAGTATTCTGTCTGCTTGGAACAAAAAGATCCAAGCTTTGGATTACCCAGTGTAGCGGGTATGTACTTTTAAAACTGGTGAAGACACCAGTGATACATAGTTCCCTGTGGCCCAGCAGGTGGCGCTGTCACTTTGGGCCAGGGTTGAACCATCGCTGCAGTGCCGTACCCTTTGAGACCTCTC